>CM066032.1:1582281664-1582988580 GCA_033557465.1 Ichthyophis bannanicus
GAGTTTCTCATGGTTTACAGAGTCAGCAGCCTTGCTGTAGTCAATAAAGCACAAAGATATCCTTTTGGTATTCTTAAGTTGTTTCAAGGATCCATCTCACATCCGTGATGTCGTCTCATTCCTCGCCCTTTCCAGAACCCTGCTTGCACTTCAGGTAGTTCTTGTTCCAGGTATAGTTGTAGTCTGTTGAATAATCTTCAGTAGAATCTTGCTGGCATGTGGGATCAGAGCAATTGTGCGATAATTTCCACAGTCAGTTGGATCACCTTTCTTTAGTATTGATATAAACACAGATCTTTTCCAGTCAGTTGGCCATGTCTTCCAAATTTCTTGGCAGGAGGCTTGTAAGTACAGTAACAGTTGCATCAGATTGCTGTAATACTTCTATGCGAATGCCATCAATGCCTAGTGCTTTGTTCTTTGATAAGGCTTTCAATGCTGCTTCAGCTTCTTCACCAATGGTTCCGGATCATAAGGTACAGGTTGAAATGGCTGTTGGTCCACTCAATCTTTATCATATAAAAACTCTGTATATTCTATTCTTTCCACCTTTTCTTGATCTTAGCAGCATTATTCAACATAGAACCTTGAGCATCTTGTAACATTCGAATTTGAGGCTGGAATTGCTTCTTTAACTCTCGTAGCTTTAGGAAAGCCGATCTTGTTCTTCCTCTAATAGTTTCTGCTTTTATTTCCTTGCATGTGTCATTGTAATATTTTTCCTTGTCCTGTCTTGCTGCACGTTGGAAATCTGTTGAATTCTGCGATGGTCTTTCTCCTCTGGCTTTAGCTTCCCTGCGTTTCCGGGCAATTTTCAGTTTCTTCTGTCATCCATTTTGGCCGTTTTTGCTTTTTCACCTTTTGTAGAGACTTCTCGCTTTCTTCCAACACAACCTTCTTGATGTCATTCCATAACTCTTCTGGAGCTTTGTCATTTGTATCTAAAGCAACAAATCAATTTTGCAGGCAGTCTTTAAATTCCAGTGGTATATTCTCAAGGTCATATTTTGCTGCATTCATGAGTGGTTTGCTCTTTCAACTTTAGCTTGTTTGCGCATACTAGTAGTTGATGATCTGTACCAGTCAGCTCCAGGTTTTGTCTTTGTTGATGTTATAGACCTTTTCCATCGCTGACTTTTACAGACGTAGTCAGTCAATTTGATTTTTATACAATCCATTGGGCGAAGTCCATGTGTACAGTCGCTGCTTGTGTTGCTGGAAAAAGGTGTTTGAGATGAATAGATCGTTGGTCTTGCAGAAGTCTATCAGTCTTTCTCCAGCTTCATTTCTGTTGCCAAGTCCATATTTTCCAACCACTTTAATGCCTTTTGTTGCCAAATTTTGCGTTCCAGTCACCCATGAATATCAGGATATATTATTTGCATGTTCTGTCAATTTCAACTTGAACTTATTCATAGAACTCTTCAATTTCATCCTCTTCTGCAGCTGTTGGGGCATATACTTTATAGTTGTGTTAATAGGCATTCTCCGTAGTCGAAGAGATTGAGCGTTCACTGACTACATTGAATTTCATTACAGTTCTTGCAAGTTTCTTTATTAAAAATGCGACACCATTTCTTCGTCTCTCATTTCCAGCATAGACGACCTTGTGATCATCTGATGCAAAGTACCTGATGCCAGTCCATTTCAGTTTGCTGGCACCCAACAGATCAAGTTGTACACATTCCATTTCATTCTTGAGCACCTCCAACTTCAATAGTCCTTTAAAAATCAAATCAAGACACCAAAACAAAAATGTCCACCATAAACTATGATGACTTTTTTTTTTTTTTTTTTGTTACTGGTTAGAGACTCAGTATTTTTGTAAGAACTGGATGATGTAGGAAGCTAGCCAATTTGCCAAAGTTAATTTGGCTACTGGAATGCAAACTGAGGGTCCAAGGAGACATAGGCTGTATGAAATTTGATGGAGCCTTAAACCATATAGATGGTACAATTCATGTAGTATGTTGTCAGACAGTGAAAGAGGTCATGATCATTTGCAAAGTAGACTGAAGAGCTTTTCCACTTCATGGCAAAGTTCAGAATGAGGAATGGTGTATTGTAGCAACTAATATGCTCCAAATCGGTGTTGGAGAATCCTATGCTGGAGTCTAATAAGAGCCTAAGTGCAGCTCAAATTTCCACACTGTAAAGACTAGCAATTTACTATTAGAATCAATATTCTTGATTCACAGCAAGTTCTTAGTGATGGAAACATTGGCAACCTGTCTGGTCTTGGACAAAGGAAACCAGTTCTAATAAGGCCAAAGCAATAGCATTATGCCAGGTACTCATGCAGTCTTTGCTATAAGTCGGATGGAGAGGGGTTCAAGGCTATGACAAATTTAATAACTTTATACAAATAGGAGGGCTTTATATCTGTTCAGCAGAGCAGGAAAGAAAATTTAAGTGCTGAGAAAAATCACTGTGCTCACAAAGCCACATGCTCAGAACTTTATACTTGGGGTAGTTTCTCTAAATGGGTTAGTTTTGCGCATATTATGACAGTCATGAACCTCACTTCTAAGCCAGGGTATGTGGAGTATTATCTCAGTCTCTGAAATTTACTGCTAATGCACGGCATAATACTTGACGTGCCAAAGAGAGCCTCCTGCTGGAGTTCATAAGATGTAACATGTATGGATAGTTTGTCAAGATGTGCTTGGAAATTCTTTATGAAGCCTGTGGCTCCCAGTACAATGGGAAATGTCCATATCTTTCTGCCACATTTTCTTGGACTGACTGCATTTCTTGGTACTTCAAGATAGTCTACCTCTCCACACGATTCACAGAATGTCTGAACTCTGGGAGAGCTTTTCCATCTAGCAAGATGCAATGACAACACTTGTGTGCGAGTCAATCCTGCTTGCCATGAATGGGGGGGGGGGGACGACTACAACTTTTCTACTGAACCCAATTTTAGTATTACTTAATTTCAGGTGTTACACCTTTAACTCAATGATCCATTCATACTTTACACAATCTCTCTGCTACTCTCCCGCAGCCAAAAGAAATACTGGCAAAGCATGCTCCATCAACGCTTTGGCACCATTGTTCATAGCAGATTAAAATATGCCTTCTCTTGCCATGGAAGCCAAGTCTAAACAATAAGCACAAAGAAAGCATTAACCATGTTACAAAATAAGCCACTCTAATGACTCAGCAACAGTAGTTATACTTCAAAAGCCTAGATTCTACACCTCTGCTGAGCTGGTGAGGGTTTGTGGTATGTAGTTCTGTTCCAGCCCAAATTTAGGCAAAGGCAATGTAGACAATTGTCTCCAGTGTCAACTTTAGATAGGCACCAGAACATAACCAGCACTGCCATGCTTCAATTCAAACCAGCACTGCCGTTTCCTTTAACTGGAAATCCAGGAGTACCAGTAAAAGAAAATATATTTGCAAGATACAGCACAGGACATGCAAGCCCTGACATGCTCAATAGGCCCTAAGGTGCCCTGGAACCCATCCCTTTCACAGATGTGGGAGGAGAGGGAACAGCATCATAGAGCTGTCCAGCCAAGAGCATGAAGGCTTGTAGGCCCCAGGCTAGATCCTGCAAATATATTTTCTACTGCTGCCATCACTACTTCAGAAATAGGAAGGTAAGATGGGATGTTAGCATAAGGCACAGGGGAGAGGGGTGAAGCACCTCTTCCTTCCTCCCCCTCCCCACCCAACATTGCCTATGGGCACTTGAAAATCCAGCTCTGGCCCTATTGTCTGGCAGGAGGCGGCAGTAAAAATGGTATTCATAGTGTTAGCTTGGGTCATTCCAAGGACTTCTATGGCAAGAACTAGACAAGCAGTGAGAAGAAATTTGAGGGAAAAGGGGAAAACCCCTGGATGTTTGCATACAAAGGCTTATGGCACTGCAGTTTCAAATGAATTGGAAGCTTCAGAGCATGAAGAAATTGTCAAGACAAAATTTAGAACGCATTTTATTACTCATTTCCAGGATACTATCAGTTTTGGTGCATTATGATTCTTTATCCAGTTCATTCAGTAATATTTTAAACTGCCAACGCAGTGTTACCAACTACCTATAAAAACTGGCAGAAAATGGACCTTAATGTGGAGGAGTAACTTAGTGGTTAGGGCAGCAGTCTGGAACCAAAAAGATCATGGTTCAAATCCCACTCATACTCTTTGTGGGCCTTGGGCAAGGTCACTTATCCCTCCCACTGCCTCAGGTACAAACTTAGATGGTATTTCCTTGCCCTTGGTAGGCTTTTAAAGCATACTTACTCACCTGTAACAGGTGATCTCCGGGAACAGCAGGAATTTAGTCCTCACATATGGGGTATCATCGGTACCGACTGAGCCTGCGCAGGAACGCTCCCCAGCGTCCAATTATAAAGCTTTTGGTAGCATCCCACAGCACCTACATGCTGCCTTCCCACCTTTACCAACTGCCTCTATCCAGCTGAGTTTAAGCTGAGACAAAGAGAGAGGGAAAGGGAAAGATAGAAAGATACAATAGAGATGTGGGTGGATTGTGAGGACTAAATTCCTGCTGTTCCCAGAGATTACCTGTTACAAATGAGTAACTATGCTATCTCCAGGAACAAGCAGGAATGTAGTCGTCACATATGGGGACTCCCTAGCCCTAGATGCCAGGGAGAAACCCCAGAAGTTGAGCATCCCTGAGAAGGGCTCCACTTCCCCCCCATGGATCTCTGGCATCCTACCAGGGATGGTGGGTAGGAGTTGATTAGGTATGGAACAGGTGTTGGAGAACAGCCTGACCAAAAAAGGCATCCCGGTGGGAGTCCTTGTCCATGCAGTAATGGGCTGTGAAGGTATGAATCGAGGCCCAGGTGGCTGCTCGACAAATGTCGTCGATAGAGTGCAGATGAGCCATTGAAGCTGCCATGGCTCTCACATTGTGAGCTGTGACATGGCCCTCCAGAGGAAGATTCTTACTCTGATAGGCAAAGGAAATATACTGAGCAATCCTGTTAGACAGTGTTCTCTTGGAGACTGGAAGTCCCAAATGAGAAGGATCGAAAGCAACAAAGAGTTGAGAGGACTTTCTATGTTGCTGTGCTCTTTGTAAGTAAAAGGCTAAAGCTCTTTTACAGTCCTTAGTATGAAGGTTCCTTTCTGCATTTGATGCACGAGGCCTTGGAAAGAACACAGGTAAGTAGACAGCTTGGTTTAGATGAAAAGGCGAGACCACCTTTGGCATAAAGTGTGGATGAGTCCTAAGGACTACCTTGTCATGATGGAACCTTGTATAAGGTGGATCAGCTACTAGTGCTTGCAACTCACTGATGCGGCGTGCTGATGTGATTGCAATGAGAAAGATAACCTTCCAAGAAAGGAATTTCAAGGAGGTAGTAGCTAAGGGTTTGAAAGGTGGCTTTATGAGCTGACCAAGAACCAAATTTAAGTCCCATGCCATAGGCGGTGGCTTAATGGGAGGCTTAGTTAGCAGAAGGCCTCTCATAAATCTCGCTATAAGAGAATGGGAGGAAACAGGCTGTCCATTTAGGGGCTTGAAGGAAGCTGCAATAGCACTCAAATGGACCCTCACTGAATTAGTCTTAAGTCCTGCATTGGATAAATGAAGGAGATACTCCAGTAATGATTCCAGAGGTATGGCAATGATATTAAGACCCTTCTGCGAACACCATATGGTAAACCTTTTCCACTTGAAAGCATAAGAGCGTCTTGTGGAAGACTTCCTGGAAGCATAAAGGATATCCTTTATTTGCTGAGGGAGGTTAAGATCATGGAGATCTAGGCCTTCAGCAACCAAGTCCTGAGATGCAGAGACTGGGGATTGGGATGCCATAACATTCCGTCCTCCTGAGATAGATCTGGAGCAGACCCTAACTCCAGGGAGGGAGCTTGACAGATGTAGAAGCAGAGGGTACCACACTTACCGTGGCCAATGTGGAGCTATGAGAATCATATGGCCTCTGTCTCTCTGAAGCTTGAACAGGGTTCTGGGAATTAGGGGAATGGGTGGAAAGGCATACAGGAAGTCTTAACCCCAGTAAAGGAGGAAAGCATCCCTGGCCTGAGCCCCCTGAGCAGGGGTTCTGGAACAGAACCGGGGAAGTTTGGCATTCCACGGACTTGCAAAGAGGTCTATATCTGGGGTTCCCCAAATTTGAAAAATCTTGGCTACCTGGTCTGCATGCAGAGACCACTCGTGTGGAAGCAGAACTCAACTGAGTGTCTGCCCAAGAGTATTGTATGCCTGGAAGATAAACCACCAGGAGATGAATCTGATGCTCTCTGGTAAGGGCCCATAGTCGCAAAGCTTTGTTGCAAAGTGACAGCCTGTTCCCCCTGCTTGTTCACATAGAACATGGCTACTTGATTGTCTGTATGAATGAGGACTGTCTTGTAGCTGAGCAGGGTGTGGAACACTCGAAGAGTAAGGAAAATTGCTCTGAGCTCCAAGAGATTGATATGTAGATGAGTCTCCTGTGGAGACCAGGTGCCTTGGGTGAAGAGGTCTTGCAGATGAGCTCCCAACCCATTGGAGAAGCATCTGTTGAAAGAGTTGCCTGGGGTAAGGGTTGTTGAAAAGGGGACCCCAGCAACAGGTTTTGAGTGGACTTACACCACTGGAGAGACAAAATCAGGCAACTTGTGTTTGCTATTTTGTATGACAGGCATCCTGATGCCTGGGTCCATTGAGTGGATAAAGTCCACTGGGCTGCCCTCATATGGAGGTGAGCATAGGGAACCACATGCACGGTAGATGCCATGTGGCCTAGTAGTTGTAGCATTTCTCGGGCAGCGAGATGAGGCTTTAGCACTGCTTGAGAAGCTAACTGCACCATACGAAGGCAACGGGCCTGGGGGAGATAGGCCCTTGCCTTTCTGGTGTCCAGCAAAGCTCCTATGAACTCTAAAGACTGAGTGGGAGTTAAACATCCCAAAATCCAGTCTATCACCAGACCCAAATACTGGAGGATACGCATTGTGCAGTATAGAGAAGTCCTGGCCTCTGACTCTGTTGGGGCTCGAATGAGCCAGTCGTCTAAGTAGGGGAAGAGGAATATCCCTAGAGTGTGGAGAAATGCTGCTACCACAGCCATGCATTTCATGAACACCCTTGGTGCTGAGGCCAGGCCAAAAGGAAGCACCCTGCATTGGTAGTGCTTTCCTTGAAAAAGGAACCGAAGGAACCTTCTGTGAGTTGGATGGATGAGAACATGGGTGTACGCATCCTTGAGATCTAAAGAACAAAGCCAATCCTGACTCTGAAGGTATGGCAGCAGAGTTCCAAGAAAAATCATCTTGAATTTCTCTTTGACAAGGAATTTGTTCAATTCTGGAGGTCCAAGATAGGTCTGTATCCCCTGTTTTCTTTGGGATAAGGAAATAAGGGGAGTAAAGCACAGTTACTTACCTGTAACAGGTGATCTCTGGGAACAGCAGGAATAAGTCTTCACATATGGGTACGTTGGTACCGACGGAGCATGCGCGGGAACGCTCCCCAGTGTCCAAAAAGAAAGTTTTTGGGAGCATCCCACACGCATGCGCACTGCCTTCCCGCCCATTTACTTCCCTCTCATCAGTTGGGTTTGTAGTCGAGACCGAAGGAGGGAAGTAGACAAATTAGAGAGAAAGAGAGAGAGAGAGAGAGAGAGCGAGAACTCCTAGAGGAGGTGGGTGGGTTGTGAAGACTTATTCCTGCTGTTTCCAGAGATCACCTGTTACAAGTAAGTAACTGCTATCTCCAGGAACAAGCAGGAATGAGTCTTCACATATGGGGACTCCCAAGATGCCTGGAGGAGGCCCCAGCATGTTGCAAATCTAAGATGGGCCATGCTTATCCCTCAAAACTTCAGGCATTCAAGGGATGGAGGGTAGGAGTTGAACTAGAAAAGAATAAAAGAGGTGCTGTGGAACAGCTTGACTAAACAAGGTATCCAGAGGGGAGTCCTTGTGTAAATCATAAATATTAGACAAATATTGAATTCCAATTTTCTAATGTGGATCTCTCAAAAATATTGCAAAAATACTTGAGGGTATTATGGATCTGTGGTTGAGAGCCAGTACATTATCCTCAAAGAAATTCCCTCAATGTGAAGTAGAGGGAAAAATATAAATTTCTGCAATACAGGAAGAGATAAACCCTCATGGCCAGAACTAACCCCAGAAGTAGTACTGGGGGAGTTCAATGAGGCTGGACTTTTGAGAAATAGCTAAAGCTTCTGTAAAGTCCAAAGAATTGAACTTCTTGTCCTTGGAGCAGAATAAGGTCCTAGGAAAGAGTGGAGATAATCTGACTGGTTTGGATGAAAAGGTAGAAATACCCTTTGCAGAAAAGAGGGGATAGGATTTTAAGACCCCCTTTATTCCAATGAAAGAGACATTTGTAGTAGGCATTGAGCCTCCAACTTCTTGAAGATCTTTCAAAGTCAGATGTTGTATAGAGATTGAAGCAAGAGAATATTGATGGAGAATCTGTCTGGTTAAATATGGAAGAACTATAGAGAATGTTTCGTGGAAAGCGTAGTTACTCACCTGTAACAGGTGTTCTCCAGGAGCAGCAGGAATCAGTCCTCACATATGGGTGATGTCAGCGCCGACGGAGCCCTCGCGGAGCAATTTTCCCCAGCTTTCAAAGAAAGCCTTTGGGAATTGCAGCGCGCATGCGCGGTCCCCTTCCCGCCCAAGGGTGCCATCTTAGCCAGTCTTCTTTTTTCCGCGGAGCCCTACAGACTTCTTGTCCCCGCAGAAAAAGTTGATTTTTCGTCGTTTATTCCTGCTTGGTCCTGGAGAAACTGATATGTTCTTCACTTACAGGGATATGACTAGACTTCTTGAAAAGATCTAGCCCCTGAATTAACCAGGTCTCGAGACATACGTGAATGAGTGCAGAGGAGATCCTTAGTCTTAAGACAGCAAGTCTGGATCCTTCTATAATTTCAAATAGTAGCTGGAGAAAAAGACGCAATATAAGGGGATACCATGTTTGCCTCTTTATGAGGGCAATATGAGTATCATGCGTTTTCTTGTTCAACATAAGCTACCATGAACTATAGGAATTAGAAGGAAAGTAGTGAATAAGGACCAACTGCAGTGAAAAAAATGCATCCCTGATGTGGAAGTTCCAGTGAGATGTGGAACAAACCAGGAAATTGTGCAATTTTCTATGCTTTCACGTGGTCTAAATCCTGGTTACCTTTTCTTAAAAGGAAATTTTAAGGAATATGGTAGGAGTAGGAAAAAACCAGTCATGTAGGAGCATGACTGGCAGGGTCTACCAGCTGAAACCCTTGTTAACTATCTGGCCACTACCTATTAGGAGTAGCTCTGAGGCTCTCTGGCAAAGGCCCACCGTTGCAGAGCTTTGTTGTAGAATTGCAGAGAGCATGTTGTAGGTTGCTTAGATCTGGCTGTTGAATTGCCAGTGTGCAACCTAATCTATTCTGTTGAAGCCAAAGAGAATTGAAGGTGGCTAAGAATAGTAGACAGGCCTGAAGCCTGCAACAATAAACAGTCCAAATGAGTCATGGACCTCTTTTGGAATTCTGTTAAGGCAGCATAAAAAGTTAGGTCCTATAGATTGGAGAGGACCGAGACACCCAATTTGGAGTAGTGATACCCAACTTCTGTCTGAAAAGCTGCCTTAAAAAGATATCTGAGAAGATGAACCGCAAAGGGGGAGAAAACTCTGTATGGAAACTAATTACTGGAGTAGGTATTGAAGAAAATCCTATGGATTAGAGAATAAGCCCTCCAAGTTGATTAGTAGTACTCTTAGAGACTGAATGTCTGGGCTAAGAGGGATAGAAAGCAATACAGAGTTGAGAAGACTTACAATTTGGTAAGTCTTTGAAGAGATAGGGTCCCCTTGCAGTTAAAAGTATGAGATATACTCGTACAGTAAACTGACAAGGTAGAGGGTATAGCTCACCCTGTTGTGAGTTATTAAGCCTCCTTTTGTTTTAAGAGGAGGAATTTTTCTCTGGGGCATGATGATCCTTAATAGCTCTTAGAGCTAGGAGGATAGATTTCTCTTGTAGCAAGAGATTCATGCCCAAAGTGGAGTATTGAGTCAATGTGTGACTGATGTCTCAGCATGGATGAGATGAATTTTAGATGCTTCTGTTGAAAAGAAGCAGACTCAAAAGTTTTAAACTCAGAAAAAATGAATAAAATATCAGAAACCCTGCGATTGCTGGGTTTTCTGAGCCTGTTGAGGTTTAGATTTTCTTAGCCTGGTGTGATGTTGCCAATCTTTGGAAACATCTGCAGAATGGGTAGAAGATGGATAAAACTTTATTCCCCTGGGGGAATAAAGCTTTTTAGGAGATTTTTCATTAGCTGGGATAGAGGAAAGTTTTGACAATCCTCTGAAAGTAATATCAGTGCTCAACTGATTAGCTTGAAATAAAGCCTCCTTGTTGAAGAGATTTTCACCAGTACAAGTAGTATTTCCCAGCCTTTCCTGAACCCATCTGTCCAAGTCTGAAGCTTGGAGCCAGGCTATGCGTTGTGCTTCTATGGCTATAGCAGAAGTTCTGCTAATAGACTCAAAACAGTCCAGGGAAGCACGATTAAGGGAACCTAGATATATTTTGAGCATGATTGACTAATAAGGAATAGTCTGCTCTTTTATGCTCTGGAAGAAAAAGGTTCAAAAACTAAGTTATTTGTGACCTCTGCAAGAGAATCCCATATAGAAAATGAGATATTTTTGCTGAAAGCATAGATGCCTGGAAGCATCGACGTCCAAAGGCATCTAAAGTCCTAGACTCATGACCTGGAAGATAAGAAGAGTGCTTCTTTGCACTCTTAATACACCTCATTGCTGATTCTACAATAGAATGATGAGGAAGTTGAGTCTTTTGAAAACATGGAGAAGGTGGCACCTTGTACATAGTGTCAAGTGTCTTAGAATGTGGGGATACCGTTAAAGGAGTTTCCCACATTCTTAATAGTAGATCTTGTAAGATCTGAGGCAAAGGAAGCATGCTCACCTCCTTTGGAATCCAGGGGAATTGCAGTGTCTCTGAATTCCCCAGTAGGGATTCTTTACTAGGTATAGAAATGGCAAGTAACTGCCATATCAAGCAGAAAAGCTTGAAAAGAAATCTCCCCCGAGGAGGACCCTCTAAAATGAGGGGTAAAGGCTAGACTTGTAGAAAAGTCAGCCTTGGTACCGATGGATTCCTCCCAGTCATTGGGATCAAAAGACTTGAAAGGATGAAGCATCGGATTTTCTTTAAAGCGATGTCTTTGGTACCGCCCGAGGTCGGTACCGAGATGAGTCGGTACCGAATCCTCCAAGCTAGAGATCGATTCCAGGCTCAGCATTGAGGGAAGCGATTCTGCCGAAGCAAGCATGGACGGTACCAACACCAATGCCGATGTTGATACCAGTAACGAAGCCGATACCGGTACTCGAGGAACGGTCTGCAGCAACTCTAACAGTACTGAAGTAGCCGAGAGTGCTAGACTACGTTCATCGGTGAGGAGTGTTTCATCCATCACCATAGCCGATGCCGGGGTGTCGGTACCACTCAAAGCAGCCACAAAAACCGAACATGGCCCAGGTATGTTCATCAAGGTAAGAACCCCGGGAACAACCTGGAGCCCCGTTAATGCTTTGGAGCCCGAAGACTCCTGCCAGGGCTTTATTGCCAAGATGTCCGAGGGCAAGGCCGAAGCCATCTCGATGCTGGGAAGGAGATCTACCACTCGAGGACTGGCTAGTCTTTACAGACTTTTGTTTGGTTAACTGATCCTGTGAAGATATTCTAGCTGGTGACATTGAGAGCGATGTGAACAGAGTATCGAGTTGTGCTCGATTCTGAAGACTTCTGTTTGAGCTCCAGCAGGAGAGACACTCCAGAGGGCAATGGTCAGGACCTAAACATTTTAGACACCAAGAATTAGTGGCTGAAAAAATATCTGTACCGCCACACTTTGAGCATTTAAGGATAGTGGCTGGCTTTTCCACAATGGAAGGGTAAAGGCCTAGTGGCCTAGAAATCGTCAGGCACTAAATAGGAAAAAAGTTCTAAGAAAAGAAGAAATTCTTCAGGAAAAAGAAAAGCAAAGCACCAGCGGTACTGGTGGCATCGAGGGAAGGCAGACGCGACCACATAAAGCTAAGAATAAAAAAGAAGAAGAATTTTCTGCGGCGACAGGAGTACGTCCTGCCAGCTCCACGAAAAACTGAAAACTGATGAGAGGGAAGTAAATGAGCGGGAAGGCAGCACGCATGCATGTGGGATGCTCCCAAAAGCTTTTTTGGATGCTGGGGAGCGTTCCCGCGCAGGCTCCGTCAGAACCGACGTACCCATATGTGAAGACTCATTCCTGCTTGTTCCTGGAGATAACCCTGTACCCTGCTGATGGATGGGTACTTCTTCTATTGCCCCTTGGGCAAGAAGCATAGTGACTTCCTGACCTAACAGGTTGATGAGAGAGGTCGGAGAATTGAACTGCCTTATTGTGGGAGGGGGCATACTGGAAAAATGAAGCTTGTAACCCTCTTATGATGGAGAGTGTCCAATTCTCTGCTGTTACCTGCCCCCACCTGGGGGCAAACTGACACAACCTTCCTGGAATGGTGGAAGGCTCTGGTCCAACGAGAGCTAGGAAGGCTAAGTTCTCTAGCTGAAAGTCAAAGGCCTTGTGAAGGCTGCGACTGCTGGGACGACTGAGGCTTAGCAGTTTTTGGTTTTCTTTGTTTGGGTGGTTGCTGACCTTTCCTGACAAGCTGACCTGCAGAACGGCCCTGCTGAGAATAAGCAGGATATCATCTTTTCTTTTTAGAAAAGAATGGTTTCTTGAAAGATTTTTCTAGCAGGATCAGCTGTGGACTTGGATAACCTATCCAAAGTGGAGTTGTCAGCATCCAATTCATTGGCCTTTTCCTGCCAATCTTTACCAAATAGGTTCTCACCAGTACAAGGGATATTTCCCAGTTTGTCTTGTACCCAGAGCTCCAGATCAGATGCCTGTAACCAAGCAATTCTACTTACACCTATGGCAATGGCAGAGGTTCTGCTTATGCACTCAAAACAGTCAAAAGCTGCACGGTTGACAAATTTAGAAACATCTTGGGCATGTTTGACCAATGTGAGAAAATCCTGCCTTCTATCCTCAGGAAGAAGAGGACTCAAAGCCTCTAAATCACCTGTGACTTCCTTTAGGAACATTCCCATGTACAGACTATAGGAACTGATCCTGGCATAAAGCATGGAAGCTTGGAAGACACGATGTCCAAAAGCATCCAAAGTTCTGCACTCACGTCCTGGAGGATTAGAGGCATGCCTCTTTGCACTCTTGATCCTTCTCATAGCCGATTCCACTACAATAGAGTGGTGAAGAAGCAGAGTTTTTTGAAACCAGGACAAGGAGGGACTCGATACAGAGTATCCAGCCTATGAGAATGAGGGGAGGTGGTAAGAGATGTCTCCCACATTCTTAACATGAGATCATGCAAGATCTCATGGATGGGCAAGGTAGCTGCCTCCTTAGGAGTTTTGGGATATTGCAAAATTTCCAACTCCTTTGCTCTGGGCTCTGTATCAGGGGCCACAGTAATGGACAGACCCCGAGCCACCTCCCTGATAAAATCCTGAAAGGAAATATCTTCTGGAGGAGACATCAGGCGCTTAGGGGAGGAGGGCTCCTCTGGGAGAAGCATTCCTGCATTGATAGAACTATCAGAATCCTCAGATCCTTCTGAGGACTCAAAGTACCGCCCGTCCGGACGCTCTTGAAGAGCCCGATACCCGTACCGACCAAAGTCTGTACCGGGAGTAATTGGAACCGGAGTATCGGTACCAGAAGGCATCGGATGACTGGGTGCTGGCAATGCGGACACTGATGTCGATGTTATCGGTACCGGTGCTGGAGTTGGTGCCGGTACCGGTTGAAATGTCTGATGCGGTTCTGAGGGCATTGATGCCGCAAGGAGAGCTGCCAGACTGCGCTCAATAGCCAGGACTCTGGTCTATCGGTACCGGAGAAGATCACCGGTACCCCAGAGCATCGCACCAGTAGTTCTGCCAAGGTTGAGGCCTCGAGAACATCCTGGAGCCACGATATTGCTTTGGAAGCCGAAGCCTCCCGCTGGGGCAATTTTGCCGGTGCAGAATCCTCAAGGGCAACGCCAGAGGCATCTCGATGGTTAGGAGATCTACCCTTTGAGGACCAGCTAGACTTGTGTTTAGTTACCTGAGATCCACGGGAGGAAGACGTCGATGCCACCGAAGCTGCATCAGAAGGAAACATTGTACTGAGCTTGGCAGCTCAGTTCTGTCGACCTCTTGGACATCATGACACAGGCCATACATTCCGAAATGGAATGGTCAGGACCTAAACATTTCAGACACCACTCATGTGTGTCAGTGACGGAGATGGTATCGCCACACTTGGTGCACCTTTTAAAACCCGAAGAGGACTTTTCCATAGTGGAAAAAAGTTTGGGCCTAAGGCCCAAAAAGGCATGTGCACCTGGAAAAAAAAAAAGGATTTTTTTTTTTAATTTTTTTTTTTTTTTTTAGAAAAGAAAGAAAAACCGGCGGTACCGGTAAAGCGTCGAGGAAGGCAGACACGACCACAAAAAAGGAAAATTTTCTGCGGTGACAGGAACACGACCTGCTGGCTCCACGGAAAACAAACTACTGGAGAGAGGCAGTTGGGAAAGGTGGGAAGGCAGCACGCAGGCGCTGTGGGATGCTCCCAAAAGCTTTCTAATTGGACGCTGGGGAGCGTTCCTGCGCAGGCTCTGTCGGTACCGACGATACCCCATATGTGATGACTACATTCCTGCTTGTTCCTGGAGATACAGTAACTGAATGTAGCTTGCCTTGAGCTACTACTGGACATGTGTAAGCTAAAAAATAAATGTCTACCACAAACATACAAACTGTTGGCAAACCTGAACATAGATGAGGCAAAATATCACCCTTGACCTCTGATATCTGAGAAGCCTCCACTCATTTCAGCAATGCACAATTGTTTTTTTCATTGTAGAATAAGTTTCATTGACCACACCACCACCTCAGGTTGCCTTCTGATCCAACCCACTTTTGGTCCTGGTTTGTTACAGTTGCATGAGAACCAGTCTTACGTGGTAAAGATCAGAGACTTTGCCATCTTTGTCTCAGAATCACAAGAAAGGAGGAGCTGCTAATACTTTAGCAAACTAAAGAAAAACAAAAAGCGTGGCTATAGTTCACTACTATGGTAGTTTACTGGACTAACACTACTATCACTTTACCTATACTGTTAAGTGCCATCAAACTTGTCAACTTATGGTGACCCTCTGGATAGTTGGCCTAAACTGTTTTCAGTCTTCATTCAGGCGGCTCATTGTTGATAGAGTGGCACCCATAGCTCCTGTTATTGTATTGATCCATCTCATTACTGGCCTTTTGCGTTGACCTTCCTTGTCAAGCATGTCTCTAATGATCTCTCTTCACATGATGTGTCCAAAGTATCAAAGTCGACGTCTTGCCATCTGAGCTTCTAAAGAAAGCTTAGGTTTGATCTCCTGACTGGTTTGTTCAGGCAGTCCATGGTATACACAGTATTCGTCGCCAGCACCATAATTCATAGACAGATTTTCTTCCTATATCTTATTCACTGTCCAACTTTCACATCCATATGTTATTGAAAATACCATGGCTTGGACAAGTTAAATCTTTGTATGGAGATAGACATCTCTGCTCGAGAATCTTTTCTAGGTCCTTCATAGTCATCCTACCAAGAGCAAAGCATTGGATTTCTTGACTGCTTGTCATTTGATAGTTGACCAAAGTTGAAGTTGGTTAATGTTCTCAACTAATTCAATTTCTTCTCCATCAATGATGAACTTACTAATTGTCAGTCTTTACGTTAAGATGCAGAACAATTTTAAGACTAATGTTCCATGATCTTGAGAATGAAATGCTTCAGATTGTTTTCACTTTCAGCCAGTAATGTGGTATCAGCATAGCAAAGGTTGTTGTCTTCCACCAATCTTCACACCTTGCTTGTTTTATTTATTTATTTATTTATTTTTATTTTTTATATACCGCGCTATTGAAAATCAGCTCGGTTTACATTAAAACTGAACAGAGCTGCTGCTATGCTTCGTTCTGCATATAAACTACACAGGTAGGGGAAAGTATGCAGCCTTGTCGTACCCCTTTGCTGATTTTAATCCATTCTTTGTTTCTCCTTGCTCTGTTCAAAATGTTTCTTGATCAGTGTAAAAGTTGTGCGAGAGATCAGGTCTTCTGATATACCCATGCTTAATGTGGCCCAGAATTTCTCATGGTTTACACAGTCAAAAACCTTATAGTTCATAAAACAGATACTTTTGGTATTCTTTAGTCTTTTCAAGGATCCATCTCACAGCTGCGATCTTTCCTCACCCATTCCTGAACCCTGCTTGTACTTCAGGTAGTTCTCTTTCCAGGTATGGTTAGTCTCTGCTGAATAATATTGAGTCGAAACTTGCTGGCATGTGGGATCAGAGCAATCATGCGATAATTTCCAGTCAGTTGAATCACCTTCCTTTACCCTAGATGGGTATAAACAGATCTTTTCCAGTCAGTTGGCCATGTCTTCTTCCAGATTTCCTGGCAGAGCTAACAGCTGCATCCAACTGCTGTAATACTTCAATGGAATGTCATGAATGCCCAGTGCTTTGTTTGATAAGGCTTTCAATGCTGCTTCAACTTCTTTCATCAATGGTTTCTGATCATAAAAGGTACAAGTTGAAATGGCTGTTGGTCCACTTGATCTCTATTTATTTTTTATTTATTTTATTTAGTATACATTTGTATACCGCTACTTCCAGCGATCAGCAGCGGTTTTTGATTACAGATTGGAAATTGTCAAATCATGACAGGAAATTTTTGAGGTATAAACACATTGATTAGACAGGAAAGCACAGCACACAGAACTATTTTACAGGGAACATGGGCTATGGAGGGTTAAGTGGCTTGCCCAAGACCACAAGGAGCACCTGTGGGACTAGAAACCCCAGTCCTTCCGGCCCAAGGTTGCTGTCCTCTAGTGGGATTTGAACCCCCGACCTTCCGGCCCGAAGTACCTTGCCCCAACCACTAGGCTACTCCTCCACTCCTCTATGGTATAATGACTCCGTATATTCTTTCCACATTTTCTTGATCTTATCATTCAACATGGATCCTTCAGCATCTTGCAGCATTCCAATTAGAGGATGGAATTTTTTTTAACTCAACTTTAGAAAACGGATCTTGTTCTTCCTTTAATAGTTTCTGCTTCTATTTCCTTGCATGTATTATTGTAGTACTCGTCTTGCTGCACATTGGAAATCTTGAGTTGTGCAATTGCCTCTCCTCGGCTTTTAGCTTCTCTTCATTTCTGGGCAATTTTCAGAGTTTCTTTGGTCATCCATTTCAGATGTTTTTGCTTTTCACCTTTTGTAGACACTTTCTTCCAACACAGTCTTCTTGATGTGATCCCATATCCCTTCTGGAGCTGTCATTTGTATCTAAATCAGCAAAATGATTTTGTAGGCAGACTTTATATTCCAGTGGTATATTCTCAAGATCATATTTTGATACATTCGTGAGTGACTTACTTTTTTTCAACTTTAAATTTGAGTTTACATACTAGTAGTTGGTGATCTGTACCAGTCTGCTCCAGGTTGTCTTTGTTGATGTTATAGATGTTTTCCATCGTTGACTTCCACAGATTTAGTCAATTTGATTTTTGTACAATGCACTGAGTGAGGTCTATGTGTACAGTTGGTGCTTGTGCTGCTGGAAGGTGTTTGAGATGAAAAATCGTTGGCCTTGCAGAATTCTATCAGTCTTCCTCCAGCTTCATTTCTGTTACCAAGTCCATATTTTCCAACCACTTTGCTTTCTTTGTTACCAATTTTTGTGTTCATTGCCTATGACTATCAGGATATCCTGTTCACATTTTCTGTCAATTTCAGCTTGTATTTGTTCATAGAACTCAACTTCATCCTCTTCTGCAGCTGTTGGGGCATATATCTGCATTATAGTTTTGTTGATGGGCATTCCTCAGACGAACAGAAATTAAGCATTCACCAATTGCACTGTATTTCGTTACAGTTCTTACAAGTTTCTCGATTATAAACGCAACATTTCTTCTGTGTCTTTCTTTTCCAGCAAAGTAGACCATGTGATCATCAGATGCAGAGTGCCTGATGCCAGTCCATTTCGGTTCGCTGACACCCAACAGATCAAGTTGTACACGTTCCATTTCATTCTTGACTACATACAACTTCCCTTGGTTCATGGTTCGCATGTTTCATGTCCCAATATTAAGAAATCTTTGCAGCTGCTGATTCATTTCATGCACAATTACATCAGTAGTCAGATGTCCCAAGGGCTTTGATCAACCATATCAAATGCTGCCTTTACTCTGAAAAGCCTTCAGCTTCTTCCCAGTAGCCAGTTAAGTGCCTTCCAACCTGTGGGTCTCATCTTTCAGCACTATAGTGCAATTTGTTTTGTTGCAACTATCCAATGGATTTGTGGCAAGATACGGAAGTAGATTGCCAGGCCTTTCTTCTGCACAGGTAATTCTAGTGTTGCCACTGTCACAGAAATGTGATCCTCTGCAACCAACACCGTTCCATTCTGTGGCTGTCCAGATGGGTGGTTTGTCTTGGTCTGGCACCTCATCTAAGACCTTTCCATCTTGGAAGGCCCTACCAGTAGTTAAGCTACTGATAGCTTAGCTCTTGGCATCACTAATGCACACAAGCCCTCACAGCATGACAAGCTGCAAAATGAAGGATCCATACATTTAGAAAGCTTTGATTATATCAGTGTTGAAATTGCTACTAGCTGCAATCCAGGGTAGTTAGAGAAATTTAGAATATACGGTTTGTGAAAATGGTATGTTTACTTGTGTAATGAGCAAAATAATCATGAAAATAGCTTTAGATGCATCTTCAAGTAAAATAAACCTGGGTATGTTGCAATTATGAAGCAGAAAAGCTTGAAGCACCACAGGATCTTTTTACTTGTCAGCACTCAAGGTGAAATTTATCAAATGAAGTTTTGGCATCTCAAACAAGATTTGCTGTTGCCTAATATCCCTTGATAAGTCAACTTCAGCCTCTTACCATCACCTAAACCAGGGATAAACTGAAAGCACACATTTGGAAAAAAAAGCTAACACTTAGCCATATCAACTACTACTACTAAACATTTATATAGCGCTACCAGTCGTATGCAGCGCTGTACAGCAGACATGTAAGAGACAATGCCTGCTCAGAGCTTACAATCTAGTCAAGACAAAACAAAACATATGAAACATGGAAGGTGTGGGCAAGGGTAGAACAAGGGAGAGAAAAGGAGATCAGGTGAGTCAAGATCCAAAGTAGCAAAGAGGTGCGTTTTCAACTGGGACTTGAAGAGGGCCAGAGAGGGTGCCTGGCGTATCAAACAGTATAAACTCAAGTTTTATGCTCAGACCAATGGTCAATCAAGCCCAACATACTGCCTCAGACTAACCAGTTAGAGTCACATGATAGAACCAGATCACAATAAGCAAGTTCATGCCATATTGAACACCTCCAGAAACAAGGCGACCCCCAAGTCTATCAAGTTAATTGTTGATAAACTAGCCCTTAAACATTTGAGCAAGTCTTCTCAATTCAGACTAGCCTTGCCCATATTTTCTGTCAACAAGCTCCATGGCTTAATTATGCATCAAATTCAAATTTGTTTTCAATCTGCTACTAGTTTGAGTCTCTACTACTGGAAACTAATATCCAAACTGTTCCTTATTTATAGCGCTTTGCGAAAGTATTCATCCCCTTGTTTTTTGTCCTCTTGTTGCATTATGTACAACCTGTAATGAAAATGGAGGTTCATTTGGATGTTAGGTAATGGACCCAACAACATAGTCCAAACTGAAGTGAAATGACAATAAAATACCTTGTGTACATAAAAAAACAAGTAAAAACTGAAGTTTTGAGTGTATATGTATTCATCCCTTTTGCTATGAAACCCCTAAATAAGATCTGGTCCTACCAGTTCACCTCAGAAGTCACAATTAGTTGATTAGGAGTCACCTGTGTGCTGTGTCACATGATCCGTCACATGATACCTGTATAAATATGCTTGTTCTGAAAAGGCCCCCCGACATTGCAACACCACTAAGCAACATGAAGACCAAGGAGCACTCCAAACAGGTCAGACAAACGTTGGGGAGAAGTATGGATCAGGGTTGCATTAGTGGAGGAGTGGCCTAGTGGTTGGGGGGAAGGTACTTCAGGCCGGAAGGTCGGGGGTTCAAATCCCACTAGAGGACAGCAACCTTGGGCCGGAAGGACTGGGGTTTCTAGTCCCACAGGTGCTCCTTGTGGTCTTGGGCAAGCCACTTAACCCTCTATAGCCCATGTTCCCTGTAAAATAGTTATCTCCAAGTTATAATGCCCTGTTCAATGTAATTTCAGTTTGTTCAATGTAAACCGCACTGATGCAGAATAGCACGGTATATAAGAGAATGTAAATAAAATAAATGTTTAATATCCCACGGAGCACCATTAAATCCATTATAACAAAATAGAAAGAATATGGCACCACTACAAACCTGACAAAAGAAGGCCATCCACCAGACCAGGCAAGGATGGCAATCAGTGATGCTATAAAGACACCAAAGGTAACACTGAAGGAGCTGCAAAGATCCACAGCAGAGATGGGAGTATCTGTCCATAGGACCAGTTTAGGCCACACACTCCACAGAGTGGGGTTTTGTGGAAGCATGGCCAAAAAAGCCATTGCTTATATTAAGAAATAAAACGTGTTTGGACAATAGCATATGGCAGACCACCTAAAAACATAGAAGGTGGTTCTCTGGTAAAATGAGAAGAAAATTTTTTGGCCATCATGGGAACCACCATTTTCAGTCTGATAGATTTGAGACTGGGACGAAGGTTCGCCTAGCACAGGGGTCTCAAACTCAAATTGCTTTGAGGGCCAAATGAGGACTTGTAAAGTAACCTGTGGGCAGCATAAGACGCGGAGCCTCATTTGCCTAATATTACCATACATAGCACAGACAGGTGATTCTGCTGCAGCAGCCGCCGCCAGGGTTTTGTTTTTTTAACTTGACAGTCGATTCTGCTGCTGCCATGGTGGCGGCAGAAGCCAAGGTTTGTTTTTTTCTTGTTTCCTCTCTGTCACGGGCTACTTATTTGAGACCCCCGGGCCTAGCAGGACAATGACTAAACATACTGCTAAAGCTGGTTTATAGGGAAACATCTAAATGTTTTGAAATGGTCTAGTCAAAGCCCAGAGCTCAATGCAATTGAGAATCTGTAGCATTACTTAAGATAGATGGGTTGCCATGGTGTACAGCAAACTTGGAGTTGGAGTAGTTTTGCCTTAAGGAATTGGTAAAAATCCCAGTGGCTAGATGTGCTAAGCTAATAGACATACCCCAAGAAACTTGCAGTTGTAATTGCAGCAAAAGTGGCTCTACAACCTATTGATTTTGGGGCAAATACATATGCACACTCTTGCTTAATTTTTTTTGTGTCTTGTCACAATAAAGGACATTTTGCACCTTCAAAGTTGTAGGCATATTGTGTATATCACATGGTGCTAATCCCCAAAACTCCATTTTAATTCCAGGTTGTTATGCGACAAAACAGGACAAATATAGAGGGGATGAATACTTTTGCAATGCACTGTACCTGTCCCACCCCACCCATGATTTGACATGCTTCTATTAAGCATAGTTACTCACCTGTAACAGGTGTTCTCCAGGAGCAGCAGGAATCAGTCCTCACATATGGGTGTCATCGACGCCGATGAAGCCCCAGCGGAGCATTTCCCCAGCTTTCCATGAAAGCCTTTGGGAATGCTGGCACGCATGTGCGGTTCCCTTCCCGCCTAAAGGTGCCATCTTACCTCAGTCAAATGACATAGCTAAGAACAGCACACAAAAATGAAAAATAAACTATGTACAACTGCAACTCCAAGGGGAGGAGGGGGGGTTGTGAGGACTGATTCCTGCTGCTCCTGGAGAACACCTGTTACAGGTGAGTAACTACTCTTTCTCCAGGACCAAGCAGGAAGTCAGTCCTCACATATGGGTGACTCCCTAGCTCTGGGCTACCAGGAACCCAGGCTGAACAAGAGAACTCCCTCTAGTCCCAACAGCAGAGAAAAGCTTTCCAAGGACACAACCTTCACCGGTAGCCCAACAGAGGGCAGGAGTTGCCTAAACCTCAAAGAGATTCCAGAGCACTGCTTGGCCAAAAGCACTGTCCCTACGGGACTCCCTCTCCAGACAGTAACGGGCCGCAAAAGTCTGGCTTGAAGACCAAGTTGCAGCCCTGCAGATGTCTACCAAGGGCACAGAGCGGAGATGAGCCACTGAGGCAGCCATTGCCCTGACACGATGGGCCGTGACCCTACTCTGCAAAGGAAGGTCAGCCATCTTGTAAGCCCAGGTGATACAGTCAGCCACCCAGATGGACAAGGTACGCTTGGACACAGCCAACCCCAACTTATTGGGGTCAAAGGAGACGAAGAGCTGAGTAGCCCTTCGATGCCCCTGCGTATGGTCAAGGTAGAAGGATAAGGCCCTCCTACAGTCCAGGGTATGCAGGACTGCTTCAGCCTGGCTTGCATGAGGCCTAGGGAAGAATGTTGGAAGAACCACCTCCTGATTGAGGTGGAAAGAGGAGACAACTTTAGGGAGGAACCTTGGATGAGTCCTAAGGACTACCCTGTTCCTATAAATCCTGGTGTAAGGCCTATCACAGACCAGGGCCTGAAGCTCACTTACGCGCCTAGCCGAGGTAAGGGCTATCAGGAAGAGTGTCTTCCAGGAGAGAAAGCGTAGTGGACAAGTAGCCATCGGCTCAAAAGGTGGGCGAGTCAGATGCTGCAAGACCACATTCAGCTCCCACTCAGCAGGACGACGGATGGGAGGCTTGAGCAAGAGCAAGCCCCTGAGAAAGCGGAACACCAAGGGGTGACCAGACAGAGAATGTCCCTCCACCAGTGAGTGGTGAGCTGCTAGAGCTGAGAGGTGAACCCGAACAGAATTGGACTTAAGTCCCTGATTTGATAAGTGGAGTAAGTACTGAAGCACTACTGGCACAGTACAGGAGAAAGGATTCTCTGTGCATAGCTGACACCACACAGAAAACCTCTTCCATTTGAGGGCATAGGTTTTCCTAGTGGACTTTTTCCTAGAGACTAGGACAACCTCCTCAACTTCCTGAGGCAGGCCCCAGGGAGCCAAAACTACCCTTGCAGCCTCCAGGCCATCAAATTGAGAGCTTTGAGATTGGGGTGCAGAAGGGAACCCCACTCCTGTGAGAGAAGGTCGGGCTGCAACCCCAGAGGTAGTGGGGAATCCATTGCCAGCTGAAGTAGAAGTGGAAACCAAGGCTGCCTCGGCCACCTGGGAGCCACCAGCAGGACCGAGGCCTTGTCCTGAAGAGTCTTGAAAGGAGTTTGGGCCACCAAGGGCGTGGGAGGAAACACATACAGGAGGCCCTGAGACCAGGACATCAGAAAAGCATCTGGTGCTATCCTCAAAGGATGCGGTGGCCTGGAGCAGAACTAGGGCAGTTGCTTGTTCAGCGGACTGGCAAACAGATCTATCCAAGGGAGACCCCACTTCAGGAAGATCTTCTGAATCACCAAGGGATGCAGCTGCCACTCGTGGGGCTGCAGAATTCTGCTCAACCGGTCGGCCAGGCAGTTCTCCTGGCCTGGAAGGTACACCACCTTGAGAAGCATGTTGTGCTTCAGGGCAAAGGAACAGAGGTTCTGAGTCTCTCGACAAAGGAGCTTGGACCCAGTCCCGCCCTGTTTGTTCACATAAAACATGGCTACCTGGTTGTCTGTTTGAATCAAGACTGAGCGGTGAGCCAGGACCAGAGAAAAAGCCTTGAGAGCTAAGCGGATAGCTCGAAGTTCCAGGAGATTGATCTGTTGGGCTGCCTCCCAGGGAGACCAGAGGCCTTGAGTGCACTTGTCCAGACAATGAGCACCCCAGCCCCGCAGAGAGGCGTCGGTGGTGAGGGACCACCGAGTATTCTGGCATTTGGAAGGGCATCCCCTTCAGCAGATTGGATGTAGCCACCAGCTGAGGGAGGCCAAAAGGGGTTTGGACACCTTTATCCTGTCTCTTAGGCGGCCTGTGACCTGAGACCGAGTCCGAAGGCACCACTGTGCAGGCCTCATATGGAGCCTGGCATTGGGAGTCACATGCACTGTCGAAGCCATGTGGCCCAGAAGTCTGAGGCAGAGTCTGGCGGAGACCAGGGGCTTGTTCAGAAACTGTTTGGCCACAGCCATCAATCTTTGGGCCCGGTCTTCTGGCAAGAATGCCTTTGCTAGTTGAGAATCTAACCTTGCCCCTATGAACTCCAAGTTCTGGGAGGGGAGCAAAGTGGACTTTGCGAAGTTTATGACAAAACCCACCTTTTGAAGCAGAGCAATGGTTCTGAGGGTGGCTTGTCTGGCCTCCAGGGACGTTTGACCCCTGATGAGCCAGTCATCCAGATAGGGAAAGACAAAGATGCCTTGATTTCTCAGGTAGGCCGCCACCACTGCCAGGCACTTGGTAAAGACCCTGGGAGCGGAGGTGAGGCCAAAAGGTAGTACTCTGTACTGATAATGGTTTCCTCCCACAATGAACCTGAGGTACTTTCTGTGGTCTGGATGAATGAGGATGTGAGTGTACGCATCCTTTAGATCTAAGGAGCACAGCCAATCTCCCTGCTGGAGGTCGGGCAGAAGGGTTCCAAGAGTAAGCATTTTGAACTTTTCTTTCTCAAGAAACTTGGTTTCTGAGGTCCAGAATGGGTCGAAGGCCACCGGTTCTTTTGGGTACCAGGAAACACCTGGAGTAGAATCCGTGACCTTGCAAGTGGGGAGGCACAGGCTCCACCACCCTGTCCACCAACAGACCATGAAGCTCTTGTAGAAAAAGGTCTGTGTGCAGGGGAGGCCTTGGAGGCTCCCCTGTAAAATATGGCGGAGGCAGCTGGTGAAAATGGAGGGCATAGCCCTTGTGGACTATGCCCAGCACCCAACTGTCTCTGGTGATAAGGGGCACTGGTGGGCAAAGAGGGCGAGGCGACCTCCTGTGCAGGGTGGGAAGAGCAGTGGAGGAGAGGCTATGCTCAAGGAGTCAAAAACCCCCACCCTGCTGAGTGGCAGCAGGGGCCTGAGGCTTGGGGGTCCTCTGCCTACAGGGCCCATTAACCTGGCCCTTGGCTTGCTGACCCTAGGGGGCAGCTTGGGCAGCCAGATACTGAGGGTACTGTTTGTAGGCAGTGCCCTTCCTCGGGTAAAAGGACTTCTTACCCGAGCCCTTCTTATGTGAAGGGGCAGAGGTCTTCCTCGACAGCCTTGTCCGGGTAAGGTGCTCCGTCTTGAGCTGAGCAGCCTTCTCGGCCACAGGTTTGCCAAAAAGGTTCTCACCTCGGCAGGGGACATCGACCAACTTCTCCTGAACCCATGGCTCGAGGTCCGATGACTGCAGCCACGCCTGGCGTCGAGCCGCGATGCCGGCAGCCGCTACTCGGGCCGAAGCCTCGAAGCCATCGTAGGCTGCGCGGGAAATGAACTTTGAGCATTCCCGAATCCCCGAGGACAAGGTCTGAAATCTCTGCAAGGGTTCCCCGGAGAGACCAGCAGAGAATCTGGCCAATTCTTTGGCCAGGTCCCGCAAGTACATGCCCATGTACAGCTGGTAAGACTGGACACGGCAAGCAAGCATCGAGCCCTGGAAGCACTTCCTACCGACGCCATCGAGGTTGCGGGCCTCCCTGCCGGGGGGCACCGTGGAGTGCATCTTCTGGCTCTTCAGACGATGCATGGCCGATTCCACAACCATGGAATGGTGTGGTAGCTGTGCTTTCTGGAAACCAAACTTTTGTGGAGTCGATAAATGGAATCGACTTGCTTACTTAGAACCGGTGCCGAGGCCGGGGCCTCCCACATTCGGAAAAGGAGCCGTTCCAGCATCAGAGGAACCAGGACAGTAAAGGCCTCCTTCGGAGGAGAGTTGTACTGTAGAGCATCGAGCTCCTCGGCTCGAGGCTCTTCCTCAGGATCGGCAGGGATAGCCAAGGCAGCGGCCATATCCCGGACGAACTCCGAGAACCTAGTGTCCTCCGGAAGGGATCTACTCTGGGGATCAGACTGCAGAGAGTCCGACGGGACGCACCGAGTCTTAAAAGTATCGGGAGACTCCTCGTCCTCCGTCTCCTAGGCGGACTCGTCTGAGGAGGAGTCAGGGTCTGACCCTGCGGGGCCCTGAGGCACCCGCCCCGATGCCGGGGGCACCGGCGGACACCCTCGGTCCCGAACGGGAGGTCGAGGGAGACCTCGACCGAGGACGACTTCGAGCCACGAGGGTCTCAAGTATCGGCTCGGTCTCCAGGGTTGACTTTGAAGTCAATGTCCCGGTGGTCAGGGCAGATGCACCAGACAGGCTGGCCATCAGTGCCCACTGCTGCTCCATGAAGGCAGACAGTCTGCACTCCAAGGCTGTCATCCTGAGACTCAGCTCGGGAGACGCAGCAGCCACTGACTGGGGCCCCGGTGGCGCCGAGCCCGACATCGGCTCTCTGGGAGGAGAGTCCACAAGGACTACGGGGCTTACGTGTCCAGCAGACTCCGGCTCCACGCGAGGAACTTTAGCAGGCTTCTCTTGGTCCACGGGTCCGGGACGGCGGTCAGGGGTCTTAGACCTGGCCCTCGAGGGACCTCCTCTGACGCCGCCCTCGCCAGCCGCTTCTTCCTCTTACGTTCCCGGTCGGGGGACCCCCTGTCCGAGGAGCTTCGATGGCACTCGGGATCGGAATCCCGAGATGTCGACTCAGATGAGGTCCGGGCCCGGCAAAAACCTTTCCTTCTGATGCTGTCGACTCTTTAGTGCCTTGGAAGACATCTTCCCACATGGCCCATACGACTTAGGGTCGTGGTCAGGGCCGAGGCACCGAAGGCAGCAGTTGTGTGTGTCGGTGAAAGACAATCTTCTTACACCGATCACATTTCTTGAAACCACTGGAAGCCATCAGGGAAAAAATAGCCCCAGCGAGGTCAAAAGACCGGCCTTCCAGCGAAAAAATGAAAAAAAAAAAAAGGGCGCAAACGCCAGCCACGAAGGGCAAAAACCGAAAAATGAAGAAAACGGGCTCGATACCGGTGTACCAAACCCGGTGGGAAGGGAACCGGCATCGAACCTGAGAAAAATAGCGAAAATCGCCGAAGAAAAAAATCACTTTTATTCGGGAGAACAGGACACACGTCCGATGGGCTTCTCGGAAAAAAAGAGACTGAGGTAAGATGGCACCTTTAGGCGGGAAGGGAACCGCGCATGCGTGCCAGCATTCCCAAAGGCTTTCATAGAAAGCTGGGGAAATGCTCCGCTGGGGCTTCATCGGCGCCGACACCCATATGTGAGGACTGACTTCCTGCTTGGTCCTGGAGAAAACCCCTTCCATTTTCTCTAAGCTTTAAAGCCATAACTTGGTCAGCATTTTCTGGTAATGGAATTCCATTCCCTCTAGCATTTTGGTTGCTCTTCTCTATATACAGTATTTACAAGTTCCGCTCTATCTGCAATGCAGCAACCAGAACTGCACACAGTACTCAGAAGTGCACTCTACGGATTCTTTTTTCTTGTAATTCCTAACAGTTTACTTTTCAGGCTGCTATTGTTCAAAGTAATTATTCCAAAATCTTTTGCAGGCACTGTTTTCAAATGGGATAATTTTGCACATACTGTGACCGTTATAAACCTTACAAGGCAAGACATGTTGGATATTGTGTTTGCAGAGCAGTAATACCAAATATAAAGCCCAAAAGTATTTACATGGAGTCAGGATTTTTCTGCTTTATGCATCGCTTTGTACTTGGCCACAAAATTTATTCCAACATTTAGATATTCACTTCCCCAGACTCATGTTTCTCCTGCAATTCTCCAAAATCTAGTTTATCCACTAAGTTTGCAGGTAACAATTTTTATCTCCTTCGCTGCTCCTTTTCCACATTTAGTTAAAATGCTAGCCTCAGTATAGATCCAAGACACAACTGTCTAAGGAAGCGGACATGTAGTCCTATCTTTTAAACTAGTTACCAGTCCACAAAAGGACAGCATCCTATCCCATAACAATGCCAGGAGGACCAGAGAATAACCAGGAGTTTCAAAAGGTGGTGGCCTCAGGCATGACCTGAGAAAACAGAAAGTGGTATATGCAATGAACCACCTCTTAGTGAGGCAAAAGCCAAGTAGAATTTATGACATGGAATAAGCAAAAAGAATCATTTGTGAAGTGAAAAGAAATGAATAAGTAGAATCTATCACAATTTAACAAAGTACATTGGTCGAATTGGCAAACTAGGTGAGCCTTACACTACTTGTGGCCAATGTAAAATAGTTACGTGCCAGGTCCTATCTTCCACTGCCATTTTTAGCAAGCTTTCCACAAGTGTTACATAGAAAGCTACAGCAAATACAAGCTAGTTGCCAGTACAAGCTACAAATCAGTGCTGACGGAACCAAACAGCTGCTCCTGCATATATTTTCTTTAACATTAATGGAAAACAGACAGGCATCTGCTTTCATTTACAGGAAGGCGAATGGTTATTGGACTAACACCTAGGTGCTACTTAGTTTGCTTTCTGTACAACCACATAAGCAGAGAGACACTTCTAAATTCCCTGCTGCAAGTCCTGTTAATATCAGCAGCTGTAGAAAAGACCACACACAGCAGTTAAGGCTAATGTAAACTCAGAATGCTGAATTTGCAAGTTGTAGAAGAGAGGCATATTTTACCCTGCTGAAAATGGCTCTATTGTATTAGAGGAAAACGTAGGACTGTGGTCCAGCAGCAGTGCTGTGCTTGTCTGTCATTAAGTCTGCTATTAGATCAGTCATGTTCCCTTTCTGCAGGTCAAGTACATGCTGCAGCATCCACACCCCTTGGAATGGCGTTATCACAAGGTTAACAGTAGCTGGGATTCAAGGTTCCAGAAGCAGCCCTGGTGCATGGCCCTTGCTAGTCATGGACCCACCACTAACAACTTGGATTGGGGGGGCAGCAAAAAAGGAGGGAGGAGGAGAAAGATTACCAATAGGGAAAAATATTAAGGAAGTAGCAAATTAAGGTTTTTAGTGCCAGAAACCCAGTACTGGTTCCAGTTGAGCAGGAGCAATCCGCCAGGTTAAAAAAAAAAAGCTTTAGGACCATTATAGCTGAACATTCCAAGTACAGGCTTACCAAAAATTGAAGTGACCATTGTCCTTTAGACACCATTTTTATAGAAAGTTTCTGATCAGAAATGACCAAATTTACATGTATTCACAAAAGTTCGCTAATTACAGCTTGATACCTTATACCAAGCTTCTCCTCACTAAATACAGGACAGCATAGTCTGAGATTTTCAGATTAGTTTATCTTCCTAATGCCTTAAACAAGGTGAATGGAGTTGCCAAGTTATACAGTTCCAGGAGTAAGATTTTTAAGTCCGTCTTGGATTTCTGAAAAATCTCATTCTAATGCATTATGGGACCCGCTACACAGATTTCAATGGATAAAATCAAAGATTACAAATACCATACTGCACTGCAGGACCAGAAATCTCACTCCTGGAACCAGTTAAATTGGCAACTCTGGGTGAGTAAACTTCAAAGAGCAGCAGTTATAGTCCTAGCCTACTTATTAGACAGATGAGATGGGCCATACTGGTCTGTTTTTTGTATGCCATTTCCAACTACCTTAAAATGTTTCTCCTATAAGTAAACTCCCTCCCTCGTTTTTGCTCCCCCTAATCCCAATATATCTAGACCAGTCAGTGGGGGTCAATGACTAGCAAGGGCCAGTTCAAACTTCTACTACTGACTTAAGTACATGCATTCTACTGCGCCTCACTACCTTTCATCTCTCCCTACACACCTCCTCAGGTATTCTGCTCTCCTAGCAGACCTCTGTGCCCTTCTCTGCCACTACCAACTCCAGCCTTCAGTGTTTCCACCTTGCTACTCCTACTGCCCAAAACAAAACTACCAGAGGCAGTATACCAGGCTCCATCTGTGGCCCTGTTCAAATCCAGGCTAAAAACTCACTTTGACACTATTTTTGAATCCTGACCCCCTTGGTCTCCTGTTCACCTCCTATGTATTTCCTTACCATTCCCCTAAATATATCCTAGTCCCCAATTGTGTTCTGTCTTGACACGCACCAAGGTGGTTTCTCCAGGGCCATCTACTCAAAGGAGAGGTTAGGACAGCAGTTATAGTTGATTCGATCATTAGGCATGTAGATAGCTGGGTGGCTGTTGGATGTAAGGATTGCCTGGTAACATGCCTGCCTGGTGCGAAGGTAGCGAACCTCATGCACCACCTACACAAGTTCTTAGTGCTGAGGCGTCGTCTGCTGTCTTGGTACATGTCTGTAACAATGACGTAGGAAAGTGTGGTAGGGAGGTTCTGGAGGCTAACTTTAGACTTTTAGGTAGGAAGTTGAAACACTTGCAGGGTAGCATTTTCCAAAATGCTTCCTGTTCCACGCGCAGAACCCAAAAGGCAGGCAGGGCTCCGGAGTCTCAATGCATGGATGAGACAATGGTGCAAGGATAAGGGTTTTGGATTTGTTGGGAACATTCTGGAGAAAGGAGGGGCTCTTTTGAACGGAGGGGCTCCACCTTAACTGGAAAGGAACCAGGCTCCTGGCATTAACCTTTAAAAAGGAAATAGAGCAGCTTTTAAACTAGATCATAGGGGAAAGCCGACAGTCGCTCAAGAGCACATGGTTCAGAACAATGTATCCTTGAAGGATACCAGCAAAAGATTTAAGTTAGGGCATATCAGTAGAGAGGTTCCAATAAAGACAAAAAGTAGCCTAAATGCCCTCGAGTACAGAGCAGACAGAACAAAGATTCCAAATTACCCCTGCCTACCAATAGCCAGATTAATATGAATAAAATACAGTCTCTAAAATGCTTATATGCAAATGCTAGAAGCCTAAAAAAATAAGATGGGAGAGTTAGTATATAGCACTAAATGAGAGGTTAGATATGATTGGTATCTCAGAGACATGGTGGAAGGAGGACAACCAGTGAGACACTGATACCTGGGTACAAACTATATCGTAATGATAGAGCAGATCAAATTGGTGGAGGGGTTGTGCTCTGTTAGAGGAGGCACTGAGTCAAAGGATTAAAGTTTTGCAGGAAACAAAATTCACTGTAGAATCTCTATGGACTGAAATTCCATGTAAGAAGGGGAAGGCGATGGTGGTGAGGGGTGTACTATCGACTACCTGACCAGAATAAGAAAAGTGGATGATGAAATGCTCAAAGTAGTAGGAAAGCTAACAAAAGTTACAGCACAGTAATAATGGGTGATTTCAATTACCCCGGTATTGACTGGGTCAATGTCACGGCAGGACATGCTAGGGAGATAAAGTTTCTAGATTAAATGACTGCTTCTTCGAGCAGCTGGTTCATGACTCGACCAGGGGGAAAGCCATTTTGGACCTAGTCCTTAATGGAACACAAGATCAGGTGCAAGAGAAAAGGGTGTTAGCCACTCAGCAATAGTCATCATAGCATGATTGTGTTTGATTTACTAAATAGAGGAGGGAGGATAAGGAAATCCACAGTCTCCCTTTTGAAAGTTAAAAGGTAGTACTATGATAAAATGAGGAAAATGGTTAAGAGAAAACTAAAAAGAGCAGTTTGAAAGGTTAAAGATTTACATCAAGCTTGGGTATTTAAAAATAATGTCTTGGAAGCCCAGACCAGCTGTCCTCCACGCTTTAAGAAAAGTGGAAGGAAGTCCAAAAAACTACCAACATGGTTTAAAGGCAAGGTCAGAGAGGCTGTTGCCAAAAAAAAAACATCTTTCAGAAAATGGAAAAAGGAGCCAAATGACGAAAACTGGAAACACTGCAAGCGTTGGCAAGTTAGATGCAAGGCATTGATAAGGCAGGCAAAGAGAATTTGAGAAGCTTGCTGTGGAAGTAAAAATGCATAAAGACTTTCAAGTACATTCATAGCAAAAAAAAACCTGATCCAGTTGGACCATTAGATGATAGAGGGGTAAAAGGGGCACTAAGAGGACAAGGCCATAGTAGAGAGACGGAATGAATTCTTTGCTTCCGTCTTTACTGAGGAAGATATAGGAATGTTATTCATGATTGAAATATTTAAAGGAGATGCTGCAGAAGAATTGAAAGAAATAGATACACTGGGAAGATGTATTACTATTTGATAAACTGAAGAGTAGCAAATCACCTGGACCAGATGGTATACATCTGAGGGTGTTGAAAGAATTGAAATTTGAGAGTGAAGATCTACTATTAGTAATCTGTGAACTATCATTGAAATCTGTAATACCTGAAGATTGGAGGATGGCCAATGTAATGCCAATTTTTAAAAAGTGTTCCAGGAGTGATCCGGGAAACTACAGACCGATGAGCATGTCGTCAGTACCAGGAAAAATGATAGAAACCATCATAAAGATCAAAATTACTGAACATGTAAATAGTGATGGCTTAATGGGAGACAGCCAACATGGCTTTAGCCAAGAAAGGTCATGTATTACTAATTTATGTTTTTTTGAAGGTGTGAATAAACAGGTAGACAAAGGCGAGTCGGTTGATAGTGTATCTGGACTTTCAGAAAGCCTTTGACAAAGTCCCTCATGAGAGACTTTTGGCAAAATTAAAGAGTCATGGGATAGCAGATAGTGTACTATTGTGTATCAGGAACTGGTTAAAAGATAGTAAGCAGAGGGTAGGGATAAATGGCCAATTTTCCCCAATGGAGAAAGGTGAATAGTAGAGTACCCCATGGATCTGTGCTGTGTCTGCTGCTTTTTAGCATATTCATAAATGACCTAGAAATGGGAACGAGTGAGGTTATCAAATTTGCAGATGACAAACTATTCAAAGTTGTTAAACCCATGAGGATTGTGGAAAAGTGCAAGAAGATCTTGATAAACTGGAAGACTGGGCATGCAAATTACAGATGAAATTTAAACGTGGACAAGTGCAAAGTAATGTACCTAGGAAAGAAAAACCCAAACTATGGTTACACGATTCAAGGTTCCACATTAGGAACCACCACCCAGGAAAGAGATTTAGGCAATATTGTGGATAACGTTAAAACCTTCTGCCCAGTGTGCAGCGGCAGCCAAGAGAGCAAACAGAATGCTAGGTATCATAAGGAAAGGAATGGAGAATAAAAAAAGAATATCATAATGCCTCTATCGTTCCATGGTGCAACCGCACCTTGAATACTGTATGCAATTCTGGTCGTTGTATCTTTAAAAGGATATAGTGTTATTAGAAAAGGTACAGAGAAGAGCCACCAAAATGGTAAAGGGAATGGAAGGATACCCCTATGAAGGGAGGCTAAAAAGGTTAGGGCTCTTCAACCTGGAAGAGAGACAGCTGAGGGTAGTTATGATAGAGATCTATAAATTAATGGAGTGGAACAGGTAAACGTAGATGGATTGTTTATGCCATCAAAATAAAGAAAGACTAGGGGGGGCATGCAATGAAGCTAGAGGGTAACCTATTTAAGGCTAAGAGAAAATATTTTCTCACTCAACGTGTAATCAAATTTGGGAATTTGCTACCGGAGGATGTAGTAAAAGCTATTAGTATAGCTAGGTTTAAAAAGGGGTTGACAAGTTGCTTAGAGGAAAGGTCTATAAACCATTATTAAAGAGGACCCAGAATATCCACTGCTCGACCCAATACAAGTATTGTGGAACCGGTGTCTTTTGGGGTAACTGCTAGGTACTTGTGACCTAGATTGGCCAGTTGGAAACAGGATACTAGGCTTGATGGACCTTGGTCTGACCCAGTATGTTATCTTATGTTCTTATGATTAGATTGTCTTACATGTCTGTACAGTACTACACACGCTGTGTAGCACTATACAAATCAGCAGTAGTAATTTTTTAGCTCTGTCCTTTTTCCACTAGAGGCTCAAGGTGAGTTATATCCAGGTACAGAAATGATTTGTCTCCAGAGGGCTTACAATCTAAGTTTATGTCTTGAGGCAAGGGTGGGTTAAGTGACTACCCAAGGCCACAAGGAGTGCCAGTGGGAAACGAACCCTAGTCTTGCTGGCTCTAGGCTGCTGCCCTAACCACCAGGCTACTCCTCCACTCCATTATGCTACTATTCCTGACTGGCATTTATACTGCATGTATTGCGTTTATCTAACCTTATATTGCTACCTAAACTTAATTTTTTTTAATTTCAAAAAGGCCCATTTCAACTATATACCCAAGAACCTTAATCTCTAGAAAATGTGTTTTGTACTTTAGTTATCAGTACAACTCCTTGAATACAAAGGAAAATAAGCTAACCTAACTCTTACCATGGAGATTTAATACACTAATGATCAAAATATTTGAAAAAAATCTTTAGCAAATTGATAAGTTTGAAGGTTAACCATCTCTTAGTACAAAGCAATGTGATGCTGTAGTATAGAAATTAATCAAACAAGCAGTGAAATATCTTGGAAGCAGAATTTACAAGTCCCTCCACATACATTTTCTTCCCCTCCACAGACCAGCACATAAATGCAGCAGTAACCAAACCCCTCAGTGAATTTTTTTTAAGGCTGTGAAGAATGTTTTTTGTACCTGAGAAGCATTGCTTTGCAGCTTTCACTGAAGATCATGTATGAGAAAGGATGCCTTTCTTAGGAAGGCACTGCTTCACAGCAGTGCAAAGAACTAACAGCTATTTTCCAAAGCCACCACAAAGTTTCAGCATACACTATAAAAATGGGAGGAAGTTTAATTAGTCCAACTCATCTGGTATATCCTGTTGCCTAGCAACTGCTGTAAGACCATGGCTTTAAAGTTTCACATAGAATTTAACCACCACAAGTTTTTTTCTTAGAACAAGAACACAAGATTGTAAAAAGACTATCTAGGGCAGAGGTCCCCAAATTAAACCATTGGCCAAACCCACTCACGGACTCTCCCCTGTCTACTCAAATTCCAAGGCTATGTGATACCTGGCCCATTAAAAATCTTGTCCCAGCAGTACAGGCCCCACTACCATATCCAGCACCCTACCCTTTCCCATGGTCCAGCATATCCTCTCCTCGCTGCCAACACTGCTGTCTCCTGCTAGGTCTGCAACCACACCTATTACTTTGCACGCTTGACTGCCTTCCCTCTGGTGCACTCTGCCCCTTCAGGTATCTAGATGGGCGTGAGACACAGTAGAAAGGAGGAAGAGTAAGTAACTTTCAGTAGTTACTACCGGCCCAACAGATGTAGCAGTAGTGGCAGGAAAGGAAATGCTGGAGCTTGGAGGCAAGGAAGAGAGGGAATAGGGAAAAAAGAAGGACACATAACCATGAGTGGAGGAGGAGGGAGGTGAAGCGAGGAAGATTATAAAATGCTAGACCATTAGGGAGGATTGAATGTTAGACCATGTGTTGGGAAAAGGTAGGCAAGAAGTTCAGAAAGAGCTGAGAGGGTCCCCATATTATGACCCATAGTCTCAGCAATATCTGCTGCAGGACAAGAAGTGGTGGTGATACTGTGGTAGGCAAAGGCCTATGATCCATGGTGTCTGAAATAAGCAGACGGGCCTGAGTAGCTTGACCTGTAAATGAAGCCTGTGGAGAGGCCCAGAGGAATTGCACTTCCCCCAAAAATGCTGCTACCATAGAACTGAAACTTAAAGCACAATTAAGCTTAGCTAGGCAGAATCAAAACTTAGAAAATATAGAAAAATAAGTCTAATTGGTATTGATAAGAGAGCACAGCTTTTATGGAATTAACACTGCTGAAAGAAAAGATACAGTGCCCTGCTTTCCCACATGTTCTAGCTAGCTAAATGACCTTGGAGGAGAAAAGTATCTAAGTTGGTGAACTGACCATTGTAATTGGGACTGTAAGGGGGGTAAGCAGGTGCTGAGCCCAGTCGAAGGACTTCATTGGATAGCCATATCAGTTACCGGGACCAATAGAAGGTGTACAGGGGGTTACCGGGACCAATGGAAAGTTCACCTATGTCTAGAATGGAGAAGAAGTCTATAAAAGTTGATGTTTTACTAACAACCATTGCTCAGCCATTTTGAATTTGATTCTGCTTGAGACTTGTGCACAAATAAATGATTTGGACCTTCTGAACAGACTCCTGGTATCATTGGTTTGTCTGCGCTCTGCTGCTACAATACTTTTCTGGAGGTAGGAGCATGGGGAGGGTGGGGGGAGGGGAAGACCTGATGTGGCCCTTTATCCATAAAGTTTAGGAAGATGAAATTAGACTTACCTGCTAATTGTTGTTCCTTTAGGAACTCCAGTCCCGGAATCTTTGGAAATTATATGTCCTCCTACAGCTTGGAGACTGAATAATGACACTCTGATGTCACTGGTATAAGTACCTGAGGGACCGCCTCCTTGCCCCAGTAACCTATTGATGAAGCAGACTCACCGGAGCAATAATTAAGTAGCAAACATTGCTAACTGAGAAAAAGAAAACTAACAACTATAAAATGAGCCACAGAATGTGCTCTTTAACTACCAGTATCGTCCTGATATGGTCTGCCCTCCGCCTTTATCGAAAAATGTGACCACCTTAAAATCCTCGATAAATTACCCTCCCCTTATATATTAATAATTACTAAATAACCCCTGAACTTACCGTGTTAAATACTATATCCCTTCGATTCAGGCTGTATAAACAAGGGAGGGATTCAGGACTGGACTGGAGTTCCTAAAGGAATTAGCAGGTAAGTCTAATTTCATCTTCCTTATCACTCCAGTCCAGTCCCGGAATCTTTGAGGATGTAACGGAGCAGCTTCAATGGGAGGGACCTGTTAAACCAGCCTGAAGAACTGTTGATCCCAAACAGGTATCCCTTTCTGCCTGTACATCCAGATAATGCTTGATAAATGCATTTAAGGAAGACCATGTAGCAGCTTTACATATATCAATCACCGGTACCAAACTGCACTCAGCCCAGGACGTCGACTGCGCCCTTGTTGAATGTGCTTTAAGGCCATTTGGAATTGTCTTGCCCTTCAACAAAAACGCTGAAGCTATAGCCTCTTATCCATCTGGCAATAGAAGCTTTGGAAGCTGCTAGTCATTTTCTTACTCCAAAAAGAACCACCAACCTTTCAGACTTACAGAAATTGTTGTTCTTCGTAAATACTTTAATGCTCTACGAACATCTAAAAGATGTAACCTATTAAAATGCTCCTCTTGGTCCTTATCCTCAAATACTGGTAAACAACCTGATTCATATGAAAAGCCGAAACTACCTTAGGTAAAAAGGACGGTACTGTTCTTAATACCACTTTATCGTAAAAGGAAAGAAATGGCTCCTTACAGGATAAGGTCTGCAACTCTGAAAATCTGTGTGCCGACGATATGGCCACCAGAAACACCACTTTAAGAGTAAGGTCTTTTAAAGTAGCTCGTGACAACGGTTCGAAGGGCTCTCGTTCCAATGCTTGTAAAACCAAATGCAGATCCCAAGCTGGCACTGCCAGTCTACATGGAGGCCTCAACAGCGACACCGCTCTCAAAAAAATGCTTAATATCAGGATGCGCCCCTAGCACATCTCCATTTATTTTGCCTCTAACAAGATAGCCCAGCCAAATGAACTCTCAATGAAACAGCTAAGCCTTTTTCAAAGCCATCTTGTAAAAAAGACAAAATTTGAGAAATAGAGTCCTTTAGTGCAATAAGACATTGCTCCTCACACCATGCTTCAAACACTCTCCAAATTCTAATATATGCTAAAGAGGTAGATCTCCTTGTCTTTAACAATGTGGAAATGACCAGACAAGTATCCCCTGGCTCTTAACCTTGCCCTTTCAAGAGCCAATCCGTAAGCGAGAATCGATCCACCTGTGGCATGCGTAACGGACCCTGCAGTAAAGCACAGTTACTTACCTGTAACAGGTGATCTCTGGGAACAGCAGGAATAAGTCTTCACATATGGGCACGTCGGTACCGACGGAGTCTGCTCGGAAACGCTTCCCAGCGTCCAAAGAGCTTTTGGAAGCATCCCACCACGCCTGCGTGCTGCCTTCCCGCCTTTCCCAACTGCCTCTCCTCAGTTAAGTTTTAAAGCTGAGACAAAGAGAGAGAGAGAGGAAAGGAAAGATAGAGATACAACTCCTGGGGAGGTGGGTGGGTTGTGAAGACTTATTCCTGCTGTTCCCAGAGATCACCTGTTACAGGTAAGTAACTGTGCTATCTCCAGGAACAAGCAGGAATGAGTCTTCACATATGGGGACTCCCAAGCTAAGATGCCTGGAGTCCCAGCATGTTATAGATTGTTACATGCTATACCTAATAACACCAGGCATCCTGAGGATGGAGGGTAGGAGTTGAAAAGAGAAAGGTGCTGTGGGAAAGCACAGTTACTTACCTGTAACAGGTGATCTCTGGGAACAGCAGGAATTAGTCATCACATATGGGGGACGTCGGCACCGACAGAGCCCGCGCGGGAAAGCTCCCCAGCTTTTCAGATTAAAAGCTTTTGGGGCCTCCCACTGCACATGCGCGCTGCCTTCCCGCCTTCCTGACCAGCTCTCGTCAGTTCGAGTTTAAAGCTGAGACAATAGAGAGAGAGGACAGGAAGATAGATAGATAGAGATACAACTCCTAGGGGAGGTGGGTGGGTTGTGATGACTAATTCCTGCTGTTCCCAGAGATCACCTGTTACAGGTAAGTAACTGTGCTATCTCCAGGAACAAGCAGGAATACGTCATCACATATGGGGACTCCCTAGCTAAGATGCCTGGGAGATCCCCCTCCAAGGGTAAACCATCTTCGCATGGATCTCAGGCATCCATCCAGGGAAGGTGGGCAGGAGTTGTTTAAGTATGGAACAGGTGTTTGAGGACAGCCTGACCAAACAAGGCATCCCGGCGGGAGTCCTTGTCCAAGCAGTAATGGGCTGTGAAGGTATGAACCGAGGCCCAAGTGGCTGCTCGACAGATCTGATCTATGGACACAGAGTGAAGATGAGCCATAGAAGTGGCCATGGCCCTCACATTGTGAGCTGTGACATGGCCCTCCATAGAAATGTTCTTACTCTGGTAAGCAAAAGAAATACACTGAGCGATCCAATTGGAAAGTGTACGCTTGGTGACTGGAAGTCCCAAATGAGAAGGATCAAAAGCCACGAAAAGTTGGGAAGACTTTCGATGTGGTTGAGTCCTGTTGAGGTAAAAGGCAAGAGCTCTTTTACAATCCAGAGTATGAAGGTTCCTCTCTGCACTGGATGCATGAGGAGCAGGGAAAAAGACAGGTAGATATACCTCTTGATTAAGATGAAAAGGCGAGACCACTTTGGGCATAAAGTGGGGATTCGTCCTAAGGACCACCTTATCATGATGAAAACTAGTATAAGGTGGATGAGCCACTAAAGCCTGCAGTTCACTGATGCGGCGAGCCGAAGTGACTGCAATAAGGAAAACAACCTTCCAGGAAAGAAATTTGAAGGAGGTAGAGTCCAAAGGCTCAAAAGGTGGCTTCATAAGCTGACCTAGAACGAGGTTCAAATCCCATGCTACCGGAGGAGGTCGGATGGGAGGTTTAGTTAGAGTCAGGCCTCTCATGAAACGTGCAACAAGAGGATGAGAGGAGACAGGTTGTCCATTTATAGGTTTTAAGGATGCTGCAATAGCACTCAAATGGACCCTTACTGAATTCGTCTTAAGGCCTGCATTTGAAAGATGCAGGAGATAGTCCAAGAGGGAATTCAAAGGAAGTGCTAGAGGGTCAAGACCCTGCTGAGCACACCAAATGGAAAAACGTTTCCATTTGAAAGCATAAGAACGCCTCGTGGAAGGTTTCCTAGAGGCATGAAGGATATCTGTCACAGGTTGAGAAAGATTAAAGTCTTGAAGACTTAGGCCTTCAGTAACCAAGCTCTGAGATGTAGGGATTTGGGGTTTGGGTGCCACAAAGTCCCCTCCTCCTGAGACAGGTCTGGCGCAGCTCCCAGGTCCAGGGAGGATCCCTGGGAGAGATGCAGAAGTAGAGGGAACCACACCTGGCGTGGCCAGCGGGGAGCTATGAGGATCATAGTCCCGTGATCCCTCTGGAGCTTGAACAGAGTCTTGGATATTAGAGGAATGGGTGGAAAGGCATAGAGGAATTCCTGACCCCAATGCAGGAGGAAGGCATCGTGGGCCTGAGCTCCCTGACACTGAGTTCTGGAACAGAACCGGGGAAGTTTGGCATTCCACGGACTTGCAAAGAGGTCTATGTCCGGGGTCCCCCATTCCTGAAAGATTCTGCGTATCTGGTCCATATGTAGGGACCATTCGTGTGGAAGCAGAACTCGACTGAGTCTGTCTGCACGAGAGTTTTGAACTCCTGGAAGATACACTGCAAGAAGGTGAATTTGATGCTCTCTGGCGAAGGCCCATATTCTGAGAGCTTCATTGCAAAGCGACAGAGAGCCTGTCCCTCCTTGTTTGTTTATATAGAACATGGCTACCTGATTGTCTGTCTGAACTAGGACAGTCAGGTTGACAAGGAGGGTATAGAAGACCTTGAGGGCAAGGTAAATCGCTCGCAGTTCCAGGAGGTTGATATGAAGGGTGGCCTCCTGTGGAGACCAAGTGCCCTGAGTGGAGAGGTTCTGAAGATGAGCTCCCCACCCTGTTTGGGAGGCATCTGTTGTGAGGGTTGCTTGGGGCAACAAAGGTTGGAAGGGGGCCCCCAACAACAGATTCTTGGTGGATGTCCACCATTGGAGGGACCAAAATAGACGGCTTGAGGTGAGTATTTGGTCGGAGAGCGCTCCAGATGCTTGAGTCCACTGGGTGGCCAAGGTCCATTGAGCTGCTCTCATATGCAGACGAGCGTAGGGCACCACATGTACCGTGGAGGCCATGTGGCCCAGAAGTCGCAGCATTTCCCGGGCTGTCAAATGACTGCTGGACTGAGCTTGGGAGGCCAAACTCAGCAGGCGTTGGGCCCTGACCTGAGGCAGGTAGGCCCCTGCAGTGATGGTGTCTAACTGGGCCCCTATGAACTCAAGAGACTGAGTAGGGATTAGTTGAGACTTGGGAAGGTTTACTACCAGTCCCAGATACTGCAGAAGACGCCTTGTGCGGTCCAGGGAAATTTGGGCCTGGGACTGAGAGGGAGCTCGGATGAGCCAGTCGTCCAGGTATGGGAATATGAAAATTCCCAGGCCTCTTAGAAAGGCAGCTACGACTGCCATGCATTTGGTGAACACTCTTGGAGCAGAGGCTAGACCGAAGGGGAGTACTCTGTACTGGAAATGTTTTCCCTGAAACAGAAATCGAAGGTATTTTCTGTGGGATGGGTGGATGAGTATGTGTGTATACGCATCCTTTAGGTCTAGAGAACAAAGCCAATCCTGACTCTGAAGGTATGGAAGGAGAATGCCCAGAGAAAGCATTTTGAATTTCTCCTTGAAAAGAAATTTGTTCAATTCTCTCAGATCCAGAATTGGTCTGAAGCCCTCTGTCTTCTTTGGTATTAGAAAATAAGGGGAGTAGAATCCCGTCCCCTGTTGAAGAGGGACCTCCTCTATTGCCCCCTGGGCAAGGAGGGAGGAGACTTCCTGACCCAAGAGGGCCAGGAGAGATGGGGGAGAATTGAACTGCCTCACCATAGTATAAGGAGGAAGGTCGGAAAAATGGAGTTTGTAACCCTCTCTGATGATAGAGAGGGTCCATTGCTCTGATGTAATTTGCTCCCATCTGGGAGCAAAGTGAGCTAACCTTCCGGGTATGGTGAGGGGCTCTGGTTGTTCTAGAGCCAGAAAAGTTAAGTTCTCTAGTGGCAAGTCAAAACCCCTGAGGGGGTGGAGCCTGCTGAGGCGTAGCAGACGCCGCAGGCTTTGACCTTGCCTGTTTAGGTTGCTGACGTTTAGCAGCAAAACGAGGCTGAGAGGATTGTTGGCCAGTATTTGTAGAAAATCTGGACTTCTTGTAATAAGGCCTCTTAAAAGACTTCTTCTTGGCAGGAGTGGAGGTAGACTTAGAAAGTCTATCTAAGGTGGCATTTTCTGCATCCATTTGAGTGGCCTTAATTTGCCACTCCTCACCAAATAAGTTCTCACCTGTACAGGGCAGATTTCGTAAGCCATCTAGGACCCAAGGTTCTAGATCAGAAGCCTGGAGCCAAGCAAGACGTCGGGCTGCTATAGCAATGCCCGAAGCCCTACCAGCACCCTCAAAGGAATCAAAAGCTGCCCTGTTGGAGAACTTTGAAATATCCAAAAGGTGTTTCACTAAGGAAATGAACTGCTCCCTCTTATCCTCAGGGATAAAGGGGGCAAAATGCCGAACTTTTAGAGCGATTTCACTGAGAAACATGCCCATGTAAAGACTATAGGAATTAATCCTGGCTATAAGCATAGTAGCCTGGAAAATTTTCCTGCCAAAAGAGTCTAGAGTCTTACATTCTCGCCCTGGAGGAGTAGAAGAGTGCCTTTTGGTACTCTTTATCTTCTTCATTGCAGACTTCACCACAATAGAATGGTGAGGCAACTGGGTTTTTTGGAAACCAGGAGAAGGGGGGACACGGTACATGGTGTCCAACCTGCGAGAAGAAGGAGACAATGTTAGAGGAGCCTCCCATAAGTCCATCAAGTGTTCTTGAAGGATTTCATGGATAGGCAGGGTGACTGCCTCTTTAGGAGACTTAGAGTATCCTAAAATATCCAGTTTCTTTGATCTGGGTTCCTTTTCAGAGGATGAAGCAATAGAAAGACCTTTAGCCATTTCTATGATGAAGTCCTGAAAGGACAAATCCTCTGGTGGAGACATTCTCCTGTTAGGAGAAGAAGGCTCCTCAGGAAGATCAAGGGAGAACTCATCAGAATCAGAGGAGTTAAAATCCTCTGAAGAAGCAGAGTATCCTCTATGTGCTTCCAACGCACGATACGCATACCGTTCGGTATCGACATCGGGCGTACCGGGTATGGGATCGGTACCGGGCAAAAGCCCGGATCTGGCATGCGGAACCGATCTGCGTTTGGAAGACGATGGCCTCGGTTCCAGTATGGAAGCCATTACCGGAACCGGACCCGGTACCGCTGGCTGCGGTACCGAGGGCGTAGCAGCATTAATAAAAGCCAGAATGGCCTGCTGCATGACTTGGACAGTATTGCCCATAGACGCCACTGCTGCCTGGATGTCGGTACCGGTATGGGCCGGTACCCCAGAGCAGTACAACAGGTGATCTGTCGAGGCCGCGCCATCGATGTCAACCTGTGACCCCATGATTGCTTTGGAGGCCGGAGCCTCCCGCCGGGGTTTTTTGGCCTGGGCAGAATCCTCGAACTCAGAATTGAGAGCCTCTCGATCTTTAGAAAGAGATTTGCTTTTAGAGGATTTGCCCACTGGAGTTTTGGTTACCTGAGATCCATCCGGAGAGGAAGACCTGGATGATTGTGATGCTTCTGAAGGAAACAGCACATGGAACTTGTTGGCCCGGTTCTGCAATCCACGTTTCGACATCTGGGAGCAGGATGGGCAGTCCGGTATGGAATGGTCAGGTCCTAAACATTTAAGACACCATTCATGGGTGTCTGTAAGAGGAATGACAGCACTGCACTTGGTACACTTTTTAAAACCAGGAACTGGCTTCTCCATGAGGAGAATTTGTGTAGGCCTGAAGGCCTAACAAAGTACCAAGCTGTGCTGAAGAAAAGAAAAATATATTTTTTTTTTTTTTTAAAAGAAAGAAAGAGACCGGCAGTACCGGTTTCAGAATGGGGAAGGCAGGTACGCGGTCTAAAGAAAACAATAAAATCAACAATTTCTTCAGCGGTGACAGGAACACGACCTGCTGGCTCCGCGGAAAAAAAGAAACTGACGAGAGCTGGTCAGGAAGGCAGGAAGGCAGCGCGCATGTGCAGTGGGAGGCCCCAAAAGCTTTTAATCTGAAAAGCTGGGGAGCTTTCCCGCGCGGGCTCCGTCGGTGCCGACGTACCCCATATGTGATGACGTATTCCTGCTTGTTCCTGGAGATACAGCTTAACCTAGCATAGGATTGCAGACAAGAAGTCCATGTGGGAATAATTGTCATCAATGATATTGAAATGAAATATTGCAATATGAACCTCACCTAATAGGATTTGACTAAAGTATGGAGGTCCATGGGATCTACTGGGGAACCCAGTAGAGGAATCTCGAAGAGGACCTCACTGTAGGAAAAAACAGTGGAGGTCAGAATCCTGAAAGGTAACAGGTAACCCCAGTAAGGAAAACTGGGGTAGTACAAAAAAGGTGGGCCTTCAGCGGAAGGCTTTAAGACAAAAACCGAACTCTTTTGGCAGCAGAGTGGTTCACTCTTAGGAGCAAAGAGAGAAAGGCTAACTGATTTGGACAAACAGGTACAGTCCTTATGGGGAGAAAGGGTATGGGAGCCCCTTGTATCCCAAAAAGAGAGGACAAATGCCTGAAGGTTAAGCCTGTGAGTAAAGGAAGATCTGCAATATCTCTCCGAACTGAGGTAAGCTAGGAGAGATATTGGAGCATGGAGAGCTGCAGAGGTACCTAAACCCTAAGGTTATGGTATAAAAGTTGACTACCACAGGAGTGGTTTTGTGTGTAGAACCCCAAACCTGCTGGATAGCATAGGAATGGGTAAGCCCATCTGTCTGGATCATATAGCTATATGAGCATAGACAGTCAGATAGGTATGTGGATACATATCTAATACAATATCTCTACATCCATCTCTCCATCCATCCATATTATACACACACACACACACACACACACACACACATAGATAGAGATATCTATCTAGATATCTAGATGTATTCTTATATGTCTATATCTATATATCTATAGTGAGATATGGAAGGGCATAGAAAACACAAAAAATAGATATGAATATGTGGAGAGGAAAGATTCATCTAACAAGGAGGTGGAACCTACTTGAGAAGATATATAGAGATCTATTCCTCCTGGTTATGATCTGCAAGGATGCTAGCTAGTGAAATAACCAGGACAGGTACGTGAAAAACAGGATAATCTGAGTCTGCAGCCAGCAAGTCCAGAGTCTTCCAGAACTCTAGCATGGTAAGAGGACAGAAGACGCATAGAGATGAGATACCATGCTGACCTGCTTAAGGGCAAAAGTATCATGCGTTCTTACCATGAGGACAAGCTGCAAGGAGAAAGAGCATATCCCCGATTGAGAATACTATGGACCAAAGCAGGGAATTAGCAACTCCTTAAGTTTTCACGTAAGAGAAGGCCTATGTCCATTATATCAAAAAGGAGATAGGAAGAGAAGGGAGAACCCTTCTAGTCATGGGAGACATGACTGAAAAGCCTTTTCCAACCTTCTAGGATAGCTGTTGGAGGAAAACCCCCCATGCTCTCTAGCAAGGGCCCATAGTGGAAAGCTTCTCTGTAGAATTGCAGAGAGCATGATGCAGGAGAATGAGGAGATAGAACTGGCTGCTGGAAAGCCAGTATCTCTGCCAACTATGCTGCCAAACCCAGGAGAAAGGAGATGGCAGAAATAGAAGACAATCCAGAAAGCTTGTAGTGAGATAATCTCCAAGACAAAAGAAAGCACTGACTTGGAGCCACTACTAAGATTAGACAATGTTAGTGGAGGACAAATCTGGTTGTTTGTGGACAAGAACCAGTGGTCCAAACATTAAGGCTCCTGCATAGGCAGCTGCTAGCAAGACAGCAGAAATAATCTTACTGTTTAAAAACAGAAAGGACAGAACAGGAGTAGAAAACTCTGGACATGTCTGATAAGCTGCCCCAAAGCAAGATTGAAACAGAGGAGTTAACTCAGAGAGGAAAACTCCGCACTGGAAAGTGACAAAATTAGAGAGGCTGAAGAAAAAGCCCTCCAGTGAAGTAATTCCACTCTTACAGGGGAAAAGCTTGGTAAGAGGGTGAAGGGAATGGAGCTGAAGACTTACCAAGTAGTAAGTCTATAGAAGGAAAGACATGCTGGCACAGGAAACTCATTTGATAGTGGTTAGACCTCTTTCCCTAGCAGGAAGAAGAGGAGGAGAAACCTGTGACCTATAGGCATGAACATTCTGACAGCTCATAGAAATATAGAAAAAATGGAGGCCTTTGGAAAGAGATCCATGTCTGGGGCTTAGAATGAAGCGGTGGATTGCCTCTATTGCGAAGAAGCAAACTGCAGATTCTAAACCCCAAGAATCACAAGCATCTGATGATTGATCAGAAACCCTGTGGTTGCTCGGTTTGTTGAGCCTGGTGAGAGGTTGGATTCTTCAGACCAGGACGATGCCTCCCCTGTTTGGGAACATCTGTATGATGGGCAAGTGATGAATAAAACCTTCTCCTGTGGAAAGAGTTTGGTAGGACATTTCCTACCTACTGGGACAGAAGGTGTAGAACAACCCCTAGGAACAGGTAAATCAGTGGACAACTCAGTAACCTGACGTAAAGACTCCTTGTTGAAGAGATTTTCTCCAGTGCAAGGTGTATGTCCCAGTCTTTGTTGTGCCCATTTGTCCAAGTCTGAAGCTTGGAGCCAGGCTCTATGTCGTGCCCCTATAGCTATAGCAGAAGTCCTGCTAACAGACTCAAGAGTCCAGGGAAGCACGAGAAAGAAACCAAGAGATATTCTGGATATGCATAAGCAGTGAGGAATAGTGTGCACTCTTGTAATCTGGAAGGAAAGGAGTCAAAAGATGTAATTGCTTTGCGACCTCCTCAAGAGATAGACTCATAAAAAATATGAGAGAATTCTTGCAGAAAGCATAGATGTCTGGAAGGTTTGACGTCCAAAGGCATCTAGTGTCTTAGACTCACGACCTGGCGGATAAGAAGAGTGCTTTTTCTTACTCTTTACCCACCTCACTGCTGATTCCGCAACTATGGAATGATGAGGAAGTTGAGTCTTTTGAAACCCTGGAGAAGGGGGCACCTGATATAAGAAATCAGTTGCTTTGGAAGGTGGGGGTACCCTAAAAGGTGTTTCCCACATTCCTAGAAGGAGATCCTGCAAGGAATGATGCAAAAGAAGCATTATGTTCTCCTTTGCTTTGGTAGAGAGCCCTGTGCAGGATCATGTCCTGGGATAGGAATGGCCAGAGATCTTGCTATATCCAGAAGGAAACTCTGAAAAGAGGATTCCCCAGCAGGAATCTCTCTTGGACAGGTTAGATCTGAAGAACTAGCCTGAGCACCGACAGAGCTATCCAAATATATAGGAATAGAAGATCCTGCACAGTGCAGTGTGGAATGCTTAAGGGATGGTCGCCGGTACTGACTGTCAGGAGCAGCAACCGTCATTACCACATTGTCCATGCCAGGTATCGACTCCAAGCTTGGCATAGAAGGGAGCGATCCTGTTGAAAAAGCATGGCAGGAGTTGGCCACGATGCTGTGGATACCAGTACCGATGCCAATACCGGTACCGATGTCTGAGTCGAGCCCGACAGACATTGGAGCAGTCATCAGTGACAGTTCAATTGGTAGCGAGGTAACCGACAACCTCCGGCCGCTATCCTTGGTACCGAGCAACCGGTATCGATTGGTGTCGGTACCAAAGCATATTGGTACCGAGTCTTCCAGACTAGAGAGCGATTCTAAACTCAGCATCGATAAGCGAAGCATGGAAGGCACCGAACGTAAGGGCAATGAGGACATCGGCACCGACTTCGGTACCGTGTCTGATACCTGTGAATGAAGGTCAACCAGTGGCAACTCAATGGGCCTCGAGGGAACCGAGAGTTGTGGATCCGAATCATCGGAACCGAGCCTTCGGTACCACCGAGAGCCGGTACCAAGGCGAGTCGGTACCCAGTCCTCCAGACTGGAGATCAATTCTAGACTCGGCATCAAAGGAAGCGAGGCTATCGATGCACGTCTGGAGTGTACTGACGTCGGTGGTAGTATCGGTGCTGGTACCGATAATGGAAGGTCAGTCTGGAGTGTATCCACCGGTCCCGAAGGCACCGAGGACGCCAGATGACCATCCCTGGTGAGAAGTGTTTCATCCAACACCAGTGCCGATGTGAGGATATTGGTACCGCTTGAAGCGGATGCCACCAACGAACACGGCTCAGGTATGTTCTGTGAGGGGTGAACCCCAGGAACAACCTGAAATCCCTGAAAGGCTTTTGAGACCGAAGACTCCCGTCGGGGTTTTGAAGCCAGTAGGCCCTCGAGGGCAAGGCCAGAGCCATCTACATGCTGTGCATGAGACCTACCACTCGAGGGCTTGCTAGTCTTAACAGACTGTTTGTGGGTTACCTGATCCTGTGTAGAAGGGGACGGTGCCCCGAAGTTGGAGGGAAACCGTGTATCGAGGGAACCTCGATATTGAAGACCTCTTCTCACCAAACTGGTGTCAGGACCCAAGCAGGTTAGACACCGACTTCGAGGGTCTAAAAATAAAGTTGTACTGCCACAGTTTGAACATTTCTTGGAGAAAGTGGCTGGCGGTTCCATGAAGGAAAAGAAGAGGCCTAAAAGGCCTAAGACACTATGAAGAAAAAATATTCCTTGAAAAAGGAAGATTTTACAAGAAAAGAAAACACCGGCGGTACCGGTGGCGTCGGGAAGACAGCCGCGACCACAAGAAAACTAAAGAAATAAAAGAATTTTCTGCAGTGACAGGAGGACGTCCTGCCGGGTCCGCGGAAAACGAAAAAACTGAGGAGAGGCAGTTGGGAAAGGCAGGAAGGAGCTATCAAAATCATGTACCCCTTGTTTCTACTCTCTGCAGAACACGAGCAATCAATACCCAAGGGGGAAAGACATACAGAAGTTGCTCCTCTGGCCAACTTCGCATGAGAGCGTCCAGACCTTATGACATCCTCTCTCTCCTTCGACAAAAATCAGTTGACCTCCGACTTGAAAGTCGCCATAAGATCCATTATTGGCACTCCCCAACGAGACACTATCATGTTGAATACCTGCAGATACAAAACCCACTCTCCGGGATCCACCTGGATTCGACAAAAATCGGCCTCTACATTGTCCACCCCTGCTACATGGGATGCCGACAGTTCACCTAAATTTATTTCTGCCCAAATGAACTGCTTGGCTTCGGCCTCCAGAGACACACTGCTTGTGCCCCCTTGGCGATTGATTTAAGCCACTGCAGTTGCGTTGTCTGATAGTACCCGAATGGCTTTTCCCTGAAGGTAAGGTTGAAACGCTTGGAGCGCTAAAGCTACTGCTTTCAATTCCAACCTGTTGATTGACCAAACCCTCTTGCTCGGTCCATTGGCCTTGCACAAACTGTCCTTTGAAGTGAGCTCCCCAGCCCATGAGACTGGCATCTGTGGTAACAGGAATCCAAGCTGGTGTCTCCAATTGCATCCCTACTTCCAGAATTCCTGGTCGTAACCACCACTGAAGAGCCTGACGCGTCTGACAGGCAGGGTAATTTCTGGGAGAGAGGCTCCTTCTGGTGAGATCTCCTCAGAAGTGCCCTTTGTAAAGGACGCATATGAGCTCTTGCCCAAGGAACAAGCTCCAGTGTTGCCGCCATGGTACTTAACTGAAGATAATGCCAAGCCATGGGATTCTCTCTAGAAAACTGTGAACCAACTTTCTCAACTCCAGAGCCCGCCCTTGAGTAAGAAACACCCTTCCTCTCTCTGTATCGAAGAGAGCTCCTAGATAATCTAGAGTTTGCGATGGTGTCAACTTGCTCTTTTGCATATTGACTACCCAACCCAAACTTTGTAACAACCGCACTACTCTGGAAGTTGCCAACTCGCTTTCTCTTTTGGACTTTGCTCGAATTAACCAATCGTCCAGGTACGGATGAACACTGTTTCCGCAATACTGCCGCAACCACCACCATAACCTTGGTGAATGTTCGTGGAACCGTCGCCAAACCGAATGGCAAGGCCCGAAACTGGAAATGCCCCATGGGCAGTGCAAACCTTAGGAACTTCTGATACTCTAATCGAATCAGAATATGTAGATACGCCTCCGACAAGTCCAGAGACGTAAGAAATTCCCCTCTTTGTACTGCCATTATAACCGGCTTCAGTGTTTCCATATGAAAATGAGTCACCTGACGACAACGATTTACTTTTTGTAGATCCAAAATTGGTCAAAAACTTCCTTCCTTTTTTGGAACTACAAAATAGATGGAGTATCGACGGCAGCCGTATTGGTCCGGAGGAACCGGAACTACCGCGTTCAAGCTCAGAAGTCTCTGCAAGGTCTCTTGCACAGCTTTGTATATGACGCACCCCTTGCAAGGAGACTGAACGAAAGAATAGGCTACCAGATGCTGTAACTCCAGAGCATACCCTTCTCGAATGATCTCCAACACCCAGCGATCTGATGTAATCTGGACCCAGGCTGGATAAAAATCTCGTAGCCGACCTCCCACCGGTACTAAACCTGCCTGGGTCCACCTGGCTTCATTGTGTCTAAGGTTTGAGGAACAGGAGGAAGTAAAACTTCTGCTTGCTCCTCTAAATCCCCGAAAAATCTGACTCCTGTAAAAGGGATGTCCTCTTTGAAATTGTCTGAACCGAGGAAAGCGAAAAACGACAAAAAAAATCTGTTGACCCCTGGTCATCAGAACTGAATGTCCAAGCTTCTGCCTTTCTTCTGGCAGCCTACCGCCCTTGGATTCACCTAAATCCTTTACTAGTTTGTCTAAATCTTCACCAAACAGAAGCTTACCTCAAGCAGAATTTTTTACGATTCTCTTCTCCCTCTGAACCGGAGTGTTTACTCGAATCCGATGTACTCCCATTCTCTGAACTATCTACAAACTCTACCCGACACTTTCGTTGCTTTCCAGACTTATTCTGTTTTTTAGGGTTAAGCCATGGATAGACATACCCACAAGTGTAGTCATCAAAATCACGCTTTAATTTTTTTGATTTAATTTTTTTAACCTCCTCCCTTGTGGTTTCTAAAGATCTTTTCTGTTCTTCCATCCGTTTAGAAAATTCTGCTTGAGGTACAGTTTCTTTTAATTTTTCTGTCATATTTGAAATATCCTGTTGAAGTGTATCTAAACTTTGTTGAGTAGTGTCTACAATCAGGACCATAAGGTCCAACGAGCATTTATTCAATATATGTATCCATTTTTCCATAAAAGATGCATTCATAGTGTGTAATTTAGGTTCTTTATAGACCCTCAGACCACAAAAAAAATCACAAACTACTGAAAAAACGAAGTCCCGAAACACGACCAGATCTAAACGTTCCTGAATTGGCTATTAATACTTCGGTGATCAATATATCAAGTCATCCTATATCCCCACAAGAATTGGCGGTTCTAAATCGAGGCTTGTCTTTTGTACCTTTGATAGCTTTTGATTTATTTCAGTTTCACTTAGATTTTGAGAAACTGCTTCGGAAATTACATTTAAAAGCGTATTTTAGTAGAAATCCGTTGCCTATAACATCTATGGTGCAAACAAATAGGATTCCTCTACCATTAAAATCCAGCTGGTGTCCACCTGAACCCTTGCCTCCGGCATTGCAAATATTTAAAGAATTGGTTTTAAGTGATGTTACACAGTTGTCCATAACACGACATAAGAAAGTAAGTTATTCGTTATCACGAGCAGAAAATGAAATTTTAAAAAATCTTAAAGCTCGTACAGACATTGTCATTCGACGAGCCGACAAGGGGGGTGGTACAGTGGTTATGGACAGATGTGATTATTTTGAAGAGGCTTATCGCCAATTATCGGATGTTACAGTTTATGAGAGAGTAATTGAAGATCCACAGAGTCGTCTACAAAAATGTGTTTCTGATTTGACAACAGAAGCGATACGTGAAAAATTAATTTCAGAGAAGGAGCGTAGATTTTTTGAATCCACCAAATCCTGTAATGTCTAAGTTTTATCTTGTTCCAAAAGTGCACAAACGGCTTATTCACCCTCCTGGTTGACCAATAGTGGCCACAAAAGGTTCAGTATTGGAGCCATTATCAGTTTATTTAGACTCTTTTCTCCGTCCTTTAATGTCTAAGATGATTTCCTATGTACGTGATTCAACACATTTTTTGCAACTGTTGTCTCATCATGCTGGGTTGACGAAAATTCAGGACATTAAACTGGTAACATTGGATGTTACCTCACTGTATACCAGTATACCACAACAGTCAGCTAATAGAATAGTTATGAAGGCATTGCAGGGTAGAGGGGATTTACCGATGAGGTTGCAGAACTTTTTGGGAAAATTAACAGATTTAATCCTATATGAAAATCATTTTGGTTTTGATGGTAACATCTATCACCAACTATCCGGGGTAGCGATGGGCGCGACCTGTGCCCCTTCTATCGCAAACCGCTAAGGCAGAGAAGTGCGATCGGGAATTCTAAGAGCATCAGCTGTTGTGATTTAATTGTTTTCAGTGCTTTAACTTCAGGGAGCAGGCTGCCAATCAGAGCCCTTCTACACAGTCAAGAAACCGCCGCAGCTAAGGCAGAGAAGTGCGATCGGGAATTCTAAGAGCATCAGCTGTTGTGATTTAATTGTTTTCAGTGCTTTAACTTCAGGGAGCAGGCTGCCAATCAGAGCCCTTCTACACAGTCAAGAAACCGCCGCAGCTAAGGCAGAGAAGTGCGATCGGGAATTCTAAGAGCATCAGCTGTTGTGATTTAATTGTTTTCAGTGCTTTAACTTCAGGGAGCAGGCTGCCAATCAGAGCCCTTCTACACAGTCAAGAAACCGCCGCAGCTAAGGCAGAGAAGTGCGATCGGGAATTCTAAGAGCATCAGCTGTTGTGATTTAATTGTTTTCAGTGCTTTAACTTCAGGGAGCAGGCTGCCAATCAGAGCCCTTCTACACAGTCAAGAAACCGCCGCAGCTAAGGCAGAGAAGTGCGATCGGGAATTCTAAGAGCATCAGCTGTTGTGATTTAATTGTTTTCAGTGCTTTAACTTCAGGGAGCAGGCTGCCAATCAGAGCCCTTCTACACAGTCAAGAAACCGCCGCAGCTAAAGCGCGCCCGCGCCTTGCGGGCCCGCGCCTGAGGGCCTCGCAAGAGGGCCCTTTGGCGTGGCCCTTAGGCGGGGCACAAAAGGAGAATAAAAATCTGCATGCAAATATCTATCAAAGGTATACTGTCAGACTGGAATATCCGAAAATAAAAGTAAAAGTGAGTAACATAACAAAGTTATTCTCACCCTTACAGCTGACCTTGCTCTATCATAGCAACTACTCGTAGGTTATTTACATGAAGGAGCTAAATCTTTGTTCGCTTTAAACCGCCCTACTTTAGAAGTTTATGTTAAGAAAATTAACGCTAACAGACTTTAATGCTATAATATAAATCCATCCTTATTAAGATTCTCAACGATCAACTAATATGACTACTCCTACCTATCACCCTATATTTCCTTCACCTACTCAACATTACACTGTACAATATGATGCTCCTTATTCCCAACCCCTTTATATGTGGTTCTCAACCTACATGCCAATTTACCATATTCTCCTCAGTTCAATAAATTCACATATATTATCACAACACAAACACAACTCTTATCAACACCAGCAAACAAATCCTAAGAATCCTCAAAAAAGGTCTTACACGCCAACTTCCATTGAATTAATGAACACAAGATCAGTTAGAAATAAAATTCACACAATCAGAGACCATATCTATGACCAAAAACCAGATATCCTTTGCATTACAGAATCATGGCTAACTCCTACTGACAGCGTTCTACTAAACCAACTGGTCCCACCAGAATATTCCGCCTTTAACAACCCTCGCACACAGAAAAGAGGAGGTGGAGTTCTAATCATTGCAAAAAAATCTTTTCAGCTACAAACTATCGCCTCTAATACCTCTGATAAATCCAGCTCTATCACAGTGGGTAACAAACACTTAGCTATCAGCCTCCTATATAGAGCCCCTCACGCCCCAGCTGATGAGCTAACCTCTATTTTAGAGACCATCTGTGCAGTCAACACTTGCCATAAACCTCTAATTGTATTAGGTGACTTCAACCTCAACTCCTCTTCTAATGCAGATAAGGAAACCTTCTTGCATGCTATGGACTCCCTACAATATACACAATTAATAAATGCTCCTACACATAAATACGGATCTACGCCAGATCTCTTCTTTGCCCCCAACCACCTTGTAAATAATGACAGCTTCTCCTCACCCATAATCACACCAGTCCCATGGTCAGACCACCTTAGAATTAAAATAGAATTCTCAAGCAGGATTGACAAACTTGATAAGATAAAAACTTCTACATTTACTCCAAGAAGATTTAAAGCCTTCAATAAAGAGCAGTTCTTACTTGACACATTACCTTGCCTTGACTCAACTGAACTTGATTTGAACAAACAAGTGAACAACTGGTATAACACCATTAGCACTGCATCCAAGGCCTTTTCAGACTCAAGAACATTCAAAAACAGACATCATGCTCCATGGTATTCCAAAAACATACGCAATGCTAAGAGGGAATTAAGGAGAATTGAACGCCACTGGAGACGATCAAAATCTCCTACCTCTCAAAATTTATATTTAATTCAGCAAAAGAATTACAACGATCTCATCAACAAAACTAAAAAAGAGCACCACACAAATACTATACAGAAAGCATTTAACAAACCTAGAGAACTTTTTGCAATTGTAAAAAATCTAGTCAACGAACCAAGCTCTGATAAAGACATTCAGATCAGTCCTCAAGTATATGCAGATCATCTTCAATTGAAAATAGGCCAAACACCACCTTTAAAACAACCTGAAAACAACAGCCTTATTTTACCAAGTACAATTTGGAACAAGTTTTACACTCCCTCGACTACACAACTTTCAGACATCATTGCTGCACTTAACACAAGCACTGCACCCACAGATCCTTGCCCTGTACCTTGGATCAAAGCTACCAAGTCAAACTTTATTAATTTTATTCACAATCTTGTAACTAACTCCTTAACTCATGGAATCATGCCAGAACAACTTAAATTAGCAACAATTAGGCCTACCCATAAAAAAACCAACCTTGAAAAAGACAATCCAGCTGCATATAGACCAATTTCCAGCTTACCACTCTTAGCAAAAATTATTGAGAAGGCAGTACAGCTACAACTTCAAGACCATATTGATGAACATGCGCCACTTGATATACATCAGCATGGCTTCCGCCCCAACCATGGTGTTGAAACGCTCCTACTATACTTATTTAATGACATCACTCAAACAATAGATAATTTCAACAAAGGTACCTTAATGATCTTCTTAGATATTTCAGCTGCCTTCGATACAGTGGACCATGCAATCCTCTTAACAAGACTAAAGAGCATCGGATTAACTGGCACCGTCCTAAAATGGTTTGAATCCTACCTAGTTGATAGACAGTTCCAAGTTAAAATTGGCCTAAACACTTCACGTCACATAGTAATCAAACAAGGCGTGCCGCAAGGATCTGCACTCTTCACTTCTTTTTAATTTGTTTATCCAACCAATCTGTCACATAATAGCAGATCATCAAATAGATTACACGATTTATGCGGATGATATCATGATTTACACTCCAATTGATATCAACTGCCCAGATTACAGCAAAATTTCAAACTGTATTACCAGCATTTCAAATTGGCTAACAAATAATAACCTTGCAATAAACCTGAACAAAACGGAAGCACTTATTGTAACTAGAAACACCAGCTTTATCCCTCCACCTTACATTACATGCAACAACACAAAGATTCCAGTTAAGGACGAAGTAAGATACCTCGGAATAACCCTCGATAAGAAGCTAAACCTGCGTTCTCATATAAGAAAAACTGTTAAAAACGCGTATTACAAAATGAAGATAATTAGACGACTTAAGCCTCTTATCTCTTATGATCACTTTCGAACAGTCTGTCAGGCACTCATTACTCCCATTCTGGATTTCTGCAACCCTATTTACAATGGACTGCCTAAGCATGCTCTCAAGCCACTTCAAATGGCACAAAATACAGCAGCTAGAATCATCAATGGATCCTCAAATTATGAACACATTACCCCCATCCTTAAAGAACTCCACTGGCTCCCAATAATCCTTCGCATAAAGTATAAATTAATCATAAATATATTCAAAATGAAACACAACAGTTCTGCAATCAGCCTTCATGCCCTCTTACTCCATGATATCAACAAAAGACCAAGAAGGTTATCCACTTCTAACACCCTCAGCACCCCAAAAAACTACTCTAAATCATGCAAATGTACCTCACAAAGAGCAATTGCTTTGGCCGCCCCTTTAATTTGGAACTCTCTCCCTCCTGATTTACGCTCACTGGATGATTTAAAAGACTTTCGTAAACAATTGAAAACTACACTTTTCATTGAACAATATGGATCAACAATTGACTAAATATATTATATTTATTTTAATTATTTTAACTAATTTGCCTTATTGTTAACCCTTGTTATTTTTCCTATATTACCATTGTACTGTTATGTTTATACTGTGTTTGTTTCCCTTGCCTATAACCTTTGTATTTCTTGTGACCGCTTTGATTGAAGGAAAAGGCGGTATAGAAAACTTGTTAAATAAATAAATAAATAAATTATATGGAAGAGTTTGAGCATCAATGGATTTTTACGGAGCCCCCTAATCCTCATTAAATTTTGGCGGCGTTATATAGATGACGTCTATGTTTTGGGAGGGCCAAGAACTAGAATTGATAGCCTTCACAACATGGCTAAATGAGAGGGATCCGAACATAACCTTTACCTATGAATGGGATACAGTTCGTATTACATATTTGGATGTTTTAGTGATCAAAGGAGAAGGGGTTTGGAATACGTCAGTCTTTTGTAAGCCTACAGATCGCAATTCCCTTTTACATTATTCTAGTGCGCATCCCATTAATCTCAAAAATGGTCTTCCATTTTCACAATTTCTGCGCTATCGGCAAAACTGCTCTGAAACTTCAGAATACACCGAACAAGCAAAGAGCCTAAAAAGAAAATTTCGGGATCGGGGTTATCCACGGTCTGTTATATCTCGGGCATATAAACGTGCTCTGTATAACCATCGGGAAACCTTACTTACAGACTCACCACATATTACTAAAATAGATGACAAGTATTAATTTGATAATGACTTATTATCCTCTGAGTTATAAAATACAAGGTATTTTGAAACGCCATGGTAATGTGTTACAGCATATTAAAGGATTGGAAGACAAACGCATTCGATGTGTCTGGAAAAGGCAACGAAATCTCAAAGAAATACTCAGTCCCACCGAATTACGATTACCTATGCCCAGAAGTATTTCATGTGACCAAGGTCACTATAAATGTGCTGGGTGTAATATTTGCCCGGTCACATTAGAAGCATCTTAATTTTCATATGAAGGTAAAAACTATAGGTTAACAAGTTCCACCACTTGTCAGTCTGCTTATGTGGTGTATGGGATATTCTGTCCTTGCCAATTGCTATATGTGCGAAAAACCACTCATTCATTACAAATACGTATGCAAGAATACCGCAGCAGATTAAAATGCTGGCGAAGAGAGGCTCCTATGGTTGAACATTGTCATCAATTTCAACAGTTTTTTAGAGCTCCGGTGTTTTAGCATTGAACAAGTTTTGAGCGGGATGAAGGGTCGCACCAGAGAACAGCAACTCCTTTATCGAGAACAACGTTGGATATTTTCCCTGCCCACAGTTTCACCTAAAGGGTTAAATGCGCAGGTTGATTGGCATTTGTGTAATTGAATTCGGGTTGGGAGCCCCGTCAAATAAAAGTGATGTAAGCACCTCCCATTGTTCTCTATATAATCGAGGGAAAGAAACAGTCCACATGCGCGGCGTCTTTTGGGCACTACAGAAAAATTTAAGCATTAGCTGAATGAATGAAGGTAACAAATGGTTTCTTACAGTTCTTGATAGAGTATTATTACAATTACATGAGAGTTTAGTATGTGGAAGCTAGTATGAATGGCATAATCTGTTTTAGTCCGTGCAGTTACAAAAAGAGGGTAGAAGTTGGAAGCACGATTCCCCTGAAGAAACGAAGAGTGAAACGAGTGAGCGCTTCACGGTTAGACGTCGGGAACATCCTTTTGAATTAGGAACACCTTTGGAATTTCTTCTACTAGATATCCTCACGAGTTTCTCACCAATGACAACAGATAAGCGCAGTCTCTCTATAAAAAATTTGATGATTGGAGGACTATGAATTTTGTTGATTTTGATGGACTGTGGAGACATGCGCTGAGTCCTAAATATAGGGTAGTAACTGTCTGATGACATGAGATACTATAAATAGAAAATCATTTCAGAAGTTAAAAATAAGTCTATATATATATTTTTTTATAGTAAGTTAAATTTAGAAAATTTAGAAAAGCCACGTGGATGCATAGTTAATAGAGGTCGTTGATGTTGCAGACGGCACTTTTCACTCCAGCAAGTCTGGCTGATTAAATGCCTCATGAAAATCTGAGACCTCGTTGCATCTAGTTGATCGGCTTTCTTGTAGCAATTTAAAAAATCACTGAACTCAGGGTAAGTTATTGAGCTGATAAACAAATTTATTCTTAGAAGAACTATCGGCAGCCCAATTACATAGCCAAAGATCTTCTAGCAGCAATGACAGAAGCCATACTCTTAGACAGCCCTCTAATAAGGTCATAATGAATATCAGCTAAATAAGCTGCCCCCGTTTCTAACCAAGATGCTTCTGCTGCAGAATCCTCCATATGCTCTCCCTGAATTCGCCGAGCCCAACGAAGACAGGCTCTGGCTACCCAAGCACCACAAATCAAAGCTTGAATAGATAGGGCATTAATATCAAATACCTGTTTTGACAATCTAGTTTTCTATCTTGAACATCTTTAAGAGCGGAACTACCTTCCACTGGAATTGTCTTCTTGGTGACTGCCGAAATCGCCGCATCCACTTTGGGAGACTTAAACTCCTCCCGATCTTGGTCCACCAGAGGATAAAGGCGAGCCATAACTCTGGATCCTTTTAAGTCCTGCCTCAGGCATGTCCCATTCTTGTTGAATCATGTCCTGCACTACTCTGTGCACTGGAAAAGCTCTTTGAGTGTTCAGAAAAGCCTGCAACAATGGATCCTCCAAAGTGACATCCTACGTAGGACCTGAGGTAGGCATATTAAGAGTTTTTAAGCGTCTCCAGAATGAGCGCTGGTAACTCAACTCGACGGAAAACACAAACTCCTCTGGCCTGGTCCTCTTGTTTAGCGAGTTCCCCTTCCTCCAGTTCTCCTTCCAATTCTAATTCTGGATCTAAATCTTCAGAATTGACCTCATCCAAGGTTAACGAATGCTCATGACACTCTCTCCACTTTTGACCTTTTTGAGGGAACAGAGCCCTCAGACACTGCTATGGGAATACCTAGATGCTTACCTCCAAGTTCCCCCCCCCCCCCCAACCATAGGATGACTGCAGACCCTTTTGAGCATTACCAAATGTCTGTTGAAGTAGTGCAACGAAGTCTGCTGAAAATAATGCAGCCAAACCACCCGGCAAATCTGACCGTGACTGAGACAAATCCGGAGCGGAAGAAGGCCCTGCTACCAGATCTTGCAAAGGTACCAGAGGTACCAGAGGTAACTCAGCTTCTGCCAAAGATAAAGATGCACCCTTAACACCTTCAGCATTGGCATCCAAAGTTTGTTCCATGGCTCCTGCCTCCCGAACGCAGCCTCTACAGACTCCCGTGTCTGATACAACGCCTCTTAGTGCCACAAACTAAGCAAAGTGGCCTAGAAGGCATTACTTCAATAAATATGTCTTAAATTGAACAGATCCTTTAAAAACTGTAGGTAGAAAAAACCACCACTGCAGATTTCAATCTGCCCACTGAAACACAAGCATAAATTTTTTTTTTTTTTTTAAAGCAAAATAAAAAGTGAAGCTGTTTCTTCTAACACCTAAATGAAAGAAACCCAAAAACGAGGCTCCCCCCCCCTTAAAACAGATTTGTTAAGAAAAAAGAAAAAAAAAAAAAAAAGATTCGTGTGAACGTTTCCCGCGCGCGTGCACAACTCAGCACGGCTTGTACCCGACAAACCGTTTAAAATTAGCCCGTAAAATAAACCGCCGACAGTCTTATTCGACGGCAAAAGGCCCTATTACCTTGCCAGATGCTTTACTGCCCGTTATTTACAACAGCCGTCCTGTCTCTTCGTACACTCAGCCGTGATCGCGGCTTCAGCGACTCGGAGACCCGATAAATTTGAAATGCGCTTAACAGCCATTCACAGCTCAGTGTCAGTGCAGGCAATCACTTTAAACCCCAGCTCCTGACCCAAAGTAGTGGGATCAGGAGCACATCTAAACAAAGGTGCTTTGAAGATTAAGAGAAGCAGACCCGGCAAAGGTAAAGAAAAAGACGGGGGGCATACCACAGGACTTTAAAGCCTGTTAGGCTAAAAACAATCACAGACTAAATAAGATTTAAATAAAATTTAAAAATAAATTTTAAAAATTCAATCTGCTTAATTAACCCTCTAGTGAGCCCGGAATCCTATGGCTCATACAACCTCCAGCTGCTTGGAGACTGAATTAACTGGGGCAAGGAGGCAGTCCCTCAGGTACTTATACCGGTGACATCAGAAGTGTGTCATTCAGTCTCCAAGCTGCAGGATGTAGTATAATTCCCAAAGTTTCCAGGACTGAAATGGAGTGATAAGGAACTCCTGAACCAGGAGAATTTTCTTTGCAACTAGCTGGCAAGAACAAAATGTCATTGCAAACGTAAAAGTTAGAATTGGAGATTCTCACTCTCATAACCTAAGCTACTGTACATCTGTGTTATCACTTACAAGCTTACATTTTATTCAGATTCTTTTATGAAGCCCTACCTCTTCCTTTTTCATTCCTTTTGTTCATTTTTTGATAACCTATGAAAAACCTCTTGACAAAAGTATGCTCATAAATATAAAAAACAGACTAGTCAAATACAATGTAAGAACAAGTACATAAAAATGCAAACATTTACTACGTTACTAAGTGTCATTCAATTAAATAAGAAGCCTCCCTAAAACAACAGATTAAGTATCAATGAAATCTGAGATACGTAGGCTCCTGACAGATTCAAATGCAATGTGTACCTTTGAGTCAGTCCTGACTGACAGATAGTAGCAGACAATTCTATACTTGTGAAGCACTAGAGGAAAAAACCCAACCTGGAAAACTACTCTTAAACAGCCACTTGCAGGGAGCTCTCAGTGCTTAACCCTTTTCCATTTTGGGGCACATGAATGTGTTCAATTCTCAGGGCACAAACCAAATTTTGCATGCTGGGCTAGTACAAGCTATTAGCCACCCAAAGGAAAACTAGTCTTGCACCTCCTCACAATTAGCTTTTAGACCCTAGCACCCCACCCCAACAAGATTTTGATTATCAAACTAAATTGTAAATCACCCCAACACCATTTCTTCCAGAATACTACTATAAAATGCATATTTGTACATCACACCCAAATCTTGAACTTTGTTTTATAAATGTGAGGGAAAATTCAAAAAGCCACTTACAAGGCTAAATGGACTATTTATGTCGGCCATTCAGCATTCAAGTAAAAGCACACACTGATGACAGTTTGTGTGGCTGCCAGGACCCATTGCTTAATTTTGACTGTAGCTGCTCTTTGCTGACCTAGGTGACTGCCTAGATCTCCTAGTAGTTGGGCTGGCCCCGTTTTCATGATTCTTGCAAGTCAGTTCATCCCCCTGGCAAAAGGAAAGCATATTTTTGTTACACATGTGGATGCCTCATTCTGCTGGATTCAACTTGACATGTGAACATATGAGGTCATCAGGTCATGTGAGATGGCAGGGCTCCATGCATCCAGACCCCAGATTGAAACCAGCAGAGGCGGTACACAGGTAGTATGCTTCCAAATACCCTGGCTTAGGGGTGAACTTCATTGTCATGGTATGCACTAAACTAATTAGAAGAAATTGCCCCCATAAGTGCTGCCATCCTGATAGGTAGGACGGAGCAGTGCTAATAGTAAGCAATCAGTTAAGGTCTGTTTAGAGGGGAGGATGAGGGGAGTCCTGTTGACTCTCCATGAAACACTACAGCAATCTATTCAAACCATACCTAAAAGCACATTCTTTCATTCAGTTTTGCTACTACGAAATATTTGTGGGTTCAATAAAAGAGTTTCAGGGATGGGGCATATGTCCTGCTCACAAAACCATTATGCACCAGAGAAAAATCAGATTAGCTGATACAACTGAACTATTCACAACAAGTAGATTCTGTGTAGGAGACAAATTCCAAGTCACATTTTTTACAGAGTTCCAGAGCACCCAAGCTTACTCCAGGGACCATAAAGATACAATGTACAGTTTTATTGTAATTGCTAACCTGAAAATTAGTTGTCCTGCATCTGGGAGAGAAGGGAAACCGGAAAAGGTAGAGTAGGAGTTTCTTTGATCTGGACTGCCTACTCATTACACTCCTCTCCTGAAACGACTGGAGAGGAAGGATGGATTAAAATGCAGAGTAGCTCTTTAAGACATTTTCTGCAAGCTTACCTTGTACTCTCCTGGCCTTTATGTTCTACTTTGGAGAAGATGGGGCTGCACCAGGAAGCAGATGGCTATTCTTAGATACTGTCCAATTGAGGTGGGCCAAGTGCCTCACCACACCTCTGGCTGTCACCAGGGCACAATGGTTGAGAAGCAATGCCCTAGAATACTAGAACAGTTCCCAAAATGGAATATCATGTAAAGATTAACTGCACAGCAAAAAGCATGAAAAATTCTAATAGAATTTTAAATGCATTCATTGTTTTATTGGGAGCCAATGAAAACTTATCAGGCTAGGAGTAATATGCTCCATCTTCCCTATGCCAGATAATTTGGGCTACCACACTTCGTTTCTTACGGATTGCACAAAGTACTAACGATACAAATTAGATTACAATCAAGATGGAAAAGAGTAAAGTTCATAAATAGAGCAACCAGGGCTCGTACTACCATTAGGCAAAGTAGGCAACTGCCTCCAGGGAGGCTCCAATTGCCACCACTGCCTCCCTTTCCAGGGCCTGAGTGGTAGCAATGCCTCAGGAAAAAAAAAAAAAGAAAAGAAAACCACAGAAGTGCTTACCTCAACTCGCTGGTGGTGCCCTCATTTGAGCTGCCGCTGCAGGACCCAGAGAAGGGCAGCAGTGGCAGCAACAGGCCTGGGAGAAGGCAACAAGATGGAGGGGCCCATCTGGGCACCTGCAATCCTTGCACAGGCCCCGACAGCGACATAGAAACACAACATGTAAAGACTATAAAGCCTATCCAGTCTGTCCTTTCATACAGTACCAAGCTTTACAACACCTTTCTGCCCCTGTAGAGATCCTCCATTTGTCCCATGCTTTCTTGAATTCAGATACAGTTGAACTAGTACATGAAAATCAGTTGAATATCTTGTAATTTCCTCAGCAGACATATCTTATAAATTGGCACAGTTTTTCACACTTGGGCTCAGAATGGTGGTTAATCATTGTTTAATATCATGCCAAGATTTAAGATATTATAACAATCTCATGTCCAGAATGCTGCAGCTTCTTAGGAGTAATCTAGGACTTAAGGGGTAAGGTGGCAGAAAGGCTGCACCACAGTCAACTTTAATACATGGCTCCAAACCTGGTGCAAACAAGGATTTAGATATATGGGCAACTGGGGAAACAGATGGATCAACAAGAGACTATACTGTGCTGATGGCCTACCTCTCTCCATCGCAGGAAAAAGGATCCTAAGTGAAAAATTCAGGCAGTATGTGGATAGGCATTTAAACTAGGGAAAGGGGGTGATGGATGGAGAAGGACATCACCCCCAGCAAAAGCAAAACATTGGAAACGGCCACACTTTTAAACCACACATAAATGGCAAGGAGGAAGAGGTGTGTAGAATAAAAGCCATGCAAAACACAGGCAAGCCATTCAACACATGCTGGAAAGCAATGAGCACAAATGTTCAAAGCCTAGCTAATAAGGTACCTGATCTGGAAGCCCTAATGGTGGAAATTAACTTGGACATGGACATTATGGGCATTACAGAAACATGGTTTAATGAGTCGCATGAATGGGATATAGATTATAACAACTATGGCTATTCAGAGGAGATAGAGCAGGTAGAAAAGGAGGAGTAGCCCTATATGTCAAAAGCAATATTAGAGCTGCTGAAATGCAGGGGACATGCAGAAAAGCAGCAGCGCTGTGGAATGTGTTGGAAAGAAGAGTGGCGCTGTCATCCATACTGATGTAGTCTACAGGCCTCCAAACTCAAATCGAAGAAATGGATAGCGAATTGATGATTGATATTTCAAAGATAGCCATGAAGGGGAAAATGATCATATTGGGTAATTTTAATCTACCTGATGTGGACTGGAGTATTCCTTCTGCAAATCTGGAAAGTAGTATATTAAAAAAGCCCCAAACTGTGGATGCCTTCCAAGATACATTCGACAAATGGTGATGGAACCAACTAGAGAGCTCAGTGCTGGATTTAGTGTTCACCAACGAAGATAGTGTGTCGAATATCCAGGTGGGTGCCCATGTGAGCAGCAGCAATCATACTGTTTAGTTTGAGATAAAAGCCAAGGTGGAGTCCAATCACAGCAAGCTCAAAGTCCTAGACTTCAACACTAACTTCAGTAAAATGGCCAAGTACCTGAAGGAGGAGTTGGCAGGGTGGGAAGAGATGAGGGAAGTGGAATTGCAATGGGCTAAACTAAAGGGGCAACAGATGCATATGGTAAGGAATGTAAATAAATACAAGAGGAAAAAGAAACCTATTAGATTCTCCAAAGAAGTGGCTGCACAAAAAGGCAAAACACAGCTTTAACAAAATTCAGAAGTTCAAACTAAGGAACATAGAAAAGAATACAGGATCAAACTAAAAGACAAAGAAATAAAGGATAGCAAAATCAAAAGCAGAAGAAAAGATGGCTAAAAAGGTGAAGTGTGGTGCCAAAATATTTTTCCAGGTATATTCGGGTGAGGAGGAAAATCAGAGGTGGAATTGCAGGACTCAAAAGTGCTGGGAATGGATTTGTGGAACGTGATATTGAAAAAGCAAAAATGCTAAACAAATACTTCTGCTCTGCTTTAACTAGAGAGGATCCTGGAGAAGGACCACCTGTGATTAACAAATATACAATTGGGAATGGAGTAGATAACCAGACCATTCACAGATGATGTGTTAGAACAGCTTACAAAAATGAAAGTGGACAAGACCACGGGACCAGATGGGATACATCCCAGGATACTAAAAGAGCTCAGAATGGTTCTTGCAGGGCCGTTAAAGAATGTTTTTAATAGATCCTTGAAGGCAGAAGTTCCATGGGACTGGAGAAGGGCTGATGTGGTACCCTCTTCACAAAAGTGGTAGTAAGGAAGGAGTGGCAAACTACAGGCCAGTAAGCCTTACTTCAGTGGCAGGAAAAGTAATAGAGGCACTCCTGAAAGTGCAAATAATGGGCTTCCTGAAAACCAACAGGTTGCATGATCTGAGGCAACATGGTTTTACCAAAGGACAATCTTGTCAGATCTGATTGACTTCTTTGACTGGGTGATCAGAGAACTAGATCAAGAGCATGCAATGGATATGATCTACCTGATTTCAGCAAAGCCTTTGATACTGTTCTGCATTGGAGGCTTATCAATAAACTCAGCTTGGGGATAGGTCTCAAGGTGGTGAACTGGATCACATATTGCTTGACAGAAAGTGACGGCAAACGGAACTCACTCGGATGAAAGGAAAGTGATTAGCGGTGTGCCCCAGGGCTCGGTCCTGGGACTGGTACTGTTCAATGTATTTGTGAGTGACATTGCTGAAGAACTGAATGGAAAAGTAACTTTTGGCAGACACGACAAAAATTTGCAACAGAGTGGACTCCCCTGAGAGCATGGATAACATGAGGAAAGCTGGAAGAATAAATCTTAACTGTCAAGCATTAGACCAATGTGAAGTGCAGTGTCATGCACTTGGGAAACAGAAATCCAAGGGAACTGTATGCGATAGGGGGCAAGAGGTTGGTATGAACGGACCAGAAAAGGACCTCAGAGTGATCGTTTGAGGATCTCACCATGGCAAAACAGTGTGGCAAGGCGGTGGCAAAAGCCAGAAGGATGCTGGTTTGTATACAGAGAGGAATTATCAGGAGAAAGGAAGAGGTACTAATGCCACTGTACAAGTCGCTGGTGAGGCCTCACTTGGAATATTGTGTTCAGTTCTGTAGACAATCTCGCAAAGGATGTAAAAAAGGCTGGAAACAGTTAAGAGGAAGGCAACCAAAATGATTTGTAGCCTGTGTCAGGTGGCTTTGAGAAAAGACTTGAAGACCTAAATATGTACACTCTGGAGGAGAGGAGTGACAGGGGAGATACGATTCAGACTTTCAAATACTTCAGAGTATTAATGAACAAATATATTCCAAAGACTAGGTAGCGATAAAACTAGAGGGCATAACATGAAGCTGCAAGGGGTAAACTGAAAGCAATGTCAGGAAACACTTTCGCTGAAAGGGTGGTTGATTGGAATGCCGATGCAAGTGGTGGGGGGCAAATACAGAATTTAATATGACATCGGACAGACACTATGGATCCCTTTATAGCAACAGGATAAAATAAAAAAAAACATACATAACTACACGGAGCGGTGGGTACATCCCTAAACAAAGGCATGGAGAGGGGGTAACCTGCACAGAGTGGCAGGTGCACCTCCTCTTTTGGGGAACTGCTAGGTACGTATGACCTAGATTGGCCACTGTTGGAAACAGGATACTGGGCTTGATGGACCTTGGTCTGACCCAGTATGGCATATCTTATGTTCTTATGTTCTTGCTGCCTTGCTGGGCAGACTAGATGAACTATACTGGTCTATATCTGCCGTCATACACTGTTAGGTCACAGTTAACAGGGGGTTTGTTGGGGGGGGGGGGATTGCTTTTTTGTTTTAATAATCTATTCTGTGAACACCAATCACCAAAACTTCAAAACTAAGTTTAGAGCTTGAAATCTATAAGAGTACAAAGGACATTGTAGTAGATTCTCATCTGCACACACTTGCTAATCCAGACCAAGTTCACAAAACTTTAGAGAAAAAAAAAAGATCAAACATTAAAATGACCGAAAACAGATCTCTATAAAAGCCAAATAATGAAAATCATTGACTCCAACCTGCTGTTTTTGATTTGTCAAATAAGCAACAAATCATTTTAACATTCTTACAATCTACTCCTATTTCAACACCTATTTCAACACGATGCTGTAGCAAGACAGGCAGCCCTAAAAGGCCAAGGCTCAAATCCCACTGACATCCCTTGTAGCCTTGGGCAAGTCACTTAACCCTCCATTTCCTCTGATAGAGACCAACCCTTTCAGGGACAGAAAATACCTGGTGTACCTTATCGTAACTCACCTTTAACTACTACTAGAAAGGTCATGAGCTGAATGCTAAAAAAACAAAATATAAGCTGCTGTCAAATGACTAAATGTGACAGGCAGATCTTGGCTTCACCAGTTCGTCTGTAATTGTATCAGAAAGCATTAGGTGTCTCAGAGCTACACAATTTAGGAAATCCCTATTGTTCATCAAAATCATTTAACTGTTGGCATATTATCATTTTCCATTAACTTACTAAAAAATGGAAGGGTCAGAAGTTTAAGGAGATACAGAAATAAAAGGTATAAAAAACAAAGGGGTCATGAAGTGACTCCAACTTTTCATTAAGTAAAAGCTTTATTGAAGCTCAACTACTGTACAATCCAGTAAGCAAAGGAAAAAGCAAATGCAGAAGCCTGCAGTAGTCAGGTGCTTCACATCACACCGGCCTATTTCTTGCCACCACCAAGGGCTGGCCCCAAAGTTGGTTCAAGGTGTAGGTGCCCTAGGCAAACCTTAAGTCGTATGTCCCCCCTGGTGGTCAGAATCTATTATTGTTTTGCTTTGAATGCCTTGCTCTCTGCTGACACCCCCCCCCCCCACCCTTGAAGCCGATACTCTAGGCTACTACCTAAACTGCCTGATGGTTGGGCCAGCCCTGCCACCATTCCTCCCCACCACAGTGAAATATTCCCGTCCAAAAGCAGAAAAAGGGCCTACCTAGTCTAGTGGGAAGAGACTTCAAACAGGTTTCTACATTCCACGAGTAAAAATTTACAGGCTACTTTAAACACTAAATCAACAGTACAAAAATACTGATGTATTTTCCATCACTGATCACAGAAAACAAGGGAGACTGTTGGAGTCTAGATCTTAACTGCCTGGCTGAAAGTTTCCACATCCATAGCTACTCTCTAGGTATCAATCCTCTGACAACCTACCACAAATGAGCAACCATGAGAAAGCTGAAAAACTAATAGGCAAAACAAAAAACAAAAGCAAAAGCTAAATCATTTAAGATAGATGTATACATGCTTTCTGCTGAACCTAACATAAGAGATGCCATACTGTGTCAGGCCAAGGTCCATCAAACCTAGCATCCTGTTTCCAACAGTGGCCAATCCAGGTCACAAGTACTTGTCAGATTCCCAAAAAGGTACAGATTCCACATTGCTTATTCCAAGGTAAGCAGTGGATTCCCCTAGTCCTGTTTATGGACTTTTCCTCCAAAAACTTGTCCAAACCTTTTTTAAACCCAGCTACACTAACGGCTGTACCGTTTAGATATGTCCTACTGCCTCTGGGCTCTTTTGATTATGGTTCATAAAGGGGAAGAGAGACTGCATTACATAACTGACTAATGCAAATGTGGCTCCAAATCTGGTGTAAATAGGGTTGCTTTAGATATATAGGCAGCTGGGGCTGTACTGTGTTGGACTGCATCTCTCTGTGACAGGAAAAAATGAATACCAAGTGAAAAATTCAGGCAATGTGGACAAGCATTTAAACTAGGAAAAGGGGGTGACTTATGGAAAAAAGGCTCGGGACGTCACTCCCAGCAAGACCATAACATTGCTAATAGTGATATTAATCCAAACATCAATGAAAAGAGAGAAGAGGAGTCTGGAACAAAATACAAGTAAGCCAACCAACAAATGCTGGAAGACAAAGCACAAATGCTCAAAGTACAGCCAACAAAGTCTCTGACCGGGAAGCCCTGATGGTGGAAATGCACTTTGACACTGTGGCCATTACAGAAATATGGTTTAATGAATTGCATGAACGGGAATATAGCCAAAGCTGGCTACAATTTATTTAGAAGAGATAGAGAAGGAAGGAAAGGAGTAGCCGCCACCCTATATGTCAAAAGGTGCATGTCAAAAGGTGCATGTCAAAAGCAATACAGGGGAATTAGGGACAAGAAGCAACGCTGTGGATTGTGTTGGAAAGAGGAGATGGCACTATCATCCACATTGGCATAGTCTACAGGCCTCCAACTCAAACTGAAAAAAATTGATAGAGACTTGATCATTGATACTGCAAAGGTAGCTATGAAGGGAGAAGTGGTCATACTGGATGACTTTAATCTACCAGATGTGGACTGGAGTATTCCTTCTGCAAATCTGGGAAGTAAAAAGATTGTAAATGCCTTCCAAGAAGCATCACTCAGACAAACGGTGATAGAACAGACCAGGGAAAGCTCAATGCTGGATTTTGTACTCACCAATGGAGATAGCATGTCAAATGTCTGGGTGGAAGCCCACTTGAGCAGCAGTGCTCAGTGTGGTTTGAGGTAAAAGCCAAGGCAGAGTCCAATCACAACAAACTCGGTTCTAGTTTCAAAAATGCTGACTTCATTAAAATGGGAAAGTAGCTAAAGGAAAAGTTGGCAGGGTGGGAGGTGATAAGGGAAGTAGACTTGCATTGCTCTAAACAGAGGCAATGGATATAGATGTAAAAAAGTAAATAAAAATAAGAGGAAAAGGAAACCTATATGGTCCAAAGAAGTGGATGTACAAATAAAGGCAAAAAACAGCTTTCACAAAATTCAGAAGATCAAAGAGGAACACAGAAAAGAATACAAGATAAAACTAAAGGACAGAAATAAGGATAGCAAAAGCAAAGGAAGAAGAAAAGATGGCTAAAGACGTGAAGCATGGAGACAAAACTTTTTTCAGATATTCAGGAGAAGAGGAAGATCAGGTGGAATTGCCAGACAAAACTAGAGGATGGATCTGTGGGACGTGACTTGGAAAAGGCAAAATGGAAGATCATGTCAAATATTTTTGTTTTTCAACTGGGTGACCAGAGAATTAGATGGGCATGCAATGGATGCAATATACCTAGATTTCAGCAAAGCCTTTGATACTGTTCCTCATAGGTGGCTTATCAAACTGAGCAGCCTAGAGACAGGTCCCAGGGTGGTGAACCGGATCACAAACTGGTTGACTCACAGACAAAAGATGGTGGTAAATGGAACTCACTCAGAAGAAAGAAAAGTGCATAGTGGTGGCCTCAGGGACTGGTCCTGTGACACACTGTTTAATGTATTTGAGTGATATTGTTGAAGGACTGAATAGAGAAGTCTGCATTTTTGCAGATATAAAAATTTACAGAGTGGATATTTCCGAGGGAGTGGACAACAAGAGGAAAGATCTAAAAACAAAGAATGGTCTAATGCTTGGCAGTTAAGATTTAATATGAAGTGCAAAGTCATGCACTTTGCATGCATTTTAAGCGATAGGGGGAGAGGTTGGTGTGCATGGACCAGGAGAGGAACCTCTGAATGCTAGTGTGCGATGATATCAAGGAGGCAAAACAATGCAACAAGGCTGTAGCCAAAACCAGAAGGCTGCTGAGCTGCATGCAGAGGAATAACTAGCAGAGAGATTGTATTAATACCCCTGTACAAGTTGTTGGTGAGGCCTCACGGAGTATTATGTTCAGTTTTGGAGACCATATCTCAAAAGGATATAAAAAAAAGACTTGAAACCATTCAGAGGAAGGTGACTAAAATGATTTGGAGCCTGTGCCAGAAAACATATGAGAAGAGACTTGAAGACCTAAATATGTATACCCTAGAGGAGAGGGACAGGGGAGATATGATACAGGTCTTTAAATACTTAAAGGGTATCAATGAACAAAGCATAGTTACTCACCTGTACCGGGTGATCTCCGGGAACAGCAGGAATTTAGTCTTCACATATGGGTATCGTCGGTACCGACGGAGCCTGCGCAGGAAGGCTCCCCAGCGTCCAATTAGAAAGCTTTTGGGAGCATCCCACAGCGCCTGTGTGCTGCCTTCCCGCCTTTCCCAAATGCCTCTATCCAGTTGAGTTTAAAGCTGAGACAAAGAGAGGGAAAGAGAAAGATAGAGAGATACAACTCCAAGGGAGGTGGGTGGGCTGTGAAGACTAAATCCCTGCCGTTCCCGGAGATCACCTGTTACAGGTGAGTAGCTATGCTATCTCCAGGAATAAGCAGGAATGTAGTCTTCACATATGGGGACTCCCTAGCTTCAGATGCCAGGGAGAAACCGCAGAAGCTGTGTGCCCCTGTGAAAGGGCTCCACTTCCCCCCATGGATCTCTGGCATCCAACCAGGGATGGTGGGTAGGAGTTGATTAGGTATGGAACAGATATTAGAGAACAGCCTGACCAAACAAGGCATCCCGGCGGGAGTCCTTGTTCAAGCAGTAATGGGCTGTGAAGGTATGAACCGAGGCCCAAGTGGCTGCTCAACAGATGTCGTCAATAGACACAGTGCAGATGAGCCATTGAAGCTGCCATGGCTCTCACATTGTGAGCTGTGACATGGCCCTCCAGAGGAAGATTCTTACTCTGATAGGCAAAGGAGCAATCCAGTTAGTGTTCTCTTGGAGACTGGAAGTCCCAAATGAGAAGGATCAAAAGCAACAAAGAGTTGAGAGGACTTTCTATGTTGCTGTGTTCTTTGCAAGTAAAAGGCTAAAGCTCTTTTACAGTCCAAAGTATGAAGATTCCTTTCTGCATTTGATGCATGAGGTCTTGGAAAAGAACACAGGCAGGTAGACTGCTTGGTTAAGATGAAAAGGCGAGACCACCTTTGGCATAAAGTGTGGATGAGTCCTAAGGACTACCTTGTCATGATGAAACCTTGTATAAGGTGGATCAGCCACTAGTGCCTGCAACTCACTGATGCGACGTGCTGACGTGATTGCAATGAGAAAGAGAAAACTTTCCAAGAGAGGAATTTCAATGAGGTAGTAGCTAAGGGTTCGAAAGGTGGCTTCATGAGCTGACCAAGAACCAGGTTGAAGTCCCATGCCACTGGTGGTGGCCTAATGGGAGGCTTAGTTAGAAGGCCTCTCAAATCTTGCTATAAGAGGATGGGAGGAAATAGGTTGTCCATTTAGAGGCTTGAGAGAAGCTGCAATAGCACTCAAATGGACTCTTACTGAGTTAGTCTTAAGTCCTGCATTGGATAAATGAAGGAGATACTCAAGTAATGATTCCAGAGGTATTGCAAGGTGGTTAAGACCCTTCTGCGAACACCATATGTAAACCTCTTCCACTTAAAAGAGTAAGAACGTCTTGTGGAAGGTTTCCTGGAAGCCTAAAGGACATCCTTTACTTGCTGAGGGAGGTTAAGTTCATGAAGATCTAGGCCTTCAGCAACCAAGCTCTGATATGCAGAGACTGGGGATTGTGATGCCATAACATTCTGTCCTCCTGTGACAGGAGATCTGGAGCAGATCCTAACTCCAGGGAGGGGGCTTGAGAGAGATGTTGAAGCAGAGGGTACCACACTTGCCGTGGCCAATGTGGAGATTTGAGAATCATACACCCTTTGTCTTTCTGAAGCTTGAACAGGGTTTTGGGAATCAGGGGAATGGGTGGAAAAGCATAAAGGAAGTCTTGACCCCAGTGAAGGAGGAAGGCATCCCTGGCCTGAGAACCCTGAGACGGAATATTGGAACAGAACCGGGGAGTTTGGCATTCAGACTTACAAAAAGGTCTATGTCCGGGGTTCCCCAAACTTGAAAAATCTTGGCCACCTGATCTGCATGTAGAGACCATTTGTGTGGAAGCAGAACACGACTGAGTGTCTGCCCAAGAGTTTTGTATGCCTGGAAAATAAACTGCCAGGAGATGAATCTGATGCTCTCTGGTGAGGGCCCATAGTCGCAAAGCTTTGTTGCAAAGCGACAGAGCCTGTTCCTCCCTGCTTGTTCACATAGAATATGGCTACTTGATTGTCCGTATGAACGAGGACTGTCTTGTGGCTGAGCATGGTGTGGAACACTCGAAGATCAAGGAAGATTGCTCTGAGCTCTAAGATATTGATATGTAGATGAGTCTCCTGTGGAGTCCAAGTGCCCTGGGTGGAGAGGTCTTGCAGATGAGCTCCCCAACCCATTGGTGAAGCATCTGTTGTGAGTTGCCTGGAGTAAAGGTTGTTGAAAAGGGGACTCCAGCAACAGGTTCTGAGTGGACTCCCACCATTGAAGGGACAAAATAAGGCGATTTGTGTTTGCTATTTTGTCTGACAGGCACCCTGATGCCTGGGTCCATTGAGTGAATAAAGTCCACTGGGCCGCTCTCATATGGAGACGAGCATAAGGAACCACATGCACTGTAGATGCCATGTGGCCTAGTAGCTGTAACATTTCTTGAGCAGTGAGATGAGGCTTTAGCACTGCTTGAGAAGCTAACTGCACCATGCGAAGGCAACGGGCCTGGGGAAGATAGGCCCTTGCTTTTCTGGTATCCAGCAAAGCTCCCATGAACTCTAGAGACTGAGTGGGAGTTAGACTGGATTTTGGGATGTTTATGACCAGACCCAAATACTGAAGGATACGCATTGTGCAAGATAGAAAAGTCCTGGCCTCTGATTCTGATGGGGCTCGAATGAGCCAATCGTCTAAGTAGGGGAAGACAAAAATTCCTAGAGTGTGAAGAAATGCTGCTACCACAGCCATGCATTTCGTAAACACCCTTGGAGCCGAGGATAGGCCAAAAGGAAGCACCCTGTACTGGTAGTGCTTTCCTTGAAAAAGGAACCGAAGGAACTTCCTGTGAGTTGGGTGGATGAGAACATGGGTGTACGCATCCTTGAGATCTAGAGAACAAAGCCAATCCTGACTCTGGAGGTATGGCAGCAGAGTTCCCAGAGAAATCTTGAATTTCTCTTTGAACAGGAATTTGTTCAATTCTGAGGTCTAAAATAGGTCTGTGTCCCCCTGTTTTCTTTGGGATAAGGAAATAGGGGAAGTAAAACCCTGTACCCTGTTGATGAATGGGTACTTCTATTGCCCCTTGGGCAAGAAGCAGAGTGACCTCTTGATCTAACAGGTCGATGAGAGAGGTCTGAGAATTGAACTGTCTTACCATTGTGGGAGGGGGCATGCCCAGGAAGTGAAGCTTGTACCCCTCTTTTATAATGGAGAGAGTCCAGTGTTCTGCTGTTATCTGCCCCCTTCTGGGGGCAAAGTGACATAACCTTCCTGGAATGGCAGACGGCTCTGGACCATTGAGGACCAGGAAGGCTAAGTTCTCTAGATGAAAGTCAAAGGCCTTGTGGAGGCTGAGACTGCCGAGACAGTTGAGGCTTGGCAGTCTTTGCTTTCCTCTGTTTAGGTGGTTGCTGACCTTTTCGGACAGGCTGACCTGCAGAACGTCCCTGCTAGGAACAAGAGGGATAAAACCTCTTTTGAGAAGAAAAATCTTTCAAGAAACCTGTCTTGCAGGATCAGCTGTGGCTTTGGATAACCTATCCAAAGTGGAGTTGTCAGCATCCAACTCATTGGCTTTTTCTTGCCAAATTTTGCCGAATAGGTTCTCACCTGTACAAGGGATATTTCCCAGTTTGTCCTGCACCCAGAGCTCCAAATCAGATGCCTGGAGCCAGGCAATTCTACATGCACCTATGGCAATGGCAGAGGTTCTGCTTATGCACTCAGTCAAAAGCAGCCCGATTGACAAACTTAGAAACATCCTGGGCATGTTTAACTAGTGTGAGAAAATCCTGCCTCTTGCCCTCAAAGAAGAGGGCTTAAAATCTCCAAGTCTCCTGTGACTTCAAGGAACATTCCCATATATAAAATATAGGAACTGATCGTGGCAGAGAGCATGGAAGCCTGGAAAGTACGACGTCCAAAAGCACCCAAAGTTCTACACTCGCATCCTGGAGGATTAGAGGCATGCCTCTTTGCACTCCTGATCCTTCTCATAGCTGATTCCACTACAATAGAGTGAGGAAGCAGAGTTTTCTGGAAACCAGGACAAAGAGCGACTCAATACATTGAATCCAGTCTACGAGAGTGAGCAGAGGTGGTAAGAGGTGTTTCCCACATTCTCAACATGAGATCATGTAAGAGCTCATAAATAGGCAGAGTAGCTGCCTCCTTAGGAGCCTTAGGATATTGTAGAATCTCCAACTCCTTTGCCCTGGGCTCTGTTTCAGGAGCCACAGTAATGGACAGACCTCGAGCTACCTCCCTGATAAAATCCTGAAAGGAGATATCTTCTGGAGGAGACATCCTGCGTTTAGGAGAGGAAGGCTCCTCTGGGAGGAGTATTCCGGTACAGACAGCTGTCAGAATCTTCAGATTCCTCCGAGGATTCAAAATACCTTCTGTCTGGATGCTCTTGTAGAGCCCGATACCCGTACCAACCGAAGTCGGTGCCAGGGGGAATCGGTACCGGTGTATTGGTACTGGAAGGCATGGCATGACTGGGTGCTGGCAATGCAGAAACCAATGTCGATGCTGATGGTACCGGTACACCGGTACCGATTCCCCCTGGCACCGACTTCCCCCTGGCCCTCTTCCTCCCCTCCCCCATATAAGGTCCCAACAGTGTTTTTGCCAGAGCCCCCTGTCTCAGATAAAGTGATTCTTCTCCCCCTATCCATCCCCCCACATCATCTCGGCCAGTGATGTGCCCATTGTCAACTTCAAGTAGCACCCATTGCTTTTGGTGCTCCTGGAGCCAGGAGTAAACCCTTTTCAGCTTAGCAACTATATATTATTGTTTGACCTCAGGGAGCCCTAGGCCCCCCTCCCCGCGCAATCTCCAGAGTTCCACCCTAGCTACGCTGGTGGCCCAGCCATACTATACAAACGTCTCCACTTGCCTTTGAATCAGGCAAATGACCCTTTCTGGAATATCTACCAAAAGAGCCCGGAAGAGGTACAAGAAACATGACAAGATCATTTTTTTTGTTTTGTTTACTTCAGCGCCCCTCCCTATCCATGACAATAAACCTTGCCCCCAACCTGTGAAACAAGCTTTCAAATCACCCCTTTTAGTTTCCTATAGCTTGCCTCGTATAGGTCAGCCTATTGGCAACCCATCCAAATGTCCAGATATCTAATGCCCTTCTCCACCCACCAAAAGGAGAACTTGGCTTGTAGCCATTCCTTCTGTCCCAATGGGATGGCAAGATTGAACTGGAATAGATCAGAAATCCTTAGGCAGAATCCTAATCTCCGATATTCTCACATTTGATAGGGAGATCTGCAGACAGAAGACTGCCAAGATAATATCTGCAAAAAGGGATTATATGATAGTTATTACCTCCCACTTGTATCCCCCTCTAACACTAGTGCAAAGATACAAAGAGGGTTGACAATGGGCATACCTGTCTTGTGCCCCAACTGAACTCAAAGAAGGGGTAATATTCCCAGTTCACCTTGACACATGCCCACGGATGATATAGCACCCGAACCCAGACAAAAAAGCCCTCCCCAAAGCCCATCTTGTCTAACACCTGGCACATAAACCCCCAGGACACATGATCAAATGCCTTTTTGATGTCTAGGGCAAGTAGGAGGGCCTCTCTGCATTGCTAAACCACCCAGATAAGATTGAGGTTCTTCATGGATTAGGGAGGGAATCACCCCATTCAGTCTATTGACAAAGATCTTAGTGAGGAGCTTTGCATCTAGGTTCAAGAGCAAAATAGGTTGATAGGATGTGCATATCTGGGGCTCCTTCCCTTCCTTGGGTATCAACTGGCTGTTCCCCTCCCACCCGAGGACACTTAAACAGGCAAATCATGGGTCATAGGAGGAGTTCAAATCTATGGTAAACATGACCTGAGGCCATCCAGGCCAAAAGACGTGTTGAGCTTTATCTCCTGAATCACTTTGCTAACTTCCTTCACTCCAAACTCCCTATCCAACCCCAATTGCAAATCCCGTTCCAACTTCATAAGCAGGATAGATTCTAAATAGCCTGTGACTCAGGGGTGCATGAGCAGCTGTGTAAAGGTTTTGGTAGAAGCATACAAACTCCACTCTGATCCCCTCTTCCCAGACGTGAATCATACCCTGCTGCTCCTGAGTGGCTAGAATATGGGACTGAAATTTCCACTGGCGGATCTCTGGCCAAATACTGACCCGCCTTATTTGCCCTTGAAGTAGGCCTGAAGCCCTAGCTGCATTTGATGTATTCGCTCTGCATCCAGTATGATCAATTGGGCCCGCAGCACAAAATACCCAGTCCCAATATTGCCCACATCTCTTGCATGTGCCTCCATCAAGGCCAGCAACTTAGCAGAGGCACAATTGCCAAACCTCCCTCTCCCGTTAGTGAATATTTAAGTGTTCACTCGCCTTGTCTTGCTTCTTTATTCCTGTGAACATTTTCTGTATCAAGTGTTTTCTTGTGTTTAAAAATGTAAAAATTTGCATAAGTAAAAAATTAAACAAAAACAGCTTTTACTACATCCTCTGGTAATGAATTCCAGAGTTTGATTACATGTTGAATGAAAATATATTTTCTCCTATTAGTCTTAAATGGGCTACACTGTCTTAATTGCATGTCCCCAGTCTTTCTACTTTTTGGAGTAAACCACCAATCTATATTTATCATGCCACTCCATTCATTATTTTATAGACCTCTATCGTATCTCCCCTCAGCTGTCTTTTCCAAGTTGAAGAGCCCTAACCTTTTAAGCCTTTCCTCATAGGAGTATCCTTCCAGCCCCTTTATATTTTGGTGGCTCATCTCTACTTTTTATAATACTACTATATCCTTTTTAAGATACGGCAACCAAATTTGCACAAAATATTCAAGGTGCAGTCGCACCATGGAACAGAGGTATTATATCCTTTGATTTATTCTCCATTCTTTTCCTTATGATTCCTAGCATTCTATTTGCTTTCTTGGCCGCAGCTGCACACTGCGCAGAGGGTGCTGAGCAGTCTTGCCAAATATTCACTAATACATAAAAGGAGATCAAACTGCATACATAAAGCATAGCAAGATCTTTGGACTACAAGGACATATCCAGTACAAACATTACTGCAGAAACTGAGCCAAATATATATTTAAAATAAGGGAATTTGTCTAGAATGTGGAAAATAAACCAAAAGGTTCCACATACAAACTTCCCCCCACCCCTGCTTCAAATAAAAGCCACCCCCTAACAAGTACATATGCCTCTTAGATTACATAATTAAAAATGGCTTAAATGGGAGGAGGCTGGAAAAGCACCAGGCCTTTGACTGAGGTCTAAACTATTAAACTGCACTAGTAGGAATTTAGAAAAGGAAAAAGGTGATTTAGTTTGTTTTTTAAATTTCAAGGTCCCCCAATACTGAATTCAAGAGACAGGAATTAAATGGAAAAGGTTTGATACTTGGATTAAGCTAGACGAGCTTGTCTGAATGAGGTGTTGGCAGTGTGCGCAGTTCAGAACTGGGTTACAAAGGGAAGGGAAAGTAGGGGCAAAGTTCTTAGCTAGTGGTTCCCAACCTGTGGTCTGCAGACCTCTAGGGATCCATAGGCTATAGTAACAAAGGCGGCTAGTGTGAATTTGTTAGAGCAAGAGGAGGAGACCAGAGCGAACTGGCCAGGGGAAAGGATAGAGATACTGGTAGAGGAAAGAAGGGGTTGCTCGATAAGAGAACTAGTGGGGACAAGCTTGGAGCTGAGGGAATGAACCAAGAGTCCCTGAACCTTTGAGGTTAGTAAGGAGCCACAAAGTTTGGGAACCATTATTCTAGGCTAAAAACCAGTCCCACAGATTTAACTTCTAGAACTCCATAGTTTTAGCTCTAAGGATTCCTTACATTTGGTTTAAAAACATCTCCCACCTCCCAAGGGTAAAAAAAAAAAAAAGCAGAAAGAAGTCTAGTAGCACAATATGGACTATCCAGTCTTTCATTAAGTCCCTGGGATAAGTAGCATGGAACTGGCTACTTCGGGAAAATGAGGTACTACTGACATGGATTGGCCACTACTGAAACAGAACACTAGGCATGGACCTTTGGTCGTGACCCAATATGGCAGTTCTTAATAAAGTTTAAGAGGTGCCCGAGACTGTTTTGGAAGTTGAACCCCTTGCCGGAAATCCTGTGACCACATGTGTTAACTATGCCCAGAAACCCTAGAGAATTAGCTTACGGGGTAGGCATTTACCCAGGCATGTGGGAACCCAGGTAGCCAGTGAAGTTTGTCACAGGTGCAGATGCAGGCAAGGCCTGCAAAAACATTAGGTAAAACGTCAGGTAACCAAAAATTCAACCTTTGGTGGGTACTAAGGATAATCCAGGCATGTTACTCGACAGTCCAGGAAAATGGCAGTAAAAGATATTGTTGGCAATTACAAAGAAATAGTATGCTCATCTTATTTTTGCCTTCCAATGCCTCAAGCACACATTTATGCCCAATTTGATAAATGTGCTTTTATGTATTCACACATTAATATGAATTGTGCTTGTTAAACAGGCTTCATTGGCAATCTGTAACATACTAACCCTAGAGGAACGATGAGTTCTAATGTCTCAAAGTATCAGGCCTTCTCATTCATTAGGCCTGTGTGCTTTTGGGGAGGGAAAGAACAATAGAGTCTAAAATAAGAATGGAGGAGTGGCCACTAGGTACCTTGCCCCAACCACTAGGCCACTCCTCCACTCCACTGGATAGGAGTGGAGGAGTGGCCTAGTGGTTGGGGCAAGGTACTTCAGGCCGGAAGGTCAGGGGTTCAAATCCCACTAGAGGACAGCAACCTTGGGCCGGAAGGACTGGGGTTTCTAGTCCATGTGCTCCTTGTGATCTTGGGCAAGCCACTTAACCCTCCATAGCCCATGTTCCCTGTAAAATAGTTCTCCAAGTTATAATGCCCTGTTCAATGTAATTTCAGGCTGTTCAATGTAAACTGCACTGATGCAGAATAGCGCGGTATATAAGAGAATGTAAATAAATAAATAAAATAAATAAAACATAATGGGCTCAACCTTAACCAGAATGAAACCCAGCTCTTTGCACTAGCAATTAAAATGAAGAACTGTATCTTAGGGGAAAAGCAAAGTCAATTGAGTAGTTAAAATAAGAAATCATAACAGAATGGTTCTAGAGCTTCCATATCATCATACTAGGCCAGTCCAGATGAGCGAGTTATACTCCCTTGCCAGCAGATAGAGGCTGACTTGCACAACTTGAAGTGATGTCATCACCTGGTATATCTTCTGGTGCAACATAGAAGCCAGTATTTGTCTGCCTCAAGATGGCATGGTGTTTGGACTGCTGTAGCAGTTCAGATTGGGCCAGGGGTGACAATCCTGACCAGCATCCTGTGGCCTGTGTGACAGATCTTTAGGCCTAATGTTGCTCAGAGTCAGCTATGCCAGTCTTGAGTTGATGGCAGATGCCCTGTATCCAGCAGTTTCCCATGGGTTCAAGCATTGGTAGACAAGAGTGAACACTAGGATCCCACAGTAACCAAAGGGTGTAATAAGACACAGCCAAGCCCCTCTTACCTCTGCTTACTGAGCTTTTTTTCTGAATTTCTTAATTTTTGCCAGTTCTTTCCTATTGGGTTGTATTTGGCTCTATGCCATCTGCATAGGTGGTTAGAGGCAGCCCTACTCAGATTTCCCCAACTGGCCTGTCAGGTACTCAGATTCCCTTTTCAGGTCTCCCTTTTTCATCACACACTAGGATGTTTCACTTTTAACATGATTTTTCTTTACCACTTGGATTCTTGCAAGTATGCCTGGTGCTCATAGTGCCTCTTGTAGATCTCAGGTCAGCTCTGCAGTGGGTTTGGCACCATGTGATTATGCCCAGAGCCCAAATTTTCTAAGCATTGCCAGGATGTCCATGGGAGGGCCCAGGGCTTGATACAGATTCCAATGGCTCCTGAGCCTTCCATGTTTTTGCCATCCATTGGATAGGTAGCCCTCTTGGAGGCCCACAAAGCATCTGTGGAGAGGGACAGGGTTGAAGAGGTCTCTAGACCAGTGGTTCTCAACCTTTTTTGTACCGTGACCCCTTTTACCATTGGTCAACTTGTGGTGACCCCCAATGATAAAATCACATGAGTCTCTTCCTTTAAAGTTAACACATTGTCACTGTAATCATTTGTTGAATTATAGGCCTTTGCAATATGTTTTTATTTATAAAATTTACTTATTTAAACCACAATAATTAATCACAAGTAACAATATTTGATTTCAAAATTATGATGATTTTGTAGTCAAATCACTAATATAAAATAAAATTATTTTTTCTTAATTTTGTAGTCTGACCAATTTATTCTCTTATCATGCTGGTCCCGATCTGAGGCTTCTGCTTTCCTGTCTTCTCTTAGCTCTCTGTGGTCTATGGTCCATATGCCATTTCTTATCTCTTTCATTTTCTTCACATCTTTCCATCAGCCTATTTCAAGTCCCAGTAACCCTCCCCAGTATCAGCCCATTTCCAGTCCTCACTCTCAGTACCTTCCAATGTCAACAAGCATTCCCATGACTGCCACTGGTGTCCATTCCCTTCCAGTCCCCCTCCTTCCCCACTGACCAGTCCTTTCTAGTACAAATACCATGGCAGCCCCTCTCAGATCCACTCCCTTCCAGTTCCATTCTCCCATCCCCTCGTACCAGCCCATTTGTAGCCTTAGCCCCCAGTTTTCTTCCAGGGCCAGCAGCTCTATCCTCCCCTCCCCACAATCAGCCCTTTCCCAGTCGAAGTCCCCACAATGAGCTCGCTTCCAGTGCTAGTCCCTCCTCAACCCCATTACCAGTGCTAGCCTCCCCTAATCGGCACAATACCAGTCCTACACCCCCCCCCCCCCATCAGCTCATTAACAGTCCTAACCTCCCTTGATCAGTCCATTCCCAGTCCTAGCCTTCCCTAATCAACCCATTACCAGTCCTAGCCCATCCGCCATCTGCCCATTATAATCCTAACCCACACTGTCTCTCCCCTGTCCAGCATTTATCCCGTCTGTCCCATATGTCCCCGTCTCTTCCCTTTGTCCATGTCAGCCCCCCTCCCTCCATGTCAGCCCCCCCCCTCCCTCCCTGTCAGCCCCGTTGCAGGTTCCCTGCTCCCTCCGCCCCTCTCCGTCTGCCTGCTGCTGCCCTGCTGTTCTTCTACAGCCGCAGACCCCTGTCTTAGGGAACCGCAGCTATGCCTGTAAAATCATTGTGGAGCCTTCCTGTCTCTCGACAGGCTCCATGCAGCATTGTCCCGCCTCCAAAGGAAGCAGACTTGGCAGCGGCAGCAACTTGTGCGCTATTTTTTTTTTTTAATGGCAGAGTGAGGCGCAACCCACAGGTTGAGAACTGCTGCTCTAGACTCTTAACAGCCCCCTTGGAGCCCCAGGGCTCCCTCTGCTGGATTTGAGCAGATACCAAAACCACAAACCGTTTTTAATCTTTTTTGCTGCTTGATAACCTCCTTTGCAAGGGTCCAAAGGTCTAGGCCTCCCCCACGGGGGATCCCGTACCCTTGGCTGGCTCAGCCATGGCTGGCAATGGGGTTAAGTGCCTCCACTTCACTCCACTGTATCTTCCTCCAGGAGCCCAGCTTTATCCCTCAGGGAGGTTGATTGGGATAATGAAGATCTTTTCTTCAGAAGGTGAGGAGGAAGAGGAGCTTCCCTTTAAGTGTGAGAATCCTTTTGTGATCTACCTTTTTCACAAAGAGGACCTTCATGCTGACTCGGGACACTACAGCAGCCTTACACATTGTGGAACCTGTCCTGGTAACAGCACCATAGATGGACCCCATCTTGGAGGTTATCAGAGATCCTGACTTTTCATTTGCCTGAGAATGTGGCAGCATTCAGAGCTGGGCCTTAAGGTCCTCAATTGTATCCACTGTCCTAGGGTGAAGCTGGTTTTGGTTTTTGGACTCTCATGAATTCTCTTGACATGGCAATAACAAGTGCATGACTATTCCTGTAGAAGAAAGCACAGCAGTCAAGAAGTCTGAGGGTCTTTACCTTCCGATCATAATACCACCTTTGTAACCTCTGCCTTGGGTTCCCAAGCTGCAGGTCTGCAAGCCAGAGTGCTTCTGCACTGGGTTCAACAGCTGCTAGACAACCTAGACACTGCCAAATTGGAGTTTGGAGCTATGTACATAGTCGATGCCCTCTCACATGATCTGTATCTCCATATAGCACAGTTACTTACCTGTAACAGGTGATCTCTGGGAACAGCAGGAATAAGTCTTCACATATGGGTACGTTGGTACCGACAGAGTCCACGCGGGAACGCTTCCCAGTGTCCAATTAAAGCTTTTGGAAGCATCCCAACACGCCTGCACGCTGCCTTACCGCCTTCCCAACTGCCTCTCCTCAGTTAAGTTTTACAGCTGAAACAGAGAGAGAGCGAAGCAAGGAAGGGAAAGAGATAGAGAAAGGCAACTCCTAGGGGAGGTGGGTGGGTTTTGAAGACTTATTCCTGCTGTTCCCAGAGATCACCTGTTACAGGTAACTGTGCTATCTCCAGGAACAAGCAGGAATGAGTCTTCACATATGGGGACTCCCCAGCTCATATGCCCGGAGGGAGTCCTAGCATGTTGCAAGTCTAGAACAAGCCATGCTATACCTCAGGACCTCAGGCATCCTGGGCAGGAGTTAAATATAGAAAAGGAGCTGTAGAACAGCTGGCTAGAACAGGGCTTCAAAAGGGAAGACCCTGTATCGAGGGCATTTGGTAGTAAAATATTGTGATCTGGACCTCACTTGTTGGTATTGCACAGGTGCACTGAGCTCCATATGGATCTGATAAAAGAGCCAGTAAATATGCTCAAGGGGTACCTTACTGTAATGTAGAGGTAACAAAGTAGACCAAAAACAAGTGGAGGCCAGAACCCTTCAGGGTTAGAAAAAAAAATAGCCCCAGGGGAAAAAACTGGGGTAGTATACAAAGTAGAGCTTCAGCAGAGACGCAGAAGGTACTATTGAATTAAAGCTTAAGCTGTTTTGGTCTAAGAGAAAAAATGAGTCTGCCCTAACTGGACTGGGGTTGGATCAGTCCATATAGGGAGAAAGAGTATGGAGACCCGTGTATCTGATAAGAAAGTAAGAACAGACTCAGAAGTGCTAAGCTTTAGAGCAACTGAAGCTCCACAATATCTTTCCTAAATGGGGTCACTTAGGGAAGAGAAGGTACATGGAGAGGTTCAGGAGCACCTAAACCGAAAAGGTTAAGGTAAAGAAAAAGGTTAATTAATTACCACAGGAAGTGGCTATAGGTGTAGCCCCCTAAATATGCCGGAACAGCATTGATAGGGGTAGTGCCCATCTGTCAGGATCCTATAGGAATGTAAGGATATCTGAACCTAACAGATCTGTATTCATCTACTTATCTAAAAATATATCACACACACCGAAATATATACACATATAGGGCATATATGCATATATCCATAAGATATATATATATATATGGGCAGAAGACACACAGATATATAGATATATATATTAGATAGTATATATCTGTATCTCTAAAAGAATAGGACATGTCTCCAGGTATATGGATGGAGAGATGTTCAAAGATCCCCATCACTCTATAGGGAGAGAGGAAGATTCATCTGAGAACAAGACGGTTGACATCTACTTGAGTAGATAAACAGGAAAAAATCCTCTCCTCCTGGTTATGACTGTTATAGTCAGAGGAAGGTTTTCCTTGACAAAAGGGGTGGCTTAATTCTTTGTAGAATTTGAGCTGTTGAATAACCAGGATGGCCTACCTGAAGATGGCAGAGGATAACATTAGTCTGCAGAGCAGAAGTCCAGATATCTCCAGAAATGTGGTATGGAGATTGGATAGAGAAGGCTACTAGAGGAAGATACCCTAGTGATTCGCCTATGAGGGCGAGATGGGTAGTAGATGTCCTCTAGTTGCCAGAAAAAAAAATTTCCCTGATGGGAAAAATCTCAGGCAATATGGGCCAAGCCAGGGAGTTAGCCCCTCTTCTAGGCTTTCACGTAATGAAAAGCCTGAGGCTTATGCCTTAACAGAGATTTAAGATAAGATGGAAAGGGTAGAATACCTGCCAGGCATGAATATGACTGGGGGAAACCCTTGTAACCATCTGGGGTTATCTGCTAGGCAAGATATTGATGCTCTCTAGCAAGGGCCCATAGTGCAAAGCTACCCTGTAGAGTTTCAGAGAGCATGCTGCAGGTTGGTTAGAAGAAACAACTGGCTGTGGACAATCCCTGGTGAGGAATGTGGACAACCAGTAGGTAACCAACTATTCTGCCAAGGACAAAGGGCAAAGAATAGAAGATAACCCAACCAAACTGTGAAACTGAGATTAGGAGGATTGCTAGTGGAGAGGAAGCCCTGGTTGTGTAGTGAACAAAACCTGTGGCGTAACCACTAGAAAGTTTCGCATCTGCAGCAACTATGAGGGCAGCATAGGTAATTTCTTTCCCCTACTCTGTAGATTGGGAAAAAGAAAACCCAACAGACATGGTAGGACTTCCTATTGTCTGAGGAGCTGCCCTAAGGTATCAAGGGGGAGAGAACTCCAGAAGGGAGAATCCCCCGGCAGAAGATGTAGAAAAAGTCACTCTTAGAAAGCAAATGTTGTAGTAAGAGGGAGGTAAGATAGAGTTTCAGGAGACCAACTATGGAGGAAATCCGACAGGTGAGATGATACATGACAGTAGATGGAAACAACTGTCTACTGATAGTTGTCACCTCTCCCTCTCCTCCATGAGGAAGAGGAAAATCTGTTAAGTGTGGGCATGATCATCATGAAGATTCTTAAGAAAAGAAGTCTCATGAAGAGATATCTAAGTAGGTTAGGATAACATTAGTGCAGATACTTCAAGTGAAAAGAAGCAGACTGCCATACCAACCCCCCAAACAAAGGGGCAATGATCTATTTAAAACCCTGCAACTGCTGGGTTTGTTGACCCTGTTGAGGTTGTGGATTGCTCAGACTTGAACGATGTTTCCCCTGTTTAGGGACATCTGAATGATGGGCAGATGGGTAAAACCTTCTCCCCTTAGGGGTTGAAAGTTTGGTAGGACATTTCCTACCTACTGGGAAAGAAGAGGGCGCAGAGCAGCCTCTGGAAAAAGGAAAGTCAGTGGAGAACTGAGTAACCTGAAGTAAAGACTCCCTGTTGAAGAGATTCTCTCCAGTACAAGGAGTATTTCCCAGTCTTTCCTGTGCCCATTTGTCCAAGTCTGAGGCCTGAAGCCAGGCTCTACATCGTGCCCCTATAGCTTGTCAGACGGCCGCCTGGGTGAGAATGTTCAGTCTTGGCAAAAGCATACCTCTATATGATTTGCAAGGATTTGTGGGTAATGTAGTCCATTCATTCCAGACACAGCCGTGACCAATAATTAATTATACTTGCTCAAGGGTAAAGCAAATAAGATTTTTATTTATGAGGGGTTCTCCCAACACAGATAATGCTTGGTAGCACAGAACTCAGGATACTTGCTTGCAGTTTTAAAGTTAGGAAAACAAAATCAGGAAAAAACATCTGAACTTGTCAGGTAATTAAAGCAAAGGATTAAAGACCTGGTTGGCAACAAACTGGTCTTTCTTGTAGGCTTTAGCAAATAATGTCTTAGCAATGCAGTAAGCAACCAAATAAACCCACAAAGTAGGAAAAATGTTCTTTTCTTCAGGTTAACTTCTTATATCTTTACATATAAATTCAGAAGTGATTCCCTTCAGAGCACACAAGCAATTAGGTAAGCTCAATTGCTAGCAATCACCCAGCTGAAACCCCTTAGCTGGCTTGCTTTCACTGTGTAGCTCAAAATCTTACTCAGAAGATTTTCTGAGTAGATTAAAGAACAAGTTGGTATTTCTTTGTGAGGGTTGTTGCACTTTGTAACAGAAAACTACCATTTGAGTTTGGACAGAGAGCAGTCCATATATTCACATTCTGGTTCTAAGACCTCTCCCCTTTCTTCAATAATCATAGGCTCAATATCTTGGCTTGGCACAAAGGAATTTCTCAATGGAGCACTACCAGAAGAATAATCATTTCCCTGCTTCCTTTCAAAGTTATAGCTAGGGCATAGATCAGTGTTCATACCTGAGCTTTCATTGCTGTTAGAGTTCCCCTTTAAATAGCCTGGCCAATATGTAGTCCAGTTTGTGTCCAGCCTTCCAATCTAGATCCCTGGACACTGGATCTCTCTTCACATACCTTCTGGCATGGGTCTCAGGGTCCCTTCCACGTGCAGCTGTTTACCTCACAGGTGCCGTCTGGAGATTCCTGGCTCTGCAATACCACTCCTCTGGTTTCCCCCAGTCCAATGGTGTATGCTGACCTCTTGTCTGTCTCCCAGTATACGTACTGTGCTGGACTCCTGTAGACTTCCCAGAGGCTTTTCTCTTCCTTCTTTTAAAGGGCTTCTTGCTCTCTGTCCGTCCGTTCTGACCTCTGCTTCTGATGAGAATGAAGATCAGGATCCCGTGGATGATCAAGATACCAATGATCATGACATCCCAGCTCTGGCTGATTCTCTGTAGAATAGACTATCTTTATTCTGCCTTGATGAGTGCTCCACCTTAGCACAGCGCAGCTGTGCTGAATCAGGCCTTGCCCTTTGAGATGAGTGTTCCATCCTAGCACAGCGCAGCTGTGCTGAATCAAGCCCTGCCCTTTGCAATGAGTGCTTGGGGATTACCTCTTAGCCCTTTTGATTTGACACACGTTTTCTCACTTCAGCTCCTCTCATGGCTGTTGGAAACCTGGTGCATTCTGGGACTGGTAGTCTTTTATGGCAAAATTCTGTTTTCTCATTTCTACCAGCACTGACAGGTTGCTTGTTCAGAGACACTTCACCTTTCCTATAGCCCCTTCCTAAGCTATGATAAGCTTCCTTATCACAAGCAATAGCAGAAGTCCTGCTAACAGACTCAAAGGAGTCTAGGGTAGCACGAGTAAGGAACTTAAAGATATTCTGAATATGACTAACCAGTGAGGAATAGTCTATGTCTGGGCTCCTGAAGCAAAGGAGTCAAAAGATGTAATTGCTTTGTGATCTCCTCAAGAGATAGACCCATATAAAAAATGAGAGAATCCTTGCTGAAAGCATGGATGTCTGGAAGGTTTGACGTCCAAAGGCATCTAGTGTCTTAGACTCACGACCTGGCGGACAAGAAGAGTGCTTTTTAGTACTCTTCACTCGCCTCAATGCTGATTCCACTACAATGGAATGATGAGGAAGTTGAGTCCTTTGAAACCCTGGAGAGGGGGGCACCTGATATAGGAAATCAGTTGCTTTGGAAAGTGGGGGTACCTTTAAAGGAGATTCCCACATTTGTAGAAGGAGATCCTGCAAAGAATGATGCAAAGGAAGCATTATATTTTCCTTTGCTTTGTTAGGAACAGAGATATTCTGTACTCCCTTGTGTAGGATCTTGTCCAGAGACAGAAATGGCAAGTGATTTTGCCATATCCAGGAGGAAAGTCTGGAAAGAAAGATCCCTGGAGGGAATTCCCCCTGGACAGGCTAGATCTGATGAAGAACTAGCATTGGCACAAAGGGATCTATTCCAGCATATAGGAATAGAAAAGCCTGAATGGTGCAGAACTGGATCCTTAGATAGTGGTCGCTGGTACTGCAGGACAGGACCAGCAACAGTCGGTAACATATCGTCCATGCTTGGAATCTATTCCAAACTCGGCATCAAGGGAAGCAATCCTGATGAGTGGAGCATGGAAGGTACCGACTGTAAAGGTACTGTGGATGTCGGTACTGGACTCGGTACCAAATCTGATGCCGGAGGAAGAAAACCATCCGGTGGCAACTCTAACGGTATCGGTGGAACCGAGGGTTGTGGATCCGAGGTATCGGAACCGAGCCTTCGGTACCGACGGGAGTCAGTACCAAGGTGAGTCGGTACCCAGTCCTCCAGACTGGAGATAGATTCTAGATTCTAGACTCGGCATCGAAGGAAGAGTCTATCAATGCACGTCTGGAGGGTACCGACGTCGGAACTTGTATTGGTGACGACACCGATACTGTAGAATCAATCTGAAGCGCATCCACCGGCCCCGTAGGTACCGGAGACGCCAGACGATCCTCAGTGAGGAATATTTCATCCAACACCGGTGCCAATGCCAGGGTATCGGTACCGCTTGAAACGGATGCCACCACCGGACATGGCTCAGGTATGTTCTGTGAGGGGTGAACCTCAGGAACAACCTGAAACCCCACACAGGCTTTGGAGGCCGAAGACTCCCACCGGGGTTTTGAAACCAGTAGATTTGAGGGCAAGGCCAGAGGCATCTCTATGCTGTGCATGAGAACTGCCGCTCAAGGACTGGCTAGTCTTAACAGACTGTTTTTGGGTTACCTGATCCTGTGTAGAAGATATAGTCGGTGCCCTGAAGTTGGAAGGGGACTGCGTGTCGAGGGGAACTCGATGTTGAAAACTGCTTCTCACAGCACTGGTGCCCGAAGGCTCCGGAGGACAAGGTCAGGACCCAAGCAGGTTAGACACCAATTGTGTCTAAAAATAAAGTTGTACCGCCACAGTTTGTACATTTCCCGGGGAAAACGACTGGCGGTTCCATGAGGAAAAATGGAGAGGCCTAGAAGGCCTGAGAACCGTGAACACTAAGAAGAAATTTTATATTCCTTAAGGAAAAAATTTTACAAGAAAATAAAGAAACACCGGCGGTACCGGTGGCGTCGGGGGAGGCAGCCGCGACCACAAGAAAACTAAAAAATAAAAGAAGAATTTTCTGCGGTGACAGGAGAACATCCTGCCGGCTCCGTGGAAAAATGAAAACTGAGGAGAGGCAGTTGGGAAGGCAGCACGCAGGCGTGTTGGGATGCTTCCTAAAGCTTTCTGATTGGATGCTGGGAAGCGTTCCCACGCGGACTCCGCCGGTACCGACGTACCCATATGTGAAGACTCATTCCTGCTTGTTCCTGGAGATCCATGGCAGCAGTTGTGGCTAGATGGTGTCTGTGGCTTTGCAATTGGTCTGTAGATGTGATACAGCCTCCAAACTGCAACTGAGCAAGCATGTTGCTCTCTGGGCAGCATGTTGCTCTCTGGGCAGGATTGAGAAGCTGGTGAAAGACCTTAGGAAGTCATGTTCTCAAAAACCTCCTAGATAGCAGGCCCAGGGATGCTAGGCCTGCCTCTCAAAAGGCCCCCAAGCAAAGCCTGCAGACACACTCAAGAATTTCTAGAAGTCCGAGTAAGGCCTATTCCTCCTATGGACCTAGGTCCAAGAAGAGAATGCCCTTTTCAGAGCTCTCAGGGATTAAGACTCAATGGCAGTTCCTGACAGAGCAGGTAATCTCACAAATATCGATTTCATCCCTTCTAAAGTACAGCCAACAGAGGGTAGGAGGGAAGCTCTACCATGTCTCTTGAAGTAGACCCATAGGTTCTAAAGGTTCTGCATGAGGGATATGCACTAGAGTTTTCAAAGCCTTTAAGGAACACCTTTGTAGTTTCCCTATGGCTCCCTGCTCAAGTGGGTGGTGGTCAAAGAAACTCTGCAGTGTCTTCTGCAATTGTAGGCTAATTCCAGCTGTTCCTTCAGCAGAGCAAGGTTAGGGGCATAATTCCATTTACTTTGTAGTGCCCAAGAAAGGTGGTTCATTCTATTCTAGATCTAAAAGCAGTCAGTGCCAAACTCGAGTCCTCATTTCCATATGGAGACCATCAGATCTGTCATAGCATCCATTCAGCAAGGAGATTCATACCTCCTTTGATATCACCAAGGCATATTTCCATATTCCCATCCAGGATCAACAAAGCAATTTCTCCACTTCTGCATCCTTGGAGACAGGGGAAGTTCCAGGGGATTGGGGAAGGGCTAATAGAAACATAGAAACATGACAGAAAAAGACCACATGGCCTATCTAGTCTGTCCTTCCATAACTACAACAGTCCACTTTTTACCTTTAGAGATCCTCTGTGTTGGTCCCATGCTTTTTTGAATTCAGTTACTGTCCTCATCTCTACCACCTCCACTGGGAGACTATTCCACGGATCCACTACTCTTTCCATAAAGAAATATTTCCGCATATCACTCCTGAATCTATCTCCCTTCACCCTCATCCCATGTCCCCTCGTAGCAGAACTTGCTTTCAATTGAAAGAGGCTCTCACCCTGAACATTTATGCCACGGAGGTATTTAAACATCTCAATCATATCACCTCTATCCCACCTTTCCTCTAAGGTGTACATATTAAGATCCTTCAGTCTGTCCTCATATGCTTTATAATGAAGCCCATTAATCATTTTAGTAGCAACCCTCTGCACCGACTCCATCCTGTTCACATCCTTTTGAAGGTGCGGTCTCCAGAACTGCACACCATACTCCAAATGAGGTCGCACCAAAGACTTATACAGAGGCATTATCACCTTCTTTTTTCTGCTAGCCATTCCTCTCCGTATGCACCCAAGCATCCTTCTAGCTTTTGCCGTCGCCTTTTCTACCTGTTTAGCTACTTTAAGATCATCAGACACAACCACGCCTAGGTCCCGCTCTTCTTTAGTGGACAAAAGTACTTCACCTCCTATACTGTATTGCTCCCTTGGATTGCTGCAGCCCAAATGCATGACCTTACATTTTTTAACATTAAATCCCAGCTGCCAAATTCTAGACCATTCTTCAAGCTTAGCTAGATCCCTCCTCATGTTATCTACACCTTCCTGGGTGTCTACTCTATTGCAGATTTTGGTATCATCCGCAAAGAGACAAACCTTACCCGACAGCCCTTCCGCTATATCACTAACAAAGATGTTAAAAAGATGTAATTAATGTAATTCCTCTTCACAAAAGTAGGGAAAGGGTGACAAACTATAGGCCTCCTTTGCGGTAAAAGCAATGGAGGTGCTACTAGAAAAAAAAATTGAATATTGGACTTTCTAAAAACCAATAGGTTGCATGATGCAAGGCAACATGGTTTTACCAAAGGACAATCATGCCAAACAAATCTGAGGTCTTTGACAGGGAGAGCAGAGAACAAGATCAAGGGCATGTGATGGATGTGATCTATGTAAAGGTCAGCATAGGAGGCTTATCAAACTGAGCAGCCTGGGAATGGGTCCCAAGTTGGTAAACTGGATCAGAAATTGATTGACAGACAGGTAGCAGTGGTGGTGGGGGTAAATGGAATTCACTCAGAAGGAAAATTAGTGGAATGCCCCAGGGATCAGCCCTAGGACCAGTACTGTTCAGTGGATTTGTGAGTGATATTGCTGAAGCACTGAAGAGTACAGTTTGCCTTTTTGCAGATGACATGATTTGCAGAACAGACTCCTCAGAGGGAGTGAACATGAGGAAAGAGCTACAAAAACTGGTAGAATGGTCTAATGCTTGGCTGTTAAGATTTAATGCAAGGATGTGCAGAGTCATGCACTTGGAATGCAGAAATCCAAAGGAATTGTATGCAACAGGGGGCAGAAGATTGGCATGTCCAGATCAGAATGGCCTCCAAGTGACAGCATCTGAGGATCTCAAGGTGGCAAAACAATGTGATAAGGCTGTAGCCAAAGCCAGAAGTATGCTGGGTTGCATACAGAGGAATGACCAGCAGAAACAGAAGCTGTATTAATACCGCTGTACAGGTTGTTAGCAACGCCTCACTCTGAGTACTGTGTTCAGTTTGGACCATATCTCAAATATTAAAAATAAAAAATAAAAAAAAAATAGAAACAAACTTGTAATGATTCAGAGGATGGTGACCAAAAGGATTTGGATCTTGCACCAGAAAACATGACTGGAAGACCTAAACATGTATACTCTAAAGGGGAGGTGGGACAGGGGAGATATGATGCAGACCTTTAAATACCTGCATAATTAATGAACAAACCAAATTTTTTCAAAGAAAGGGCATCTAAAACTAGAGGGCATAAAAAGAAGCTGCAAAAAGGTAAAAGCAACCTTAGGAAATATTTTCACAGAAAGGGTGGTGGATGCTGATGGAGGTAGGGGGCAAAAACTGAGTGAATTCATAATGGCATGGGACAGTTACATGACATGGTATATTATGGTAGATAAAGACAAGCATGGTCCACCCCGTCTGCCCAGCAAGGTGGCAAGAGTAGGTGCACCTGCCGCTCTATGCAGGACACCCCTCCCCATGCCTTTGTTTAAGGGTATACCCACCACTCCATGCATGTCACCCCTATTTGTTGAAATATAAAAGAGATAGCTATGTTTATTTTGAGTTTATCCTGTTGCTACAAAGGAATCCACTGTCTATCCCATGCCATTTTGTAACTGTATTTGTCCACACCACTTCCATCGGAAAGGCATTCCAAGCATACACCATCCTGTTAGTGATGTTGCCTTTCAGTTTACCCCCTTGCAGCTTCATGTTATGCCCTTAGTTTTACAGCTTCCCTGTCTTTGAAAAAGGTGTTTGTTCGTTCATTAATACCAAGTATTTAAAGGTCTATCACATTTCCTCTGTCCTTCCTCTCCTCTAGCGTATATATATTTAGGTCTTCAAGTCTTCATACGTCTTCTAGCACAGGCTCCAAGTCATTTTGGTCACCTTCCTCCAAACCATTTCTAGTCTTTTATATCCTTTGAGATATGGCCTCCAAAACGGAATATTCCAAGTGAGGCCTCACCAGCAACTTGTACAGTGGCATTAGTACCTCTTTATTTATTTATTTATTTAGCAAACACTTATATACCGCTACTTCCAGCGATCAGAAGCGGTTTGATTAAAGTCTTTGGGATATGTCACAAAATCAAGACAGGAAGATTGGGGCATAGATAGAAAGAAGAGGGGTAATACACAGCACACATCGCAGGGTCTAGGTATAGCCCTCCAGTAGGTATCATTCATATGTACAAAAGCGATTATCCTTTAACTATTTACATTTGACAAACAGCTATTTGTTGCTTTTCATCTTGTTGGATTCACAGCTGGCCATAGTGGCAGTTGAATAGGTGAGTTTTTAATTTTTTTCTGAAATCGAGTAGGTCTTTTGTTGCTCTCATCTCATGTGGTAGGTTGTTCCATAAAGTGGGGGCAGAGAAGGAGAATGCTCTGCGGCCAGTACTGGATTTTACATGTCTGATGCTGTTTGGAACTATAAGTGTGTCTTCGTTTATGGTTCTCCTGCTTCTGGAGCTAGTTTGCAAGGTGATCAGGGTGGAAAGGAATGAAGGGGCTAGGTTGTGAATTAGTTTGAATGCCGTTACCAATGTTTTGTATTGGATCCTGGCAGAGACTGGGAGCCAGTGTAGTTCCATCAATATAGGTGTAATATGTTCGGTGACGCTTGTTCTCATGATGATCCTTGCTGCTACGTGTTGTGCCAGTTGTAATCTGTTGGTCGTTTTCTTTGGTAGACCCTGTAAGATGGCGTTACAGTAGTCGAGGTGAGGCATGATGAGTGCTTGAGCAACTGAACGGAAGTCACATGGATCTAGTACATTCCGTAGGGGTCGTAATACTCTAAGCTTGTAATTCCTGCTAGTAATTCCTCAGTTAATCTCTTAAGAGGATGGAATAAAAAAAAAACATCTTTCATACTTCAAAAAGATGGTGACCTGCATGGAGCAGCAGATTCAACTACTCTAGCCACCTTACTGGGCAGACTAGATGAACCATACTGCTCTATCATGTACTGTGTTACTATGCTAGCTCATCTCTATGACCCACGGATGAAAGGAACTAATTGCTCTGCAAGTACAGTGCAAGGACATACTGAAAGTAAACGGTGACCGAGGTGGGAAAAAGGGAGCACAAGGATCAGGGACTGTGGCAATGCAGCATGGGAAACAGTACTGGGCACACCATTGAGCGGTACTGGTATGAGCATCTCCCTGTCACTTAACACACATCCCATTCATGAATCATATACATACACACCTGTTTTCAACTCTTCCTGGCACTCAGTTCTATCATCCTTCTCACTCTCAACTCTATGATAGAGTCTTAATGAGCAAATGCCACAAACATTTATAACATCCATAAAGATCTATACCACAGTTTATGGTAGTGTAACTCAAATGAGATTTCATACATAATTGTGATACAACACTTCACAAGGGGCTCTATCGCTCACCTAAAATTCCAGAATAACCCTTTTGACTAACAGATTAGCAACATGGGACAAATGTCCATTTCACTTTTGATACCCTTCATTCTATCAATAGATCATCATCCCTTAGTAACAAATCGTATTCCCAATCAGGCATCTGTAGTAGTTCCTCTATTGAGACAAGGGCTGCGGTCCACAACTTTGCCATACCACATTCACTCCAAAAAGAAAAAACGACTCAGTCCCCCTTATGTGCTTTACATTTGACATACAAATCCCTCTGACAACTGTAATTAAGTTCCCCTGACACTTTCATGTTAGCCCTATGGAAAAGTTTGCACTGCATTTTCATGTAGGGCAGCATTCACTGATTACAGAAATGGCCCAAAAGTACTTTTCCATCTTAAGATCAGTCTGCTCTACCTCCTCAGACCATATGTCCCTTTTCAGGCTTTCCTTAAAGGAGACAAGACTGGTCTTACACTGCCCTCTTAGAGCTGCCTTCTAGCACACACCCATTTAAGACTGGCATCATTACTCTGCCATTCTCTTTGGAGAACTTCAAGGGCTCCAACTTGAGTTTCAAAATGTGTTCAGATCTTCTTGTCTACACACTTCTCCACATGTTGCAAGCAGGAGGCATGGACCACCCCTTCTTTGCTACTGAAAGGTTTTGTCAGCTCCTGAATCACACCTTCCTGAAGCATTATGATGGCCATGAAATGCATGAAGCTATTTTGTTTCCCCCCTTCTTTTCTGTTCTCTATTGCAGTCTTGAGACTCAACATACCACCTTTGGAGCAAAGGTCCTGAAGTTATAGCTTCCTCGTTCCTTCTCTTTATTCTGTGGAGTGGCTTATTTGCCAGTTTTAAAGAGGTTTTAGGTTTATCAACTTGGAGCTCATCTCCTAGGTGTCTGTTCAGGCATTTCCACATGACTGCCACTCCCCTTCCAACTGAAGGGATATTCTAGCCCACTTACCTCTCCCTTTCCCCCCCTCCAAAAAAAAACACACATTAGTGGATCTAGTAACAGTCAGATCCTTCTGTAGCTGCAGTGAGGCTAATCATCCCATGTAAACTAAGGGGGGTTGACTGCCAGAGGCACAGCTATATCTGTAAGCTGGTGGATAGAGCTACTGGTTATCAAATGAAACACCAAATGAGCCTAAGCCCATTTCAATAAGAAGTCCCCTCCCAAGCCTCCAACCCCAATTGTTTAGGTAACATCTGACTTAAGCCACAAACTTAAAAGATCTGATGGAAGAACTCCAATTTTTTTTTCTTTTTATCTATGGGGCTCCACAGTATGCTTTATTTGGCAAGTTGACCCTGTCTTGTGCAGCCCAGGATGCACATGAGTCAGGTGCCAATATTTACAAAGGCCATGCAAAGAGGAGCTGCAGGCTATGTTCCTGCCTCTCAACGCTGAAGGCACTGAAGGGCAGGAGTGGAGGCAGAGACAGCAGAAGCCCAGTCCATTTTGAGGGTTGAGTAGTGGCGTGTCTGGGTCCACTACAACCACCAATGATTGGGTCAAGTGAGAAATGAAAGTCCAATCACTCCTTCTCACTCCCCCAGCCCCCTTTCCCCAAAGGATTGTTGATCCATTTTGCTCACAAATGGATCTTTACACTGGCCCCAAAGTAGCATAAATATTCATTGTTGGGGCATGCATAAGAACTGCACTGAGTTTCAGCTCAATTTTGTATATTGGGAGCAATTTCATTGGATTTTATTTTCTGTGCTATCCTTTAGTAGAGTGGTTTTATAATGATTTTCCCATTGCTACTCTTTCTTTCTGCATCTAGGACAAGTGTAGTCTGAGAAAAGAGAGCATAAACTGCTGCGCTAAAGGGTAGCAGTTTGCAAACCACACTGTGGAACCCATCAAATGCAAAACTTCAAGACCACAAACATGTAGACCAATGTGGCCTCTCACAGCCTACTGTATGGGCAGCCTGAGGTGAACTCTGACAGAGTTGGTCTTAAGACACGTTAAGTGTAAGTGGAGGAAAGAAAATAGGTCAATGTCCTTTGGGGAGCAACAGAGGGCAAACCTATGCCATGTGAATGCATAAGATCACCTTGTGGAATCCTTTCATGATGCATGGAAGACGTCTTTGACCACCCCTGGTAGGTCAAGATCAGCTAGCACACTCTTCAGCAGTCATGCTGTCAGACATAGGGAGTGAAGACTGGGATGGAGGAGCATCCCATTGTCCCAAGAGAGGAATTCAGGTGCAAATCCCAGACTGAGGTGTTGAGACTGCACAAGTCAAAGCAGTAAAGGAAACCATGGTTGACAAGGCCAAAAGGGGGCTATGAGGATCATGGAGCCTCTATCTGCCTGTAGCTTGAAAAGTATCTTGGGTATCAAGGGAATGGGTGGGAATGCAGAGCAGCCTTTGTCCTCAAGGTAGATGGAAGGCATCCTGGGCCTGACAGTGCAGCAAGGAGAGCCTGGAGCAGAAGAGTGGAAGCAGTGTGTTTTGCAGAGAGACAAAAACATCTATGTGCTGGATTCACCATATGTGGAAAATCCAAGCAGCTATCTCCTGATGCAAGGTCCATTCATGTGCTCCACCCATTGTGCAGGGAATTAAAGGAGATATGAAACAAATAGGATCTGAAATAACTAGACAAGAACTATTGGCTTTAGGTTCTGTTTTGCAGAGTCTTCATACCTGGGTGCAAGATTGATTGCCCATTAACCTAACAGAGCCTCTACATCCCTTCAAGCCAGGAGTGTCAGTGTGGATCAAAGAGTGGAGAAAGACCCCACTTGCGCCGCATTGGAAGGGACCTTATGTTGTCATCTTGTCAACCCCAACTGCAGTAAGTCGCAGAACTCAAACCCTGGATCCATCACAGTCGAGTGAAGCCAGCAGCTGCTCCTGAACCTGGTCAATGGACTTCAGTGAATGATCCTGAGACTCCATTGCGACTTACATTGCGGAGACAACCAGCGTTGTAAGAGTCTCTAGATTCTATCATCCTACCTCTGTCGCACAAGGGTAGCAGTCAAAGCAGAAAAGAAGAAAGACTCTACAAGTTCATTGTACCCAATATTCCAGTTGACCTCCAAAGACTGTAATCACAATGTTCCTCCACTATTGCCTTGTGGGAGTGGTGGTCTTGGGATTCCTGGAAAAGACTTTTGCCTTACCCACTTGTGCAGCTTGTATAACTACCACCCGAACTGGACTGAAGGTCACTCAGACTTTATCATTCCTACTATACTTGCACTGGTATAATTAGCCGGTGTGTGTACAATGGTACAGAGCTAAATATCTGTACGAAGGGGAAAAGTAAGACTTGTTACAACCCCCGGCAGAACCCCTCTTATTATATACTTGAGATACGATGGAATGATGAGGATGGAATCCTCATAAATGCCACACGACAGCTCCCTGATCCCACGAAGCATGTTACCCTGAGTTTTGACGCTTGTGAGGTGATCAACAGAAATGTCAATCACAAGTGTGGATATTGGGAGCAAGCCTATTACTATGATGATAAATGTGTGTCCTGAAGGAGCATATGGATAGGGAAAGTAAACTGGGAAATCTTCCAACCGTCTACAGTACATCATCCAAAGATGCTTACTACTGTCCCAAGTGGGAATGCGTGTACTATGCCACCTGGTCTGGTGCACCTACTGGACGAGAGGGAGATAAACGCATAACCAGCCTGGAAAAATTATCCTTACCAGAACCTCGAAAGTGCAAGAAAGGTGCCTGTAATCCAGTGCGACTCATCATACTTAATCCTAGCCAGTGGAAGCAGGGGTACAGATCTGGGTTACGGATAGCAGGAGGCGGCGTAGATCCTGGAACTTTTATACATATACAGCTGAATACTAAGACTCATGCATCTGCACCTTATCGAATACATCACTCTATGAAGCCATGAAAGCAGAGGTTGAGATTCCTCATGCCTCCCAAAACTTGTTCATTGGGCTCACCGGGGCAGTAGCATCTAGTCTCCACATTTCAGACTGCCTCTTCTGTGGAGGGACTAAGATGGAAGACCAATGGCCCTGGGAGGCACAAGAAGTGAACTATTCTATGCCTTATAATCAGACTGATTTACATAATGCTACTAGTGAGTGGGTACTGGCCCACCCCATTGTTGGTAATCTGTGTTTTGCTCGCTCTGGACCACAGTTTGCCATGGAAGTTGGGCAGCTGGTCTGTCTCAAATCAGAAGTTTTACAACAGTACCACCAAGACGACATCCTGGTGGTGAGGAATCAACGCTTCAGAGCCCTCCAACCCTTTAGTCCGTTTCCCTAATCTTGCCAGCATCTGGACTAATCTAGCATCTTATAATACCTGGCAAGCACCACCTGGACTGTACTGGATTTGTGGAACCCGAGCATATGCTAGGCTTCCTCATCACTGGGGAGGAGCATGTGCCTTGGGAACCATACAACCTTCCTTTTTCCTGTTACCTACATCCCATGGAGAACTGGGTTTTCCCATGTACAGGAGTCGACAAACGAGAGGTCTTGAAAATAGGCCAATGGGACAAATGGAATGATGAGGAGTGGCCACCTGAGAGAATCATTTCATACTATGGATCTACTACTTGGGAGCAAAATGGTACATGGGGATATCATACTCCTGTGTATATGATAAAATCATATTATACGCTTACAAGCTGTTGAAATAACCAATGAAACCAGTAAAGCACTAACTCTTTTAGCTAAGCAGAGTACACAGATGCGTACATTTATCAGAATCGTTTAGCTCTAGATTTGTTAGCAGCTGAAGGTGGATTGTGTGGAAAATTGAATTTAACCATTTGCAGATTGATAATGGGCACGTTGTTGAAGATATAGCTACTCAAATGCACACACAAGCATATGTGCCTGTTCAGACCTGGCATGGCCTGAAGCTCAATGAGTGGTTTGATTCAGCATTTTCATGGTTAGGTGGTATGAAGACCCCTGTGTTTATTGTATTACTCATATTAGCTGTATGCTTGTTTCTCCCATGTCTCCTACCCCTTTGCTTACGCATGATAACCTCAGTTATTGATAACACTGTAGAACGGAAGGCAGCTACGAAAACATTAGTTATGTGGCAATATCCCAAGATGATGCTGTTTCACAAGTTTGATATGTGATTTAATTCTCACCCTCTCACTAGCGGGTGAGAATAATCAAAGGGGGGAATGTGGCAGGCTATGGCCTATAATAGTCTGCAAATGTGAAAGGCCTGTAAGTTAGGCCCTGATTCCAACCCCCATCTCAGTAAAGAACCAAAAGCCTGTAAAAGTTTGAGAAAACTGTTTTAAACTGCTTAATAAGAAGTTTTCATGAATGCATAAATCTTTCATTATTCTCTTGTGCTGTGAAAATAGAAATGTTTCAATACTTGCATTCCTAGAGCCAGAAACGACCTTGCAGTAGAGAAGTATCCAAACCTAGAAACTGTACCATTGTTAGAACAATCCTAGAGGAGGGAGCTGGGTGCTAGGCCCAGGAGGGATCTGATTGGACAAATGCAGGGGCGTTGGGGCCAATTGAAAGTTTGCATGTATCAAACTGAAAAGAAATGTACAAATGAATGTGTTTCTGTAAGAACTTTGCTCAGTCCTTTTTGAAGCTTGACTAACTGGGCCTTGTGCACAATTGGCTTGGACCCTGTAAATCGACTCCTGGATTTATTCATTGTCTGCACTTCGCTGCTAGTGTCAGGTTCCTAATGCATTAACTCTAAAACGATTAGCCAGCTCCTCACTAGATAAAGCTTTTGCCTGTCAAGCACTCAGTTTCTCTTGGCATAGATTCTGTATACCAGAAATTAATCTAGCTATTGCTTGTGGGCAATATCCCATCATTAATTTTTGACTTTAAGTGAAAATTATACATCTTTAAAATATGCACAATAGTCCATCTTACCCATTACAGCGAACATCTCCATCATTCACTCTCAGTGGCAGCCTGTCTCAGGGCCACATTTAAGCGTAGGTAACATAGGCACCAACTTTTGCAGGTGCCAAATATCCAGGCCAAAGAAGAGCCTTCTCCTGTTTATTTTAAGGCCAGGTGTATATGTGTTGCTTCATAGGGACACCACTGTTGTACGATGGCCTATAGCCTGCTACTCTTCTGGCTCTTCAATTCTGTGACTTTAAACTCCTCCCCTTCTGTCCTCTCTTCGGTATCTGCTCTGTGGCCTTGTTTATATGCACAAAGATCTTAATCTGGCCCTGGCCTCTAAGCTACATACTGTGTCGGTATACCATGACGCAGACTTCTGCCAACCAAATTCATTTTCAGCTACTATAGTATTAAATACTAAACAGACCCCTGTTCCATGCAAGTACTAACTCTTCTATTAAAAATGCTGTGGATTTAATTCAATTCCTTCTGAAGATTTCCAAGTCAAGATCCTCTGGTTTCTGAACCTGTAGTGCTGCTGTATACATAATCCAGCATAAAGTACACACTGAAAGATCTGATGGTGCTCACACCACCCATAGGGGGTGCTTTTCCAACTTCATCTAGCATTGGGGGCACAAAAGTTAAAGCAGTTCAGTAGCCCTACTCTGAAATAGAATCCTGCAAGGTTCTTCATCACAATGGATAGTACAATCTTCAAGTACAATCAAGTTTGTATGATTTAAGAAAGCATTGTTTCTCACTTTAACAGGCATTTTCAGTCAATAGTGGGATTGATAAGGGGCACAAGTGTGATACAATTGCATGTCATTGGGATGGGACGTGTTTTGTGCTGTCTTTAGACCCATGATGTTGATTCCTTTGTGGCTATACTTATGTCACTATGCAGTAAGGTGAATGGGCTTTTTTTACAGAAGAATCTGCTGAAATGTGCAGTGTTATCTGAAACACGTTATCAGACCTTCACTAACTCTTTATGGGCAAACAGAGGGCTCCTTCACTTTATAATGCTTCCAAATTACTGATGCATGGAAATATTCAACCACAATGCTTACAATTCAGTTTAATGGTCAGAATATGAACAGATTACCACCAGGTAGGTACCAAAGCTCAAGATATCTCCCATACTGTTGGCACAGGTGGAAACCTGACTTGAGTTGTGACAGGAACCCGCAAATTTTTCAAAAGAAAAATGTAGGCCTATGATGAACAGCAGATAACTTGGGAAGATCCAGAGAATTGTTCATTTTCTGATTTTTCTAAAAAAAAAAATTTCTATAAAAAAATCAGAGACATACAGCCTTATCCATAGTTCTTAAGGATGGGCAGACAAGTTCCTCTCCTCAGATCTCATGCATTTGTCCCAAACATTTTTTTAATTCAGATGTAGCTCATCTGCACCATCTTTACTGGGAGGCTATCCACACATCCACCCCCCTTTCCTTAAAAAAAAAATATTTTTCACCTTCATTTTTCATTTCAGAGCTTCTTTTCAACTGTAAGAGCTACAGAGGTATTTAAATGTCTATCATACCTCTCCCTTTTTTCTCCAGTTTTTGAGTTTACCAGGTATAGTGTGCATTAAAACTTTATATGCACAAATCAAGAGTACACAAGTTAGATCTTACATACAATTGTTAGGTTTATTTCACATACACTAAAGATGCCCAAATGAACTGAATGAGTGCCAAGAAATACACATACCTCTATTTCTCTTGTACAAATAAAAAGCTTTGTTTCCATGTCTGGCAGAACAGAAGAAAAAACAAACACTACACCAAGGTACCAAGAAAATCACTGCACACAGAAGATATGCATGATCAGAATTTAATTGTGATCTTTGGCAAAGCTATTCCATCCTGGCAACATACAATGTCACCCATTTTTGTGCCTTACTCAGTCCTGTTCTTCAGTTAAAAATTGTTTATCAGTAAAGATTTTTACAGCTCCCATGAGTTTAAGCAAGCATGCATTTGACTTGGTAGACCACTCCCTCCTTTGTCGCCTACGGGATGCGGGGCTCTGTAGTGTTTATCGTTGGTTCCACTCTTTTTCTCTCCTCTCGGTCCTGCACAGTTCTCTCCTCTTCTCCCTCTATCCCTCCTTCAGACCCATTTCCTCTTCCTTGTGGGATTCCTCAGGGCTCGGTCCTGGCCCCTCTCCTCTTCAATCTTTTCTTGGCCCCTCTTGCCCTCCTAATACAGCAATCCGGCATCACCGCGTTCATCTATGCAGACGACATTGTTCTACTACACCATACCTCTTCTTCCTGTCCTGACCAATGTTCCCTCTAATTTTCTGTAGGCTGTGTGCGCATAAAATATCAGCTGTGTGCAGCTTTTGAAGGTTAAATTTTTGTGCGCCACATAACGACACTGAGTTACTTTAAAATTTGACTACACGTCAGAATACAGTATGTACACCACATTGATTTTAATCAAATTAAATGAAAATAAACAATTACTAAATGAAGCAGGAAATTTCTAGTAATTACAATCATAACTTTTAAATTTTAAGACATCTGTGTTTTCTATCAGAATCAGAGCCGTAATTTTTGTGCACTCCGTTTTAAAGTATGTGCGCGCGCGCGCACACACACACGCACAGCTTAGAGGGAACAGTAGTCCTGACCTTTCTGTATTAAACTCCTGTCTCTCTTCCGTGGCCAACTGGCTGACTCAAAACTGCCTCCACCTCAACCTCACTAAGACCGTCGCAATCTGGTTTTCATATGGTAGTCCACCTCCTTCAGTTGCCCCCTCCTTTTCTGGCACTTCCATCCCTTTAGTCACCACCTTTCGCTATCTTGGGGTTCATTTTGACCCTGAGCTTTCATTTCAGTCCCACATCTCGCACGTCTCCAAAACATCCTTTCTTTCTTAGGCAAATCCGAGCCATTCGTCCATTTCTTACCTCTACGGCTCTTAATACACTACTGCTATCTCTAGTCATGACACGCATGGATTTCTCAAATTCTGTATTTCTTGGTCTCCCTAAGTCTCAACTGTCTCGGCTCCAAAGGATTCAAAATACTGCCACCTGTCTTGTTACCCACTCCACCCTCCGTGACCATGTAACTCCATTGCTCTTCCACCTCCACTGGTTACCTATTTCTGCTCGCTCCCAATTCAAATTGCTTACTCTGGTCCACAAAGTTCTCTACACTAGCACCCCTCAATATTTGGCAGACCTCAAACTTTCATTCTCCCAGGCACACTCCTTGCTCCTTCCACCTCAATCGCCTCACCCTTCCTTCCCCTTCATCTGCTCACCTGCAATCCACCCGCTCCTCTGCCTTCTTCACCGGCCCTGCTCTTTGGAATGCTCTCCCCTCCTCCTTACGTTTAGAGACCCATCATACCACCTTCAAACAAAATCTGAAGACCCATTTTTTCTCCCTGGCCTTTGACCTTCCCTCCCCTTTCGTGTGACCTTCTTGCTTTCCCTACCCTTTTGTTTCTATCTTGGAATATGTATTCTCTCCTGTCTCGTCTTCTCTCCTCCCTCTTCTTCTTTCCTGTCAAAGAATTGTAACTTCCTTTCTTATTTTCACTGGCCCCCAGCCTTGACTTTTCTTTTGTTTTTTGGAAAATTGTAAACAGCCTTGATTCCTGCAGAAAGGCAGTTTTATCAAATTCAATAAACAAACATGCTCCTTTGTGGCACCCATCTGGCATCCTACGTGCTCAATGTAGAGACAGGATTCAGCCCAGATCAGTTACCCATACAGATACAAACAGAACACTAGTAAACAGTCAATGGGTCTTGCAGTCATTTAAGTGCTTTGTATTTTTTCAACAACAGTTAAATCTAGCAAGTTTATGTCCCTAGTATGCCTTAAGGAGAAATCCTCCCAAATATTTGTAGGCTTACTTTCTAGTAGCCTGTAATGTGGCTAGTAGTAGGATTCTAGTCCCACTCCTAATCCCCTAGACAGTGGATGCCGTGTGCAACTGTGCAGTTAGGATGGTAAGTCATCTGCTTTATTTTTATAAAAGTAGCTTGCTCATTCTATAGCAGGATGCTGGAAAAGGTTTATCAGCCCACAAACAGAAAAAATGGTTATATAGGATAAGAGGCAAATAGGAACAAACTAAACTTTTAAAGAGAAAAAAAAATCATTCTATGGGAAGAATTTTAGGAAAGGATGTCTGGACAAACCTACTAAGGAGATTATAAAATTGTATTCTTATTTTAGATTTAAATGATTATAATTAAGGTCAAAAGTTCTAAACTTTTATAAAACTGCATGCAATGCAGTTGACCAAGTCCAGTTGATGAAGTTAGCACTATGTTACATTTTAGCTTGTTTCCCGAATCAAATATGCTGAGTGGCGTTTAGTTACCTATATTATGAGAAACAGCAGCTTGTTGGTTAGCTATATTGTTAAAGCCTTGACCCTTCATCTCCCAGCTACTGATAATTTGAACACTAACCCATTTCACATCACCTCATTTTATTCATGTGGGCCTGCTCATGTGTACAGCAAAGTGGTTATTAAATTTTAGAAGTGGGTTTATTTCAAGTTTTACTGCTCAGGAAGATGTCTAAGCATTTCAGTATAAAATATAAACGTTAGTTCCAGGTAAAGTATAGTTATTCACCTATAACAGGTGATCTCTGGGAACAGCAGGAATTTAGTCTTCACATATGGGTGATGTCAGTAATGACAGAGCCCAAACAGGAATGCTTCCCAGCATCCAATATGAAAGCTTTTGGGAGCATCCCACTGAGCCTGCATTGCTGCCTTCCCATCTTTGAGACTCTCCCTCCTTGGTTGAGTTTATAGCTGAGATAAAAGGAGGGAGAGAGTACAACTCCTAGGGGAGGAGGGTGGGTTGTGATGACTAAATTCCTACTGTTCCCGGAGATCACCTGTTACAGGCGAGTAACTACACTATCTCCAGGAACAAACAGGAATGTAGTCTTCACATATGGGACTTCCTAGCTCCCAGATGCCAGAGGAAAATCCCTAGAATCAGTAGATTTGCCTCAGAGCAGGCCTCAAGAGGGCATGAATCTTTAAGGGACATCTGGCATCAAAATTTCTAGGATGGAGGATAGGAGTTGACCTAAATCTGAAAGAGGTGTTGAAGTACAGCCTGACCAAATATAGCATCCCAGCAGGAGTCCTTGTCCAAAGAGTAATGTGCAGCAAAGGCATGCACTGAAGACCAGATGGCTGCTTTGCAGACTTCAATGGCAACAGAACATAGGTTTGTCGTGGAGGCAGCCATGGCCTGAACATTATGGGAAGTGACATGACCTTCAAGGGATAGACCTGCTTTGGCATAAACAAATGAGATGCAATCTCCTATCCATTTAGATAGAGTACATTTGGATACTGACAACCCCAGTGACTGGGATCAAAGGAAATGAATAATTGAGAGCTCTTACAGTGCTCTGCTATCCTTTGGAGATTTAATTGCAAGTGTGCCTTGGCATTCTGAGTATGGAGGGTTGCTTCTGCCCTAGAGGAATGAGGTCTAGGGAAGACAGGCAGGTAGATTAATTCAAAAGGAAAGGAGACACGACTTAGGACTCATCCCCATTTCATGCTCAAAGGGCTATCTTATGGTGGAAGTGTGCATAAGGCGGGTCACCCACCAAGGCTTGGCGCTCACTAATACATGTAAGTGAAGTGAGTGCAATAAGGAAGATGACCTTCCAAGAGAAAAAAAAAAAAAACACTTTAGCAAGGTTGTAGCTTAAGGTTCAAAGGGCAGCTAATATAATATTAAGATCTCATGCCACTGATTGTGGCCTAATGGGGGGGGGCCTTGGTTAATAGCAACCCTCATGAAACATGCTACAAATGGTTGTAAAGAAATAGGCTACCCATTCAAGGGATGGTGAGAAGCAGCAATTGCACCGAGGTGAACCCTCACCGAGTTAGTCTAGAGACCAGAGGATGAAAGATGGAGGAGATCCTGAAGGAAAGCTTCCATCAGAGCTGAGAAGGGATTAAGATACCTTTGGGTACACCAAGTGGAGTACCTACACCACTTGAAGTTATAGAAACGTCTGGTAGACGGTTTCCTGTAGGCTAGCAGGATGTCCTTTACGTCTTGAGGAAGGTTGAGATCTTGCAAGACTATGCTTTCAGCAGCCAAGCCATAAGATGAAGAAACTGCAGGGTGGGATGGAGCAGCATCCCCTCCTCCTTGAGAGACTGTCAGGAGCTGATCTGAGACTGAAAGGGTAAGTCAGTGACAAACATAGCAGGAGATGAAACCTTGCTTGACGTGGCCAGAATGAGGCTATAAAGACCATGTGGCCCTTGTCCACTTGAATCTTGAAATGCATTTTGGGAATCAGGAGTATAGGGGGAAAGGCATACAGAAAATCCTGACCCCAATGAAGTTGGACAGCATCAACCTGCTGACTGGGCATCGGGGTTCTGGTGCAAAACTAGGTAGTTAGACCTCTTTGCCACTCTGCAGAATGCCAATCTCCAGAGTTCTCCAGATCTGAAAGATGTAGGAGATTGAGTCTGATCCTCCTGCCGCACAAATGGTCTCTCCATCAGGAGACAATCTAAGACATTTTGGTGTCCTGGCAGATATACTGCTTGGAGATGCATCTGGTGAGCAATTGCAAAAGGACCAAAGATGGACAGCCTCTTTGCAGAGGGTTTAAGAGCCTGTTTCCCCCCCCCCCTCCCCCTGCCGTTTGTTCAGGTAGAACATAGCTACCTGATTGTCTGGAAAAGAACTTTGTGACCCTGAAGTTGTTGTTGGAACACCTTGAGGGCATTCTAGCAAATTTATCTGGAGCTGTGACTCCTGCTCTGTCCAGAGGCCCTGAGTGGAGAGAGTCCAAGTGGGCACCCCAATCCAGCTTGCAGGCATCTGTTGTCAGGATGCATTAATGTGGGAGCATCTGAAAAGGTGATCCTACAAGGAAATTTCCAGAGCAGGGAGTTGATTAGAAAGTCTGACTTGAATCTTGTCTGTGAGAGTCCCAGAGGCCTGTTTCCACTGGGATGCAAGAGTCCACTGAGTTGTCCGCATGTGCAGACGAGCATATGGCACTACATGAACTGTAGAGGCCATATGGCTTAAGAGTTGTAGCATCTCTCTGGCTGAGAGACTGTTTTTGAATCTTGATATGTACCTGCCTAGGACAGATAGAAACAGTCCTGGGGTAGAAATGCCCTTGACTGTCAGGTATCTAGAACAGCACCTATGAATTATAGTGTTTGAGTAGGAACTAGATGGGATTTTGGAAGATTACAAAATTCTAGATCCTGTAGTACTTGAATTCTATGAAGGAAAGATAAGGGCAGCCACTTCAGGAAGTTCACCTATTAGTCAATCTAAGTAAGGGAAGACAAATATTCTGAGAATCCTTATATATGGCTACAACTGTCATACACATTGGGAAGACTTGCGGCAGAGGTGAGCCCAAAAGGAAGGACTCTACATTGGTAGCAATTTCCTTGGAAGATGAAGCATAGATACCTCCTGTGCTGAATGAGTGAGGATATGGGTATATGCCTCTGAGATCTAAAAAACAGTCTTGACTCTGGAGATAAGGAAGAAGGGTTCATAGTGAAATCATTTTGAATTTCTCTCAAACTAGAAACTTGTTGAGGTTTCTGAGATCTAAGATTGGTCTGTATCCTCTATTATTTTTTTGGAAGGAGAAAGTATAGAGAATAGAACCCCATTCCCCTCTAGGAAGTTGGAACCTCTATGGCGCACACACTGACAGAAGTGAGGTGATCTCTTGCTGGACGAAAGCAGTGAGTGGGGGTCATGAATGATATTCCCCTACTAGAGTGGTGGGGGGTATGCTTTGTAGGTGAAGCTTGTACCCCTCTAACACTATGGTTAGTGTCCACTGCTCTGAGGTTATGAGATGTCACCTGTGGGCATAATGGCAGAGCCTGCCTAAGTGGAGGGAGTGGGGGTACTCCAGAGGCAGGATGGCAATGTTCTCTAGAAAGAAGTCAAAACCAGGCATAGATTGAGTCTGCGCTGCTGGTTGCAGTTTAGGAACTTATGGCTTCTTCTGCTGCTTAGGAGGCTATTGCTTCCTCTAGGTAGCCTAAGGCTGCTATTGAGAAGTTGAGGGGTAAAGAATAGAATTTCTTCTTCTTGCCATAGAATGGCTTAACAGCTGCTTTTTTCTTGGCAGGGTAGGTAGTAGCCTTTGAAACCTTATTTAGGGTGTTATTCTCAGATTCTAACTGAGAAGCCTTATCTTGCCAATCCTTTCCAAACAGATTCTCTCCTGTACAAGGAGTATTTCCCAGCTTATCTTCCAATCTGTTCAAGGTCTGATGCCTGAAGCCAGGCAATCTTACAGGTACCTATGCAGATAGAAGTTGTTCTGCTAATGCATTCAAAACAGTCAAAGGTTGCCCTATTGGCAAATTTGGAAACATTTTGGGCATGTTAGACTAATGTAAGGTAGCCTGTCCTTTTGTCATCCAGGAGAAGGAGCCATTGATTCCAGATCCATAGTCACTTCTCTAACATACCCATGTAGAGTATGTATGAACCTATGGAGACAAAGCATGGAGGCCTGAAAGCACCGGCGGCCAAAAGCATAGAGGGTTTCGAGACTCTGCCCTGAGGATTGGAGGCGTGCATCTTAGAACTCTTAATTCGACGCAGAGCCAATTCCATTTATTTGGCTCTTATATTGCACTATTTATAATCAGCACGGTTTACAATAGAACTATTACATGGAACAGTTTACAATGAACATGTGAACAAAGTATAATAATTAAAACTTTTACATAAAAATCATACAACAGTGGCATGTAAGAATGGTGAACTATTTACAGGCAGAATCCTGAGTATGATATTGATAGATAAAGCTTTAACCCATTACCATTGAGTGGTGTGGAAGCTACGTCTTCTTGAACCCAGGGCTTTCTGGTACCTGATACATGGTATTGAGTCACCAGGTATGGGGAGAAATTGTGAGAGACTTCTTCCACATCTGGAACATATGGTCCTAGAGTATGTGATGTATCGGTAGAGTAGTCACATCTTTAGGAGATTTAGGATATTGGAGAATTTCCAACTCCTCTGCTCTAGGTTCTCTCTCTGATGCAGGAATAATGAATAGGTCTTTCGCCATATCCTTAAACTCCTGAAAAACATGTCCTCAGGAGGGGACATGTGCCATTGTGGAGACAGAGGGTTCCTCAGGGAGGCTCATCTCTCTGGTATCAATCAATTCATTGTCTGAAAAATCTGAATCGGTAGATTCAAAGTATCGATGAGAGCAATGCTTTTGTTCTTACAAGAAATGGTACTGATATCAGTATTGGCACGAGAGATGTGTTGTTGGTAACTCGGAACCTGGGACAGATTTGAGTGCCGGCATGGGTGGGAACATGCTGAGGGGCACAAAGCCCAACAACTGAATCAGCAATATCGACTATCGGTACTGATACCAGCAGTAATATCTTGACCAGTACCGACACCGCTAATAGAGCTGCAAGACTGCTCGATGGCTAGCATGTACTGGTCCAATGAGCTTGACAATGTCTGGGTATCTGTTCCGGAAGCTTGGGCTACCATACCAGAGCATGACACCAAGAGCTCTCTGGAGGTGGAGGCCTCGGGAGCATCCTGGACCTCTTGTAAGGCTTTGGAGGGAAGGTCCTCCTGCTGAGGTAGTTGGCCAGTCAATCCACCTCTAGGGCAGCACTCAAGGCATCTCTCTGTTTAGAGAGAGATCTACCCTTAGGAAAACAGCCGGTCTTGGAATACTTGTGTTTCAATACCTGAGATCCATATGAAGAAGACTGTCCTCTAAGTCAAAGAAAGCGAGACTGCATCTGAGCCAAACAGGGAGTCAAGTTTCACAGGCTGATTCTATAAGGCTCTGTCATCTTTTTGCATAAGGGACACTCAAACAGCTGGTGATCTGGGCCGAGGCATTTGAGGCACCAGTTGTGGGTATTAGTGGCAGAAATAGTACTACCACACTTGGAACATTTTTTGGAATCACTACTTGGTTTTTCCATTGTGTCAGTAGACTGGATGGAAGGTCTAAGGCCTGAAATGGTGATGAGTGCCTGAAGAATTTTCTTTTTCCACACACAGAAAAGTAGTAAGATAATTCGGTTCCAGCGTCAACGGGAAGGCAGACAATCACAAAAAATAAGAATGAACAAATTTTCTGCAGTGACAGGATTTGCTTCCTGCTAGCTCCATAGAAAACAAAGAACTAAGGAGGGAGAGTCTCAAAGGCAGGGAGGCAGCAACACAGGTGCAGTGGGATGCTCCCAAAAGCTTTCCTATTGGTTGCTACGGAGCGTTTCCGCACAGGCTCCATCAGTACAGACATCACCCATATGTACAGACTACATTCCTGCTTGTTCCTGGAGATTACACTATCTCCAGCAATATATGCAGTACAAGACTGAAAAAAAAAAATCAACTAGGTAGAGGGTAAGAAAAGTCATCTTAAAATTAGGAAGGACAGGATTGAAGAGAAGATGGGTATGAAATTGCTCTTTGGTCAGTCATTCCAGGCATGACCAGTCTGATATAGCAGTAGATGCACTAGGACCCAGTGAGGAAAGCCACAGAAAAACCCAACCCAAATAAATTAAGGTGGTTTTAAATTTATGAGATGATTCACGATGGGGATCAAAGGGTAGTTTCATAGAGCCTGTGCAACTATTTTGAAGGCAGTCAAACACCACCTAGGGCTGCCTTTTGTACCCTGCAGTTGCTCAAAATCTACAGGAGACCATCCGAGACACTTTCAGGAGGCTGGAGATTTTTGATGCTTAGATATGCACGCCAGCCCCTGCAAAATTTACAGAGTTCCAAGGACTAATATCAGATTAATTTTAGTAAGCACATCTGCCACGCCTTAGTAAAAATGCCTCAGAGTTATCCAAAGCACAGCAGGCATTACTGCTCAAGTGTGGCAGGTAGTATGGGACATTCACCATGGTGAGAGCATAGCAGCCATAGTGCACAATTGTCATAGCCATGCTGAGGATATACCGCCATGCTAGGCACATCACTAGCACAGCAGTGAACGTGCTGCCATAGTGCATGTGTACAGCAAACACTTGGCAATGTGCACCCAGTGATTGTCAGCTACAAATGCATTTAGGATGGCAGTAATCTACAGAACCACAGCAGACAGTAACAAGCGGACCCTACCCCACCTACAGGACTGTAACAGGCCAGTGCAGAATAAAAAGCGATGACCAGGGACAACTGGTTGCACAGCTCGGAGTAATGGGGCAGTGTTCAAGAGGATGGGATATGCAAATCAGAAAAGCCAGCAGAGTCCATGCTATGCACCTGTGGTAAACAGGGTGCAAAGGTAGCATCTGAATGTGCAAAGGACCATGTACAGCATATTGAACAGGTATATGAACCCCACTCATTGAGGTTCCAGGGTGCCTGTTGGTCTTCACTGCAGCCTAGTTGAAGGCCTCTGCTGTTGGGGGATGGATCCCCTTTTAGTCACTCCTTTTATACGGCTTGGACAGTACCTTAACCCACTGTGGCATGTGTCCCCCTGTGAGCCAAGGGGGCACTGGTCTCCAGGTCCACTGACTAAACACAATGAGTATACATTTGGGGGGGGGGGTGGAGAACATGGTCTGACACCTTGCCAGCTAATACCTGTACCACATGAAGCCCATCATATAGGAACATCTCCTAGGAAGGGGGAGATGGAGTCAGTTTATTCAGGACATCCATGCTCTCCCCAATGGGGAGAATTCTGGAGAAACACTACAGAGTGATAGCATACAGCCCCCCCCCCCCTCCCGGAGGTCACCAAAACCAAGTAGCCACCAGGTTGCACATACCAGGTGTCGGGGAACCCAAGGACCACACCACCTTGGAAGCACACAACTAGGCATGGGCAGGAACACTGATCTGCGAGTTCCAACAAAGCAAGCCCATTTTCGGTGTTGGAAGTATGGTTCTGCTCAGAGTTGGTAAACCAAAGTCATATCCTTTTGCGGTCCCGGTGAGCCCACAGGAGCCTGGCTCCCTTCCAGGTGCATTTATGTACCACTACATGCCCCCTCCCCCACACAGGGCAAGTGAGGGTCTGAGGGGACCTTTTCATGCCAAACCATCATGTTGCCAGCATGTTAAATACCTCATTTGAATGCCCCATCCCCAGCTGTACTCTGCTGGCTCCAGCTCTGGCTATGTTGCAGGAACTGGCTGAAGCACAGCACAGGCCCAAATACGCCCCCCCCCCCCCCCCAACCACCACATTACACCAAAAGCCCTTTGACATCTATTCAGTACATATGAAGATGTGAACAGCAGTCCAAGCCATTGATGTTTCTGTAGACATTTGCCACTGTCCCAGCAAGGTCACTTCTGTCCTGTATGCCCTGGTTTTATGGCTGTCAAATTGTGGTCCACTCATGCTAGCTGCACAATGCAGCCCCATCCAAACAGGTAGCCTAGGAAAGCACCTAGAAATTCTGCTAACTGTCTACTTGCCCATTTTTTTCTTTCCTGTGTTTGCCTCGTTTCTGCCCTTCATATTTTCTAAACACTCAAACTGCACATTCATGTGTTAGCAAGGCTGGTGCAACTACTGCCTGCTCACAGGCAGGTAGATGCATCCACACTTCTGCCCCACTTTATGTCCTAGCTCAACCCAAACCTTGCCTATCTGTGCACTGAGCAGGTGCATGACTATTTTAGCATGGGCACCTTGCTGCCACGTGTTTGACTACTGTGGGCCAAAAATGGTTATTAGCCCCATGCTAAAGCACAGTTACTTACCTGTAACAGGTGATCTCTGGGAACAGCAGGAATAAGTCTTCACATATGGGTATGTCGGTACCGACTGAGCCTGCGCGGGAACGCTCCCCAGCTTCCCAAAAAGGAAAGCTTTTGGGAGCATCCCAGTGTCTGCACGCTGCTTTCCCGCCTTTCCTAACCAACTCTCCTCAGTTCGAGTTTAAAGCTGAGACAATAGAGAGAGGAAAGGAAAGATAGAAAAGAGATACAACTCCTAGGGGAGGTGGGAGGGTTGTGAAGACTTATTCCTGCTGTTCCCAGAGATCACCTGTTACAGGTAAGTAACTGTGCTATCTCCAGGGACAAGCAGAAATGAGTCTTCACATATGGGGACTCCCTAGCTAAGATGCCTGGGAGATCCCTAAGGATACGAGGCCCTGAAAGGGTTCTGCGTCCTCCTATGGATGTCAGGCATCCATCCAGGAAAGGAGGGTAGGAGTTGTTTAAGAATGGAACGGGTGTCTGAGGACAGCCTGACCAAACAAGGCATCCCGGCGGGAGTCCTTGTCCAAGCAGTAATGGGCTGTGAAGGTATGAACTGAGGCCCAGGTGGCTGCTCGACAGATCTGGTCGATGGACACAGAATTTAGATGAGTCATAGAGGTGGCCATGGCCCTCACATTATAAGCTGTGACATGGCTCTCCAGAGAAAGGTTCTTACTCTGGTAGGCGAAAGAAATACACTGAGCAATCCAATTGGACAGTGTTCTCTTAGAGACTGGAAGTCCCAAATGAGAAGGATCAAAAGCAACAAAAAGCTGGGAAGACTTTATATGTTGCTGTGTTCTTTGTAAGTAAAAAGCAAGAGCTCTTTTACAATCTAGAGTATGAAGATTCCTCTCTGCACTGGATGCATGAGGAGCTGGAAAAAAGACAGGTAAATATACCTCTTGATTAAGATGAAAAGGTGAGACCACTTTAGGCATAAAGTGGATTTGTCCCAAGGACTACCTTATGATGGAACCTTGTATAAGGTGGATTAGCCACTAAGGCCTGCAGTTCACTGATGCAGCGAGCAGAAGTGACTGCAATGAGGAAAAACCTTCCAGGAAAGAAATTTCAAGGAGGTAGTGGCTAAGGGTTCAAAAGGTGGCTTCATAAGCTGACCAAGAACCAAATTTAAGTCCCATGCCACCGGAGGAGGCCTAATGGGAGGTTTAGTTAAAGTTAGGCCTCTCATGAATCTTGCAATGAGGGGATGAGAGGAGATAGGTTGTCCATTAATGGGCTTAAGGGACGCTGCAATAGCACTCAAATGGACTCTTACTGAATTTGTCTTAAGTCCTGCATTGGAAAGATGCAGGAGATAATCTAACAGAGAAGTTAAATGTAGTGCTAGAGGGTCAAGACCCTTTTCAGCACACCAAATGGAAAATCTTTTCCACTTAAATGCATAGGAACGCCTAGTGGAAGGTTTTCAGGAAGCATGGAGGATATCCTTCACTTGCTGAGAAAGATTCAAGTCTTGAAGGTCTAGGCCTTCAGCAACCAAGCTCTGAGGTGAAGGGACTTGGGGTTTGGGTGCCACAAAGTCCCTTCCTCCTGGGACAGGAGGTCTGGAGCAGCTCCCAAGTCCAGGGAGGGGGCTTGGGAGAGATGCAGAAGTAGAGGGTACCACACTTGGCGTGGCCAGCGTGGAGCTATGAGGATCATAGATCCTTGATCCCTCTGGAGTTTGAATAGAGTCTTGGGAATCAAAGGAATGGGTGGAAAGGCATACAGGAAGTCTTGACCCCAATGAAGGAGGAAGGCATCCTTGGCCTGAACTCCCTGACACGGAATTCTGGAACAGAACCGGGGAAGTATGGCATTCCACGGACTTGCAAACAGGTCTATGTCCGGGGTTCCCCATTCTTGGAAAATTTTGAGTACCTGATCCATGTGCAGGGACCATTCGTGTGGAAGCAGAACTTGACTGAGTCTGTCTGCCCAAGAGTTTTGGATTCCTGGGAGGTATACTGCCAGGAGATGGATTTGATGCTCTCTGGCGAAGGCACAATCTTAGAGCTTCGTTGCAAAGCGACAGAGAGCCAGTTCCTCCTTGCTTGTTTATGTAAAACATGGCTACTCAATTGTCCGTATGAATGAGGACTGTCTTGTAACTGAGGGTATGAAAGACCTTGAGAGCTAGAAACACTGCTCGAAGTTCCAAGTGGTTGATATGAAGATAGGTCTACTGTGGGGACCAAGTGCCTTGGGTGGAGAGGTCTTGTAGATGAGCTCCCCAACCTGTTTGGGAGGCATCTGTTGTGAGGGTTGCTTGGGGCAACAAATGTTGGAAGGGGGACCCCAGCAACAGCTTTTGAGTGGACATCCACCACTGGAGAGACCAAAAGAGACGTTTGGAGATTGCTATTTGGTCTGAGAGAGCTCCTGAAGCTTGAGTCCACTGGGTGGACAAAGTCCATTGAGCTGCTCTCATGTGTAGGCGAGCATATGGGTACCACATGTACTGTGGAAGCCATGTGGCCTAGCAGTTGTAGCATCTGCAGGACAGTTAAGTGGCTCTTTGATTGAATCTGGGAGGCTAGCTGCACTAGACGTTGGCAACGGGCCTGAGGAAGGTAGGCCCTTGCAGAGGTGGTATCCAACCAGGCCCCTATGAATTCCAGGGACTGAGTAGGGGTGAGCTGGGACTTTGGGAGGTTTACCACAAGTCCCAGATACTGCAGAATGCACCTTGTGCGGTCCAGGGAAACCTGGGCCTGACTGAGATGGAGCTCGGATGAGCCAGTCGTCCAGGTATGGGAAGACAAATATTCCCAGAGTGCTTAGAAATGCAGCAACTATTGCCATGCATTTGGTGAACACTCTCGGAGCAGAGGCCAGACCAAAAGGAAGCACTCTGTATTGGTAATGTTTTCCTTGGAAAAGAAAACGTAGGAATCTTCTCTGAGATGGATGGATGAGAACATGTGTGTACGCATCCTTGAGATCTAGAGAACAAAGCCAATCCTGACTTTGAAGATATGGAAGGAGAGTGCCTAGAGAAAGCATCTTGAACTTCTCCTTGCATAGGAATTTGTTCAATTCTCTGAGATCTAAGATGGGTCTGTATCCCCCTATCTTCTTTGGAATGAGAAAATAGGGGAACTAGAACCCTGACTCCTGTTGAAGAAGAGGAACTTCTTCTATTGCCCCTTGGGCAAGAAGGGTAGTCACCTCCTGACCCAGAAGGTCGAGAAGAGATGTGGGAGAATTGAAGTGTCTCACCATGGTGTAGGGAGGAATGTCTGAGAAGTGAAGTTTGTAGCCCTCTCTTATGATGGAGAGGGTCCACTGCTCTGATGTGATTTGCTCCCATCTGGGAGCAAAATGAGCCAACCTTCCTGGAATGGTGAGAGGTTCTGGCTGTTGTAGAGCCAGAAAGGCTAAGTTCTCTAGCATCAAGTCAAAAACCCTGAGGAGGTTGGGACTGCTGAGTTGCAGCAGCCCCTGTAGACTTAGGCCTGGGCTGCTTAGGTTGCTGACGCTTAGTGGCAAAGCGGCCTGTAGAAGATTGTTGGCCAGAAGTGGAAGGAAATCTGCCCCTTTTGGAAAAAGACTTTTTAAAGGTCTTTTTCTTGGTAGGAATGGAGGTTGACTTTGAAAGTCTATCCAGAGCAGAGTTCTCTGCATCCATTTGAGTGGCTTTTATTTGCCACTCTTTGCCAAATAGATTTTCACCTGTACAGGGCAGATTTCCTAAACCATCATGAACCCAGGGCTCTAGATCAGAAGCCTGGAGCCAAGCAATTCTGCGAGCAGCTATGGCAATGCCTGATGCTCTGCTGGCACCTTCAAAGGAGTCAAAAGCTGCCCTGTTGGAAAACTGAAATGTCTTGAGTATGCTTAAGCCAAAGGAGGAATTCATCCCTTTTATCTTCTGGAAGAAAAGGGAGGAAGTTGTGCAGGTTTTGTGCAACTTCTTTTAGAAACATACCCATGTAAAGGCTATATGAGTTGATTCTGGCAATAAGCATACTGGCTTGGAAGATTTTCCTACCAAAAGCATCCAAGGTCCTGCATTCTCTTCCTGGAGGAGCAGAAGAGTGTCTCTTTGTACTCTTTATCCTCTTCATAGCTGACTGCACCACAATGGAATGGTGAGAAAGCTGAGTTTTCTGAAATCCAGGATAAGGAGGGACACGATACATAGGGTCCAATCTGCGAGAACGAGGAGAAAGTGAGGAGTCTCCCATAAATCAATCATGTGTTCATGAAGAATCTCATGAATTGGCAAGGTGACTGCCTCTCTAGGAGCCTTAGAGTATCCTAAAATATCTAATTTTTTTGCTCTAGGCTCTGTTTCAGAGGTTACTGAAATAGAGAGTCCTTTAGCTACTTCTCTTATGAAGTCTTGAAAGGACAAGTCCTCTGGAGGAGACATTCTTCTTTTTGGAGAAGAAGGCTCCTCAGAAAGGGCAATGGATACTTCAGAAGACTCATCTGATAAATCAGAATCAGAGGAATCGAAGTATCGCCTGTCAGGGTGCTCTTCCAACGCTCGATACGCGTATCGAGCGGTATTGACATCAGGCGTCCCTGGTACCGTATCAGTGCTGAGAAGTAGCCCTGGACAAGGAACCGCTGCAGTCGGTATCCTGGTCGATGTCGATGCAGCCGGTACCAGTATTGGCGCTGGTGCCAGTACCAGAGCCGATACCGACAACGGGGCTCGTTGTGGTACCATCGGCATGGCAGCTTGAATGAAGGCCGTGATAGCCTGCTGCATGGACAGAACATTCTGATCAATCGATGCCATGAATGCCTGGAAGTCGGTACCGGGAGTTTGTGCCGGTACCCCAGAGCAATCTAACAGGTCGAGGCCGTGCCATCGATGTCAACCTGTAACCCCATAAGATGAGCTTTGGAAGCCGGAGCTTCCCGCCGGGGTTGTTTTGCTGGGGCTGAGTCCTCGAGGGCAAGCCCGGAGGCATCTCGATGCTTAGAGGGAGATCTACCCTTCGAGGACCTGCTAGGTTTATGTTTGGTTACCTGAGATCCATCAGGAGATGACGACCTGGAAGATGTCGATGCTACCGCCGGTGCATCAGCGGGAAACAGCACATGGAGCTTAGCTGCTCGGTTCTGTAACCCCCGTTTAGACATTAGAGAGCAGGACGGACAATCCGGAATGGAGTGTTCAGGACCCAAACATTTAAGACACCATTCATGGGTATCTGTAACAGAAATAGTACCGCTACACTTAGTGCATTTTTTGAACCCGGAGGCTGGTTTTTCCATGAGGGAAATTTTCTTGTGGGCCCTGAGGCCTAAGAAGAAAAATACACCAAGTGAGGAAAAATATCAATATATATATTTTTTTTTAAGAAAGAAAGAAAAGACCGGCGGTACCGGTCCGGAGTTGGGGAAGGCAGACACGCGACCAAAGAAATAAAATAAAGAACTTCTTCAGCGGTGACAGGGCTCGACCTGCTGGCTCCGCGGCAAAGAAGAACCGAGGAGAGTTGGTTAGGAAAGGCGGGAAGGCAGCGCGCAGACGCTGTGGGATGCTCCCAAAAGCTTTCCTTTTTGGGAAGCTGGGGAGCGTTCCCGTGCAGGCTCCGTCGGTCCCGACATACCCATATGTGAAGACTCATTCCTGCTTGTTCCTGGAGATACGCTATACTCCTGGCTACTATACTTTAAAGTAAACATGTCCCTACATGAAAGAGTACTGAGCCCTGTGGTATAATGTACTGTGTTCAGAATAAAAGCAAACAAAAATACTTCAAACCTTTTATTTTACTCATGAAAAAGCAACAGCTCAAAATACAGCACCAAAATACTTACCCAAGCAAACCAAATACAGAAATAAAAACATATATCTTGCAAAATAGATGAAGATAAACTGGTAGAAAATTAAAAAAGCACCCCACACACTACGTTATATTGCTGGCTGGCAGGGTTTTTTTTTTTAACTTATTGTAGACATTTGGTAATTGAAACCCAATGATTTTTTTAGAATGTTGCACAAGTACTATAAATTCCTGTTTGGATGTGGATACAAACCCAGCTCCATCCAAATCCTTGGTGCCTTTTCCTGCTAGGAAAAATATTCAGTTTTCCTTAGTTTATGCTTAGATCTCACCATTTGAAAGACAGCTCAATTTGATCTCTGCCAGCTGCAAGGCTCAACATGTTCAAGGGAACCTTCAAGTAGCAGGGTTGACAGGTTTTTTTTTCCCTGGCTATATATATTTTTTTTCCTTGTCCGAAGCAGATTTGCTTAGTTGTAAGAACTGATAATTGCATAAATAAAATAAAAAGCCAGTGTCTCTTGAGCTTTGACTCAGAGCTGGAGCAGAACAAGTCCTTGCTGTTTGTTTTGTTTTTAAAAAGAAATCCAGTCCAAGGCTTGAGCACCTCTTGATGCATCTTAGCCAGAAGCTGGCCAGAAAACGCCCCCTTGATTCAAAAAGACATTATGGTTGAAACCTGCTAGAGAGCTGTAGTCTTATGCAAGAGCTAACCCTCCTGTTACCTACTAATCAGTCTGCCCAACATTTCCTGACAGTTTTAAGTTTGCTCATTGTAATCCACTTTGGGGTCTGTATTCAGATTTGTAATATCCAAAGCTTTTAACAAGTACCTATGCCAGGATTTGTGTCAAAAGGCAGAAACCTCTGAAAGAGGGTAAGTCTCAGTCTATTTTGAATGTACACAAGGGCTGAAGCCTCTATTTTCAGCGAGGTCCTCTCATTCACTTGAAAATGGTTCTATGTAATAGTTAATTTATTGTTGTACCTTCACTCATTTATTGTATAAACCTATGTTCCTTGTAAACCACTTTGAAGGATTAGGCAATATAAAAAAAAATAAATTTCTTAGCGAGGGGATACACAGAAATTGCATGTAGAACAGTACTTGTGCGAGCATGGGATAAGACTAGTAAAACAAATCTGATGGGTCCATGTAAGGATCTTAAATAGGAAACAGTCTGGTGTGCTTCAAAGGTATGAGCTAACAGCTGTGTATTGCAGAAGTTGGACAATTGTTCGCCTAACTGGTCTGATTTAGGTACAGGAAACTCTAGGCACATGGAGGCCCTAATATTTAGAGACGTCTTGTCAAAAGTAGGTCCCAGGCAGCGTGCTGGCAGATTTTGCCCTTTTGTCAGCTGGCACCTGCCAGACTAGGGGTAGGACAGAGCTGAATGTAGTCTGAGCCATTTCTGACCAGCTCCTTCCTCCTCTACCAGCTTTCATCTGCAGTGATAATTACAGAGGACCCGACAGTCTAAGGCCTGCCAGTCCCTTGCAGTCTAGAATGAGGGGGAAGTTGGCAGGGGAGATGGCAGCAGCAGCAGCAAGTGGTGTTCAGAGTTCTGACTGCTTTAGGAGGTAGTACAGCAATAAGACCATTAAGCCAAGATAGATGGGAAGTATGAAGTAACTGTAGAGGCTCTTCACATGTCTGTTCATTATGTACATTATGATGCGAGGACCCCTAATGTGCTCATATGCTTAACTACCAAAGGGTTAATTCTTCCCTGGATAAAAGAACTGAATTAGAAACTAGCTATGTATAACAGAAGTGGTACACAAGGTCATTCAAGAGAAAGCACTATTAATGCAGAAAGCATAGTTACTCACCTGTAGCAGATGTTCTCCTGGAACAGCAGAAATAAATCCTCACTTATGGATGATAGCAATAGAGCTGTCACAGAAACGCTCCTCAGCTCCTAAAGGAAGCTTTTAGAGGCCTCCATTGCACATGTGCACCTGCCTTCCTGCCAGAGCCATCTTATCTCAGTATGAGGAGAAATCTTTAAAAAAACTCCACAAGGAGGTAGAGAGGGTTGTGAAGACTTCTCCAAGAACAGCAGGAATACTTGCCACAGATAACTACACTTTCTCTGGGAACAAGCAGGAAATTAATCCTCACATTTGAGACTCCCCAGTTACAAGCTACCGAAACAGCAGAAAATCAAGCCCAACAGGGCAACCAAAGGGAGAACCAGGAGAAAGAGCATGAGCAATCTCCTCAAGGGTTCCATCGGGTCAGTGTCCACTGCAGACATCATGAAGCCTCTATGGTAGCCTGGACGGACAGAAGGGCCAGTGGGAAAGAGTTGAAACCTAAGTCCCAAACAGCTGCCAAAGTATAGCTTGGCCAAAGGTACTGTCACGCTGGAAATCCCCATCCAGACAGTAGTGGGCTGTGAAGGTGTAGACAGAGGACCATGTAGCAGCCCTGCAGATCTCCACCATGGAGGGGGAACAAATTCGCCAGAGGCAGCCATAGTGCAGACGTTATGAGCTGTGACATGGCATTCAAGGCTCAGACCAGCCTGCACATAAGCAAAAGTAGATGCAGTCCATGACCCAAACTGACATTGTGTGCTTGGAGGCAGCTACACCCAGCCTATTAGAGTCAAAGGAGATAGAGCTGGGTAGAACAGGTGTTCTCCAGGGACAGCAGGAATCAGTCCTCACATATGGGTTATGTTGGTGCAGACAGAGCCCACATGGAGCAAATCCCCAGCTTTCAAAGAAACCCTTTGGGATTGCTACCATGCATGCGTGGTCCTCTTCCCACCCAAGGGTTCCATCTTGCTCAAAAGACAGCTAAAAAAAGACGGCAAAAACAAATAAGATTATATGACTGCAACTCCAAGGGGAGGAGGGAGGGTTGAGGACCGAGTCCTGCTGTCCCCGAAGAACACCTGTTACAAGTGAGTAACTACACACTTTCTCTGGGAACAAGCAGGAAGTCAGTCCTCACATATGGGACTCCCCAGCTACAGGCTACCAACCTATAGCCAAAAAAGAAGGACTCCCTGATGGAGAGCCACAAGCAGCAGCAATGAAGTCCATTACTCCAAGCCCACTTTCACACTGTGTGCCAAGCTCTCATCACACCTCTCCTCAATTATGGAAACTTGCTGTATCAGGGCCTTCCCCAGCAGACCTTATACCCACTCCAAATGGTGCAAAACGCCACTGCACGCATAATTACTGACACTGCAAGATCAGAACACATCTCCTGTCTTACAGCAGCTGCACTGGCTGCCAATGATTGCCAGAGCAAAATATAAAATCATGATCTTTAATATTTTTCATCAATCGGCAGAAGCACTCCAAGATATAACAAGGGATATCAATAGACCAAGAAGAACTATTAATGACAAATAGAACTGGCAGTCCTGCTGGATATCAAGACTAATCAAGCATCATCAAGAAGAGCTCCTTCACTTCTGGCCTCCTCATTTTGGAACTCCCCCAATGGGTCTGAGAACCTTGAATGACCCTAAAGACTTCTGCAAGGCCCTTAAAACTCTGCTCTTCACAGAAACCTACGAGCAAATAGACAACTAATAGTCTACACCCAAATGGTTTCCAACTACCTCCATTAAATCGACACTCGTCCGTCCAACTTGTTGTTTAAGTTCAATATATATTAACTACCTCTTGTTAAATGTAACCTTCCAATTGTAATGTGACCACTGATTGTAGGATAAGTTGGGATACAAATCTGTCTAAATAAAATATAACAGATGGAGCAGGACCCATGTACGATGGAACTAACACTCTGGTAGCCTGAACACAAAAGGGTCGGAGGGTAGGAGCTGCCTAGACCCCGAAAAGGTTAGGGAGCTTGGCCTGGCCAAAAGCACTGTCCAAACAGGACTCCCTAGCCAGGCAGTAATGAGATGCGAAGGTATGGACTGAAGACCAGGTGGCAACCCGGCAGATGTCTGCTAGCGGGACAGAGCACAGGTTAGCTACTGAGGAAGCCTCGCCAACGAAAGCCTCGCCTCCTCATAGGCCCAGGCAATAGTCGGCCACCCATGTGGAGAGCGTACGCTTTGACACCACCTCCCCCAGTTTACTGTACTGGGGTCGTAGGAAACAACGCTGAAAGACTTTCCGGTGGCCTTGAGTGTTGTATATAGAAGGACAAGGCCCTCTTAAAGTCCAAGGTATGGAGGACCGTGTCTGCCCTACTGGCATGCGGCCTGGGAAAGAAGGTCTGGAAGGATCGCCTTCTGGTTGAGGTGGAAGGAGGACATTACCTTTGGAAGGATATTAGGATGCATGCGGAGCACCACCCTATTCTTGTAAACCCTGGTGTAAGGTGCCTCAGCCACAAGTGCCTGGAGCTCACTTATCCTAAGGGCAGAAGTGAGCACAACCAGGAAAATCATCTTCCAGGAGAGATTGCGAAGGTGGCATGTAGCCAGGGGCTTGAATGGCAGCACGTTGAGCTGCCTCAACACCACATTGAGATCCCATTTGGTTGCCCGGGGGGGGGGGGCAAGCAGGGAGGGGAGCCTAGACAGGAGTAGGCCCTGTAGGAAGCGGGACACCACCGGATATGCCGAGAGAGGCTTTCCATCCACCTGATAGTGGTTCACTGCTAGGGCACTGAAGTGTACCCTAACAGAGTTAGGCTTGAGCCCCACCTGAGAAAGGTGGAGCAGGTATTGCAACACCAGGACCACCAGGCAGGAGAAGGGGTCGGCCCCCTGCTCAGTGCACTAAAGTGCAAATCTGTGCCACTTAAAGGTGTAGGCCCATCTGGCAGATGCCTTGCATGAGGACAGCAGAACAACCTTTATGAACCCTCTGGTTCATAAAGCGTTCCACACTGCCACCCCACAATACCTGGCGGACCTCATTCACTTCCATACCCCCAAACATACCCCTCGATCCTTTCATCTCAACCGCCACTCTCCCCTCTCCCTCTCTTGCCCATCTTCAATCCACCTGCTCCTCAGCTTTCTTTTTCCATAGGCCCTGCTCTGTGGAATTCCCTTTCCACTACTCTCCGTTTAGAACCTAATCATTCCACCTTCAAATCTGAATTAAAGACCCACCTCTTTTCCCTGGCCTTTAACCTTCCCGCCCTCTCTCCCTAACCTTTTCCCCTGTCTATCCTCTTCTAGCTCATCTTCTATCCTATCAAGATGTTGTAATTTCTTTTCAACTTTCCGGCCTTGTGCTTTGCTGTGTGATATTTCTGTATTGTAAGCTGCTCTATTATTGAAGAGCGGTCAAGCAAATGAAAAACATTAACAAACATCTTCCACCTCTCTAGGAAGGTGGAGTGGGGCTAAAGTCACCCTCTCAGCAGCCACACCGTCAGTAAAAGGGAGCCAAGGTTGGGATGCAGGAGATAAACCCCTCCTGGGACAAAAAGAAAATGAAATAAAAGAAAAAACTCAAGGAGTGGAGTAGCAGCCTAGTGGTTGGGGCAAGGTACTTCAGGCCGGAAGGTCGGTGGTTCAAATCCCACTAGAGGACAGCAACCTTGGGCCGGAAGGACTGGGGTTTCTAGTCCCACAGGTGCTCCTTGTGGTCTTGGGCAAGCCACTTAACCCTCCATAGCCCATGTTCCCTGTAAAATAGTTCTCCAAGTTATAATGCCCTGTTCAATGTAATTTCAGTTTGTTCAATGTAAACCGCACTGATGCAGAATAGCGCGGTATATAAGAGAATGTAAATAAATAAAAATAAATAAAATAAAGAGCCGGTATCTGGGAGAGTACCGGTATCTACAGAAGGCAGAGCACAGTAATAAAACCAAAAACTAAGAACTTTTTCAGCAGTGACGGGAAAGGTTTCCTGCTGGCTCCTCAGAAAATGAAGAACTGAAGAGAGCTGTGAGAAAAGCAGGAAGGCAACTGTGTAGGCACAGTGGAGTACTCCCAAAAGCTCTATTGTTCACTAGGGAGCATTCCTGCACAGGTTCTGTCAGTACCAACGATACCCATCTATGAAGACTGCATTCCTGCTTGTTCCTGGAGATATGGGAGGATGCGTCTGTAGGACTACCCTGTTCTGATGGAATCAGATGTAGGGCACTTGTGCCACCAGAAAGCACAGTTACTTACCTGTAACAGGAGATCTCTGGGAACAGCAGGAATAAGTCTTCACATATGGGTACGTTGGTACCGATGGAGTCTGCGCGGGAACGCTCCCCAGCGTCCAATCAGAACGCTTTTGGAAGCATCCCACCACACCTGCGTGCTGCCTTCCTGCCTTTCCCAACTGCCTCTCAGTTAAGTTTTAAAGCTGACACAGAGAGAGAGAGGAAAGAGATAGAGAGATACAACTCCTAGGGGAGGTGGGTGGATTGTGAAGACTTATTCCTGCTGTTCCCAGAGATCACCTGTTACAGGTAAGTAACTGCTATCTCCAGGAACAAGCAGGAATGAGTCTTCACCACTGTTCCCTCTAAGCTGCGCACGTGTGCGCGCGCACACACCTTGCCGAGCGAGCGCACACAACTTTTAAAGGAGCGCACAAAAATTACTGATTTCATGAGTTTTCAAACCTTGGGTTTTTTTTTTTTTTTTTTAAGGCCGCAGCTGCACCACCGATCTACTGCCATTCTATAATTTGTCACTTCCAAATCTCTCCTCTGTCTGCACTGAGTCCCCTGCCCTCACTCCTCTCACATGTGACCGACAATTGACAAATCATGGCAGGCTAGAGGGAAATAAAAGGGAGGGGCAGCCAGCAAGCCAGCCTCTTTCTGCTCTTGTGCCTGCCTGCCAGCCACGCACCTCCTTGGATCCCTCCCTCAGCCAGCCTTCAGTGCCACGTGCTGCCTTGGATGCAAGAGCAACACACTGCACCAGCGAAGAAGAGGAGACCGGTGCATGGTTCTATCAGTTGAAATTGGTGCATCGGGACACGGATGTTTTAGGTGGTGCTTTCTTCTTTGATTAGTTATAGCTTATTTTCTTTTATTTAATTTTTTACATTTGCCTTTTGCAATTTGAGAAAGTTGTCCCAATCGGGTTATACGGATTAATGTATTTCACACGGTATTGGTGCGGTGATCACAACTTGCATCTGGAGCCCCTTCGGCACCGTTTCCATCATTGGTCTTTATATGGTACAATTTTAATCCTCTTTTTTCCTTATGCGTTTTTATTGTATCACCATGCGCTGCTTGTTTGTTCATGGGGGTCTATGTATTACGGTTCTTCCTTTTTAATTTGCAATGGTTTACTTATAGATTAGATGAGTTGTTTCGGCGCCACTCAATGCTATGGTGAAGTGTTCCATAATAAGATGGTTTATTTTAAGCACTTTAGTTTGACGTGCCTTTCTCCTTTCCTCCCCCCTTTTCTCGTTTCCGCGGCTCCCCTTCCTCCCCCTCCCACCTCCCCCGGCCCCCCCCACCTCCCCCCCTCCTCGCGTTCCTATGTCCCCGCGTGGTGTTTCCCGCTTCTTACTGTGTGCAGGTATGGTGTTGCTCTTTAGGTTTTATGGCTTTCCTACATATCGTTTTTAAACAAATCTTTTATTTCTATTTATATTATCTTAATAAAGATGGTATAATCGTAGTTTTAGTTTTTGCATTGGATTGTCTTTTGTGGTCCACACTATTTGCAAAAAATTTCTTTCCCCGATGCAAAAATGTGGTTCTGTTTATTTTAATCTTTTTTGATATGCAGGAGCAGAGTTCTACTGTTGGTGCATCCGCTTTTTTATGGCAGATATCTGACTTATTTTATTTATTCTCTGTAATCGTATGTGATATATTCTTCTGTGATTTTTGCCACGGTCTCCTATTTGGTCTGCGGTCTGATTACTTTTTGGTTAGGTATTGCTTTTTACGTTCTTTATAGTTTTTTGGCATAACACTCCTTCAAACTAAGCAAGGATCTCTTCACTTTCATTTTTAAAATTTTACATGACTTTAGTTTTTGATTCATTAGATAAGGCTTTTTACAGCACACAATGTTAATGGGAGGAGCCTCCTTCTCCACTTTAAGTAGGCTCTCTATGCTCCTGCGCGGCGTTTTCCTGCCTTTACAGTCCAAGCAGGTACAGTGCGTTCTACTTTTATACCGTGCACGTTTGGTTTCTTACACAACTTCTTTTATATAGACATAAGTAATGGTTTTCTCCCTTCCAATTGGTACATGCTGTACATTTAAGTGCTGTTTATAGGTAGCATGTCTATTCTTTGCTCATCTGTGTTTCTTGGACCATGGTGTTTATATCGGCTCGATCCATCCTAGCCCTAGTCAGTTTATTTGCACCCCACATTCGTTTTGCACTATAGATTCGCCCACGCATGTTCTCACTTTTTCTGTAGCCCATATTTTTTGACTTAACCTTTATGTATCGCTGCGACAGGTTTGTTTTCCGCTGTCTACAGCGCGTTTATGGTTATGGTCTGTATACTATTTCGCTGTATATTCGTGTATGTTTTTAATTATCTCGTAAGCTGCATGTTCTATCATAACCAGCTATTTTTGACAATGCTTATGGTTACTCCATTATGCACGACATAACTTTTTATTTAAATATAGATGTGACGATTTCTTCTGTTTTTTTCAGCCTACACGAGAGATTTTTTAGATAGCGGAGTTTATTACCCTTTGCTTTTTAAGCATATGCCTTTATTATATCTCTGTGGATCTCTAATCTATGTGGTTTATGTTGTATTATAGAAAGCTAAACAGCCATCAATTCCATATAACACTGCAAAGTTTGAATGATGTTTTATCTGAACTAGCGTCATTAACAATGGCATTTCAGAAACGTGGGCTAACACCACTGGAAGCATATCATCTTGCACAGGGTAAGCTGAACAAAATCCAAATGCAATACTTGGGTGACAGTAAAATGGACTGATAATGTTAAAAATCTTCGACAAGATACCTAGAGATGCTTCAGTGGATACTGGTTCCACACTTACTTTCATTAATATGCTGTGTCTGCATTTAGGGGAAAGATTTCCTGAAAATGAAATTGAGGAATGGTCTGCTTTTGACTTGACAGCAATAGCACAATGTGATTATGAATTTGGAATTGAAAACGTCCACTCACTCTGTTTAAAGTACAATTTCTTATGGAGGAACATTGTTGTTCAGCAGTACAATGACTTCAAGTTTTTAGGCGCAGAAAAAAAATCAAAAGCAAACTGATAAGTTTTCCGGATATGGTGACTTTGGCGTTTCAGAATGCTCAGTTTGCAGATTTAGCAAAACTGATCGATATTGGTGGAACATTTTTGGCTTCTAGTGCAGATTGTGAGTGTGGTTTCAGCTTGATGAACAGTTTAAAAACCAAAATAAGGAATCGCTTACATTTAGAACATTTGGAAATGCTGATGCGTGTTAAGAGTCTTCAAGATGGCAGATCAGTAGACCTTGATAAAATTTATTCAGACTGGGTACATTTGAAAGATCAAAGAGAGAAATTGAGAACATAGTGACGGCAGATAAAGACCAGCATGGTCCATCTAGTCTGCCCAGCAAGAGTAGGTGCACCTGTTGCTCTGTGCAGGCCACCTCTCCCCATGTCTTTGTTTAGGGGTGAACCCACCACTCCATGTAGGACACCTTACTCTTCTTCCATACATAAATTATTTACATGGAACAATGGCTTTCAATAAAAATTAACTGAAATAATACCACATTTGTGATTGTAATTACTAGAAATTTTCCACTTCATTTAGTAATCTATTTTCATTTAATTTGATTAACATCAATGTGGTGTACATACTGTATTCTAATGTGTAGTCAAATTTTAAAGTATATAACTCCAAGTGTCGTTATGTAGCACACAAAAAAAATTTAACCTTCCTTCAAAAGACGCACAACTGATATTTTATGCGCACACAGCCTACAGAAAATTAGAGGGAACATTGGTCCTCACATATGGGGACTCCCTAGCTTTTGATGCCAGGGAGAGCGCCCAGAAGTTGTGTCCCTCTGGGACAGGGCTGCACATCCCCACCTGGATCTCTGGCATCTCATGAGGGATGGTGGGTAGGAGTTAAGTATGGAACAGGTGTTTGAGAACAGCCTGACCAAACAAGGCATCCCGGCGGGAGTCCTTGTCTAAGCAGTAATGGGCTGTGAAGGTATGAACCGAGGCCCAAGTGGCTGCTCGACAGATGTCATCGATAGACACAGAGTTCAGATGAGCCATTGAGGCTGCCATGGCTCTCACATTGTGAGCTGTGACATGGCCCTCCAGAGAAAAGCTCTTGCTCTGATAGGCGAAAGAAATACATTGGGCAATCCAGTTGGAAAGAGTTTTCTTGGAGACTGGGTGTCCCAAATGAGAAGGATCAAAAGCAACAAAGAGTTGGGAAGACTTTCTATGTTGCTGTGTACTCTGTAAATAAAAAGCCAGAGCTCTTTTACAGTCCAGGGTATGAAGATTCCTCTCTGCAGGTGATGCATGAGGTATGGAAAAAAGACAGGTAGGTAGACTTCTTGGTTGAGGTGAAAACGCGAGACCACCTTAGGCATAAAATGTGGATTAGTCCTAAGGACCACCTTGTCATGATGGAACCTTGTATAAGGTGGATTAGCTACTAGTGCTTTTAATTCACTGATGCGGCGTGCTTATGTGATTGCAATGAGAAAGAACCTTCCAAGAAAGGTATTTCAAGGAGGTAGTAGCTAAAGGTTCAAAAGGCGGCTTCATAAGCTGACCAAGAACCAAATTTAAGTCCCATGCCACCAGTGGTGGTCTAATGGGAGGCTTTGTTAAAAGGAGGCCTCTCATGAACCTTGCTACAAGGGGATGAGAGGAAACAGGTTGTCCATTTAAAGGCTTGAGTGAAGCTGCAATAGCACTCAGATGGCTAATCTATGTGGTTGATGTCCAGAGAGGTATGCTGTCTGCCTGGTGCCAAGATCCAAGATGTTACGGAGAGTTTGCCGAGACTCATCAAGCCCACTGACTATTACCCAATGTTGCTAATCCATGTTGGAACAAATGATACTTCCAGGTATACCTCGGAACGTATCAAAAGTGACTTCATGGCTCTGGGACAGAGGGTGAAGCAGGTAGGTGCACAGGTGGTGTTCTCTTCAATCCTCCCTGTTGAGGGTAAAGGCCAAGGCAGAGAGGCTCGCATCCTGGAGATGAATGCATGGCTGCGTGGATGGTGTCTTCGAGAGCGTTTTGGTTTCCTAGACCATGGAAAGCTGTTCCAAGGGTTGCAGAGCAGAGATGGCATCCATCTGTCCAAGAAAGGTCAACGCATCTTTGGTAGTAGACTGGCTAATCTACTGAAGAGGGCTTTAAACTAGATTCGTTGGGGATGGGTGAAGAAAGCCCCCAGGTAAGTGAAAGCCCCCAGGTAGGTGATACATTAAATACCTTTATGGAAATGGGTAACAGGGGTAACACATGGAAAAACAGTGTGTATTAATGCCCGTAGCATGGGAAATAAGATCCTTGAAGTTGAAGCTTTGGTGGGAGTTGCTGACTTGGATTTAGTGGCAGTTACAGAAACATGGTTCACAGAAAACCATGACTGGGATGTAACTATACCTGGCTATACTTTATTCAGAAAGGACAGGGTAGGAAGAAGGGGAGGAGGAGTGGCACTATATGTAAAAAACTACTATTAAAGCTTTGGAATTACAGAGCTTAAAAGGGAGAGAGGAGGCATTGTGGGTTAAACTAGAAAGAGGGAAAGAGAAATCTATTTGCATGGGTGTGATATACAGACCTCCCTCACAAGAGGAAGAGGTGGACAGAGTTAATTGAAGACATACGCAGCATTGCTAGGAAAGGGTAAGTGCTACTGCTAGGAGATTTCAATATGCCAGATGTTGATTGGCACATTCCTGTTGCAGTATCATCTAGAAGTAAGGAGATCCTGGATTCTCTACAGGGAGAACTATTCAGGCAATTGGTAACAGACCCCACACGTGAAGGGGCCATACTGGACTTGGTGCTTACCAATGGTGAAAGTGTTTCTGATGTTGTAGTGGGAGATCATTTTGCATCCAGTGATCACCAGATGGTGTGGTTCAGTATTAGGACTAGGGCTGTTAGAATCTTAGAAGATGAAGGTGAAGATCTTAGACTTTAGGAAGACTAACTTTGCGAAGATGGGCCAATACCTCAGGGAGTCGTTAGTGGGATGGGAACAGCTGGGGGATGTAGAAAAACAGTGGGCAAAGCTGAAAGGGGGTATTTTAAAGGCAACCAACCTTTTTGTTAAAATGGTAAATAAAGGCAAAAGGAACAGGAGACCGCTATGGTTTTCGAAGGAAGTAGCTGAAAAAGTGAAGAAAAAGAGGGAGGCCTTCATGAAATACAAGAGATCACAGAGAGGAAGACAGGCATCTGTATTTGGAAAAACTTAGAGAAGCTAGCAAAGTAGTCAAGAAGGCAAAGATTCAAAAGGAGGAGGAAATAGCCAATGCAATAAAATGGGGGGATAAAACATTTTTCAGATATATTAGTGAGAAGAGGAAGGGCAAAAGTGGTATTGTCAGACTCAAGGATGCAGGGGGGGGAATATGTAGAAGCTGATAAGGATAAAGTGGAATTGCTTAACAAATATTTTTGTTCTGTGTTCACAGATGAAGAACCAGGAGCAGGACCTCAGAAAACACCCACAAATAAGAACAGAAGCAAGGGACATCTTGAACAATTTTCAGAAGACTGTGTTCGTGAGAAGCTAGCTCAACTTAAAGTAGACAAAGCGATGGGACCGGATGGGATACACCCTAGAATACTGAGGGAACTTGGGGACGTTCTAGCAGCTCCACTGACTGACCTTTTCAATGCCTCGGAGTCAGGAGTGGTGCCAAAGGACTGGAGAGAGGCTCATGTGGTGCCTTTACACAAAAGCGGAAGTAAGGATGTGGTTGAAAACTACAGGCCGGTTAGTTTAACTTCAGTGGTGAGTAAATTATTGGAAACGCTGCTGAAAGAGAATAGTGAGGTTTCTGGAGTCCGGCGGATTACAGGATCCGAGGCAGCATGGATTCACCAGAGGCAGGTCTTGTCAAACAAATCTGATCGATTTCTTTGACTGGGTGACCAGGGAGTTGGACCGAGGGAGAGCTCTAGATGTGGTGTATTTAGATTTCAGTAAAGCCTTTGACACTGTTCCTCACAGGCGACTTATAAACAAACTGAGCACCCTAGGGATGGACCCTAAAGTTACTGCTTGGGTTAGAAATTGGTTGGGTGGGAGGCGACAAAGAGTACAAGTAAATGGAGCTCACTCTGAAGAGAAGGATGTTACCAGTGGTGTGCCCCAGGGATCTGTCCTTGGTCCGATTCTTTTTAACATCTTTGTTAGTGATATAGCGGAAGGGCTGTCGGGTAAGGTTTGCCTCTTTGCGGATGATACCAAAATCTGTAATAGAGTAGACACCCAGGAAGGTGTAGATAACATGAGGAGGGATCTAGCTAAGCTTGAAGAATGGTCTAGAATTTGGCAGCTGGGATTTAATGTTAAAAAATGTAAGGTCATGCATTTGGGCTGCAGCAATCCAAGGGAGCAATACAGTATAGGAGGTGAAGTACTTTTGTCCACTAAAGAAGAGCGGGACCTAGGCGTGGTTGTGTCCGATGATCTTAAAGTAGCTAAACAGGTAGAAAAGGCGACGGCAAAAGCTAGAAGGATGCTTGGGTGCATACGGAGAGGAATGGCTAGCAGAAAAAAGGAGGTGATAATGCCTCTGTATAAGTCTTTGGTGCGACCTCATTTGGAGTATGGTGTGCAATTCTGGAGACCACACCTTCAAAAGGATGTGAACAGGATGGAGTCGGTGCAGAGGGTTGCTACTAAAATGATTAATGGGCTTCATTATAAAGCATATGAGGACAGACTTAAGGATCTTAATATGTACACCTTAGAGGAAAGGCGGGATAGAGGTGATATGATTGAGATGTTTAAATACCTCCGTGGCATAAATGTTCAGGGAGAGAGCCTCTTTCAATTGAAAGCAAGTTCTGCTACGAGGGGACATGGGATGAGGGTGAAGGGAGATAGATTCAGGAGTGATATGTGGAAATATTTCTTTACGGAAAGAGTAGTGGATCCGTGGAATAGTCTCCCAGTGGAGGTGGTGGAGATGAGGACAGTGACTGAGTTCAAAAAAGCATGGGACCAACACAGAGGATCTCTAAAGGTAAAAAGTGGACTGTTGTAGTTGTTATGGAAGGACAGACTAGATGGGCCTTGTGGTCTTTTTCTGTCATCATGTTTCTATGTTTCTATGTTTCTATGGACTCTTACTGAATTTGTCTTAAGGCCTGCATTAGACAGATGCAGGAGATACTCCAGCAACGATTCCAGAGGTATGGCACGGGGGTTAAGACCCTTTTCAGAACACCAGATGGTAAACCTTTTCTACTTGAAGGCGTAAGAACGTCTAGTGGAAGGTTTTCTGGAAGCTTGAAGAACATCTTTCACTTGCTGAGAAAGAGGAAGATCCTGGAGATCTAAGCCTTCAGCAACCAAGCCCTGAGATGCAGAGACTGGGGATTGGGATGCCACAACTTTCCGTCCTCCTGAGAGAGGAGGTCTGGAGCAGACCCTAACTCTAGGGAGAGAGCTTGAGAGAGATGTAGAAGCAGAGGGTACCACACTTGCCGTGGCCAATGTGGAGCTATGAGAATCATGTGGCCTCTGTCTCTCTGAAGCTTGAACAGGGTTTTGGGAATTAGGGGGATGGGTGGAAAGGCATACAGGAAGTCTTGACCCCAGTGAAGGAGGAAAGCATCCCTTGCCTGAGCCGGAGTTATGGAACAGAACCGGGGAAGTTTGGCATTCCATGGACTTGCAAAGAGGTCTATGTCCGGGGTTACCCAAATTTGAAAAATTTTGGAGACCTGGGCTATATGTAGGGACCACTCGTGTGGAAGCAGAACTCGACTGAGTCTGTCTGCCCAAGAGTTTTGAACCCCTGGAAGATAGACTGCCAGAAGATTAATGTGATGCTCTCTGGCGAGGGCCCACAGTCGCAGAGCTTCGTTGCAAAGTGACAGAGAGCCAGTTCCTCCCTGCTTGTTTATGTAGAACATGGCTACCTGATTGTCCGTCTGGACAAGGACTGTCTTGTGGCTGAGCAGGGTGTGGAAAACTCGTAGAGCAAGGAAGATTGCTCTGAGTTCCAAGAGAATGATGTGGAGACAAGTCTCCTGTGGGGACCAAATGCCCTGGGTGGAGAGATCTTGAAGATGAGCTCCCCAACCCATTGGTGAAGCATCTGTTATAAGAGTTGCCTGGGGTAGGGGCTGTTGAAAAGGACACCCCAGCAAGAGGTTCTGAGGGGACTTCCACCACTGGAGGGACAAAATGAGGCGACTTGTGTTTGCTATTTTGTCTGACAGGCAGCCTAATGCCTGGGTCCAATGGGTGGATAAAGTCCACTGAGCTGCTCTCATGTGAAGGCGAGCATATGGTACCACATGAACGGTGGAAGCCATGTGGCCTAGCAACTGTAACATCTCTCGAGCAGGGAGTAGGGGTTTCAACTCTGCTTGAGAAGCTAACTGCATCAAGTGAAGGCAACGGGCCTGGGGAAGAAAGGCCCTTGCCTTTGTGGTATCCAGCAATGCCCCTATAAACTCCAGGGACTGAGTAGGGATCAAATTTGATTTGGGGATGTGTATTACCAGCCCTAAGTATTGAAGGATACGCATTGTGCAGGTTAGAGCAGTCCTGGCCTCTGAGTGGGAGCTCGAATGAGCCAGTCATCCAGGTAGGGGAAGACAAATATTCCCAGGGTGTGCAGAAAAGCAGCAACCATTGCCATGCATTTTGTGAACACCCTTGGTGCAGAGGCCAGGCCAAAGGGGAGCACTCTGTATTGATAGTGCTTCTCCTGGAAAAGGAACCGAAGGAACCTTCTGCGAGTTGGATGGATGAGAACATGTGTACGCATCCTTGAGATCTAGAGAACAAAGCCAATCCTGACTCTGAAGGTATGGCAGCAGAGTTCCCAGAGAAACCATCTTGAATTTTTCTTTGACTAGGAATCTGTTGAATTCTCTGAGATCTAAAATGGGTCTGAAGCCCCCTGTTTTCTTTGGGATAAGAAAATAGGGGGAGTAGAACTCTGTGCCCTGTTGAGAAGGCACTTCCTCTACTGCCCCTTGGGCTAGAAGAGTAGCAACCTCCTGCTCTAATAGGCTGAGGAGGGAGGTTGGAGAATTGAACTGGTGCACTCTTGTGAGAGGGGGCAAGCTGGAAAAATTAAGTTTGTACCCCTCTCTTATGATGGAGTGTCCACTGCTCTGCTGTGATTTGCCCCCATCTGGGAGCAAAAAGTGACATAGCCTTCCTGGAATGGTGGAGGGCTCTGGTCCTTCTAGAGCCAGAAAGGCTAAGTTCTCTAGCAGAAAGTCAAAGGCCCTGAGGTGGCTGAGACTGCTGGGCTGGAGCAGGCCTCGCAGCCTTTGCCTTGGGCTGTTTGGAGGATTGCTGACTTTTGGAAGGGAACTGAGCTACAGAAGATGCTGACTATAAGCAGGATAGGATCTTCCCTTCTTTGAAAAAGGTGTTTTCTTGAATAACCTTTTCTTAGCAGGAGCAGCTGTAGATTTGGATATAGTCTATCCAAAGCAGAATTTTCAGCATCCATCTGATTGGCTTTTGCTTGCCAATCTTTACCAGATTTTCACCTGTACAAGAGATTTCCCAATTCATCTTGGACCCAGGTCTCCAAATCAGATGCTTGAAGCCAAGCAACCCTATGTGCTGCTATAGCTATGGCTCTGCTTACGCATTCAAAGGAATCGAAAGCTGCACGGTTGGAGAATTGACACATCCTGGGCATGTTTGAGCGCAGAGAGAAATCCTTGCCTTTTATTGTCAGACATAAGAGGACTTAAAGTCTGCAAATGGTCAGTGACCTCTTAAGAACATGCCCATGTAGAGACTAAAAGAATTAATTCTTGCAAGCAAGCATGGAATCTTGGAAGATTCTTCTACCAAAAGCATCCAGGGTTCTACATTCACATCCTGGAGGATTACAGGCATGTCTCTTGGCACTTCTAATCTTTTTCATTGCAGACTCAACCACAATAGAGTGGTGAGGAAGCTGAGTCTTATGGAAACCAGGACAAGGAGGGACACGATACATGGTGTCCAACCTGCGAGAATGGAGAGGTGGTTAGAGGTGCTTCCCACATCCTTAACATGAGATCATACAGAATCTCATGAATAGGCAAGGTAGCTGCCTCTTTAGGAGTTTTAGGATATTGTAAGATATCTAACTCCTTAGCTCTAGGCTGACTCTGGGGCTACTGTAATAGAGACCCCGAGCCACCTCTCTGATAAAGTCTTGAAAAGACAAATCCTCTGGAGGAGTCATCCTTTGTTTAGGAGAGGACTCCTGTGGAAGAAGCATTGCTGCATCGACAGACTGTTCAGAATCCTCAGAGTCAGAGGAATTGAAGTATCGTCTGTCGGGATGCTGTTGCAAAACCCGATACCCGTACCAACCGGGGTCGGTATTGGGAATCATCAGTACCGGGGTATCGGTACCGGAAGGCTGCAGAGGGCAGGGCACTGGCATGGCTGACACCGATGCCGATGCCACCGGTACTGGGATCGGTACCGATGGCGATACCGGAGCCGGTACCTGCGGAGTCGTCTGTTGCGGTACCACAGGCGTCAATGCCACAAGGAAAGCCGCCAGACTGCGTTCCATGGACAGAATCCCCTGATCCATGGATGCTGCCAATGCCTGGAAGTCGGTACCGGTGGAGGCCACCAGTACCCCAGAGCATGGCACCAGGAGATCGATTGAGGCCACGCCATCTAGATAGTCCTGGAACCCCGATGATGCTTTAGAAGCCGAAGCCTCCCGACGGGGTAATTTTGCCGGTGCAGAATCCTCGAGGGCAAGGCCAGAGGCATCTCGATGCTTAGGAGATTTGCCCTTTGAGGACCAGCTGGATTTATGTTTAGTTACCTGAGATCCATGTGAGGAAGCAGCAGCCCTGGAAGACTTCGATGCCACCGAAGCTGCATCAGAGGAAAACAGGGTACTGAGCTTGGCAGCTCGGTTCTGTCGACCTCTTAGACATCATGGAACAGGTCATACAATCTTTGATGGAATGGTCAGGGCCTAAACATTTGAGACACCAGTCATGGGTGTCGGTGACGGATATAGTACCACCACATTTTGTGCACTTCTTAAAACCTGAGGCAGGTTTTTCCATATTTGAGGAAAAAGGTTTTGGGCCTAAGGCCCAAAACTGAAGTACACCTGAAGAAAAAATAGTTTTGTTTGGTTTTTTTAGGAAAATAAGAACCGGCGGTACCGGTATAGCGTCGAGGAAGGCAGACGCAATAGAAAAGAAATAGAAAAAAAATAAGGAAATTCTTCTGCGGTGACAGGAACACGATCTGCTGGCTCCGTGGCAAAACAACTGAGGAGAGACAGTTGGAAAGGTGGGAAGGCAGCACGCAGGTGCTGAGGGATGCTCCCAAAAGCTTTGATTGGACGCTGGGGAGCATTCCTGCGCAGGCTCTGTCAGTACCGACGTACCCATATGTGAAGACTCATTCCTGCTTGTTCCTGGAGATCTGATCTTCCTCCTGGCTTCTGCTAATGTGTGGGTTTTGTGTTTGCGATTTCTTTAAATGTAATATGGCCATTAGTGAGCATCATCATCAAAAAAGATTACACTATTCAAATCTAATATTTTTAGTACTAATCTTAAGAATTTTAAGATTTAAAGTCAAACAAGAGCTTTGTCTGGCAGAAGTCATGCCTGACCATTAAAGGCTCATGAATAAAACAGATTTACTTACTAACCTATGCATGAATCAACCTCTGTCTACAAAATATAACAGGCACCTAATGGCAAACACTCACACCAGAATGGAATAAGCCATTTTAAAGACTTCACAAATGCACTCACTCTTATTGCATGCAGTATCAAGTGTATGTGGCACTTTAGTGTCTAAGCTTGAACAGGAACTAATGAAGATGAGAAATCCAAACATACAGGGAAGTCTTCAAGCTAGAATAGTAGGGCCACTACACTATAATCATTCTCCTTATGTTGTAAGTTTCCTCTTCGACTGTCAATTTGTTATACCACCTGCCCTAGTATCAATCTCCAATAAAAAAAGTCAAAGCTTGATGCACCCTTTGTAGAACCTATAGTTAGGATTCATGAAAGAGGAATACAAATCCCATTGAATTTTGATTGAATGTTCATACCTGAAAAATGTCAAAGTCCTGAACTAGTTACATAGGTGATTCTTACATGGGGTTGTGCAACGTGCAGGGTATCCCTAAGATTCTGCTCCCACTCAGAACTTGACTTTTACCCCTCCTTGCAGTCCACAATGGCCCTACTTTGCACTGATTCATAATATAATTCAATATTTGTTACCTCCATTTCACCTTTTCTCCAATATAGCACCCTTTGAGACCCTTATGAAGGAAAATATTTTGCATCTTTTTCAATATCCCTTCCAGAACAGCTACTGACAAGCGACAAAAAATAGGCATGACAATACTCTTTTCACCACTACAATTCTACCCAGTCATGACATCTTTAATCCCTCCCACCAGTCAAGCTCTTGTCCTACCTCCTTCCATAGGGGACCATAATTAAAATTATTCAACTCCCTGCAATCCATCCCTACTTTTACCACCAAGTAATGGATAGCTTTACTTACCCATTTAAATAGAAATCCTGAGGGGTGTGCCGTTTCAATTGAGGTGGTGTTTTGCTGCTTCTGTTCCCAAGGGACCTGCAAACCCCAGAAGTGAGGGACATATGGAACAGGGCTGCCCTACTTGTGACACCATCCAAGGGTGCCTCTAGGACACTAATACCAGTCAGCTTTTTGCAGCCACATGCCCAAAGGGGTTCACCCCTTTGTGTCACTTCAGGCCTTAGGAGCCTGGATTGCCATTGGGAATGCCTCATGGTGGAAGGAAGAGATCAAACCACCAAGGAAAAAGCAGCATCAACACCGAAAGTGCAATTAGGTCCTAAGGATCAACATGTGTGTGTATTAACTTCTTGGGTGTAGACAAGATTGAGGACTTCATCGCTGTCTCTATCTGGGGCTTCCTTAACTTCTATAGTCAGATTACCTCCTCCTAATCCATCAGTTGCTGGCAGATATGGATGGGAGTCATGAGGCTCCCCTTAATGGGCTCTGGTACAGTTGGAGTACCTGCACTGGATGGCTCGCTGCATCATCAAGATTAGTCAGCTGCTTTGGCTCCAGTTCGACGTTTATCTAATGCAGGTGGAGCATTGGAGGCCTCTGGTGAAATTTCTTTGGCTGATATATGGAGGGAGGTATCAAAAACTATTTGTTAGAAGTGTTTATGGAACAGATTCTTTCTGAACAAGTAGGTCTTAAGGTTCATGCAATTGATGAGAATTTGTCTTCATTTAACCAGAGGCTTGCTTGGATTGAGGGTCAGTGTTTCCCCCTTGGACCAACGATCCTCAAATAGCTAAAGATATTTGTGAACATTTTAGTCACAGAGGATGTTGGAAAATGTTTTTTCACCTGAAAAATTTAAGATTACTACATTTTCTGATAACATGGTTGCTGTCCCCAAAGATTTTGTTCTATAATATAAGAAAGAGTTATTGTATCCAGACCCAGGGAATATTGTGATTACCCATTTATATTATTTACCTGTTCACTCTTTGGTAGGGAGTGGTGAGGAGGCTGGGGTTGTTGAGGCATGTTCTGTAACACTTAAAATTCTTGGAAACCTCAGAGGATGTGATCTCACAAGCCACCTTGATAATCGCCCTTGCCTAAGAATTAGATAAAATTTCCTTGTCCAAATCCTATTTTTGTAAAAAAGCTTACCTCGTCTGTGGCCAGCCAATTATCTTCCCAGATGTGTCATTTTACCCAGGTGAGGAGATCCTTCCTGCAGCTCAAGCCTAAGGTCTTCACTGCAGGACAGGTCGTCTTCCTACATTTTCCCTGTAAGTGGTTAGTGATGACTGGAGGGGTGAGGTATGTTTATACAGATCCATCTTAGTTGGAGACATTCTTGGTTAATAAGTGAGGATGGCTTGCATCTGGCCCTCTCTTAGCTATATTGCCTATATTTTATAATACAAGGTGGTTTGTTTTTTTGACTATTAAATTTGGATTCATCTTCTCTGATTGTTGGGTACTCCCTATGGCATGGGCTATGAAACAGGTCCTATTTGGACAAATATGTATTTGCTTTTATTATACTAAATTAGTGGTCTCTCTCTCTATATCTATATATGCGCACTTCATTATTTCCATCTTTCCCACAGTGATTTTGTAGCCTGACACTTTGCTGTAGGCCTCAGTCTCTCATCAGAATAGGTAAAGAGATCAAGGGCTTTCCCAAAGAGAAGACATCTGCAAATAACGTCAGCTCCTGCCCAACCAAATCCCCTCAATATTCCCCATCTCTCTGCACCTTTTCTACAACAGTTCGATGACCAATGCAAACAAGACTATGAAAGAGGGACATCCCTGCCACCTCCCTCCCAACCAAAATTCCAGAGTACCCCCCTCCCCCCTACCTCTAACCTTTATGTGAGCCTTCAGGGGACTTATATAGTGCCCTAATCCACCCACTAAATTCAGGACCCACCCATACCTTTCATAAGGCCAAAAACAAACCCCCCACTCTACCCAGTCAACTGCTTCTTCTGCACCCATAGCCATTAGAAAGGATTGAGCCTGCTTTTGCTTGGCATACAAATCACATTTAAAATCCTGCATATATTGTCTCTGGCCTGCCTTCCTGGGGTAATCCCAGTCTGGTCTAGATAAATCAAAAATGGGACATGCTTCTGCAGTCTCGCAGCCAACACCTTTGCATCCAAATTTATGCATGAGATTAGCCTTAAGATCCACACACCACTGCACTGTTCCTTGGATTTGGTAGCTCTATTAACCTTGCTGTGTCCGTGAATATATGCAGCTGCACTCCCTCTTCTACTCCATTAAAGATTGCAACCAAAGAGTCTATTTGATGTTTTTTTATGGAATAGGGCAGTTAACCCATCTAACCACCAGTTTTCCCTTTACGTCCCTTAATGGCAATACTTATCCAGTGATCGCTCTGTCCAACCTCCATGTCTGCTCCTAATCTTCACATATTGCACACAGCCAAATATTTTCCCCTCTTGCACCTCAACCTGGACCTCCTCAGCATTCACTTCCTCAAACTCCTGCAGACCTCTTATCCCCTGGGATTCAAAGACCAAGTCTCCTTCCTTATTGTGAGCAATTTAACAGTTCTTTTAAACCGCTTTATCCTAGAGGTCAATGCAATTTACATTAAACACAACTTACTACACTGTAAACAAAATAAACTTGAGGGTGGAAGAGGGGATGAGAGAAGAAACAGAGGGAATAAAGGAAATTAGAGGTTAAAGTTAAAATCACATGCTTTCAGTAAAGTATGATGAAAAGTGCCGCACTGTCCAATCGGGGCAGTGCGGCACTTTCAAAAGGAGCCCGCCAGCAGGACAAGAGTCCTTTTACTCTCCCGCGTGCTCTCCCAGGAGGGATCGAGCTTGCATCGCTCTCAGGACGCCTCCAGCTCATCTGCTGTCCAATCGGGGCAGTGCGGCACTTTCAAAAGGAGCCCGCCAACAAGCGCACCCGCGCCTTGCGGACCCGCGCCTGAGGGCCTCGCAAGAGGGCCCTTTGGCGTGGCCCTTAGGCGAGGCACGACAGGCGAAAAAACGTCAACACAAGCGAACAGCAGCAAAAGTAACATCAAAACCATAAACCTCTCTACAAGACCAGCTCGCTAGAAAAAGATTAAAACATACTCTTCCACCGGAGGCACCTCTCTGATCCTCTCTCAGCTCTCCCGGCGGGGATCGAGCAGGCCACACCAAAGCACCGCCTCCAACAGGATCAGCAGCCTAATTGGGGCCCTACAACGCCAAAAAGCAGCGATACCCGCGCGGGCCAGCACCAGTCGACCCACATTGTCCAATCGAACAGGAACTAAGACTATCTCTCAACCAACCAATAGCTAGAGCTCCCCCGAGGTTGAGCTCGCTCACCAACAGCTCCGTGCAGATCTGTCAGCTCTACTATGCTTACCTCACCCTGACTCCCTTATATTGCCCCTGGAACCTAGAACGACTTCAACTGAACCATCTACAGCAAGTATACAATTAAATGAACTACCTATACATATTGCAGTAAGCAATTAGAACCGTACTACCCATTCTTCATGGACTGTTACCTCACTAGTATATACTGTTACCAATGCTCACTCATATTGCCCCTGTATATACTGCTGTCAGTAATCCCTAATTCCCACTCACCCCTCAAGTAACGTTGCTAGTAGCTATCTATACGGTTGCCAGTAATTATATCTATAGCTATACCTATACTGTTGCCTATACCTATACTGTTGCCAGTAATTATATTATAGCTATACCTATACTGTTGCCAGTAATACTGTCACTAGTAGATAAATATACTGTTGTCAGAAACCAATTATACTGTTGTCAGTAGCTAAAAACACTGTTGCCAGTAATCATATACACTGCTGCCTATAGCTATACAAACTATCACCAGTAGATTGTATAACTGACCACAGTATATTTATCTAACTATCACCAGTAGATAAATATACTGTGGTCAGTTAAACCTGCAGAACTCCCTCCACTCAACCCCTCCAGAAACACTACCATACAATAGTCCTCTCACAAAAGCCACCAATAAAACCTCCCATCACTCAAAGCATAATGGCAGACCTAAAAACAAAAACATTGCAAACCTCTCTCCTACTAATAATCCTCCTACTCCAACAAATCTACACATATAGATTCAACAATCCCCCTTGCAACAGCATCCCCATCATTTATAACCCCAACCGCAATTTAGCACACCCCCCAATACACAATAACCCATTCAACCTGCCACCACACAATACCCACAAACATCCCCCTAGACTAATACAGATAAACTGCAACCACCACAATAAAACCTCCCCCAACAAAGACAATAAATTAAAGCTGATCCTAATAAACATTCGCTCAATCCGAAATAAAATACCAATTGTAAATGACATAATAAAAGACAAACAACCTGACATCTTTTTCATTACGGAAACATGGCTAACATCTACAGACACAATATTATTAAACCAACTCAACATACAACAATATGATATTTTCAACTGCCACCGTGATATAAAAAGAGGAGGTGGCACACTCATACTCAAGAAAAAAAACTTACAATACACCCTAACAAACTCAAACAATGTTGAAGGCATGGACATAATAAACATTGAAAACAGAACACTAGCATTCTCCCTAATCTATAGACCACCATCAGCAGATCACAAAAATCTTTCTCCTATTCTTGAACTAGCATGCACATCATCCCAGAGAAAACCTCTTATAATCCTAGGTGACCTTAACCTCCCATCCCTAAACCAATCCCAAAAAAACAACTTCATGGACTCAATGACCCACATGGGATATAACCAGATAGTCATTACCCCCACACATAACAAAGGAAACTCACTAGACCTCATTTTCCTCCCTACCCCCTTCAACCTACATCAACTACACTCTCCCCCAATAACTACAGAGGTACCATGGTCTGACCACCACCTGATAACCTTTCACCTACTAACACAAGTACCATCACAGTCCCCAAATACAACATCTCACCACTCACGTTTTACCCGCTTCGACAATGATACATTCCTTGATAAGGTACTACCTAAGCTCACTACAAGCATATCTGATATTGACCTAACTATAGAGAACTGGAACCAAACAATCCAAGAGGCAGCTACATCGACTCAAACAATCCAGAAGAAAAAGAGAATCACAAAAATGGTTCACTAAAGACATTGCCCTGCTAAAAAGACAATTGCGTAAACAAGAAAAAACCTGGAGAAACATCAAATCACACGATAACAAAACCAAACATATAAACTTACTTAATAAATACAAAGAAGCAATCAACAACTCAAAAAGAGATTACTATTCCAAACTAATAAATCTTGCTCTCAACCGACCAAGAGAACTCTTCTCAATCGTGAAAACACTAACAAAAACACATAACCCAGAACCGAACCAGGACATTATAAACGTCCAAACCTTAGCATCTCATTTTGCTGAAAAACTAAAGGTAAAATCTTGCTCCCCAACCATCACGATAAAATCTACACAGGCCAGTAACAATGAATGGACAACATTTCACAAGGTTGATCGTAAACACATCCTTAACATCATAACAATGATCAACACCACAACCTCACCGCTTGACCCATGCCCGGTGTCATGGATCAAGTCTACTAAGGAATCCCTTGCAGAAAATATCCAATACATAGTAAACCAATCACTCACACAAGGAACCATGCCCAACACCCTAAAGCTCTCCTCAATCCGTCCCATAATAAAAAACAATAAACATGACCCAAAGGACCCCAACTCCTACAGGCCAATCGCCAGCATACCACGGCACAAACAGACCCTTGCCCGGCCTTTTGGATCAAGGAGCTACGCAAGGAAGTCAGTCCATTCATCGCAAAACTGACAGAACTTTCCTTTACTACCGGTTCCCTCCCAAAAACCCTCAAGCAAACATCGATCAGGCCATTAATGAAGAACCCTAAACTTGATCCTCAACAAGCCGATTCGTACAGACCAATAGCTAGTATTCCCATACTAGCAAAGATATTGGAGAAAGAGGTCCAAAGGCAAATTCAGGATCATATAGACTCCACAGCTCCCTTAGATTATTGCCAACACGGGTTTAGAGAGTACCATGGGAGTAGAGACACTCCTCACCTTATTCAATAACATTCACAGGCATTGACAACATCCGACAAGGCTTTGTGTTAATCTTTTTAGACATCGCTGCAGCCTTTGACTCGGTTCATCATGAGATTCTCCTCGGGCAACTGAAAGAAAAGGGAATCTGCAATACTGCACTCGATTGGTGCAGCTCTTATCTAAATGGACGATGTCAATATGTGAAATCCGGAGCAAAAGAGTCCAAACAATTCCATCAAACACAGGGTGTGCCGCAAGGATCCTCATTGTCATCTCTACTATTCAACATATACATGCAGCCCATTTGCAACATCATTAGAGCATTTAACGTGAGCTGTATGATATATGCGGACGACATCCTCCTATATATGCCTTTTTCAACCGTTCAAATGGACCTCACACCTATTATAGAATGTTTCAATGCCATATCGGACTGGCTACAAGCACAAAATCTACGCATCCAGCATAAGAAAACGGAGGTACTGTTCATCGCCAGAGACCCAGACTTTACCCCACCAACACATATAAAGGTCAAGGAAGCAGAATTACAAACCAAAGAAACAATAAAATACCTGGGAGTCACCTTAGACAAACATCTGGACATGAAATGCCATATAGGCAACATTGTTAAAGCGGTCTATTTTAAAATCCGTTCACTCAGGCATCTGCGTTCCCTACTGGAACCAGATGATTTCCGGACCATATTCCAAGCTCTGATCCTACCGCACTTTGACTTTGCCAACTCCATCCTACAAGGTCTCCCGCAAGCCACAATAAACCCACTACAACTAGCCATGAATGCTACAGCAAGGATTCTCCATGGAGCCACCAGAAGTGACCATGTGACTCCGATTCTAAAACAGCTTCATTGGCTACCTATACACGGAAGGATTATCTTCAAAACATTAATCCTCTCATTCAAGGCCATCAAGCGCCTATCCTCCACAGCACTTACTGATCTCATTCTTACAGTGCCCCCCAACAGAGCCAGGAGGTCAACAGCCCTAAATCTATTAACAACCCCGAAAACCTTGACTAAATGCAATAACACGACAGCGAATAGGGCCTTCAGTCTTTACGTCCCCAAATATTGGAATACACTCCCACCAAACATTCGAGCCATTGCTGACCTGACCCAATTCAGGAAGGCTATCAAACATCACCTCTTCCTCCAATACTACCCAGCCAGCGATGATTCTAGATAACACCACCTAAGAGATACTGCCTTTTTACAGCCCATTCTCACAATGTCTCTTGTATTCGAAACGGACTCATTACATATTGTGCAATTCAACCATGTTACAGGACTTGTGTCATGCATGTAACCTATCTCATGTATATAATTCATGTATATAGTTCATCCCCCCCTGTTATCCAAGTTCATACCCTTGTTCTATGTAAAACCAAACAGAATGTGTGTTTGGTCATTTTGTTATACTGTAAACCGCGCTGATGCCGAATAGTGCGGTATATAAGCAACTGTAATAAATAAATAATCGCTAAAATAATAGAAAAAACCATACAACTCCAACTACAGGAATACATAGATGAGCATAAACCACTTGACGCGCCATCAATTCGGATTCCGCCCCTTCCACGGAGTTGAAACCCTCCTAATCGCCTTAACAGACCTTCTCATCAGTGGTACTAATGAAAATAGCAAAGGTTTCCTCCTCCTCTTCATAGACCTATCTGCTGCATTTGACAGCATTAATCACAAAACACTCAGACTAGAAAACCTAAAAATAGGAGGAACTGTCCTTGAATGGTTCAAATCATACATTTCAAACAGATTCATACAGATACAATTAGGCAAAGAAACATCAGAAACTTTCCCTCAAGGTCAGGGTATCCCTCAAGGATCAGCACTCTCTGCCCTCCTCTTCAATTTATACCTCCAACCAATTACAGACATATTCAAGAAGTATGAAATCAACCATTTCATATACGCGGATGATATCATGCTCGCCATCCCCATAAACACCAACAACCCCAAATACGATAGACTACTCCAATGCATGAATGAGTCCACCATATGGCTTGAAAACAACCACCTAAGCGTCAATCTCAAAAAAACCAAAGCAATGTTCATAACGAGAAAACCTGACACTGACCACAACTACCCTACTACAATCACAATAAATAACACACCAATACCTGTTAAAAAGGAGGTAAAATACCTTGGAATAATTCTGGACCAATCACTCACCATGATCCCACATATAAAACATACAGTAAAAACCATATTCTATAAACTCAAGACCATCCAACACCTGAGACCCCTACTCAACACACATGACTTTAGATCAGTGGTCAACTCCCTCATCACCCCCCACTTTGACTACTGCAATAGTATTCTAAATGGCCTACCACTAAAAAGCATATACCTCCTCCAAAGAGCCCAAAACATATGTGCCAAGATGGTCACAAAAGCTAAACAGACCACGTGACCCCAATACTATTAGACCTTTATTGGCTCCCCATAGGCAGCCGAATAAAATATAAAGTTCTTCTGACTACCTTTAAACTCATCAATAACATCTCCCCCTCCCAACTATCTACCCTAATACAACCCCCATCAGAAACTAGAACACGAAGACAGAACGCAACCCACTCCCTCAACATAAAAACAAATTTCAGAAAGACCAAAGCAACGACAAGTGATAGAGCCTTCTCCTTTGCTGCCCCTACCCTCTGGAATGAAATCCCATTAACCCTCCGCACGATAAAGGACCTTCACCAATTCAAAAAAGAACTAAAAACATACCTTTTTACAAAACACTTTGAGATCCCCTACCAACAAAAAACTTCTCCAATACAATCACAGAAACACATCCACAGTTCTCAAGACAGAACAAATGATTAAACAGAAGAAAGACACTTACTCTACTTTACTATACCCAACAGGCAAAGACTTACACAAACGGTTATATCACTATTGTAAATAACTACCGGTAACTCAATTATGTTATGCTCCATGCATTATGACCTGTACATAGTTTGAAAAATGTTATTCTAGTTAAAGTTCAAAACATGTTCAATGTAACAAAACGTGTATATAGTCAACACATGTTCCATGTAAAATATACGGAAGTATATTTATTTTTGTTCAATGTGAACCGCCCCTGATCTCTGGAAGGGGCGGTATAGAAAAAACTGTTAAATAAATAAAATAAAATAGATGCGTCTTTAGAGCACTTCGAAAAGTACATCTGCTTCTAATCTTTTCTCCAATAAAAACTTCTGCCATCCTTTTCTTCTTCGGCCTAAGGTATTTACATTGGAGTCCATTTGGGATGCTATAGCCACCTTATCTACAGCTCTCATCTCTCGAACTACGGTTCTGACTTCTCAAATTCAAGATCATGATGTTGTTATTCAGAAGAATGCTGCTGATATCCAAGTTCTCACGTTTTCTAATGAACGGTTGAAGAATCAGATTACCAGTCTAGGTTCTCAGATGGACACTGATTCTGCTCTTTTGTCGACTTTAATTAAAGAAAACGGGACTTTTAAATATAAATTGGAAGCGCTGGAAAATGCTTCCCGGGCTGCTAATCTTAGAGTTTTGAATTTTCCGCGAGTATCGGGGGTCACTGCTCTGGATATGTTTAAAAGATACATGTTGGAAGTTTTAAAAGTCCCTGAAGGTTTGATTCCTCCTTTGACAAAAGTGTATTATCTTCCTATAGCTAAGAAAAAAGCTGGGGACCCTGTAGTAGTTTGACATTAATTTTGAAGTTCTGGATATTTCAGGTTTGATTTCTGATGTTGGGAGGGAAACTTGTGTTCCTTCCACGCTATTAGTTCAATGTGCTCTAATTTCAGATAAGGATTGGCTTTTGAGGCTTTTCTTTAAAAAACGGTTAGAAACCTTTATGGGCTTAACACTCTCTATGTTCCCCGATATAACTAAAGATACCGAAAAGCGGAGGAAACAGTTTCTTTTATATAAACCGGGTGTAATCCAGCTGGGGGGTTCCTTTTTCCTTAGATTTCCATGTCGATGTTTGGTAATTATGAAGAATGCTAAATATGTTTTTTCTGATCCAAATGATCTTAATGTCTTCATTAATGCCAGAGTTTCTACAACTGTGTCGTCAGAATAACGGTACCATCTATACATGTTTTCTCTTAAGGGATTGTGGTTCTCGGGTCCTCCGTGGCCTTTGGTTTTTTTTTTTTTCCTATTAACTGGTCTTGTTTTGTATTTCTTTCAAGTTTCCTCTGCTTGGAAGCATTTCTTTGCTTATTATCCCCCATTTTGTGGACTATTTAGAATAATGTTTGAATTATTATCTTTGAATTTTGTCTTATTGGATTACTGACATGTATTCTATTTTCTTGCAAGGGATTGTATATTTCTTGTTGTTTTTTTTAAAACTGCATAAATGAAAAAATAAAAAAATAAAAAAACTTCTGCCTTGAGTTAAGTCCCTTTACAATAATTGCTACCACACTAACCATCCCTTTTCCCACCATCTTATTCCTTTCCCCCAACCATATCTACCCCCTTCCCTTACCTCCCCCCCCAAAATCCCTCCTACAGAAAATAACCTCCCACTCCCCCAAACCACCCTCCATCCCAATATGGCTATTGCACTCCAGCCATCTTTCCCTCAGATTAGTCACAGCCTCCTTCCAGAGTCCAAGGTGAAACTCCATTTCTCCCCATTCCCCCTTTAGTTTCCCCAGTAACTTACCTCCATCTATAACACTGCCCACAATTACCCCTCCGTAGCATCCCACACCCTCCCTTCATTACTTCTTCCCATGCTACCCCCCCCCCTTTTTTTTTTAATCTTCCAGCCATGCTACTTTTACCCTTAACAAATCCCATTAAGACACAAACAGGCTTCACCATTCCATCTAACAGGACTGCTAAATATCAGTCTTTACAACCAATGTCTTTCAAGTATTTTCTCAACTTTCCACCTTGCTTCTTGCTCATCACTCTTTTCCAATAGTTGTTTATACATTCCTTCTTACTGCTTCTGGTGCCACTATCAAACCATTGATATCTTTCATCTGTCCTTCCTCCATTGCTTTCTCTGCTTCAAGTCACCCCACATCTTATAAAAGGAATCCCAACAGATAAAACCATTTATATTTCACCTGCTACTTTCAAAATGTCCCCAGTCTCTTTTCTCACCTCCTTTGCTAAGTAGTGGCAGAAAGGTCTGCAAAATTACTTGGTACCCCTGCCATTGAAATTTTCACATCTCTTGCATTTTTCCCACTATCTTCACTTTTAAAACAAAGTCACGCACACAAATTATAATCTCAAGGGGTGGATCCTCATGCAAGTCTCAAGACGTCATGAGCCTTGTCTAGCTTAAATACTGTACCACCCAAATCCTTGTTGATCTCTGCCCAAGTTCTTTGCAAAACAGCCACTGCAACTGCATTGCAGTCCATAAATTCAGGCACTTCAAGCACCCCCTAGATTAGGTTTTTCTGTGACCTGTTCAAGAGCCACTAATTTCAATTGCAAAGAATTGTTCACTTCCAATACTTGAATCTGTTTCAACAATTTTGCCATTTCCCTCTGCACTTCCTCTACCAGGCCCCTCTGTCAAACTTTGTGACCCAACTCCAATGCTTTGGTATTGTGATAAGGAAGCTTATCATAGCTCAGGTAGGAGCTATAGAAAAGATGTGACTCTGAACAAGCAACCTGTCAGTTCTGGTAGAAGCAAGAAAACAAGAGTTTTCACATAAAAGACTACCAGTCCCAGAATGCACCAGGTTTCCAGCAGCCATGAGAGGGGCTGAAGTGAGAAAACGTGTGCGCAATCAAGAGAGCTATGAGGTAATCCCTAAGCACTCATCTCAAAGGGCAGGGCCTGATTCAACACAGCTGTGATGTGTTAGGGAGGAGCACACATTAGGACAGAATAAGAATAGAGCTTATTCTACAGATAACAGCTACAGAAACAGCTTCAGCAAAAGACACAGCAACAGCTTCAAGCTCAAGCACCAACATCATCTCGAGAAGCAGAAGCCAAGCCAAGCGGATAGAGAGAGAAGGAAACTCTGGAAGGAAAAGAAGAAAGGCCATTGGCAGGTTTGGGAGAGTCCAAGGCAGTACCCATACTGGGAGGTATTCCAAGTGCCAGCAGATTCCATTGGACTGGAGTCAGCCAGAGGAATGGAATGGCAGAGATAGGAATCACCAGTGGCTACCTAGGAGAGAGAAGACTGCACGTGGAAGGGACTTTCAGACCTTTGCCAAAAGGTATGTGAGGAAAGATCCAGTGTCCAGGGATCAAGATTGGAAGGCTGGACATCAGAACTGGATTACATACTGGCCAGGCTATACAGAGAGGAATTATGATAGCAGGAGAGGTTCAGGTATGAACACTGATCCAGACCCTATCTATAATAGTGAATGGCAGCAAGGGAATAAGCATTCTCATGATAGTGCCTTATTGAAAGACTCGTCTGTGCCAATGTATGATAGTGACCCTATGCTGATTGATGAAGGGGGAGATACAGCAGAGGAAACTATTGATTACATGGACTGCTCTTTATCCAAGTGCTATTGCTAGCTTTCTGTGAGCAAACACATCAGCCATCACAAAGAAACCTAACTTTCTTCTTTATTTCCACTGCAAACAGCTCTTAAAGCAGGATTTGGGTTCACACAGTAGCAGCCAGCCAGCTAAAGGGTTTCAGCTGGTCAATTGATAGTAATTAAAGCTGCACCTGATTGTGTGTGTGAGCAAGGAAGAATCACTGCAGGATCTGTGTGGAAAATAAGCAGAAGTTAACCTAACCAGCAAAGTTTATTCATTTCTTTGTGCCTTTTTATTTGGTAATTATTTGCTAAGAAAACGTTAGCTAATTGCCTGACAAGCTGAAGGTTGTTTTTCTGATTTGCTTTGTGACTTTATGTTATCCATTTAAACACTGCAAGTAACCTCATTTATATTGCTACCAAGCATATTTGTGCTAGGTGAATTAAACCCCATCAATAAAAGAAGTATTTTATTGGCTTTACCACTGGTTACACAACTCAATTATTGTCTTCAGCTGTGTTTGGAGTGAAAGAACTACATTACCCACAATACCTTGCAAGAATCATATGAATATATGCATCGTCAAGATTGTGTAAGTTCTCACCCTAGGCAGCCGTCTGACAGTATGCAGTTAAATATCTTCCTTAAAATCATCTTCCACTGACCCCAACTCATATTTTGTATCCCCAAACCAAGCTTTAAGTTCATCTTTTGTGATACGGACTACTGCACCCTATCCAGCCAACAGATCTACCAGGCACAGGTCTAACAGATTCTTCACGTGTTTTCCCAGCAGCCATATTGCCTTCCTCCATGTTCTCCCTATCCACATTCTTAGCATGCAAAAACAGAGATCTGTTTTGAAAATGGTACTAGTCATGCCTACTTGAAATACAGAGAATAACTGATATAGCACAAACACTGAGGGTCAATTCAACCATGGGGGAATCCAAGTTTTATTTTTTAATTTCCTTGTCAGATGGAGCTCACACATCCATCCAGAATAGTGATGTCACTTCGTCTGTCTGATATTTTCAACATCCCATTGACTTCTATTTTAAGTGCATTTTAAGCATCGATTAGGATTTTTTCTTCTGGAGTTCATTTAGTGCAGTGTCCTGCATCAAATTCCATATTCACTTCCTTAGCATTCTTAAGCTAATTGTATGATGGTTAGCACAGATTTTTTGTTCACTGAACTCCTTGCCACAATGGGAATAGCCTCAGCAAATAGCATTAAACCAGCAATTTAAACTGCTGCTAAACTTAATGCAGTTTATTAGAGCTTCGAGCTACCCATTTCCAGGAGGGAGATACTTTGGCCATTCCAAGCAGTGTGGAATTTGTAGTCCCTGATTCTACTCATTGAGATCAGCACTGCAGATCTCCTAATGCAGGGGAGTTATATCCTGGATTGTCTCAACATCTCTTGGCTCTGGGTAACTTGTGAACTTACTTCAGCCTGAAGGAAAGTTAGTCCGGCCCCGTTGAGGCTATTTTCATCTGGTCTGTCAAAAGTTTGTGGAGGTATAAATACTGACAAGAAAAGGATTTCAGAAGCATGCTTACCTTGACTTTGCATTGCAACAAGATTGATGAAGCCTTAGAGTAACAGCATGGTATTGTAAAGCCTAGTGCAGATGTTTAATTATTCACCCCTCTAGGTCCAGCCTGCTTTTTCCTTGATAAATCAGCATGCATAGTTCCCATCTATGAACACACTGGCTATTACTGAGAAAAGAAATGCAAGAACTTACCTAATTGGTTTGAAACAGACATTTGCTCTGGAACCACAGCAGTACTTTATGTTAGATAACAAAATTATAATTCACTGCCCACCACCCAGTTCAAAACAGGTTTGGATGAGTTCCTTGAATAAAAGTCCATAAGCCATTATTAGAGAACTGGGGCAATCCATCGCTTACCACTGGGACAGGCAGCATGGAATGTGTATACCTTGGGGAACCCAACAGGTACTGGAGACCTGGAATGGCCAGTGTTAGAAACAGGATACTGGGCTTGATGGACTCAGTCTGACCCAGTATGGCATATCTTATGTTCAGATGCTCTTACCTTCAGGCTTTATAATAAGAATTGCTGGGAATATCCAAACAGGAAATGTTTTAGTAAATAATGGCTCTGAAAGGAGTACCAGATGCTTTCCATTAGTAATTTGCCTGCATTTTTCCCTTCATCTATTGCTGCTTGCCGTTTTATACTTTGGTCTATTTAAAATTCAACTTCATTTGCTTTTTTGCAAACTGGCATCAGTCCATAGCTCTTATTTAAATATTAAAGTCTCCAGGTCTGCTCAAGTCACGAGGCTAGATCAAGCAACATCTTGGTTTAATGAAAGTTTACATGGTATGAACCAAGCAGAAGCAACTTGCAAAACAGGCTAACAAAGCTGTCACCCACCAAACATGGAGAATCACCACAAACTTGCTTGTCCCCTGAACGCCGAACCCAGCATTCTGTGCTTAGTTCTTTCCCAAACCAGACATGAACACAATCAGCCCTAATCCAATATCCTCTCCCAATCAAGATTCAACATCCTCTGTTGTCCAGCCTGATAGTCTTTTCTGGTCCTGCAAAGTGCACTAGGGCATGTAGTTTGTTGAATACCTTTTGGCAAACAGCATCCCTTAGTAGCCAGAGCTTCAACAGCATAGCCAGTATGACCACCTAGACTAGTTTTACTATTGTGCCCTCAGACCTGATCAGATAGGATATGGGAGGGGGAAAACAAACAACAAAACGACACTACCCAATGCTCAGATCCAAAACAGCATGTGCGTTCTGTTCTCTTCTCAGCACCTTGCAAAGAGACTCCAGGGATGACCAATATGCAGAAGCTCCTATCCAGGGCAAGCATGTACATGTGGCACAATTCTGGGGACAGCATGTTGGGCATCATTTTGGCAAACTGAGGATGTGCCCTAAAATTTTAGAACATGCAAAGTCTAGTTAGTGTGCATGAACCAACAGTTAATATGTATACATTTGTGTTCGCTTACACCTTTCCAGAAGTAGTTCAAGCTGAGTTACAATGAGAAGCATTTCTCTGTCCACAGAGGGCTTACAATCTAAGTTTGTACTTGAGGCAGTTGTGGGTTGAGTGACTTGCCCAAGGTTACAAGGGCTGCCAGTGAGATTTGAACCCTGGTCTTTCTGGAGAAGACTTGGATTTGAACAATTCATTCGGGGGGGGGGGGGGGTGTGGCCACGGAAGATATGGTAACTAGAACAATTCCTCCCTCCTTGGAGGAGTCCTAGAGCATGGAAATTTAGGCATGCAGCATATGGCCAGTCTGGCAGAGCACAGACTGCATACAGCACTCTTCCCAAACCTCATCTTTCAGAGCTTCTATAGCTTTTTTTGGCCATCTTTATTTATTTAGACAGTTTTGTATACCGCCTTATCCTTCAATCAAAGCGGTCACCAGGCATGTGTAATATTCAAGTGTAATACTGTGCTTATAGCCATATGAGCATGGGCAATTAATTCAAAAGGGTGTTGCAGCTGTAACTCACTCCATTTTTCCTCTAGCAGTTGTGCCTGAGAAGTTTGCCACCCTAGTATTTGGTGAGTACACAATCATGAGTGTTGCCTTTTCCACTTGTGGTCATTTGAGGATTGGGAGAAATTATGACATGGGGTGGAAGCAACAAATCTATTCTTATTTCTAGTGGGATTTCATCCAGTGGAGGCAGAGGTGCATACCAGTGTGTGTGTGGTGGGGGGGGGGGGGGATTCTAAAGCCATCACCTCACAGCACTGAACCAGTGCCTGTGATACCCACTAAGTTGGATGCTACCACAACTAACCCTAGCGAAGCTGCACTGGTACTACACCTATCTACAGCTGAAATTGAGGAAAGTCTGGATCCTGGCATAGCTGCAGCAATGGAAGGGATCCTGGTGGTACTGCCCGACCCTCTTGTTGAAATGGTGAGCAACTTTTGCTCATGCCAGAAGTCTAATGCTGTTGTGCTGGGGGGCGGGTGGGGTGGAATTGAAAGCCATACACCAAGAAAGCATAGTTACTCACCTGTAACAGGTGATCTCCGGGAACAGCAGGAATTTAGTCTTCACATATAGGGTATTGTCGGTACCCACAGAGCCTGCGCAGGAACGCTCCCCAGCATCCAATTAGAAAGCTTTTGGGAGCATCCCACAGCGCCTGCGTGCTGCCTTCCCGCCTTTCCCAACTGTGTCTCTCCAGTTGAGTTTTAAAGCTAAGACAAAGAGAGAGATAGGGAAAGGGAAAGAGAAAGAGATACAACTCCTAGGGGAGGTGGGTGGGTTGTGAAGACTAAATTCCTGCTGTTCCCGGAGATCACCTGTTACAGGTGAGTAACTATGCTATCTCCAGGAACAAGCAGGAATGTAGTCTTCACATATGGGGACTCCCTAGCTTTAGATGCCAGGGAGAGACTCCAGAAGATGTGCCCCCCTGGGACAGGGCTCCACTTCCCCCCATGGATCTCTGGCATCCAACCAGGGATGGCGGGTAGGAGTTGATTAGGTATGGAACAGGTGTTAGAGAACAGCCTGACCAAACAAGGCATCCCGATGGGAGTCCTTGTCCAAGCAGTAATGGGCTGTGAAGGTATGAATCGAGGCCCAGGTGGCTGCTCGACAGATTTCGATAGACACAGAGTGTAGATAAGCCATTGAAGTTGCCATGGCTCTCACATTGTGAGCTGTGACATGGCCCTCCAGAGGAAGATTCTTACTCTGATAGGCAAAGGAAATACACTAGGCCAGCGATGGCGAACCTATGGCACGCGTGCCAGCTGTGGTACGCGAAGGCCTTGCAGCTGGCACGCGGGCCATAGGTCCGCAAAAAAAAGAAAAAAGCTGTCTCTGACTGCTGCCACGGACGCGGCAAGGGCAGAATGCAGCGTCCCGCGGGGCCCCCTCCGCCCGCTAAGCCCCTCTGCAAGAGCTTTCAGATTCGCGAGGGAGAGCGTCTCCCTCGCGTCTCTGTTAAGCCCGCAGGGGCTAATGGGAAATTTCCCATCAGCCCCTTTAGACGCGAGGGACTGATGGGAAATGTCCCATTAGCCCCTGCGGGCTTAACAGAGACGCGAGGGATACGCTCACCCTCGCGAATCTGAAAGCCCTTGCAGAGGGGCTTAGCGGGCGGAGGGGGCCCCGCGGGACCTTGTAATCTGCCACGGCAGCAGCCAGAGCCTGCTTTTTTTTTTTAAAAAATTTGACGGGGGGGGGGGGGTGTGACTGCTAATGGGCCGGAGGGGGGGGGGTTAGGACTGCTAATGGGCAGGAGGGGGGGGTGTTTAGGACTGCTAATGGGCAGGAGGGGGGGTGTTAGGACTGCAAATGGGCAGGAGGAGGGGGGGTTATGACTGCTAATGGGCAGGAGGAGGGGGGGTAAGGACTGCTAATGGGCAGGAGGAGGGGGGGTTAGGACTGCTACTGGGCCGGAGGTGGGAGGGGGTGTTAGGACTGCTAATGGGCAGGAGGAGGGGGGTGTTAGGACTGCTAATGGGCGGGGGGGGGTGTTAGGACTGCTAATGGGCGGGGGGGGTGTTAGGACTGCTAATGGGCGGGGGGGGGTGTTAGGACTGCTAATGGACAGGAGGGGGGGTGTTAGGACTGCTAATGGACAGGAGGGGGGTTAGGACTGCTAATGGGCAGGAGGAGGGGGGGTTAGGACTGCTAATGGGCAGGAGGAGGGGGGGGTTAGGACTGCTAATGGGCAGGAGGAGGGGGGTGTTAGGACTGCTAATGGGCAGGAGGGGGGGTGTTAGGACTGCTAATGGGCTGGGGGGGTTTAGGACTGCTAATGGGCAGGAGGGGGAGGGTTAGGACTGCTAATGGGCAGGGGGGGGGTTAGGACTGCTAATGGGCTGGGGGGGGTTAGGACAGCTAATGGGCAGGAGGGGGGGGTTAGGACTGCTAATGGGCAGGAGGAGGGGGGGTGTTAGGACTGCTTATGGGCCGGAGGAGGGGGGGTGTTAGGACTGCTAATGGGCAGGAGGAGGGGTGTTAGGACTGCTAATGGGCAGGAGGGGGGGGTTAGGACTGCTAATGGGCAGGAGGGGGGGGTTAGGACTGCTAATGGGCAGGAGGGGGGGGTTAGGACTGCTAATGGGCAGGAGGGGGGTTAGGACTGCTAATGGGCAGGAGGGGGGGTGTTAGGACTGCTAATGGGCGGGCGGGGGGGGTAGGACTGCTAATGGGCTGGGGGGGTAGGACTGCTAATGGGCTGTGGGCTGATGGGGGCTGTCTGGAAATGGGGTGATGGGGGTTTAGGGCTGGAAGTGAGTTGATGGGGGGGGCTAGGACTGGTATTGGGTTGGGGGGTTGCTAGGACTGGAAATGGGCTGATGCAGGGACTAGAAGGGAATGGATGCTGGGTGAGGCTGGAACTAGAAGGGAGCTGATGTTGGGGGAGGATTAGAATGGGATGGGGCTGGGAGAGTAAAATGGAGAGGGGAAAAATATTTTGTGTGGGAGGGATAAAAAATCTACAATTGGCCGGGTATTGGGAGAGTAAGTGGGGATTGAGGATGGAGGGGTAAAATTTGAGTGGATGAAATAGGAATGAGGAAAGAGCAAAAGGAGAAAGATTAGTATGTTAAAGCGGATGTAGAGAGAGAGAATGGAAAAAAAAACTAGAAGAGAGAAGAAAGGACAAATGGACAGCAGATGATGGAGAGTTAGCAGAAAACATGAAGAAACCAGAAGAAAGTGGCTGGAGCAATTGCAACTGTGTAACTGAGCTGAGGTATTCTGTTTATGTAATTCCTTTTTGACATTGCCACTTGTTCTCTTTCCCCAGTAGGTCATGTATTGTTATTGTCTGAAATGTATTGGTTTAATATTTGCAGTGTTGCCTTTTGATAGGTATGGTGTGGTGCTTTGTGAGTCCTGGTAGTGCTGTTAGGATACGGTGGGTTTGCTATTGGTTCTAAATGGGCAGTGTTTGTAGTAGTTCCTAATGTGCCTGGCGGTTGGCACTGGATTATAGTAATGTAGAAATCTTTTAGTCTGTCTTTATCCATACACTCATTAAGAGACATGTTTACTAAAAGTTAGTGTATGTTAGCATTATGCAAATATTTATGCAAATTGACGTGCTGGCACTTTGAGGAAATTCTTTGGTTTTGTGCGGCAGTTTGGGCACTCGGGCTCAAAAAGGTTAGCCATCACTGCACTAGGCAATCCAGTTCTCTTGGAGACTGAAAGTTCCAAATGAGAAGGATCAAAAGCAACAAAGAGTTGAGATGACTTTCTATGTTGCTGTGTTCTTTGTAAGTAAAAGGCTAAAGCTCTTTTACAGTCCAAAGTATGAAGATTCCTTTCTGCATTTGATGCATGAGGTCTTGGAAAGAACACAGGTAGGCAGACTGCTTGGTTTAGAGGAAAAGGCGAGACCACATTTGGCATAAAGCGTGGATGGGTCCTAAGGACTACCTTGTCATGATGGAACCTTATAGAAGGTGGATCAGCCACTAGTGCCTGCAACTCACTGATGCAACGTGCTGATGCAACATGCTGATGTGATTGCAATGAGAAAGATAACCTTCCAAGAAAGGAATTTCAAGGAGGTAGTGGCTAAGGGTTCGAAAGGTGGCTTCATGAGCTGACCAAGAACCAAGTTTAAGTCCCATGCCACAAGTGGTGGCTTAATGGGAGGTTAGTTAGCAGAAGGCCTCTCAAATCTTGCTATAAGAGGATGGGAGGAAATAGGTTGTCCATTTAGAGGCTTGAAGGAAGCTGCAATAGCACTCAAATGGACCCTCACTGAGTTAGTCTTAAGTCCTGCATTGGATAAATGAAGGAGATACTCCAGTAATGATTCCAGAGGTACTGCAAGGGGGTTAAGACCCTTCTGCGAACACCATACGGTAAACCTTTTCCACTTGAAAGCAGAAGAGCGTCTTGTGGAAGGCTTCCTGGAAGCATAAAGTATATCCTTTACCTGTTGAGGAAGGTTAAGATCATGGATATCTAGGCCTTCAGCAACCAAGCACTGAGATGCAGAGATTGGGGATTGGGATGCCATAACATTCCATCTTCTTGAGATGGAGTCTGCTCCAGATCTCCTAACTCCAGGGAGGGAGCTTGAGAGAGAGATGTAGAAGCAGAGGGTACCACACTTGCCGTGGCCAATGTGGAGCTATGAGAATCATATGGCCTCTGTCTCTCTGAAGCTTTAACAGGGTTTTGGGAATTAGGGGGAATGGGTGGAAAGGCATACAGGAAGTCTTGACCCCAGTGAAGGAGGAAACATCCCTGGCCTGAGCCCCCTGAGCCGGAATTCTGGAACAGAACAGGGGAAGTTTGGCATTCCACGGACTTGCAAAGAGGTTTATGTCCAGGGTTCCCCAAATTTGAAAAATCTTGGCCACCTGGTCTGCATGCAGAGACCACTCATGTGGAAGCTTCAGAAAGCCTTTGACAAGGTCCCTCAGACTTTTGGCAAAACTAAAAAGAGTCATGGGATAGGAGGCAGTGTACTACTGTGGATCAAGAACTGGTTAAAAGATAGAAAGCAGAGGGTTGGGCTAAATGGCCACTTTTCCCAAAGGAGAAAAGTGAATAGTGGTGTACCCCAGGGATCTGTGCTGGGACCGCTGCTTTGACATTCATAAATGACCTGGAAAGTGGAACAACGAGTAAGGTTATCAAATTTGCAGATGACAAAACTATTTAAAGTTGTTAAAACCCAAGAGGATTGTGGAAAATTGCAAGAGGATCTTGATAAATTAGAAGACTCAGCATCAAAATGGCAGATGAAATTTAATGTGGACAAGTGCAAAGTTATGCACCTAGGGAAGAACAACCCAAACTATGGTTACACAATGCAAGGATCCACATTAGTAACCACCACCCAGGAAAAAAGATTTAGGCGTCATTATGGATAACATGTTAAAACCCTCAGCCCAGAGTGCAGCGGCAGCCAAGAGAGCAAATAGAATGCTAGGTATCATAAGGAAAGGAATGGAAAATAAAACAAGAGATATTATAATGCCTCTATATCGTTCCATGGTGAGAACGCACCTTGAATATTGTGTGCAATTCTGGACACCGAATCTTAAAAAGGATATAGCGTTATTAGAAAAGGTTCAGAGAAGAGCCACCAAAATGGTAAAGGGGATGGAAGGATACTCCTATGAAGAAAGGCTAAAAAGGTTAAGGCTCTAACCTGGAAAAGAGACGGCTGAGGGGAGATATGATAGAAGTCTATAAATTAGTGAACAGAGTGGAACGGGTAAACGTAGATCGACTGTTTACGACCCGTTATCAAAATATAGGGGACATGCAATGAAGCTACAGGGTAAACTATTTAAGACTAATAAAAGAAAATATTTTTTCACTCAACGTGTAATCAAACTCTGGAATTTGTTACCGGAGGATGCAGTAAAGCACAGTTACTTACCTGTAACAGGTGATCTCTGGGAACAGCAGGAATTAGTCCTCACATATGGGTACGTCGGTACTGACGGAGCCTGCGCGGGAAAGCTCCCCAGCTTCCCAGAAAGAAAGTTTTTGGGGCCTCCCACAGCGCATGCGCGCTGCCTTCCCGCCTTCCTGACCAACTCTCCTCAGTTCAAGTTAAAAGCTGAGACAATAGAGAGAGGTAAGGAAAGAGAAAGACAACTCCTAGGGGAGGTGGGTGGGTTGTGAGGACTAATTCCTGCTGTTCCCAGAGATCACCTGTTACAGGTAAGTAACTGTGCTATCTCCAGGAACAAGCAGGAATGAGTCCTCACATATGGGGACTCCCTAGCTGAGATGCCTGGGAGATCCCCCCCATGTAAGGGTATGAGACCCTGCAGGGTTCCTCGTCTTCCTATGGATCTCAGGCATCCATTCCAGGAAGGTGGGCAGGAGTTGTTTAAGAATGGAACAGGTGCTTGAGGACAGCCTGACCAAATAAGGCATCCCGGCGGGAGTCCTTGTCCAAGCAGTAATGGGCTGTAAAGGTATGAACCGAGGCCCAGGTGGCTGCTCGACAGATCTGATCGATGGATACAGAATGAAGATGAGCCATAGAGGTGGCCATAGCTCTCACATTGTGAGCAGTGACATGGCCCTCCAGAGAAAGGTTCTTACTCTGGTAAGCAAGAGATACACTGAGCAATCCAATTTGACAGCGTTCTTTTAGTGACTGGAAGTCCCAAATGGGAAGGAAGGATCAAAAACAACAAAAAGCTGGGAAGACTTTCTATGTTGCTGTGTCCTGTGGAGGTAAAAGGCGAGAGCTCTTTTACAATCCAGAGTATGAAGGGCCCTCTCTGCATTAGATGCATGAGGAGCTGGAAAAAAGATAGGTAAAAATACCACTTGATTAAGATGAAAAGGGGAGACCACTTTAGGCATAAAGTGAGGATTAGTCCTAAGGACCACCTTATGATAGAACCTTGTATAAGGTGGATTAGCCACTAGGGCCTGCAGTTCACTGATACGGCGAGCCGAGGTGACTGCAATAAGGAAAATAACCTTCCAGGAAAGAAATTTCAAGGAGGTTGAGGCTAAGGGTTCAAAGGGTGGCTTCATAAGCTGACCAAGAACCAAGTTTAAGTCCCATGCCACTGGAGGAGGTCTAATGGGAGGTTTAGTTAACGTTAGGCCTCTCTTGAATCTTGCAATAAGAGGATGAGAGGAAATAGGTTGTCCATTGATGGGTTTAAGTGATGCTGCAATAGCACTCAAATGGACTCGTACTGAATTCATCTTGAGGCCTGCATTGGAAAGATGCAGGAGATTATTCTAATAGAGAATTCACAGGTAGTGCGAGAGGATCAAGACTCTTGAGCACAACAAATGGAAAATCTTTTCCATTTAAAAGCGTAAGAACGCCTAGTGGAAGGTTTCCTGGAGGCATGGAGGATATCCTTCACTTGTTGAGAAAGATTGAAGGCTTGAAGGTCTAGGCCTTCAGTAACCAAGCTCTGAGGTGAAGGGACTTGGGGTTTGGGTGCCACAAAGTTCCCTCCTCCTGGGACAGAAGGTCTGGAGCAGCTCCCAAGTCCAGGGAGGGGGCTTGGGAGAGCTGCAGAAGTAGAGGGTACCACACTTGGCGTGGCCAACGTGGAGCGATGAGGATCATAGATCCTTGATCCCTATGGCGTTTGAACAGAGTCTTGGGAATCAAGGGAATGGGTGGAAAGGCATACAGGAAGGCCTGACCCCAGTGAAGGAGGAAGGCATCCTTGGCCAGAGCCTCCTGACACGGAATTCTGGAGCAGAAGTGGGGAAGTTTGGCATTCCACAGACTTGCAAAGAGGTCTATGTCCGGGGTCCCCCATTCCTGGAAGATTCGGAGTACCTGATCCTTGTGCAGGGTCCATTCGTGTGGGAGCAAGACTCGACTGAGTCTGTCTGCCCAAGAGTTTTGAACTCCTGGAAGGTATACTGCCAGAAGATGGATTTGATGCTCTCTGGCAAAGGCCCACAGTTTTAGAGCTTCGTTGCAAAGCGACAGAGAGCCAGTCCCTCCTTGTTTGTTTATGTAAAACATGGCTACTTGATTGTCCGTGTGAACAAGGACTGTAATGTTGTTGAGGAGGGTATGAAAAACTGAGAGCAAGGAAAATTGCTCGGAGTTCCAAAAGATTGATATGAAGGGTGGCCTCCTGTGGAGACCAAATGCCCTGAGTGAAGAGTTCTTGAAGATGAGCTCCCCAACCTGTTTGGGAGGCATCTGTTGTGAGGGTTGATTGGGGCAACAGTGGCTGGAAGGGAGCCCCCAACAGATTTTGAGTGGATATCCACCATTGGAGAGACCAAAAGAGACGTTTGGAGGTTGCTATTTGGTCTGAGAGAGCTCCTGATGCTTGAGTCCACTGGGTGGACAAAGTCCATTGAGCTGCTCTCATGTGTAGGCGAGCATAAGGCACCACATGCACTGTGGAGGCCATGTGGCTTAGCAGCTGTAGCATCTCCCTGGCTGTCAGGTGGCTTCTGGACTGAGCCTGGGAGGCGAGGTGCACTAGACGCTGGCAACAGGCTTGAGGAAGGTAGGCCCTTGCAGTGGTGGTATCTAAGCAGGCCCCTATGAATTCCAGGGACTGAGTAGGGGTGAGCTGAGACTTTGGGAGGTTGATCACAGGTCCCAGATACTGCAGAATTTGTCTGGTGCGGTCCAGGGAAGTCTGGGCTTCGGAATGAGATGGAGCTCGAATGAGCCAGTCGTCCAGGTAGGGGAAGACATATTCCCAGTGCATAGGAATGCAGCCACTATTGCCATGCATTTGGTGAACACTCTGGGAGCAGAGGCTAGACCGAAGGGAAGGACTATTGGTAAGGTTTTCCCTGGAACAGAAACCGTAGGAATTTTCTGTGGGAGGGATGGATGAGTATATGTGTGTACGCATCCTTGAGATCTAGAGAACAAAGCCAATCTTGACCTTGCAAGTATGGAAGGAGAGTTCCTAGAGAAAGCATCTTGAATTTCTCTTTGTAGAGGAATTTGTTCAATTCTCTGAGATCTAGAATGGGTCTGTACCCCCCTGTTTTCTTTGGAATTAGAAAATAAGGGGAGTAAAACCCTGACCCCTGTTGAAGAGGAACTTCTTCTATTGCCCTTTGGGCGAGAAGGGTGGTGATCTCCTGACTCAAAAGGTGTAGGAGAGATGTGGGAGAATTGAGACGACTCACCATGGTATGGGGAGGAAGGCTGGAGAAGTGCAGTTTGTAGCCCTCTCTTATGATAGAGAGGGTCCACTGCTCTGATGTTATTTGCTCCCATCTGGGAGCAAAATGAGTTAACCGTTCTGGGATGGTGAGAGGCTCTGGTTGTTGCAGAGCCAGAAAGGGTAAGTTCTCTAGAATCAAGTCAAAAACCCTGAGGAGGTTGGGACTGCTGGACTGTAGCAGCCCCTGCAGGTTTTGCCCTGGCCTGTTTAGATTGCTGACGCTTAGGAGCAAAGCGGGCTGCAGAAGATTGTTGGCCAGTATTTGTAGAAAATCTGGCCTTCTTGAAGAAAGGCTTTTTAAAAGACTTTCTTGGCAGGGGTAGAGGTAGACTTAGAAAGTCTATCCAAAGCAGCATTCTCTGCGTCCATTTGAGTGGCTTTGATTTGCCACTCTTTCCCAAACAGATTTTCACCAGTACAGGGCAAATTTCCCAAGCCATCCTGGACCCAGGGTTCTAAGTCAGAAGCCTGGAGCCAAGCAATTCTGCGAGCAGCTATAGCAATGCCTGAGGCTCTGCTAGCACCTTCAAAGGAGTCAAAAGCTGCCCTGTTGGAAAACTTTGAAACATCTTGGGTATGTCTCAGCAAAAGGTACTCATCCTTTTTATCCTCTGGGATAAAGGGGAGAAAATTGCGCTACTGTAGTGTAAGCTCCTTCAGAAACATGCCCATGTACAGACTGTATGAATTGATTCTGGCAATCAGCATATTAGCTTGGAAGATTTTTCTGCCAAAAGCATCCAAAGTCCTACATTCTCTTCCTGGAGGGGTAGAAGTGTGTCTTTTGGTACTCTTTATCCTTTTCATAGCTGACTGCACCACAATAGAGTGGTGAGGGAGCTGAGTTTTTTGAAAACCAGGAGAAGGGGGGACACGATACATGGTGTCCAAACGACGAGAATGTGGAGAGGGTGAGAGGAGTCTCCCATAAGTCCATCATGTGTTCATGAAGAATTTCATGTATGGGCAAGGTGACTGCCTCCTTAGGAACCTTAGAGTACCCCAAAATATCTAATTTTTTTGCTCTAGGTTCTTTTTCAGTGGTTACTGAAATAGAGAGTCCTTTAGCTACTTCAAGAATGAAGTCTTGAAAGGACAAATCCTCTGGGGGAGACATTCTCCTCTTTGGAGAAGAGGGCTCCTCAGGAAGAGTAAGAGATACTTCAGCAGAGTCATCTGAGGAGTCTGAATCATCAGAAGACTCAAAGTATCGTTTGTTGGCTTCCAGGGATCGATACACGTATCGACATCGGGTGTACCCGGAACCGGATCGGTATCGGGAAAGGCTCCAGAACCAGGAACCGGAACCGGTATCCTGGTCGATGTGGATGCCATGGGTACCGGTATCTTTGTGGTACCGGTACCGAAGTCGGTACCGCTTGTTGCGGTACCGTGGGCATCGCAGCCTTAATGAAAGCCATTATGGCCTGCTGCATGGTCTGAACAGTCTGATCCATGGATGCCACGACTGTCTGGATGTTGGTACCGGAAGAATGGGCCAGTACCCCAGAGCAGTGCAACAGGTGATCGGTCGAGGCCGTGCCATCGATGTCTACCTGTAACCCCATAGGAGGAGCTTTGGAAGCCGGAGCTTCCCGCCGGGGTTGTTTGGCTGGGGCAGGGTCCTCAGGGTCAAGCCCAGAGGCATCTCGATACTTAGGAGGGAGATTTGCCCTTTGAAGACCTGCCGGAAGAATGTTTGGTTACCTGAGATCCATCAGGAGAAGAAGATCTGGATGATGTTGATGCTGGAGTATCAGAAAACAGCATATGAAATTTGGCTGCCCGGTTCTGTAAGCCACGTTTGGACATCAGAGAACAGGATGGGCAGTCCGGAATGGAATGGTCAGGCCCCAAACATTTAAGACACCATTCATGGGTATCTGTAATTGAAATAGTACCGCTGCACTTGGTGCATTTTTTAAAACCAGTAGCTGGTTTCTCCATGAGGAGAATTTTGTCAAGGCCTAGAGGCCTAAGAGGAAAATATACCAAGTGGGGAAAAGATAGATTTTTTTTTATTTTTTTTTTTTAAGAAAAGTAAAGAAAAAAACGGGCGGTACAGGTCCGGAGTCGGGGAAGGCAGACACGCGGCCAAAGAAACAAATTAAAATAAGAACTTCTTCAGCGGTGACAGGAACACGACCTGCTGGCTCCGCGGAAAAAGAAGAACTGAGGAGAGTTGGTCAGGAAGGTGGGAAGGCAGCACGCATGCGCTGTGGGAGGCCCCAAAAGCTTTTTCTGGGAAGCTGGGGAGCTTTCCCGCGCAGGCTCCGTTGGTACCGATGTACCCATATGTGAGCACTCATTCCTGCTTGTTCCTGGAGATAGGCTGTTAGTGTAGCTGGGTTTAAAAAAGGTTTGGACAAGTTCCTGGAGGAAAGATCCATAAACCATTATTAAGAAGGGACCCAGGATATTAATGCTTGACCCAGTACAAGCACTGCAGAACCTGTCTCTTTTGGGGAAACTGCTAGGTACATATGACTTAGATTGGCCACTGTTGGAAACAGGATACTGGGCTTGATGGACCTTGGTCTGACCCAGTATGGCATATCTTATGTTCTTAAGCAGAACTCGACCGAGTGTCTGCCCAAGAGTTTTGTATGCCTGGAAGATACACTGCCAAGAGATGAATTTGATGCTCTCTGGCGAGGGCCCATAGTCGCAAAGCTTCGTTGGAAAGCGACAGAGCCTGTTCCGCCCTGCTTGTTCACATAGAACATGGCTACTTGATTGTCCGTATGAATAAGGACTGTCTTGTAGCTGAGCAGGCTGTGGAACACTCGGAGAGCAAGGAAGATTGCTCTGAGCTCCAAGACATTGATATGTAGATGAGTCTCCTGTGGGGTCCAGGTGCCTTGGGTGGAGAGGTCTTGAAGATGAAGATGAGCTCTGCAACCCATTGGAGAAGCATCTGTTGAGAGTTGCTTGGGGTAAGGGTTGCTGAAAAGGGGACCCCAGCAACAGGTTTTGAGTGGACTTCCACCATTGGAGGGACAAAATAAGGCGACTTGTGTTTGCTATTTTGTCTGAGAGGCATCCTGATGCCTGGTTCCATTGAGTGGATAAAGTCCACTGGGCTGTCCTCATATGGAGGCAAGCATAGGGAACCACATGCACAGTAGATGCCATGTGGCCTAGTAGTTGAAGCATTTCTCGGGCAGTGAAATGAGGCTTTAGCACTGCTTGAGAAGCTAACTGCACTATGCAAAGTCAACGGGCCTGGGAGAGATAGGCCCTTGCCTTTCTGGTATCCAGCAAAGCTCCTATGAACTCTAGAGACCGAGTAGGAGTTAGATCTGGTCATAAACATCCCAAAATCCAGTCTAACTACTGAAGGATACGCATTGTGCAAGATAGAGAAGTCCTGGCCTCGTCTAAGTAGGGGAAGACGAATATCCCTAGAGTGCAGAGAAATGCTGATAACACAGCCATGCATTTCATGAACACTCTTGGTGCTGAGGCCAAGCCAAAAGAAAGCACCCTGTATTGGTAGTGCTTTCCTTGAAAAAGGAACCAAAGGAACCTTCTGTGAGTTGGATGGATGAGAAAAAGGGTGTACGCATCCTTGAGATCTAGAGAACAAAGCCAATCCTGACTCTGAAGGTATAGCAGCAGAGTTCCTAGAGAAATCTTGAATTTCTCTTTGAACAGGAATTTGTTCAATTCTGGAGGTCCAAGATAGGTCTGTATCCCCCTGTTTTCTTTGGGATAAGGAAATAGGGGGAGTAAAACCCTATGTACCCTGTTGATAAATGGGTACTTCTTCTATTGTCCCTTGGGCAAGAAGGATAGTGATCTCTTTATCTAACAGGTTGATGAGAGAGGTCTGATAATTGAACTGTCTTACCATTGTGGGAGGGGGCATGCACAGACAGTGCAGCTTGTACCCCTTTCTTATAATGGAGTGTCCAACGCTCTGCTGTTATCTGCTCCCATCTGGGGGCAAAGTGACATAACCTTCCTGGAATGGTGGAAGGCTCTGGTCCATTGAGGACCAGGAAGGCTAAGTTCTCTAGATGAAAGTCAAAGGCCTTGTGGAGGCTGAGACTGCTGAGACGGTTGAGGTTTAGCAGTCTTTGCTTTCCTTTGTTTAGGTGGTTGCTGGGAATAAGAGGGATAAAACCTTTGAGAAGAAAAATCTTTCAAGAAGCCTTTCTTGCAGGATCAGCTGTGGCTTTGGATAACCTATCCAAAGTGGAGTTGTCAGCATCTAATTCATTGGCTTTTTCTTGCCAATTTTTGCCATACAGATTTTCACCTGTATAAGGGATATTGTCCAGTTTGTCCTGCACCCAGAGCTCCAAATTGGATGCCTGGAGCCAGGCAATTCTACATTCACCTATGGCAATGGCAGAGGTTCTGCTTATGCACTCAAAACACTCAAAAGCTGCACGGTTGACAAACTTAGAAACATCCTGGGCATGTTTGACCAGTGTGAGAAAATCCTGTCTTTTGTCCTCAGGAAGGAGAGGGCTGAAAACCTCTAGATCTCCTGTGACTTCTTTAAGGAACATACCTGTATATAAAGTATAAGAACTGATCCTGGCAGAAAGCATGGAAGCCTGGACAGTACAACGTCCAAAGGCATCCAAAGTTCTACACTCACGTCCTGGAGGATTAGAGGCATGCCTCTGCACTCTTGATCCTTCTCATAGCTGACTCCACTACAATAGAGTGGTGAGGAAGCAGAGTTTTCTGGAAGCCAGGACAAGGAGGGACTCGATACATGGTATCCAGTCTGCGAGAGTGAGGAGAGGTGGTAAGAGGTGTCTCCCACATTCTCAACATGAGATCTAAGATCTCATGGATAGGCAAGGTAGCTGCCTCCTTAGGAGCTTTGGGATATTGTAAAATCTCAAACTCCTTTGCCCTGGGCTCTGTTTCAGGAGTCACAGTAATGGACAGACCTCGAGCCACCTCCCTGATAAAATCCTGAAAGGAGATATTTTCTGGAGGAGACATCCTACATTTAGGAGAGGAAGGCTCCTCCGGGAGAAGTATTCCGGTACAGACTGAGCTTTCAGAATCCTCAGAGGATCCAAAGTACCTTCTGTCCGGATGCTCTTGAAGACTCCGATACCTGTACCGACCGAAGTGGGTACCAGTGTATCGGTACCGGACAGCATCGCATGACTGGGTGCCAGCAAAGCAGAGACCGATGTCGATGCTGTTGGTACCAGTACTGATACCAGCGTCGATACCGGTACCGGTTGAACTGTCTGATGCGGTTCAGAGGATATCGATGCCGCAAGAAGAGCCGCCAGACTGCGTTCAATAGCCAGGAACCTCTGGTCTATCGATGCTGCCGATGCCTGGGTATCGGTACCGGAAGCAACCGGCACCCCAGAGCATGGCACCAGTAGTTCTGCCGAGGTCGAGGCTTCAAGAACGTCCTGGAGCCCCGATAATGCTTTGGATGCCAAAGCCTCCCGCCAAGGCAATTTTGCCTGTACAGAACCCTCAAGGGCAACGCCAGAGGCATCTCAATGCTTAGGAGATCTACCCTTTGAGGACCGGCTGGACTTATGTTTAGTTATCTGAGATCCATTGGAGGAAGATGAAGCCCTGGAAGACGTTGATGCCAGCAAGGCTGCATCAGAGGGAAAAAGGGCGCTGAGCTTGGTAGCTCGGTTTTGTCAACCCCCTCTTGGACATCATGGCACAAGCCATACACTCTGAGATGGAGTGGTCAGGACCTAAACTTTTAAGACACCACTCATGGGTGTCGGTGACAGAGTTGGTACTGCCACACTTGGTACACTTTAAACCCCGAGGCGGGTTTCTCCATGGAGGAAATTTTGGGCCTAAGGCCCAAAATGGCACGTGCACCTGGAAAAGAAAAGTTAGGAAAAAAAGATTATATATTGTATTTTTTTTTTTTTAAGAAAGAAGAACCAGCAGTACCGGTGTAGTGTCAAGGAAGGCAGATGTGACCACAAAAAGAATAAGGAAAAATATTTTCTGCTGTGACAGGAACACAACCTGCTGGCTCCGTGGAAAACGAAGAACTGGAGAGAAGCAGTTGGGAAAGGCGGTAAGGCAGCACACAGACGCTGTGGGATGCTCCCAAAAGCTTTCTATTGGACGCTGGGGAGCGTTCCCACGCAAGCTCCGTCGGTACCGACGATACCCATATGTGAGGACTACATTCCTACTTGTTCCTGGAGATAGGGGGGATGTGGGGCAACAAAGATGGAGTGAGAGAAAGGGGGGTGTTGCTTCAACATGGTGGAATCAGAAGTCAAGGAGAAAGTTGAGTACAGATAACAGACATGTCATGGAGAGTATGAAAGATAGGAGACAGACTGGGAAAGGAGCGAGGCAGGGAAAAATGACAGACCTCGGGAAGATGGACTGGGTAGGAGGTGAAAGCTGATAGATGAAAATTTAAAAAAAAAAGTGTGAGTGAATTTGAATGGACAGAGGCAGAACAGCAGAAGTTTGTATTGTCTGAATTAGCTAGATTGTAAGCTCTTCAAGCAGGGACTGTGTGTACAGCACCGTCTACACCTTGAAGTGCTTTATAAAATGATAAATAGTAGCAGTAATAGATAGAGAGGAGTGGATGAGTAGCCTAGTGGTTAGAACACTGGCTTGGTAACCAAGCAACCAGGGTTCAATTCCCACTAGCACTCCTTGTGGCCTTGGGCAAGTCACTTAACCCTCCATTGCCTCGGAAGAAAGGCCTGGCAATCTACTTCCGGTGACACTGCCAAGAAAACCCAGGAGCTTCTGGGTCGCCAGGACTGACTCGAAGGCACACATTGCATTGCAATAGATAGAGAACAAACAGATGGGCAGCAGACATCGGAAAGAGCATTAGAAATAAAGCAGAAGAGACTGGGATGAAGGTGACTGAAAATAAAAGTGTCCAGACAATAAAAGAGAATATATATTTTGAATAAGCCAAGATATATGGATCATGGATTTTCTTTCCCAAATCAAACATTTTATTCAGTATAAGAGGAAATGCATTCATGTATTTCTCCACTGCTCCTGTGTTCATATTTCTATCTGTGGTTCCTTGTTCTGTATTTGGTGAGTGTGTATTGCGCGTGATCAAGGTGCAGAATTCATGTGTATTTTTTATGTAGAAACTTGTAGTAGTCCCATTTGTTCTGTTTTACCAGGGAGTAGGTATATATTGGTGTTCTAGGGCCCAGTATAATGTTGTAGTACTGCCTATTTATGGGTAAGGTTCTTGCTGTCTGAATCATAGGAATTAGTGCTACTGCGGTGTGGCAAGTTTGCTACATATGCATTCCGTGGGAATTTTTCACGTTTTGTATTAACAATGTGCATAATGGTGAAATTTTAATGTTGTCGTTAGTATCTATATGGTGACTTAGATGGAAAAATGCCCTAGTTCTGATCTGAATTTGTCATCGGGTGGGGGGGTAGAATTCTTTTGTGAATGCAGAGTAATTTACATTTAACTCCTAAGAGCTACTATGTAGTGTCAGACCAAGGTTTTCAAGGGTATGAGCTCATACTGCCAGACTGGCCTGCAAGCAACATGTCTCCAGTCTGTCTAGGAACAGGGCTGCTAACTGTGCTGCTCTGGGTGGGGGGGAGATCATAAACAGGGAGGGTCCCATTCTCAAAAGTTCAACTCCTTATGGGGCAGTGGGCAAAGTGGCTCTGAGCATGGGAAGACGTCTTGCATAATATGAAAGATAGAGCATCTAAATAAGCAGATTATTCAACTTTACCATTCATGCTTAAACTTGTAAAAATGTCAAGCCACTGATTTAGATTAGCAGCTTTTATGCTAGATTCCTCCTCATGAGGTATCTAGTGAAGCTGTCAAATTCGACCATTCTTTAAAGCTAACATTTAATGGTAAAAAAAATGTTAGTTCATGCATTTGAGCCACGAAAACCTAAGGGAACGGTACAGTATAGGAGTGGAGGGCAAGGACTGCTGGGGAGAGAGACTGGGGGGGCATAAAAGAAAAAGGGGGTGCAGAAGCTTGAGGGAAGTGAGATGCAGGAGCATGAGAGAAAGCTTTACCACCCGAGTTCACATTGCCGCTTCACTGCAATTTTCTTGTTACATTACCCCATTTGAAGGCAAAATACTAATATCTTGTGAGCAGAGTTCCAACAGATGGTTTGGGAAAAGGGGCAGAATGTAGCCATCAATAGTAAATGAGGGTGACAGGCACAGATCTGTAGATTGCAGGGCAGCACCAGAAACCTTAGCACCAGCCCTGCCCATATGCCACCATCTCTCTCAATGATTGTGCCCCCCTCCCTCCACCTGGTACTACAGATGCTCTAATAAGTGGAGGTTTTCATCCTCTGTGCCAGGCTAGTACATGCCCATACTGTGGCTCTTGCATGGTTTACAATCCTCTATTCTTGTCTGTTTGCACAGGTCACAGACAATGGGCAAACTACAAATGACGTTCATTATAAGTTATCCATATGTTAAGTGACACCGAGTCTGTGTCAACTCATGGCGACCCTCTGGATAGTTGTCCTAAATGCTTCGGTCTTCACACAGGCAACTCATTGTTGACAGTGGCACCCATAGCTGCTTTTATTGGATCATTCCATCTCACTGCTGGCCATCCTCTTATGCATCAACCTTCTACCTTGCCAAGTACGTTGCCTTTCTCTAATGATCTTTCTTCACATGATGTATCCAAAGTATGAAAGTCGAAGTCTTGTCACCTGAGCTACTAAAGAAAGCTTAGATTTGATCTCCTCTAGTACAGACTCATTTATTCTTCAGGCAGTCCATGGTATACACAGTATTTGTTGCCAGCACTATCATTTCAAAGGCATCAATTTTCTTCCTATCTTTTTCACTGTCCAACTTTGGCATCCATATGATGTCATTGAAAATACCGTGGCTTGAGCAAGTCAAATCTTTGAATGGAGAGATCTCTACTCTTGAGAATAGTCTAGGTCCTTCATAGCCATTCCGCCAAGAGCAATGTGCCATCTGATTTCTTGACTGCTTGTTTGATAGTGGACAACTTTAACCTACGTGGATCAACTATTTTAGTTTCTTCTCCATCAACGATCTTATTGATTTTGCCAATTGTAGGATCTTTGTCTTTACATTAAGGTGCAGGCCCATTTTAAGATTATGTTCCTTTATCTTGAAAAGCAAATGTTTTCAGATAGTCTTCAATTTCAGCCAGTAATGTGGTATCAGCACAGCGAAGGTTATTGATGAGTCTCCCACCAATCTTCACACCTGTCCTCATACAGTCCTGCTTCTATGATTTGTTCTGCATATAAATTAAACAGGTAGGGGGAATTATTTAGCCTTGTCATACACCGCTGCAGATTTTAAACCATTGTTTCTCGTTGTTCCGTTCAAACTGTTGCTTCATGATCAATGTAAAAGTTGTGCAAGAGAATGTTCTGGTATATCCATGCTTCTTAATGTGGCCCAGTTTCTCATAATTTACAGTCCAAAGCCTTGCTGTAGTCAAAACACATATCCTTTTGGTATTCTTTAGTCTTTTCAAGGGATCCATCTCACATCCACAATGTGTCTCGCTCCTCACCCTTTCCTGAGCCCTGCTTGCACATCAGGCAGTTCTTGTTCCAGGTATGGCTGTAGTCTCTGCTGAATAATCTTCAGTAGAATCTTACCGGCATGCAGGATCAGAATGATTGTGTGATAATTTCCACAGTCAGTTGGATCACCTTTCTTTAGTATTGGTAAACAGATTTTTCCAGTCGGCCTTGATATTGCCTTCAAAATTTCCTGGCAGAGCCTTGTATGTATGGTAACAGCTGCATCAGATTGCTGTAATACTTCAATGGGAATGCCATCAATGCCCGGTGCATTGTTCTTTGATAAGACTTTCAATGCTTTGACTTTATCACCAACGGTTCCTGATCATAAGGTACAGATTGAAATGGCTGTTGATACCACTTGATCTTTATCATATAAACAACCCAGTATATTCTTTCCACCTTTACTTGATCTTCTCAGCATCATTCATAGTAACATGTAAATGACAGCAAATAAAGACCAGTATGGTCCATCTAGTCTGCCCAGCAAGGTGGCAAGAGTAGGTGCACCTGCTGCTCTGTGTAGGTCACCCCTCCCCATGTCTGTTTAGGGGTGAACCCACCACTCCATGTAGGGCACCCCTGTTTGAGAAATTAGATAGTTAAAGTTTATTTTGATTTTATCCTGTCGCTATAAAGAGATCCACTGTGTCTGCCCCATGCCATTTTGAATTATGTCACTATATTTGTCCCCACCACTTCCATCAGGAGGGCATTCCAAGCATCCACCACCCTTTCAGTGAAAAAGTATTTCCCGACATTGCCTTTCAATTTACCCCCTTGCAGCTTCATGTTATGCCCTCTAGTTTTACAGCTTCCCCCATCTTTGGAAGAGGTTTGTTTGTTTGTCCATTAATACTCTTATTTAAAGGTCTGAATCATATCTCCCCTATCCCTCTTCTCCTCCAGAGTGTACATATTTAGGTCTTCAAGTCTCTTCTCATAAGGCTTCTGATCATTTTGGTCACCTTCCTCTGAACTGTTTCCAGTCTTTCTACATCCTTTGCAAGATATGGTCTCCAAAACTGAATACAGTATTCCAAGTGAGGCCTTACCAGTGACTTATACAGTAGCATTAGTACCTCTTCCTTTCTGCTGGTAATTCCTCTTTATATGCAACCTAACATCCACCTGGCTTTGGCCATTGCCTTGTCGCACTGTTTTGCCACCTTGAGATCCTCAAAATAACACAAAAGGTCCTTCTCCTGGTCTGTGCACACCAACTTCTTGCCCCCTATTGCATATATTTCCCTTGGATTTCTGCTTCCCAAGTGCATGACACTGCACTTCTTCACATTAAATCTTAACTGCCAAGCATTAGACCATTCTTCCAGCTTTTGTAGCATCTTGTAACATTCAATTAGAGGCTGGAATGTTTTCTGCAACTAGCTTTAGGAAAGCTGATCTTGTTCTTCCTCTGATAGTTTATGCTTCTATTTCTTTGCATGCATTATAGTACTTTTCTCATCTTGCTGCATGTTGGAAATTTGTAGAGTTCTACAATTGCTTTTCTTCTCTGGCTTTAGTTTCTCTGTTTCTGGGCAATTCTCAGTGTTTTTTCAGGCATCCATTTTGGCAGTTTTTGCTTTTTCACCTTTTGTAGAGATTTCTCAATTTCTTCCACCACAATCTTCTTGATATCGTCCCTTAATTCTTCTGGAGCTTTGTCCTTTGCATCTAAAGCAGCAAAACTATTTTGCAGGTAGTCTTTAAATTCTAGTGGTATATTCAAGGTCACATTTTGCTACATTCATGAGTGGTTTGCTCTTTCAACTTTAGTTTGCGTTTGCATACTAGTAGTTTGATCTGTACCACAGTCTGCTCCAAGTTTTGTCTTTGCTGATGTAATAGAGCTTTCCCATCTTTGACTTCCACAGATGTAATCAATTAGATCTTTGTACAAACCATTGTGTGAAGTCCATGTGTACAGTCAGTGCTTGTATTGCTGCAAGAAGGTGTTTGAGATGAATAGATCGTTGGTCTTGCAGAATTCTCAGTCTTTCTCCAGCTTCATTTCTGTTGCCAAGTCCATATTTTCCAACCATTTTGCCGCCTTGTTGCCAACTTTTGCATTCTCGTCACCTATGACTATCAGGATATCCTGTTTGCATGTTCTGTCAATTTCAGCTTATACTTGTTAATAGAACTCAATTTCATCCTCTTCTGCAGTTGGGGCATATACTTGAATTATAGTTGTATTGATGGGCATTCCTCATAGACGAATAGAAATTAGGCGTTCACTGATTGCATTTTTTCATTACAGTTCTTACAAGTTGTTTCTTAATTATAAATGCAGCACCGTTTCTTCTGTGTCTTTCATGTGCAGAATAGCCGACCATGTGATCATCAGCTGCAAAGTGCCCGATGCCAGTCCATTTCAGTTCGCCGACACCCAACAGATTGAGTTCTACACATTATATTTCATTTTTAACCACCTCCAACTTCCCTTGGCTCATGTTTCATATGTTCCACGTCCCAACATGTAAGACATCTTTGCAGCACCAATTCATTTCATGCACAGCTACATCAGCAGTCAGACGTCCCGAGGGCTTTGAACCAACCACATCAAATGTTGGCTTTACTCTGAAAAGTCTTCAGCTCCTCCCCAGTAGCAAGTTGAGTGCCTTCCAACCTGGGGGGGGGGGGGGGTCTCATCTTCCAGCACTATAGAGCAATTTGTTTTGTTGAGACACTTCCCCATATTCCCCATTGGGTTTTCGTGGCAAGATACAGAAGTAGATTGCCAGGCCTTTCTTCTGCACAGTTTAATTTTAGTGGTGTTGCCATTGTCACAGAAATGTGATCCTCCGCCACCAATACCATCCCATTCTGCTGCTGCCCAGACGTGTGTGGTTTGTCTTTGTTCTAGGGTTCCATTTTATTTCCAATTGTTAAAAATTAAATAAAAGGGCCAAGGTCCATGTATGTGCCTGCCTAGTCAATGCTCTCATTGGCTCTGGTTTAATATGGGCATATTTTGGGCACAGAACCCACCCCCTACCAACCTGCACCTTACACACCAGGGCAATGCTTGCATTAAAGCTCTGTTCTGCACACACTAAGCAGATCCACATGCAACATGTAAAGGTTTGTGCATATGCTCAGTCAGGACACTGCAGTGCATATGCTGCAACTGGCTCCACAAGGGCACAAGCTGAATTTTACCTGAAAAGCATTTCATTACCTCATGGAGCTCATGCTGAAAAAAATGAGCAGAGGCTGTTCCCTCATTAGAAACAGTCATTGGAGGCAGAGAGGGATGACTAAGGCCTAGTGTATCCTGCAAGGGCCTTTTTAATGCATGCATTGGATTTCCCTGGAAGGCAAGTTGAAGCCAGGGTGGGAGCATGGATCACGTGGGTCTGGTGGTTGCCATAGGATACTGCAGTATTTAAATGGTGATAGCATTTTATTGGGGTGTCAAGGAAAAAAAGTATAGGCAGATGGAGTACTTTTTTTGGGCCTGTAAAAAAGTGCCAAAACATACATCTGTGTTCCAGAGTGCATCCTTTAAACCTATACTGTATATGAAAAGAGTAGCATAGCATGGGAATCCTGTGTGTCTAATTTTTGTCTGCCATCAAGCATACCTCCATTTTCACTTGGTACTTTTCTTCTAGAAAGAGGATCTCAATAAAACCAAGTACTTATGCCTATATGATCAAGCCTGTCTGGAGGAGGTGCATACAAGGATGTATCTCAAGGCAAGTATTGCAGGATTCAGGACAAGAGCAATGAATGGGTTAGTCTTCATTATTAGTGAAAAGGGGATGTTTATACAGTATTTTGTAATGCTCCGAACTGCCAGCTGCTAAATTGTTAGCTTCCCCCCCCTCCCCCCCCCGTTATCCAGAATCACCCATGCCTTGTACCACTCCCATACATGTCACTTAACACAGCAAGGATTACAAATGCACTTATCTTTTGCTTCCACAGAGATATCAAAAGAGGGAAAAAGAGGGGAGGGAAGGTACCAGACCTGCCTGTTACTATTGGCTCAACACCCACTACCAGCCACTCACCTGGCTACCCCATTGGCAGTACCAGCACCACTTGTTGGGAACATGTAGTTGCTTACCTGTAACAGAGGCTCTCCATATTCTGCAGGGGTATGCAGCCACACTATGGTGTTGCCTGCTGACAGCACTTATGCTGGCTCTCCCCCAATTCAGTGAAGTCCCAAGGACCTCTCTAAATATGCCCCCTCCCCACCAAACATCCTGACAGAGAAGAAAGTCAGAGCATGCACATCCAGCGCAAAGACACTCAGGGAACCATAGCAGGAGGAGGAGGACAAATTCAGGAATGACAGGAAAAGTTTCAGATGAAACTGACTGATGCTAGCCTGTAGGTTCTATAGTACTTAAGCTCTGATGAGCAGGGACCGTCTCATACATGTCTGTGCAGCACTGCATATGTCTTGTAGCACTATAAAAATGCTCAGTAGTAGTACTTAGAATTTTTTGTTGGTTTCTTTACTTCTAGTCAATGCAATTCTAATAGCTGAGGGGATGGTGGGCTGGCGAGTGTGGCGGTATATCCCTGCTGAATACAGAACACCCCTGTTACAGGGAAGCAACTACACTTTCTCCGTCTTCAAGCAGGGGAATGCAGGCACACTATGGTGAGTCCAGAGCCGAGTGCTGCTCGAAGAGGTATTTTTTGCAGCCTGGGTAAAAACAGGGGGGTGGGGGGCCCGCAGGAGAAGTTAAGCAAAAAATGTTTTGCAAAATAGCCTAACAAAACAATATCAGTGGCTGAAGAGCAATCCACGCTAAGTGTTTTGTAAAGGTATGCGCAGATGACCATGTGGCAGCCTTGCAGATGTCTTGAGGTGGAATAGTAGCCAGATCAGCCACTGTAGCTGCTGTAGCCCAGAGACATTGAGGACTAACCTGGCCAGCGAGGGCAAGACCTGCCTGAACACAGCAAAAGGAAATGCATACAGTCTGCAGATCAGGATGAGATGGCCGTTTAGATGCAGCTTTCCCTGGGTTGTTAGGATTGACTATGACAAAAAGCTGGGAAGACTGACAGTTGTTTGGTGGCTTGTAAAACAGTATAGTAGACCTTGTAAACAGCACAGTAAATAGTGCAGTCCAAGGAATGCAGCAATTGTTCTGGTGATCCTGGTTGGGCCACTGGGAAAGACGTAGGAAGCATAATGGATTGATTCAGGTGAGAACTGGATGCAATCTTCGTAAGGAACTTAGGATGTGTGTGCAATAGCACCTTGTCGTGAATTAACTCAGTATATGGAGAATAATGAACAAGGGCCTGAAGCTCACTCACTCATTTTGCTGAAGTTACAGCAATGAGAAAGATGGTTTTCCAAGTGTGATGTTTCAACGGAGACCCCATAGCCTCAAAGGGGGCTTTCATGAGCTCCAAAAGAAGAGATCCCATCCCATGCTGCAGCTGGTCTCTCACTGGAGGCTTAATGTTCATTAAACCCTTCATGAAACAAGAGACTAGTGGGTGCATTGAAATAGGCTTGCCATCTTGGTGCCAGTGGGATGCCACAATGGCAGAAAGATGAGACTGATGAAGTCTCGAGACCAGAATCAGATAGGTGGGAATATGAGGGAAGGAAATGACAGTGTCCAAACCCCTTAGGGTAGCCCAGTGGGAGAAACACGTCCATTTACAAAGATAAGAGGACTGCGTAGGTGGTCAGCAAGATGCCAGAAGTATGGCTTGATCATTTGCTGGCATGGGAGATCAAGGATGGGCCAACCCACTAGCTTCAATGCTGCCAGGAATAGAGACCGAGTTGGTATGGAGGTGGTGACATTCCTGCCATGTGAGGAGAAACTGGTGACATGATAATTTCCAGGGATTTTATTCTGTCATGTTAAGATGAGGGTACCAGATCTGTCTGGGCAACTGAGGAATAATGAGGGTTATGGTGACTGTTGTTGCAGACCTTGAGGGGGGTCTGAGAAATGAGTAAATAGCAGGAGACAACCATCCATCCAGGAAACAAGGACAATGTCTGCTGCTCAGCTGGTCAAACTGGGATGAAGGAAGCAGTTAAGGGGACACTTTGCATTGTCAGGTGCAGCAAAGATCCACTTCCTGGGTCCCCCAGGCTTGAAAGATGGGGAGTGGACCAGCCTATCCACTCGGCAAGCTAAAGCAGCCACCTAGGGTGGCTGGCCCAGGTGGGCAGCAGCAGCACACATTACTGGCCCCACTGCTCCCCCCTCAGCTGCTACTATTGTGTCTTGGGAGGGGAAATCAGGCAGCAGCAATATTTCCAAAAGCAGCTGCTTTTTGCCACCGCTTTTAGAAATACTGCTGCTATCCTCCTTCCCCTCTCAAAACGGAATCGGTGGCAGCAGCAACCCTTCAGCTGGCCCTGGATGTAGGGACCACTCGTGAGGGTCAAGGCAATGACTGAGGGAGTTTGCTATCTGGGTTTTGGATCCCTGAGAGGTAGACTGCTCAAAAGAACAATCCAATGGATCAAGCGTAAAGCCACAAGCTGACTGCTTCGTGGCAAAGTCAGAGGGAGCTGGAGCCTCCTTGTTTGTTGTAGAATAGTGACTTGTCAGTCTGCACCAGGAGCAATTTGTTGTTGACCCACTGATGGAAAACATGTAGGACATAAGCTGCATGCAACTCTAGCAAGTCAATGTGCAGAGGCTTCCCTGCTGGACCAAGGTCCTTGAGTAATAAGATGCAGCATTTGTCTTTAAAACGAGCTGATGCAGCTGTTCCAGAAAAGGCCACCCCTTCAATGAGGCTGAATGGTAGAGTCCACCAGCAAAAAAAAAAAACTGGCACAGCATGTGCAGGGTTGGGTAATGCAAGGAGACCTGACAGGGGGATGGAGTGTATTGATTCCAGTTGAGATGCACTAAGGGAACCAGGTATACAGATGTCATGTGACCTAATAGTTGCAGGATGGTTCGAGCTGAGGCACTTTGTAGAGTAAGTAGTTGGGTAGTGAGCTGTTGCAGGATAGCTGCTCCATTGGAAGGCACGAGCTGCTGTGGTGTCTAAGTGAACCCCTATAAAATCAAGGATCTGACCAGGATCACATTTTGATTTCTGGAAATTAATGAAACCAAGCTCTTGTAAGAATATGTAGTTTGGACAGACAGTTGGGTTGAGGCCTTGTCGTGTCCCAAGATGAACCAAATCATTAAGGATAAACAGAGTCTGTGTCTGTGCAGGTGTGCTATGGCCTCTGCCAGGCACTTTGTGAAGATCCTCAGGACTAAAGAGAGGCTGAAGGATAGAACTTTGTATTGACAGTGCTTGGTCTTGAAGCAGGACGAAGATTGCCAATGACTAGGATGGAAGGGAATGTGTGTGTAGGCATACCTTAGGTCCAGAGAGGCGAGCCTGTCAGATTGACAAAGGGAAGAATAGTGGCCAGAGAAGTCATCTTGAATTTCTCTTTAAAGGTTGAGTTCTCAAAGACAGAGGATCAGTCAGAATCCCCCGATCTTTTTTTTGAGGCAAGGAAGCAGCAGAGTAGAATCCCTGATTGTGGTTCCTGATGAGTCAGGCTTGATTGCACAGTTGCTGAGGTGGTTTGCAATCTCCTCTGCCAGAAGAGGGAGATGCGATAAAGGTACATTGCTGAGTAGGGGCGGTCTTAAGGGGTGGGGGGGGGGGGGTAACTGAAGATGAGTTTGTAATTATGTGGCAATTGACTGCCAGGCCTTGTGGAAATTCTGTATACAGCCTCCCACAGGAAGGCAATCAAAAGCTAGGTGCTGACCTAACCTAGGACACCAAGCCCCACTGACATGCGAAAAGGAGAATAAGTACCAAATGTCTCAAGTCTGTATGTACGTCATGTGCCCCACCCCTCGTTCAATGTAGACCCATTGTGCTGACCACTTTGATTGAAGGATAAAGTGGTATATAAAACTGATTAAATAAAATAAGTGTTTCAAGCAGACTTAAATCCCTTGTCCAAAGCATTTCAAAATGCAGGGATGTGTGCAGCTACCAATCCCTTTTCCTCTTTTGTAGGCCAATCTACATGATAAAAATGAATTCAGTAGATTAATCTAATCAAGCTTACATCACCTACCCTTGAGAAAGCCAAGTAAAATAGCAAGTTGACCCCCCCCCCCCCAGATAAAGTTTGACAACTTATAGGGGACTGATCAACCATACATAAAAATGGGAAGCCTACAACCTAAGAAAGGGGACCTCCATCAGGTTCTAAGACTACCACATGAATGCCATAGTTAAAATGCTGTCTACACAGTATCCAACCTATGTTCCTCATCCACAGAACATTGGTTACATGAAAATTCTACAAGGCAGCTTGCCCTTAAGACAAAAAAAAAAAACTCATCTTTAATGTCCCACCAGGAGTCAGTCTAAATCAGGGGTTCTCAACCCAGTCCTTGGAACACATCTAGCCAGAGTGCATGCGCTGCCTCAACTGTAATCTCTCATATGCATATTCATTGTGGTTATTCTGAAAACCTGACTAGGTGTGTCCTTAAGACCAGGTTGAGAACCCCTGGTCTAAACTATGAGAACTATTGCATATTAGAACCCCTCATTAAAAACCTTGTGCTCTAGATTATTGTGGGGAATGGATATATGCCCAATCGAGATACACTTTCAGGTTTATCTTCAATGCACAAAGATCAAGCAAGGTAAAATGATTTACCAGGCACCTAGGGATCCTCTGCAAGCCCCTTTAAAAGAACCCTTTGTTACCAGCACTGGTGTGTCTGCAGTGTAGTTTAAGGGTCATAACCCAAAAAGTATTTGCATTCAAAACACTCGTATAGTATACCTTCTCTGCTTATTTTCATTTCCAGCCCCCAGCTAGAGTGTGAAAGAACAGCTGGTACTGAGCACACTAAGCCAGAACAGGAGCTAATACAGAAAGCATTGCTTTGTCAGATATGACACTGAATGATGTGGTTTTATATCTTGCCCAATGGTTGTGGCAGAAGTTGATAGGTCTAACCCTTTCAGAAGAATTTTCTGCAAACAAGTATTAAGCAGAAATATTTCCTGTAGGTTTTCTTCCAAGGTATTAAAATTGATGAGTTTCATACCGTTAAGTCCTCATGGAGAACCTCTCCATTGAAAACAATTAATGCATTAATGCAATTCATTCATGGTACATGCAATTTATTCTAGTATCCTCAATGAATACTACCAATGTAGTAGCAATGTTGATGTCTCTAGAGATTTCACTAGGTAAAAAAGACCTCATTAGCCTTGTATGCTTCAGGATAGTTTTATATGTATTTCCTGTTAGCAGGTTCAGCTGCTGTCATCTTTAGACTGCTGTACAGAAGCAATACTATACACAGTTTACTTTCAGTACTAGTCAAAGTTAAATTAGTCCTATAGAGCAATTCAGTGATAGTTCAAGAGCGAAATTATTGCAGATTTATATATGATAAATCTACCACATGTGCTAAAGTGAATGAGGAGCCCAAGCCTTCATGCTAGGCCAAATGGCATGCTCTTGAAAAAGTTTAATTTGACATTTATGAATAGCACTATGCCTTATTAAAGCACCCAAGTGATATCCAAACCCAGAAGTTAAATGCACACAACTAAAACCAGTTTTTCCTGTAACAAATTGTCCCTTCCTTTCTAAATATATTATTGAGACCCTTATCCATTCTCTAGTCACCTCCTATTTAGATTGCAACTTCCTCCTTGCTAGTCCCACTTAATTCTCAATTCATTCTAAAATCAGCTCAACAGCTAATCTTCCACTAGTGTTGCTATGCTACTACTGATCATTTGATAGCGCTACAAGGCATTTGCAGCGCTGCTTGTAGCCCCTCAAGACACTTCACAGACTCCCTATCCGTTTCCACATCCAGTTCAAATCACTCCTGGCTTCCAAAACACACTCACTCATTCTATGGCTCGTTACCTCTTTTCTTCTCTCCCTACACCACTCCTTGGAAACACTGCTCATCAAGGAAATCCTTATAATCTGTGCCCTTCTCTTCCACTGCCAAATCCAGACTTTCATTCTACCTTGCTGCACAATTTACCCAGAATAGAGACACTCAGTTAGCACACTAGACTGGTTAGATTCAAATTCCACCTAAAAAACAAACTCTGATGCTGCTTTTGCATCCAGACTCCCTTATTCTCCTTTACTACCCTTGTGGCTTGAACCATTTCCCTTGGTTCCACACTTGTCCTGTTTGTTGTACTTGTCTTAGATTGTGAGCTCCTTCAAACAGATGCAGTCTTACCTGTATGTGTACAGCACAGCATATGCCTTGTAGCGCTAGACCACTGATGCTTGGAAGTAATAACCTAACAGCCATCATACCCTGGTTTTTCTGTAATTTTCTTCCAATCCTCCCTCCCCCAATATACCTTCTCTACAGTTACTTGTTCTGTCCTTGAACACAAATGAGCCAGATATTCAGCATGAGATTGCAGAAGTGTAAAACATTAACTCCCATCTCTTAATGCCTAATTCCCTCCCCCCCCCCCCAAATATAAAAATACCTACTACATAATACCTGGTCAGACAGGTAAGATGGCATTTTTCGTTTTAAAAAAGTGATCTTAACTACTAGATGTTTATCTAGTCACTAATGGACAGATTTTTCTTCATCTGCAATTAATACATTTGATCTAGTAAAACTGTATAGTAAAAATTACATTAGAAGGAGAGGCAATTTTCCTTGCTCCTGCCAAATTCCATTTATTAATTCCAGCACAAAAAGTAAACCATTAATACTAGGGCCAACATATTCCTCACTGTAATATGAAGCAGGTGTAACTCTAGAAGAGAAAAATGGTGACACCTACATTCCTTAAGGCTTTGTAATGTAACAGTTAATTTAATATTCCCTAGATCTTGAAGATCCAAAAGTAGAATAAAACTAGCAGGGAGGAGTGGCTCAGTGGTTGGGACAGGTTACCTCAGGCCAGAAGTTCAATTCCACATGGGGACAAGCAACCTCAGGCCAGAGGGACTGGGGTCTCTAGTCCCATGGACCACTCCTTGTGGCCTTGGGCAAGCCACTTAATCCTTCATTGCCTCACGTACACTTAGACTGAGTCCTTTGGTGACAAGGGAATAAAAAGTACCTGTTAGTATTCACGTTAACTGCACTGATTCTAAAGAGCATGGTATAAAAAAGAAAAAGAATCCACGAAACATAGCATGTGATTCAGATTTGCCAAGCCTTCATCAAAGATCTTTAAAGCTTTGCATTTTACAGTGCTTTCCATTGTTTCAAAATTCAGTCTAAATGGCTTTTGTAAACTGATTAGCATGGGTCATTAAAGTGCAACAAAGGTTGTAAATCATTGATATGCTTTGCAAACAGATCCCCATTGTCTACTACAGTACTGTGCCAATCCTTAAATAAATCACAATTAGGATAGTGTGTAGCTATGGTCTTAAAAAGCTTGAGATAAGTTTGGGACAGACAAAAATATGATAAACCTGCTACTCAGCCTTGACCGTAGGGATCACCTGGTCAGTCTGTTCCCCAGAAATTTTATAATATGTATGAAATACCTACATATGTGAAAAGAATGAATGCAAATACATTGATGTATATTCATTGTGGATATCCTAAAATGCAGATTAGACATAAGGGGAACTAGGGTTGTGACTCACTGTTCCCTCTAAGCTGTGCGCATGTGCGTGTGCACACACCGCCGAGCGAGCGCACATACTTTAAAACAGAGTGCACAAAAATTACAGCTCTAATTCTGATAGAAAACAGATGTCTTAAAATGTAAAAGTTATGATTGTAATTACTAGAAATTTCCCGCTTCATTTAATAATCGTCTATTTTCATTTAATTTGATTAAAATCAATGTGGTGTGCATACTGTATTCTGACATGTGGTCAAATTTTAAAATATACAACTCCGAGTGTCGTTATGTGGCGCACAACAATTTAACCTTCCTTCAAAAGCTGCACACAACTGATATTTTATGCGCACACAGCCTACAGAAAATTAGAGGGAACATTGTTGTGACTAGAAGTCTCATCTTAGAATTAACAGATCAACTGCAGAGCAAGCAAATACTATATGTGCCAAAAAAAAAATGCAAGCATTTCCTCTCTCTCATTCCTAGACAATATATTACCTAACCTCACAAATAACACAACAGAAATCAATACTATAATAAACCAATGGAACACAACAATAAAAGAAGCAGCAACCCCAACTCAAGGTCCCCAAAAGCAATTTACAAAAAGAAAATCAGAAAAATGGTTCAACAAAGACCTCTATAATATGAAAAAGCAGCTAAGAAAACAAGAAAAACAGTGGAGGAAATCTAAAACCAACGATAATAAAACACATTACTTAAATCTTCTCAACAAATACAAAGACACTATTAACAGATCAAAAAGAGAATACCACACAAAAGTCATAAATATGGCACTCAATAGACCGAGAGAATTATTTGCAATTATAAAAACACTAACAAAAACCCAAACATCAGAGCCTGAACAGTCAACAATAAGCGCACAAACTCTTGCAAATCATTTTGCTAACAAATTAAAAAACAAATCATCTAATACAATCATAACTATATCCACAGACTTAAAACCAACAATTAAATGGACAACCTTTCATGACATTGAAAAAAAACACCTCCTCAATATCATATCAATGATCAACACCACCACCTCCCCCCTAGATCCATGCCCAGTATCATGGATAAAAAACACCAAAACAGAATTAGCTAACCATATACAAAATATAGTGAACCAATCACTATCCCAGGGCATCATGCCAGATGCCCTGAAACTCACATCCTTACGCCCAATAATAAAAAATAATAAACTCAATCCTACAGACCCAAACTCCTACAGGCCCATAGCCAGCATACCGTTTATCGCCAAAGTAATAGAAAAAATCATACAGCTCCAACTACAAGATTTTATTGACTCACATGCACCACTAGACTCACACCAATTCGGCTTCCGCCCATCCCACGGGGTCGAAACTTTGCTTATAACACTCATGGATGACCTCATAAAAGGCACTGACACATGCAACCAAGGCTACATCCTCATATTCATTGATATAGCTGGTGCCTTTGACAATGTCCACCACAACACCCTCATTAACAGACTCCTAAGTCTAGGAATAGGAGGAACAATTCTACAATGGTTTATATCATACATCACAAATCGATCAATACGCGTTAAATTAGGACAAGACACCTCTGAACCATTTGTACAAGGACAAGGTATTCCACAGGGTTCGGCCCTATCGGCCCTTCTTTTCAACCTGTATCTGCAACCCATCACAAATATATTTAAAAAACATAAAGTCAACCACTACATATACGCAGATGACATCATGCTCACTCAACCAATAAGCACAAATAATCCCACCTATCAGAACTTACTGGACTGCATCAACGAAGCAAATAACTGGTTAGAAAATAATAACCTCAGCATCAACCTAAAAAAAACTGAAGCAATGTTCGTAACAAGAAAACCAGATACTACTCTCCCTGAAACAATAACAACTAACACAACAATCCCAATCAAAAAGGAAGTAAAATACCTAGGCATCATAATAGACCACACACTTAGTATGCTCCCCCACATAAAGCAAACTGTAAAAACCATATTCTATAAACTTAAGACCATTCAACACCTACGACCAATACTAGACACACATGACTTCAGATCTGTTATCAGCACACTCATCACTCCACACTTTGACTATTGTAACAGTCTACTTATCGGCCTCCCCCTCACAAGCACCAACTTACTCCAAAGAGCTCAAAACATCTGTGCTCGAGTAACAGCAAAAGCACGCCTTACTGACCACATAACTCCCATCCTCGCTGAACTACATTGGCTTCCCATAAATAGCAGAATATCATACAAATACTATTAACTACATTTAAACTTATCAATGACATATCACCCTCACATCTAACCACTCTACTACATACTCCAAAAGAACATAGAACCCGCAGACAAAACGCAACTCACTCACTAGACATAAAAAAATCAATTCGAAAAACAAAAAAAACCACAAGCTCAAGAGCATTCTCATATGCAGCCCCCACCATATGGAATAAACTCCCTCTAAGCCTCCGCAAAATAAAAGACCTACAGACATTCCGGAAAGAACTAAAAACATCTGTTTAAAGAATACTTTATAAATCTTAATGAACCCCCTCCAGCACCCTCACCACACCTCCAAAAAATCCTCCATAACTTCAGATCAAAAAGCCACAAACCACATCGCATTTAGAAAAATCAACCTAGAATCCTCAGTGTATTAAAATCCCTAGAAATCCCTAGTATATTAAAAACCACGATTAACAATTGAATAATGTAAATATTTAACTAATGTAAATAGTTACAACATCTGCATAATTATATATTCCATGTTACTTGTTGTTGTTTACGAAAAGTTAATTGTACGTAGTTTGAAAAAACAAGATGTTCCATGTAAAACCATGTTCATTATGTTAATTGTAAACTGTTCATTGTGTTACTTGTAAACCGCCTTTGATCTTGGGAAAAAGCGGTATAGAAGAAAAGCATAAATAAATAAATAAAATAAATAAAGTGCCTTATCTCGATTTTCTTCAAATTGTATAGGTGAAGTTTGTTCTTACGTGAGGATTTCCTTTCCTAGGGCCATGCTATACCCACCAGTATAGATGAGTGGGATGTGCTCCCCAACCAACATATAGCGAGAAAATGCTGAGCATTGAACATGTCATCACTTCTAAGGGCTGGTGCAGATCTGAAACTAGTCAGTATACTCATGACAAAGCAATGAATTCAGAAGTTTAAACAAGGCTCAGATACCATAGAGTAATACTATCAGAAAGGGAAAATTGTCAAACGTAGTCGCAACCCCTGCAGAGAAATATCTTAAAGATGATATCTAATATATAGTGACTGAAAAAGACACAGGCTGCAGACTTCTGGGAGGGAAGTGGACTGGTCTAGCAGGAAATCAATTAACACAATTTCACTTTCCTTATCCTGCTAAACCAGTCCAGACAAGTGGGATGTACCCAAGCCTCACTGAGATGGAAAGACAAGGCCCCAGCAATCACAGCTTTATCAAAGGCTATATCCTCCACAGCATACAAATCTAGTTGATGTTTTGCAGAGGGCATGGAAAGAAGGCATTGCTTTTTTGCCAGACTCCTCAGAAGCAACAGCTCCAGATTCTGTCCAAAATGTAGCTCGAGTCCTTGACGGGTTGCCTGAAGAGCAACCACCATAGATCAGAAGGGGTCACAGTAGGTCAAAGGGGAAGCAGAGTCTCTAGAGACATAAGGGCTGGTTAGGAAGGGGGAAGCAGAATCCAAGCATCTAAGGGGGTTGATCAAAGAGTCTGAAGAGATGAGTCTTCAGAGTGGACTTGAATTTGGAGTAGGAAAAAAGTCCCAAAAAGTAATAAGCTGAGTGATGTGTTTCTAATTGGGCATGTGAGGGGGGGGGGAGAAGGTAGATGCAATTGGTGTCCATGAATTGAATGCAAAACCCAGAGAGGGGCATGTGGAATGGGAAGTGAAGACAGATAGAACCCTTCATTCTGGCACGCCTGCCTAAGTATAAGGTGTTTGAAGCGAGTATGATGTGGAATAGGTAAATGTCCGATGTGTGATTTGATAAATAAAGGGGACACATGATCAAACTTGGAAGCATGGTGGAGACGGATTGCTGTATTTTGTATGGATTGAAGATGTACGTTGATACTGTGGCAGGCTGGCATGTAATAGACAATTATTGTACACTGCTCCGATGTTATGAAGGGCGGTATACCAAATTTTAAATAAACCATACATTGGCATGGATATTTTACTATTTTGCTGCTACTACAACATAAGTTGTCTCATGTAATAGCTGTTGTATTACACAACCATTCATTGCTAAAACAAATTTTATATACAAAAAGAATTGCTTGCTCTAAGCTTCAATAGTGACAGTAGTAATCATGAACATTTGGAAATAGAATGTTCTGAGTTCTAGTTAAAGGACCATTTGAATTTGCTACTGCCAATTTCACTTGCTAAGACGACAGCTGGAGCTGTATATTATGGCTTGTAAATATTTGAGAGATATTAAGACAAATGAAATAAAACCTAATTCAGCTTTGGCCTTAAAAACCTGAAACTATCCCTAACATGAAGGCAGGATATTGAGGTTTTGCTCACATCCAGCTCATCTGGGACCAAACCCTTTGCATCAACACAACCCAGAACTGCTTTGCAACTACAGACAGATAATGTTACCATTATTCAAAGAGAGCAATGGCACTGGCAGATTCCAGAGACACTTCAGATTAAAGGCACAACTGGGTGGGTAGCAAAGGATTTTTTCACATGGCAGTTAAAGTAGTCATTGCACAAGTTAATCAGGATAATGTAGGCTTCCCCACCACTCTCCCAGAGGCACATCTAATTCTTTTTTCAGGACCATCAATGAATATGCATGGAAAATGTGAGCAGACTGGGTCTCCAATATCCCAAGCATATTCATTATGGATATCCTGAAAACCAGACTAGCTAGGTATACCTCCAAGAAAGGATCATAATGTTCTCAACCTTAACCATTCCACCAACACCTGTTTCTTTAGCCAGAGCATTTTCATTGTTATTCACAAAACAGATTAAAAGCCCAAGCTGCCTAGCTTATTTCTAAGAATTTATTTTCTTTCTATAAAAAAGGAGTGGGAAACATAACAGGAAAGTGTGATGAGTTGCTCTTGCACACAGACTCACTGGTGAAACTATTGTAACAGAAGTGTGGTTCAGAACAGAACCAGTGGCAAATCAACTAAAATTCAACCATTTAAAAAAACTCAGTTATTTCTGCAGAAGCTAGAAGTCAGAGTCCTGTGTACAGTTTTGAGGAACGTACAAAAGTTAGAATGGAGGTAGAGCAAAGAAGGGCTACCAAAACTGCAGAATTACACCAAACTCTTACCAGGAGAACTCTAAGAACATACAGTGGTGTGCAAAAATCTGGAAATCGCTTGTGAGTTTTGCGTTTCATACTAACGGGGGGTTTTTTTTTTGTTTTTTGTTTAACTTTTGCGTTATCCCAGCACATTCATCTTTCTACCACATTAAAAGGGATACATTTGACTATTAAGAGTTTACTTTTGCATTCCTTGCTTCCAATTTAAATAATTTAAATACTTTACAGACACTGGGAGCTAGCTACTGCAATTTTTGTGGATCCTGCGTCAAAACTGGACCCAGATTATCCAATATGCGCATGTTATTTCTGACCAATCAGGAGGCTGGTTTCACTAACCAATCACTATGCAGATATCTAGCCAACAGTGCAGCTATAAAAAACACATGGGATTTTTGAATTTCATATGCTTTCTGGATAGACCATGAAGATGACTTGGACCCTGACGGAGTGTGTTTGTGTGTCCTTTGAGTGAGGAAGGATTTTCAAGCTGTCAGATAGCCAGGAAAGTTGGCTGCAGTCAGAACACTTAAGATTGTACAGAAGAAAGAAACAGGTTCAATGGTGGACAAGCCTCGTTCAGGTCACCCTCATGCATTATCATGATGCCAGGACCACACACTACGACACGTTTCACCGACTAATCGCAAGTTGACATCTCCTCAGCTACTTTGAGAGTGGTCAGACAAGAGAGGTCAGTGTCAGCTCATCAACAGTTTGTCACCAGTGCCTGCAGTTTGGTCTATGGGGCTGCAAAGCACAGAATAAGCCACTGATGACTGACATACAAAAGGTGCAACCAGATCGTGTGGGCAAAAAAAGCACTTAATCTGGTCGACTGAAATGTGGGAAAAAGTGCTATTCAGCAATGAAAGCACCTTCTGCCTGTTTGGTAACCAGGCCCACACCTATGTGAGGAGATTTCCTGGAGAGTAATTCAAGCCCGAATGTCTCAACCTCACTGTGAAGCATCCTTTGAAGGTCATGGTCTGGGACTGCATGGCTGCCAGTGGCACTGACCATTCCATCGACTATGTGAAGATGTCCAACAGGGCCAAGTACATCACCATACTGCAAAGGTGCATGGTGCCATCAGCACACCAGCTGTTTACTGGCCAGTTCCTGTTCCAAGATGACAATGCGCCCTGCCATCGCTCCAGACAGGTGATCAGCTGGAAGCAGCGGAACATCAAGTCAACGGACTGGCCTGCCCAGTCTCCAGATCTGAATCCAATCGAGAACCTGTGGCACAAGGTGGCCTTGGAAATATCCAAGAGGCATCCAACATCAAAGCGTGAGCTGATTGAGTCACTCATTGCAGCTTTGAACCGTGTTGTCACTAACTACCACCTTGTCAGACTGGTTCATTCAATGCCGACATGGTGCAGTCAGGTGATCAAGAACAAAAGGGTGGCCTATCAAATACTGAGCCATCACTGACACATAAAAATTGGTTTTTTCAAGGCCACATACATTAAGTTGAAGGAAACCTGGCGTGCGTCCATAATATTTTAAAGCATACTTACAATAATATATCGTTGGCCAATGTACATTAATTACATGATTTTCACAGAAAAATCTAACAGGACGACTATGGGGAACAAACTGAGAAAATAAGGGCCAAACCAATACTAAAAGTTGGCCCTAATAGCCAAATCAATTACTTATGAGATACACAGAAAAAACCACTGGAAGGAAAAAGAAATTAAGATAAGGTCACAAAGTTGAAAAAACGTCAAATTTACAAGTGATTCCAGACTTTTGCACACCACTAATTACATACTCTAACAGGAGGGTAGAGAAAGATGGTATGACAGTTCTAATATCACAAAGGCTTTAAATGCACATGAAGTCTTTTCTAGAAGAAAGCTCTAGAACAAGGTCATGGTATCAGGCTACAAAAGGTAGATCTTAACATTATCTTAATGCTACCAGATTTTTGGTTTGCAAATCAGGGACATTGAGGCAGGCCAGAGACTACCTCCCCCCTAATCAACCTCCCACCATAAAAATCATTACAAAATGTTGTAGTCCTTTATATTTTAAAAGTATATTCTGTATGTTTAATATTTAGAAACCCAATACCAAAGTCTTAGGCTGGCTGATGATTCATGTGGAAACGAATTATGCAATGAAAGTCAAATCTGCTGATAAAATCCAACTGTTCAACCTAAAATCAAGTGATATATGTTAAAGTTCTGAAACTGAATTGGGTCCCAAGACATTTTGGAGCAATTATAAGTAGCAAATAGATTTACATGCATATTTATGCACATTACTAGTGCCTATTCTATAGCTGAAACCACAGAAATTTGGTTTTATAGAATACTAGTGTAAGTGGCCCTCACTTGGTTTGCAGCTTGTCGTGCTGTAAGGGCTTGTGTGCATCAGTGATGCTGAGAGCTAAACTATCGGTAGTTTAACTACTGGCAGGGTCTCCCAAGATGGACAGGTCTCAGGTGAGATACCAGACCAAGACAAACCACCCATCTGGGCAGCAGCAGAATGGGATAGTGTTGACGGCGGAGGATCACATTTCTGTGACAACGCCAACACCAAACTTAAACTGCGTGGAAGAAAGGCCTGGCAATCTACTTCTGTATCTTGCCATGAAAACCCAATGGATAGTTACAACAAAACAAATTGTGCTGTAGTGCTGGAAGATGAGACCCCCAGGTTGGAAGGCACTCAACTAGCTACTGGGGAAGAGCTGAAGACTTTGAGTAAAGCCAGCATTTATGATGTGGTTGGATCAAAGCCCTCGGGACGTCTGACTGCTGATGTAGCTGCACATGAAATGAGAGTCAGAAGCTGTAAAGATGTCTTACACATTGGAACATGGAACGTACGAAGCATGAACCAAGGGAAGTTGGAGGTGGTCAAGAATGAAATGGAACGTGTACAACTTGATCTGTTAGGTGTCAGCGAACTGAAATGGACTGGCATCGGGCACTTTGCATCAGATGATCACATGGTCTACTATGCTGGAAATTAAAGACAAAGAAGAAATGGTGTTGCATTTATAATAAAGAAGAAACTTGCAAGAACTGTAATGAAATACAATGCAGTCAGCGAACGCTTAATCTCTATTCGTCTACGAGGAATGCCTATCAACACAACTATAATTCAAGTATATGCCCCAAAAGCTGCAGAAGAGAATGAAATTGAAGAGTTCTATGAACAAGTATAAGCTGAAATTGACAGAACATGCAGACAGGATATCCTGATAGTCATGGGTGATTGGAACGCAAAGGTTGGCAACAAAGAAGACGACAAAGTAGTTGGAAAATATGGACTTGGCAACAGAAATGAAGCTGGAGAAAGACTGATAGAATTCTGCAAGACCAACGATCTATTCATCTCAAAACCTTCAAGCAACACAAGCGGCGACTGTACACATGGACTTCACCCAATGGATTGTATAAAAATCAAATTGACTACATCTGTGGAAGTCAACGATGGAAAAGCTCTATAACATCAACAAAGACAAAACCTGGAGCTGACTGTGGTACATATCAATTACTAGTATGCAAACTCAAGCTAAAGCTGAAAAAGAGCAAACCACTCATGAATGCAGCAAAATATGACCTTGAGAATATACCACTGGAATTTAAAGACTGCCTGCAAAATCGATTTGCTGCTTTAGATACAAATGATAGAGTTCCAGAAGAGTTATGGAATGACATCAAGAAGGTTGTGTTGGAAGAAAGCGAGAAGTCTCTACAAAAGGTAAAAAAGAAAAAACGGCCAAAATGGATGACAGAAGAAACTCTGAAAATTGCCCAGAAACGCAGAGAAGCTAAAGCCAGAGGAGAAAGAAAGAAAGACAATCACAGAACTCAGATTTCCAAAGTGCAGCAAGACAGGACAAGGAAAAAGTACTACAATGACGCATGCAAGGAAATAGAAGCAGAAACTATTAGAGGAAGAACAAGATCAGCTTTCCTAAAGCTACAAGAGTTAAAGAAAAAGTTCCAGCCTCGAATTGGAATGTTACAAGATGCTCAATGTTCTATGTTGAATGATGCTGAGAAGATCAAGAAAAGATGGAAGGAATATACAGAGTTTTTATATGATAAAGATCAAGTGGACCAACAGCCGTTTCAACCTGTACCTTATGATCTGGAACCATTGGTGATGAAAGTTGAAGCAGCATTGAAAGCCTTATCAAAGAACAAAGCACCAGGCATTGATAGCATTCCCATAGAAGTATTACAGCAATCTGATGCAGCTGTTACTGTACTTACAAGGCTCTGCCAAGAAATTTGGAAGACAGCATCATGATCTGTGTTTATACCAATACTAAAGAAAGGTGATCCAACTGACTGTGGAAATTATTGCACAATCGCTCTGATCCCACATGCCAGCAAGATTCTACTGAAGATTATTCAAAAAAGACTACAATCATACCTGGAACAAGAACTACCTGAAGTGCAAGTAGGGTTCAGAAAAGGGCGAGGAACGAGAGACATCATTGCGGATGTGAGATGGATCCTTGAAAAGACTAAAGAATACCAAAAGGATATCTATTTGTGCTTTATCGACTATAGCAAAGTTTTTGACTGTGTAAACCATGAGAAACTCTGGGCCACATTAAGAAGCATGGGTATACCAGAACACCTGATCGTACTCTTGCACAATCTGTACATTGATCAAGAAGCAACAGTTCCAACGGAACAAGGAGAAACAGAATGGTTTAAAATAAGCAAAGGTGTAAGACAAGGCTGCATACTTTCCCCTACCTGTTTAATTTTTATGCAGAACAAATCAGAAGCAGGATTGTATGAAGACAGTGGTGTGAAGATTGGTGGAAGACTCAACAACCTTCGCTATGCTGATGATACCACATTACTGGCGGAAAGTGAAGATGATCTGAAACATTTGCACATCATATGGATGTGAAAGCTGGACAGTGAAAAAGATAGACAGGAAGAAAATTGATGCCTTTGAATTATGGTGCCGGCGGCGAATACTGTGTATACCATGGACTGCCCGAAGAACAAACCTGTCTGTACTAGAGGAGATCAAACCTAAGCTTTCTTTAGAAGCTCAGACAAGACTTCGACTTTCATACTTTGGACACATCATGCGGAGAGAGAGAGCATTAAAGAAAGACATCATGCTTGGCAAGATAGAAGGTCAACGCAAAAGAGGAAGGCCAGCAATGAGATGGATCGATACAACAGCAGCAGCTACGGGTACCAGTCTGTCAACAATGAGCCGCCTGACTGAAGACCGAACACAATTTAGGATAGCTATCCAGAGGGTCGCCATGAGTCGACTCCGACTCGACGGCACTTAACAGTGTAAGTGGATCACACAAATGAAGCCAGTCAAAGGCTCTTCTAGAGCAACTGTAAGTGACTATAGATCTGTGCATTGTGCCACATTCTGTGTGTGTAAATTTGCACTCTACCCCCATGAACACCCACAGTGAAAGTACATACCAGCAGTCTTCAGCATGTACTTTCATAATATTGACCTATTAAACTCCAGGTGTCATCTACATTCATAAACCACTAAGATTTATGTGTATAATATGTATGGAAATCTAGTCAGCCTTTAGAGAATTACCCTCCACATGTTAAGTTAGTTATCAGTCAAAATATCCAACCTTTGGTCTCTGGTTTATAGCTCAGCGTTTCTTCTCTGGTCTCATTTGTATTTTGCTTCTCTAATGTCCTTTTTCTGCTTCAGCCCTCTTCCTTTAAAATGTCCAATGGTGAAGACAAAAGAAACTTTTGCCACTTTCTCCCCCTTAGGCCTGATTCTCACCCCTTTTCCTATCCTTCCTGCTCTCCTGCAGATTTCTCTTCCTCTCTCCTCAACTTAACTTTGGCATTTTACTTCATTTTCTCCAGTCTTCCTAAGGAAGAAAGAGGAACCTGCTCCCATTTACTTTAGATAATGCCTACTGATACTATTTACTCTATTGTAACATCCATCCAATGTGGTAACTATATAACATTTCCACAGATAAAATAAAGATTTTATTAAAATGCTCAGAATGTCTCAGACTCACTGGCACTCAATAAAACGATAAACATATCTAATTGTAGCACCCAATAGCATCAATGACTTTTCTGACATATGGTTGGTTTATAAATATAAATGCTCCCACAAATGAAGACTTCAACCTCTATTTAAATAAATGTTGCTTAGCTTTAAGTGCTCCCCTATACTGAGTTTCTTCAGGGGGGTCTACAAGTAAAACAGAATAAAATAAAACCATAAAGTTTGTAAGAGGGTGTGCTTGTTATGAAGGTACCACCATCTTGGCAAGTATGCAAATTGACTGCCTTGCAAAGGATTTTGGTTATTGAAGTCCATTCACACAAAGCTTGCCTTTTTAAAATAATGAACTCTTGTAGTTGGTCGAGTGTAGACAAAATTAGAGTTTATTCATGGGGTGATTATCCCACACACAGATATGCTTGGTAACACCTTCCAGATAACTTCTCCAGGGTTTATTCAACACAAAATAAGGCAACTGAAAACAGGGGCGGCCCAAGGGGGGTGCGGGGCCATGTGCGGAGACTCGGTGCGGGGCCTCATTTGCATAAGTGGCCTTATTTGCATAAATATTTGCATAATGTTACCATACACTAACTTTTAGTAAACATGTCTCTTAATGAGTGTATGGATAAAGAAAGACTAAAAGATTTCTACATTACTATAATCCAGTGCCAACCGCCAGGCACATTAGGAACTACTACAAACGCTGCCCATTTAGAACCCATAGCAAACCCGCTGTATCCTGACAGCATTACCAGGACTCACAAAGCACCAGTCCCTACCTATCAAAAGGAAACACTGCAAATATTAAACCAGTACATTTCAGAGAATACTGGGGAAAGAGAACAAGTGGCAATGTCAAATAGGAATTACATAAACAGAATACCTCAGCTCAGTTACACATGCAGAACATAGACCATCACCAAACAAGGAATCGCAATTTAGAAACAGGAAGGCAATAATTTAAACTGGGAACCCCAAAAGCCAAACTTGGAATGTACAACACTGTAGAAATAAAACTATAAATCAATTTCCTCTTGTACCAAACAAAGCGCAGACGTTAATGATGCACATTTCCCAGAACTTTCATATTCCAGTTAATAAATTCAAAATAAAGAGATATATTTCTACCTTTTGTGCATTTTTTTTCAGTTGCAATTGCTCCAGCCACTTTCTTCTGGTTTCTTCATGTTTTCTGCTAACTCTCCATCGTCTGCTGTCCATTTGTCCTTTCTTCTCTCTTCTAGTTTTCTTTCCATCCTCTCTCTCTCTACATCTGCTTTAACATACTAATCTTTATCCTTTTGCTCTTTCCTCATTCTTATTTCATCCACACAAATTTTACCCCTCCATCCTCAATCCCCACTTACTCTCCCAATACCCGGCCAATTGTAGATTTTTCATCCCTCCCACACAAAATATTTTTCCCCTCTCCATTTTACTCTCCCAGCCCCATCCCATTCTAATCCTCCCCCAACATCAGCTCCCTTCTAGTTCCAGTCTCACCCAGCATCCATTCCCTTCTAGTCCCTGCATCAGCCCATTTCCAGTCCTAGCCCCCCATCAACCCATTTCCAGTCCTAGCTCCCCCATCCATTTTCAGTCTGAGTCCCTTCATCAGCTCATTTCCAATCCTAGCCCCCCATCAGCCCATTTCTAGTCATTTCCTAGCCCCACCATCAGCCCATGTCAAATCCTAGCTCCCCTCCACTCAGCCCACGTCCAGTCCAAGCCTCCCCATGAGCCTACTTCCAGTTCTAGCCCCTCCATGAGTCCATTTCAATTCAAGCCCCCACCACAGCCCATTTCCAATCTTAGCTCCCCCCAACAGCCCATTTCCAGTCCTATCCTAGCTGCTCCATCAGCCCATTTTCAGTTCTAGCTCCCTTCCCTCACAGCCCATTTCCATTCCAAGCTCCCTCCCCATCAGCTATTTGCAGTTCAAGCCTCCCCGTCCACTCAGTCCATTTCCAGTCATAGCAATCCCCCAACCCAGTACCAGTCCTAGCCCCCCATCAACCCATTTTCAGTTTAAGCCCCCCCCTATAACCCATTACCAGTCCTAACCCCCCATCAGCCCACTTCCAGTCTTAACCCCATCAGCCCATTTCCAGTCAGCCCCCCATAGCCCATTGCCAGTCCTAACCCCCCCCCCATCAGCCCACAGCCCATTACTAGTCCTAACCACATCAGCCCACCTCAAGTCCTAACCCCTCCCCATCAGCCCTTTTCCTGTCCTAGCGCCCCCATAGCCCATTAGCAATCCTAACCCCCCTCACCCTATTTCCAGACAGCCCCCTTCAGCCCACAGCCAATTTACAGTCTTAACCCCCCACTGCCAATTTCCATTCCTAACCCCCCATCACCCCTTTTCCAGTCAGCCTCCATCAACCCCCAGCCCATTAACAGTATTAACCCCCCCAGCCCATTACCTGTCTTAACCCCCACCAGCCCATTTCCAGTCATCCTCCTTCAGCCCCAGCCCATTAGCAGTCCTTACCCCTCCCCAGCCCATTTCCAGTCAGCCTCCATCAGCCCCAGCCCATTTCCAGTCCTAACCCCCCTCCAGCCCATTTCCAGTCCTAACCCCCCCCCACCCCATTTCAAGTCAGCCTCCATCAGTCCCAGCCCATTTCCAGTCCTAACCCCCCTCCAGCCCATTTCCAGTCCTAACCCCCCCCCCAGCCCATTTCAAGTCAGCCTCCATCAGTCCCAGCCCATTTCCAGTCCTAACCCCCCCCCTTGCACATTTCCAGTCCTAACCCCCCCCCGCCTTGCACATTTCCAGTCCTAACCCCCCCCCTTGCACATTTCCAGTCCTAACCCCCCCCCCTGCACATTTCCAGTCCTAACCCCCCCCCCCTTGCACATTTCCAGTCCTAACCCCCCCCCTTGCACATTTCCAGTCCTAACCCCCCATCACCCCATTTCCAGACAGCCTCCATCAGCCCCCCCCCCTTCCCTTCCCTTCCCTTCTGGCAAATTTAAAAACAAAAACCTGGCTCTAGCTGCTGCCGCGTCCGTCGCAGCAGCGGCAGAATGGCGTGTCCCGCGGGGCCCCCTCTCCACGTCGAGCCCTCTGCAAGGGCTTTCAGATTCGCGAAGGGAGAGTGCTCCCTCGTGTCTCTGTAAAGCCCGCAGGGGCTAATGGGAAATTTCCCATCAGCCCCTCGCGTCTAAAGGGGCTGATGGGAAATTTCCCATTAGCCCCTGCGGGCTTTACAGAGACGCGAGGGAGCACAACTCTCCCTTCGCGAATCTGAAAGCCCTTGCAGAGGGCTCGAAGAGGAGAAGGGGCCCCGCGGGACACCCCATTCTGCCGCTGCTGCGACGGACGCGGCAGCGGCAGCAGCTAGAGCCAGGTTTTTGTTTTTAAATGTAATAAAAAAAAAAAGCAGAATGTTCTTTGCGCGGGGCCCCCTGAAACGCGGGGCCCTGTGCAAAAAACATTCTTGCTCAATGGACGGGCCGGCCCTGACTGAAAAATCTTATGCAAATAAGAATCAAAGTCCTTTATGGAACAGAAAGGCTTCTTTCAGCCACTGCTAATAAACTCCTTAGCAGTGCTGGGGGAAAACAAATTAAAGAGGGAAACTTCTTTATACAAAAACAATGCTCACTTTCCATACAGAAAAGAACTTTTTAAACCTACATGTGCATGGCTTGTGCTGGGCTCTCCTCCACCAACAGGTGACAACTGCAGTCAGTAGCTTGATTTCAGCACACGTGCAAAACTTTCCCAAAAGCTTTTTCTTTTGGACAAAACTTTATGGGAAGCCAATATTTAGAATGTTTCCTTTTGATGTTTGCTCTGATATTTAGGATTTTCCTAAAACAACCGACTCAAAGAACAGTCCATATAATTATCCTCTGTATCCGATATTAAACCTTGCTCTTGAAATTGCATAGATTCTGTTTCTCCATCTGACTCAGAGGGCTTTAGGAACTGACCTCTGCACGGAGAGAAACTGTTTCCCTGTTTGCACTGCTCAAAGCTAGAGAAACGTTCACAGTTCCTACCTGAATCCAGGCAAGCGTCAGGCTGCTTCTTCTGGTATTCTGGCCAGTATGCAATAGAGCTTTTGTGTCCTGTCCTGTCCTCCAGTTGGTATCTCTGGACCTCAGGATCTTTTCTCCAGACGTCCTCCAAGAGGTATTTGGGCTCCTTTCTTCCTTAGCTGCAACAGTCCTCTTCCTAGGCATTGCTTGTGGGTCCCTGGCTGTGGATCTACAGACCTCTGGCTTTTTCTAGTCCTCTGAAGATTCTTCCTTCCCCCGGGTATCTCTCCAGGCATAGGTACTTCTCTGAGCTCCTCTTGGACCGTCTGCTTCCTTGTCCTTGTTCCTTCAGGTTCCGGTTGTTCTTCCTTCTGTTCTCATTCTCCTTCTGTCTTCCTGAAGATTCCCCTCTAGCTTTAAAGGGCTTAGATTGCAACTCCACCCTTGCATTCTTCAGGTGTTGTGGATTAAGCATTCTTCTAGAGGCTGTTTGATTAGGGATGACAATGCTTTCTCTGATTAGACTCATGCTTTTCCACTCTAGCTCCCCTAGGGACTTTCTGCATACAGGTGCATTCTGGATCATGTAGTCTTTTAGGGAAACAAGCTGTCTTATTTCTATAACCTGCCAGCACAGGACCCTTGATCAAAGTAAACTCTCCTCTTTTGTCATTACTCCCTGAGCTTTGATAAGCTTCCTTATCACAAGTTCCATAATGACTTTCCACATCTTCTGTCACAAAATCCTCAGAACAGAACTTAGTTTCACGTACCATAACCACCTTCACATAGATGCTGCAGACGTCTTCCGTGAGGTTTCCTAAAGCAGTGACTGTTTCAAAAAGATGCCGTGCATGCAGAACAGCCATGGAGCCTCCCTATTATGTGCACATTTAATGACATCATAACCTAATGTTCTTCATGCAATTTACGTCATGGAACTCCACCACATCCTTTATAAAACAAGCCCCCCAATGAATGCAGGAATTTAAACCCTCTGTTGATAGGGTTTCCAAGGTGACTATCCAGTGCTGTTCACACAATAATAGCGTTTGTTCTTGTGACTTCCCATGCATCGCCGAGGAGACCCTCAATACAAAAACCACGTAATTCTTCAAACAGGTGATGTTGTTCCATACAATGTTGAACCAAAAGGTGCCATTAACATTCCACATTTAAGGCAGCTTTTATGTTCAACCATATGTGTTTTGAAAGACCTTGTGGTTTTCCCTATGTACAATAAATTGCACGGACACCTAATTGCATACACCACCGATGTGGTATCACAAGATGTATTGCCTTTCAAAGTATAAACCTTTCCATGGTATGCAACCTCTAAGTTCCAGGAGGAACTATAGTCAAAGTCACTGATAGAGGAATTTCACCAATTTCTGGGCATAAGTGGGTTTAAAAGATTTGGGGAAGACGTCAGCAGGGGATATTCTAATTGAGCCCAAATGTTAGCAACAAACACAGTTCATCTGAACATCTAAGAGAAACTTATATAAAGGCATAAGAAACCCCATATTTACTTAGCTTCATGATTAATGTAACAAATATTAGAATGCTAGCAGATATATTTATGTTCACACATTCAAAGGTAATGTTTTGTTCTGTTCCATTATTTGTAAACCATATTGAACATTGGAAACGTGATATATAAGCTACTTAATATATGTAAATTCCTTTGCTGTAGAAACCTACTTTGTTGAATATTAGCATAACAGGTTAATATTTAATACATTCATATCTCCTTCTACAGTATAGCTACTTCAGAGTGCATTCATAGAAAAAACGTTACACAATATAGTAACATAGTATGACGGCAGATAAAGACCAGTATGGTGCATCTAGTCTGCACAGCACGGCAGTAAGAGTAGGTGCACTTGCCGCTCCGTGCAGATCACCCCTCCCCATGCCTTTGTTTAGGGGTGTACCCACCGCTCTGTGTAGATCACCCCTGTTTGTTCAGATATAAGAGATAGCTTTATGCTTATTTTGATTTTATCCTGTTCCTATAAAGGGATCCACTGTGTCTGTCCCAAGCCATTTTGAAATCTGTCACTGTTTGCCCCCACTACTTCCATCAGGAGGGCATTACAAGCATCTGCCACCCTTTCACTGAAAAAATATTTCCTGACATTGCCTTTCAGTTTACCCCCCTTGCAACTTTGTGTTATGTCCTCTAGTTTTACAGCTTCCCCGTCTTTGGAAGAGGTTTGTTTGTCCATTAATACTCTTATTTAAAGGTCTGAATCATATCTCCCCTATCCCTCCTCTCCTCCAGAGTGTACATATTTAGGTCTTCAAGTCTCTTCTCTTAAGTCTGACGCAGCCTCCAAATAATTTTGGTCACCTTCCTCTGAACCGCTTCCAGCCTTTGTATATCCTTTGCGAGATACAGTCTCAAACTGAATATTCCCAGTGAGGTCTCACCAGCAACTTATACAGTGGCTTTAGTACCTCTTCTCATGGTTTTCAGTACCATCTTTATGCTGACTCCCCCAGATCTACCTCTACGCCTGAAATCTCTCCAGCTATCCAGACCCAGATCTCTGCCTGCCTTTCTGACACTGCGGCCTGGATGTCTCACCGCCGCTTGAAATTGAACATGGCCAAGACTGAACTTATCTTTCCCCCTAAAACCTCCCCTCTTCCTCCTTTCTCAGTCTTTGTGGATAACTCTGTACTCCTTCCTGTTTCCTCGGCTCGTAATCTTGGGGTTGTCTGACTCTTCTCTCCTTCTCCACACACATTTGTCTGATAGCTAAGACCTGCTGTTTCTCTATCAGCAAAATCCATCCTTTCCTTTCTGAACACACTACTAACACGCTTATCCACTCCTTAATCACCTCCTGTCTTGACTACTGTAACCTACTCCTTTCTGGTCTCCCTCTGAATCATCTCTCCCCTTCAATCTGTTCAGCACTGCTGTGTGACTAATCTTCCGCCAGCTTCATCATGCCCACATTACTCCTCTTCTCAAGTCACTTCACTGGCTCCCTATCCATTTCTGCATCTAGTTCAAACTTCTCCTACTGGCCAATAAATGCATTCACTCTGCAGCTCCTCACTACCTTTCTTCTCTTATCTCTCCTTACAACCCCCCATCGGTAACTCCGCCCTTCTGGCAAACTCCTAACTCCAGATTTCGCTCCTTTCACCTTGCTGCACCTTACGCCTGGAACAAACTACCTGTGTCTGTACGCCAGGCACCTTCTCTGACCCTCTTCAAATCCAGGCTGAAAACCCCCCTCGTCGCTGCTGCTTTTGGATCGATTCACCTGATCTCCTTTTTCGTTTCCTTTCCCCCTTGTTTTATCCCAGCCTACACCTTCTGTGTTGTCTGTCTTGACTAGATTGTAAGTTCTATGAGCAGGGACTGTCTCTTACATGTCTGTGCAGCGCTGCATACGACTTGTAGCACTATACAAATGCTCAGTAGTAGTAGTAGTAGTTCTTTTCTGCTGATAATTGCTCTGAACGCAACCCAGCATCCTTCTGGCTTTTGAAACTGCCTTGTCACGCTGTTTTGCCACCTCAAGATAGTCAGAGGTCCTTCTCCTAGTCCGTGCACACCAATCTCTTGCCCTCTATCACATACAATTCTGCTTCCCAAGTGCATGGCATTGCACTTCTTCACATTAAATCTTAACTGCCAAGCATTACACCATTCTTCCAGCTTTTGTAGATCTTTCCTCATGTTCCCCACTCCCTCAGGGGAGTCCACTTTGTCGCAAAGTTTGGTGTCATCTGCAAAAACAGACTCTTCCATTCAGCCTTTCGGCATTATCACTCAAATATATTGAACATTACCAGTCCCAAGACCGAACCCTGGGGCACACCGCTAATCACCTTCCTTTCATCTGAGTGAGTTTAATGTCACCTTCTGTTGTCTGTCAGTCAACCAGTTTCTGATTCAGTTTACCATCTTGGAATCCATGCCCAAGCTGTTGAGTTTATTGATAAGCCTCCTATGAGGAACAGTATCAAAGGCTTTGCTGAAATCTAGGTAGATCACATCCATTGCATGCCCTTGATCTAGTTCTCTGGTCACCCAGTCAAAGAACTCAGATTTGTTTGGCAAGATCGTCCTTTGGTAAACCATGTTGCCTCGAATCATGCAATGTGTTGGTTTTGAGGAACGCCACTATTTGCTCTCTTTCAGGAGCGCCTCCATTACTTTTCCTGCCACCGAGGCAAGGCTTACTGGCCTATAGTTTGTCACTTCCCTATTACCACTTTTGTGAAGAGATAACATCAGCCATTCTCCAGTCTCCAAGGATCTATTAAAAACATCCTTTAAAGGCCCTGCAAGAACCTCCGAGTTCTTTCAGTATCCTGGGGTGTATCCCATCTGGTCCCATAGACTTGTCCACTTTCAGTTTTGCAAGCTGTTCTATCATCATTTGTGAATGGCGATAGATATATATACTTCATTCCCATTTGTATATCAAATCACATGTAGTCCTTCTCCAGGATTTTCTCTAGTGAAAATGGAACAGAAGTATTTGTTTAACATTTTTGCTTTTTCAATGTCACTTTCCACAAATCAATTCCCAGCACTTTTGAGTCCTGCAATTCCTCCTCTCCCTAATATATCTGAAAAAAAGTCATTGCCACACTTCAAATCTTTAGCCATCTTTTCTTCTGTCTTTGATTTTGCTAGCCTTGTTTCTTTTTGTCTTAGTTTGATCTTTTATTCTATTCTGTGTTCCTCAGTTTGCGAGCTTCTGAAATTTGTGAAAGCTGTGTTTTTTTCCTTTGTGCAGCCACTTTTTTGGAGAACCAAATAGGTTTCCTTTTCTTCTTGTTTTTATTTACTTTCCTTACGTATGTATCTGTTGCACCTTTTATTGTTTTCTTTGCAATTCCACTCCCCTTATCCCCTCCCACCCTACCAGCTCCTCTTTTACTGAAGTCAGTGTTTTGGAAGTCTAAAACTGAGTTTTCTGTGATTGGCTTCCACCTTGGCTTTTCTCTCAAACCACACCATTTGATGATTGCTGATGCTCACAAGGGCACCCACCTGGATATCTGACAGGCCATCTCCGTTGGTGAGCACTAAGTCAGCACGGAGCTCTCCCAGGTCGGTTCCATCACCATTTAAGTAACGCATCTTCGAAGGCATCCACAATTTTAATTTTTTTTTTACTTCTTTCCAGATTTGCAGAAGGAACACTCCAATCCAAATCAGGTAGATTAAAGTCACCCAGTATGACCACTTCCCCCTTGATGGTTATCTTTGCAATATCAACAATTTGCTAATCATTTCTTCGGTTTGAGTTGGAAGTCTATAGACCACACCAGTATGGATGACAGTGCCATCTCCTCTTTCAAACACAATCCAGAGCACTGCTTCTTTTCCCCCACGTCCCCTGCATTTCAGCAGCTTTAATATTGCTTTTGACATACACAAGAACATAAGATATGCCACACTGGGTCAGACCAAGGTCCATCAAGCCCAGTATTCTGTTTCCAACAGTGGCCAATCTAGGTCATATGTACCTAGCAGTTTCCCCAAGAGACAAGTTCCACAATGCTTGTACTGGGTCAAGCATTGATATCTTCGGTCACTTCTTAATGGTTTATGGACCTTTCCTCCAGGAACTTGTCCAAACCTTTTTTAAACCCAGCTACACTAACAGCCTTTACTACATCCTCCGGTAACAAATTCCAGAGTTTGATTACACGTTGAGTGAAAAAATATTTTCTTTTATTAGTCTTAAATAGTTTACCCTGTAGCTTCATTGCATGTCCCCTAGTCTTTCTTTATTCTGATAACGTAAACAATCGATCTACGTTTACCCATTCCACTCTGTTCATTAATTTATAGACTTCTATCATATCTCCCCTCAGCCGTCTCTTTTCCAGGTTAAAGATCCCTAACCTTTTTAGCCTTTCATAGGAGTATCCTTCCATCCCCTTTACCATTTTGGTGGCTCTTCTCTGAACCTTTTCTAAAATCGCTATATCCTTTTTAAGATACAGCGACCAGAATTGCACACAAAATTCAAGGTGCGGTCTTACCATGGAACGATATAGAGGCATTATAATATCTTGTTTTATTTTCCATTCCTTATCATACCTAGCATTCTATTTGCTCTCTTGGCCGCTGCTGCACACTGGGCCGAGGGTTTTAACATGGTATCTAAAATGACGCCTAAATCTTTTTCCTGGGTGGTGGTTCCTAATGTGGAACCTTGCATCGTGTAACCATAGTTTGGGTTGTTCTTCCCTAGGTGCATAACCTTGCACTTGTCCACATTAAATTTCATCTGCCATTTTGATGCCCAGTCTTCCAATTTATCAAGATCCTCTTGCAATTTTTCACAATCCTCTTGGGTTTTAACAACTTTAAATAGTTTTGTCTCATCTGCAAATTTGATAACCTCACTCGTTATTCCACTTTCCAGGTCATTTATGAATATGTCAAAAAGCAGCGGACCCAGCACAGATCCCTGGGGTACACCACTATTCACCTTTCTCCATTGGGAAAATTGGCCATTTAGCCCTACCCTCTGCTTTCTATCTTTTAACCAGTTCCTGATCCACAATAGTACACTGCCTCCTATCCCATGACTCTTTAGTTTTGCCAAAAGTCTCTGATGAGGGACCTTGTCAAAGGCTTTCTGAAAGTCCAGATACACAAAATCAACTGACTCACCTTTGTCCACCTGTTTATTCACTCCTTCAAAAAAACATAACAGATTAGTAAGACAAGATCTTCCTTGTCTAAAGCCATGTTGGCTGTCTCCCATTAGGTCGTGACTATCTACATGCTGAGTAATTTTATTCTTTATGATGGTTTCTACCATTTTTCCCGGTACTGACGTCAGGCTCACCGGTCTGTAGTTTCCCGGATCACCCCTGGAACCTTTTAAAAATTGGTGTTACATTGGCGATCCTCCAATCTTCAAGTATTAGAGATGATTTTAATGATAGTTCACAGATTACTGATAGCAGGTCTGCAATCTCATATTTCAGTTCTTTCAACACCCTTGGATGTATACCATCCGGCCCAGGGCTAACGCCTCCTCTTTTTATACCCTCTCTATCTCTTCTAAATAGATTATAGCCAGCTATGGCTATATCCCATTCATGTGACTAGTTAGACCATGTTTCTATAATGGCCACAATGTCCAAGTCCATTTCCACCATTAGGGCTTCCAGATCAGAACTTTATTGGCTATGCTTCGGGCATTTGTTGAATGGCTTGCCTGCCTTTTGCATGGATTTTTTTCTACATGCCCCTTCCCGCTTGCCATTGATGTGTTCAAAAGTGTTGCAGTTTCCAATGTTTGGCTTCTGCTGGGATTGATGCAAAGCAATATCCTATGACTTTCCCACCAAATATATACATATTACAATGAACCCAAAAATCTCATCAGGTCAATATTCAACTAGCACAGTCAGCATCTTAACAGCAGGGGTTTGATTCCCGCTCAGGGACAGCAACCTCTGGCCAGGACTGGTGTCTACTCAGTCCCTTAATCCTCTGCTGCCTCAGGTACACATGGAGATTGTGAGCCCTTTGAGGACAAGGACTCATTGTTTTGTAGATGGGCAGTATAAAAATAGGTAGCAGTGCTGAATATATGTAGTGAACCATCATCCATTTAATTTAATTTTACCAGTAAATAAAGAACTTTTTAGTATGATAGAAATTTATATTTAGTTCACACCTTTTTCAGTAGTCTAAGGAGAGTTACATTCAGAGAGGAAAACACCTACTGCACCTTTGGAAAACCTACTTGAGGCAGGGACAGTTAAGTAACTTCAAGATCACAAGGAGCAGCAGTGAGATTTGAACCTCGGCGTCCCCAGTTCTCAGCCCACTGCTATAACCATCAGCCTATTCCTATACTGCCTGTCCATAACAGCACATTATTAGTTAAGTGGCATACTATTGCATACCATTTGTGAAAACAGGTTATGCATTTGCTACAAATGAACGCATAACTTCCTATCAATATCAGGCCACGTTTATATATTTGTAGATGGAATTATCTAAAGTCTGTACTTTAAAATGATTGGACACCTGCCATAAGACATCTATGCAAGGATCAATCCAGTCTATCACCAGTGGAAATTGCAACACAACACAAAACCATCTCTACTTTAAATCTTTTCCTCTATATCTTGGATGTGGTCTATGAAGCTTTTTCTATATAACACCACCATTTTACATCATTTAGTTAATCCCTGTAAACAATTATAGCTTAGCTAGCTTGGTAGCTCAGTGGCAGTGCAGCCATGCAGAACCACTTGAGTTTAAATGCCCAGCTCCGATTTTCTTTGCTCTGAAACAACCAAGGCTAGGGGTGTCAAGTCATCAAGCAATACCACCAATTGTTAGGGTCCAGGAACAAAGCCCAAAAAAGCCCTGATGCAATGCCCCTAGCCAAAGACTCACTACAATGACTGGAAAACAGCTTGAGAGGGGATATAATAAAAGGGAGACAGCCTTGGATAGCTTCATAAAGGTTCATAGCATCAGAGTCTAACCCAGTTTTGGGCTGATCTTGAAGCTTATAAGATAAGATAAGTGAACTGCCAGACCAAAGGAAACCACAAACAAATTTGATTGTGTTTGGGTGACCAAGACCTAGAGATCAAGAGCATGCGATAGATGTGATCTACCAAACGTCAAAGCCTTTGATACTGTTCCTTATAGGACACTTGTGAATAAACTGAACAGCCTGAGGATGGGTCCCAAAGTTGCGAACTGGATCAGAAACTGGTTGACAGATGACACAGGGTGATGACAGTAAACAATTTCACTCAGAAGAAAGGTGAGTAGTTAAGTGCCTCAGGGATCAGTTTTAGGATGGGTGCTGTTCAGTATCTTTGTGAGTGATATTACTGAAGGAATGAAAAAAGTTTGCTTTTTTTCAGATGATTTTCAATAGGCTGGACTGCTGAAGGAGTGGACAACATGAGGAGAGATCTCCAAAAACTAGAAGAATAAATCTTAGCTGCCAAGCATTAGACCAGTGTGAAGTACAGAGCCATGCACTTTGTATGCAGAAATCTTAAGGAGTTGTATGTGATAAGGGGCAAGTGGTTGGTGTAGAGACTAGGAGAGGGGCCTCAAACCTATAGTGTCTGAGGATCTCAGGGTGGCAAAGCAATGTGACAAGGCGATAGCCAAAGCAAGAAGGATGCTGGGTTGCATACAGAGGAATAATTAGTGCCCCTGTAGAACTCATTAGTGAGGCCTCACTTGGAGTATTGTGTTCAGTTTTGGAGACCATATCTCACAAATGTTATAAAAAGACTTGAAACAGTTCAAAGGAAGGTGACTACAATGATTTGTAACATGTGCCAGAAGACATGAGACTAAACTTGAATGCTTAAATATGTATACCCTAGAGGACAGGAGGAACAGAAATACGATACAGATGTTTAAATACTTAAAATATTAGTGAACAAACCTTTCAAAGAAGGGGAATCTGTAAAACTAGGGGACATAAAATGAAGCTGCAAATAGCTAAACAAAAGCATCTTCAGGAAATACTTCAACTGAAAAGGGTGGTGGATGCCTGAAATGCCCTCCTAACAGAGATGGTAGGGGCAAATACTGACTGAATTCAAAAAGGCATGGGGCAAATAGAGGATCTGCATAGCAAGAAATTGGAATCAACACAAGCCTAAATTTTTTAGGTTAACAAATTAAAGGATGCCCTGCACCAAAGTAAGTGGTGGGTACAACCACTCTGGCCACCTTACTGGGCAGATTAGATGGGCCATACTGGTCTTTATCCACAGTTTATGTTACTATGTAGCTGTATCTTTTCAAGAGATTAATATAGGTATTTCCTATTGACATACTTTCCACTTACAAATTTAAAAAAAAAAAAAACCCTTTCAATGAAATCGCTCACGTTTACACTTTGAATTTAGCCAAAAACAATGCAAACATTTACTTGTTGGCTCTAGGAGTTTCCTCTTCACTAGGAGGGGGGGGTTTCTTCTTCTTAGATCACTGCCACCGACAGCCACCTTACCTCCCTCCCACCCCCCACACAAACACTTATTCATCTAAGACATGTGAACACAACCATGCTAACAGCTCCAAAACACTGCATAGGTCTGGTTTCCAAAATGGCATATAAAAAGATAAAATGTTCTCATTTGATCAAATGAGCCTTATGCACCATTTGCTCCATGAGCATTATTGTGGAACTCCTGAAACTCATTCATGGTATGAAATCACCATTTTTGCTATGTAGCAATCCAAATATAAATGTTTAACTATAGAGAGTTTCAGAACTTAATTTGTAGACAAAAAGGAATTTGCACTATGGAGCCAGAGAAAGTACTGGGGAGCCAGTGACAGGACTATAGCAAACTAGAAACGTACACTCAAACTCATGAAGCTACCCCTGCCCCCCAAGCCATGCACACAACTCACTTATCTGGCTTCCTGGAAGCCCCACTACTACTACCACAGTACTTATTTGTATAGCGCTACAAGGTATACACAGCCCTATACATAGAGAAGTAAGAGTCCCTGCTCAGATCTTACAAACTAATCAAGACAAAAATCACCACAAAACTGGGGATTAGAGTATGGTAAGATACACAAGCTGTGAAGGAGAGAGAGGAGCATCAGGATCCAAAAGCAGCCTTAAGGTGGGTTTTTAGCCTAGATATGAATAGGATTACAGAAGGAGCCCCTTCTGTACTTGTATCCTGTGAAGCCACACTGATTGTACAGCCCTTGCCAGGCATGGCAGCAACAGGAGAAGAGGGGCTAGATTGAGTGGAGTGACTTCTCTGCTCCGGGCTTATTCCTCCCCTTCCTCTTCCCAGGCTGTGTGGAAGGAGGGGTTGAGCAGAAACCCCCAGTTGCTCTGGAGTCTTGAGACGTGGACATGTCCCAGGACATTCCCCATAACTTACAGTCTAGGTAGGTTAATTTTTGAAGCCTACCAAAAATGCAATATGGTGCCATTCATCCATATTGAGGACATTTCTTTTAGTCATATGCCAAATGATGAAGTGGATATACAGCTTCAACCTTTAATTCATCTATCCCTGAACCTCAGATTATGGGTGCTAAGAGCGAAGGGCATTACCCTATAAGGTAGGCTCACTGTAAAATCATAAATTGAATCACTCGACTTAGACAGCATAAAAACAGTGCTGGAAAAATGTGCAAATGTCCTCCAAAAGCAAAACACTGAAAGCAATATAATTGAGAAGCTATTTTGTTACTGGATATTTTACATGATTGGAAAGTTTCTTTGCAAGGAGCAGAACTATTTCCACAAGCCATGTGGCTACATGCAGGAAAGACTTAGCTGGTGCATTTTTCAGGAGCAATTGAAGTACTCCCCTTACTAATCCGACTTATCCAAGACCACAAATGCACACTGCCGGTAGTGCACAAGCTACTCAAATCTAAAGTGCACCCAAGTGTTTAATTGGATAGACCCCAGCACTACATTCCCCACACTATTAGTTATGTGCAACTAAGCCTCATTACCTGAATACTTTTTTGCTTATTCTGGTGGAAAGGCTTAGTGATTCAGACCACAAGTTGCATGGAATATCTTAGCAGTTAACTGCTTTGACAGCAAAAAAAAAAAAAAAAAAAAAAAAAAAAAAAGGAAAAAACTGACAAGGAGATTCTGAGATTCTGGCATTAGAAAAGACTGGCAAATATCTACTAAAATTCAAAGAGCTTATTCAGTGGTCTTGGCACTGGCTATGAAGACAGAATGATTTAAGTGGTCAGCATTGCACATTTCCATCCACCTGCCTATCACAATGCTCCTTTTTACCCTGCCAACTCTACCCCAGCTCATTTCTTTTATCTTTCTAGTCTGAGAAAAGCACTCTTCTCCCTTCCCCACCCATCCCAGTTCCAAGTCTTTTTCTACCTAGCACCAGCAGGGTGTGTCACACAGGGTACCACTGGGATCCCCAAGACATGTCAACTAGAAGTGCCACAGACCCTTACTGACTCAGCTTGCCTCCTCTGACCCAAGTGTGCTCAAACATAGAATACTGCATGGACCCCGAACCCCATCTGTTCACACCCATGACACCACCTGACTTCCCAACCTCACCTCAGCATTCTCCCAAACCTTGTTAGCTTAATCTCCTCTGCAGCACAGCTGCTGCATCTTCAATAACCAAGGGGGGAGGGGGGGGCGCGCGCGATGAACTCGGGTAGTGGTAAAGGCTGAGCCATAATTAAGAGTAGGCACAAATAATTTTGTGTTGCAGCTAATACTGCCAAGAGATGAGGCAGGCAGAGAAGAAAAGGTGGCTCCAAGGTCTGAATAATAAAGAACATGCAAGGGAGGCCTGGAACAAAACAGTCAGTGAACAGGTTATTTGAAAACTGTCTGCTCTCACTGTGGGTAAGAATACACAGTGATTGTCAAGGTAGTAGGATTTGATCTTTTTCAGTTTCAGATAGATCTAGTCACTCTGTAGGGCGGGCTTAAAGTCCTTTAAAATGCCTAATCAACTGGTTGTCATGCATGCGCCGTGTCTTTGGGACTCCCCAGAGAATCAATGGGGGTAAGTCTCTAGATGCATTGAGCGGCGTGTATACAAGGTATTATTTAATGATTTTTCATTATAATTCAACAAGTGCATGATGGGAATGTCATAAGTTCAGTTATTGATTGGCACTGTTTTTTCCAGATCTTGATATCAATATTCGTCCCTTGAAAAACCCTATAAGGAGAAATGCACGGGCACCTAACACGGTCAGCGTTGGGACAAGATTTTTTGAAGAGTATGAAGAAAGAAAAAATACGAAACACGATAATCACTACTAAGGGAATTTAATGAAAAAGCACAAGTGCAACACAATATTTTCATATCACACAGAAAAGCTAAGTATTTTTTTTGGTCCATGATTATGAACCGAGTTTGTTATATAAAGTGTGATATGATTTTTTGCCAACATTAGCCGTTGATGTTAACCGGCACATAACTGGGGAGGTAATAGTACCCAGCTTTGAGTGCCTTATGGTTGGATCAGTCCTGAGTTACTGAACACGAATCTATCATTGAATGTGGGATTTTATTTGTTACTTCGAAGTAACCATTCAGATAAATTAGACCTCAATTGAAGGCAGTAGGATTGACCAACTACTTTGATAACCCCCAGAAGTTGCCATCCATTAACTGCCTAATAAGCAGGCCCTGCGATGAGCAGACAGCATAGCTGAAATGAATACAGGACTTAAGTAAAACCAACAAATTTTCACCATGTTTTAACTTTTGAAGATACCAGGCTTCTAACACATTTTACTATGAATAGGGTCTATCAGTTTTAAACTATAAGTTCAAGTTTTAGGTCAACTGAGTTTATTTTAAACACCAGATTGCTGTCACAGCCTCTATTCTTACCTGGTCTAGCTTATTTTGCTTAAGAGAAGCTAAGACGTATTCTCCCGAGCCCTACACTGCTGACTCTGCTCCAAGCAGCATGGTACTCAGTCCCACAAAGTTCTCAATGACTGGAGAGAAAGGAGTACAGCACCACACAGCTCAAAGTGACAGAACCACGCAAACCTGCTAGAAGGCTGTTGGAGTACCAGAAATTGGAATAAAGGAGTAAGGGCTGTGAGTAGGAGGGGAGAGTCAGCAAGAATGTCTTAAACGTCTTAAAAGTCTCTTCTTAACAGTTTCAGGTCACTAAACTTTTACTTGCACTTACTTTACAGAAAGACAGCATCTTTTTCACCATTTTTTATTTGATCTCTTAACACTCAGAATTCCCAGAAAAAATACAAACTGAAAACCAAGATCCTTAACACTTAATTATCCTTCACTGCAATACTTTGATGCAAGCATGTAAGTGACATTTGGACAACGAAGTTAGATGGCAAGACAGTTTGCAGCAGTTATTTAATACAAATACTTAAATATTTATCATGGCAGAATAGACCAAGTAAAGAAATCTGACAAAGGTCAGCTTCTCTAACAGCATTAATATGGGAATGGCCTAAGTGCTTGATGAGAGAAACAAGGAGCGATGCCCATATAGTAATATTAAGTACTACACTGTAGGCACCTTGCAATATTTGATAAATTTAAAAAAAAAATCTCTTGTTTATGTGTCTTAAAAGTATTGTAACCTTCTATGGCTTATTGTTAAGTGCCAGCGAGTCCATATCGACTCATGGCGACCCTTGATAGTTGTCCTAAACTTTGTTCCCTGTTCACTCAGGCAGCTCATTGTTGATACAGCATCATCCATAGCTGCGTTACTGTAGCCATACCTTTCATTGTTGGGCTTCCTTTTTTGCGTGGACCCTCAACTTCATCTCATAGTCAATAAGACTGTCAACCTCAATTGTTTATGCACCTAGGCTAAAGTCCTAAGCTATTTAAATAACTGGCCTTCTGTAACTGCCCTGCAGAAGGCAACAAAAACTAACCCCCACCCTTCCTCATACCACATTACAGTATTCGTCAGTCAAAGCAAGTTTTTCCTAGCCATTATGTGTACAGAACCACGGCAGTGTCTGCGCGCGGGCGCGCGCACACACTATGCATAACACATTCAAGCACTCCTAGAACGTGACTTTCCTCAAAAAAAAAAGGGGTGTTCCGAAAATAGACCAGCGTACTAGGCTGGGAAACACAAGAGGAAAAGAAAAAATGTTAAGGGTTTGCTTGTCACAGGCAGTAAATGGAAACAAATGTATCTATAGTGATTCGCACAGCTCCTGGTCCTATTCTGCAGATCTCCGTTTATAGGACTATAGAAAGTACAAAGAAACTCCAGAACATCCAAACTGAAAGGGGAAAAAAATGCCAAACCATTAGCTTTCAGCTTGTGTATCCCCGCTACTCCTATAGAAAGCCTACGATAACACTTTGAAGTTATTTTGTATACACAGAGACCACCAACACTTTTCAACAAGCTGTCTACCTCTTGAGGTACCGATCACAGTTCTATCGTCTTAAAAAAGAGAAAATAAACTGGCAAGCCATATACGAATCGACCCGGACCCTCCAAGACGCAGGAAACTCGTACCCCCCGGAAAATACCTGCACAAGGATAAGGAATACTCCAGCAGCTGCAACACGAAGTACCGCTCTTCCCAAGGGTAAACACAGGCTGGAGCTCGGGCTCCTTCGCACAACCTTCTCGGCCGCGAGAATAAGGGCCATAGAACGTCTAAAGCCACCTTTACCCGCCAACCCCACGCCGGGACGATGCCGACGCGTAGCCCGAGGGCAAAAGGCGCGCTCGGACAGGAGCTGCCCCTCCACGCGCCCACCTCCCACACCTGCCGGCGCCGCTCTCCTACCTCCAGCAGCCGGAGCAGCTCCGAGCCGCACGCGACCTCCACCCCTCCTCCTGCTCCGGGCAAGCCGCTCGCCGCCAAGCAACCGCGGCACGTGCTCGAGCCGCTAGCGCGCGCACACACTTACCCACGGACTCGCTTGGACTGAACGCTTGAGAAGCTCCGTGTCAGCCCCGCTCTCTTATCGCTTCGGATTCCGCAACACCTGGGCGCATTGGTGACGTAAGCGACCCCTCCGCACGGGCGCCTGCGTGGGTGCTGAAGAAACACCGGGGTTCGAGGTTGAGTTGGCCTGGGCTGGAGCGGGAGGAGGTGGCTAAACTCAGTGCTCTACCCTCCAACTTCTTAGCAGTGACGGTTCATAGTCCCCCCTGATGGCCTGCCAGGCTTTCTTATCCCTCTCTCTTGCATAATCGTTTGTAATGTGCAGCTCACACGTAGGTAACTCGTCCAGTATAGCAGGGAAGGAACGTAGGTGCTGAAAGAGGGGTGTAGAAGGAGGCTGGTTGGTTAGGACAAAGGCTGCACCTTTGAAAATCAAGAAACAAAATAGTGCTTAATATGGAGAGACAACACGTCGCATTCACACGAAGTACGCTGGTAGTCTCGAACTATGTACGAGTAGAATGGAAGGTAGTAGTTCACCTGGCAATTGTAACATATTTAGGTGGGTCCCATGAGGTCTAAGAACAAGGATTTTATTGAGTGATACTTCAACAACATAGTATTATATTTCATATTATAAAGATCATTACGGAGTGATTTAGTTTGATCTGTCCCTATGGAATGTTCAGTGGGTGGTTTCTGTTTGGGTAATGTTTCCAAATGGGTTAGTTTTGCACAATTATTCATTTATTAAAACTATTATCTTTCTCAAGCTGAGGTAACAATACAATCCAATGAACCAAAAATACATACTATCTCATAAATTCACATAAAATAAAATCTGACTACTACCCCTATCAAGAATTAAACTCGCTCTTAAACCAGGGTATGTGGGGTAAAATACACCAATTAGAAAACAGTCATTTTGTACTGTTTCTTCTATTATGGTTTTCTTGTGCTTGTCTTCTTTACTACAATGTCTGGTTTTTTTTAATCAATAGTCTTATTGGTTGGAGTAGGAATGTGCTAGGTAATTACAACTTCTCTCCGGTGTAATTTGGTTTTGTTTGAGTCTTTGGCAGGGCCGGATTTACCTTGAGTGAGGCCCTACGCCAACAAAAATTGTGGGCCCCCAGCAGGGGCGGCCCAAGGGGGGTGTGAGCCTCATTTGCATAAGGGGCCTCATTTGCATAAATATTTGCATAATGTTACCATATACTAACTTTTAGTAAACGTGCCTCTTAATGAGTGTATGGATAAAGAAAGACTAAAAGATTTCTACATTACTATAATCCAGTGCCAACTGCCAGACACATTAGGAACTACTACAAACACTGCCCATTTAGAACCCATAGCAAACCCACCGTATCCTAACAGCACTACCAGGACTCACAAAGCACCATACTCTACCAATCAAAAGGCAACACTGCAAATATTAAACCAATACATTTCAGAGAACAACAATACATGACCTACTGGGGAAAGAGAACAAGTGGCAATGTCAAATAGGAATTATATAAACAGAACACCTCAGCTCAGTTACACATGCAGAACATAGACCATCACCAAACAAGTAATCACATTTTAGAAACAGGAAGACAATAATTAAACTGGGAATCCCAAAAGCCAAACTTGGAATGTACAACACTGTAGAAATAAAACTATACATTAATTTGCTCTTGTACTAAACAAAGCGCAGACGTTAATGATGCACATTTACCAGAGCTGACATATTCCAATTAATAAATTCAAAATAAAGAGATATTTTTCTACCTTTTGTGCATTTTTTTCAGCTGCAATTGCTCCAGCCACTTTCTTCTGGTTTCTTCGTGTCTTCTGCTAACTCTCCATCGTCTGCTGTCCATTTGTCCTTTCTTCTCTCTTCTAGTTTTTTTCCATTCTCTCTCTACATCTGCTTTAACATACTAATCTTTCTCCTTTTGCTCTTTCCTCATTCCTATTTTATCCACTCAAATTATACCCCTCCATCCTCAATCCCCACTTACTCTCCCAATACCCGGCCAATTGTAGATTTTTTATCCCTCCCACACAAAATATTTTTCCCTTCTCCATTTTACTCTTCCAGCCCCATCCCATTCTAATCCTCCCCCAACATCAGCTCCCTTCTAGTTCCAGCGTCACCCAGCATCCATTCCCTTCTAGTCCCTGCATCAGCCCATTTCCAGTCCTAGCCACCCATCAGCCCATTGCCAGTCCTAACCCCCCCATCAGCCCACTTCCAGTCCTAACCCCATCAACCCATTTCCAGTCAGCCCCCCATAGCCCATTGCCAGTCCTAACCCACCCCCCCATCAGCCCACTTCCAGTCCTAACCCCATCAACCCATTTCCAGTCAGCCCCCCATAGCCCATTGCCAGTCCTAACCCCCCCCCATCAGCCCACTTCCAGTCCTAACCCCATCAACCCATTTCCAGTCAGCCCCCCATAGCCCATTGCCAGTCCTAACCCCCCCCCATCAGCCCACAGCCCATTACCAGTCCTAACCCCATCAGCCCACCTCCAGTCTTAACCCCCCAGCCCATTTCCAGTCCTAGCCCCCCCATAGCCCATTACCAGACAGCCCCCATCAGCCCACAGCCCATTACCAGTCTTAACCCCCCCAAAGCCCATTACCAGTTCTAACCCCCCCAACAGCCCACAGCCCATTACCAGTCCTAACCTCATCAGCCCACCTCCAGCCTTAATCCCCCAACCCATTTCCAGTCCCAGCCCCCCCCCCAATAGCCCATTACCAGTCCTACCCTCCCCCCCCCCCGGCCTAAAGTAAAATTTGATTTTAAATAAAAACCTGCTGGCTGCCGCCGCGGGGCCCCCTCTGCTGCCGCGGCAGCATGGACTGACCCGCGGGGGCCCCCTCAGCAAGCTCGATCCCTCCCTCCCTCCGTGCAGGCTGTGAGAGACGCGAAGGCAGACTGTCTCCTTCGCGTCTCTGTTAAGCCCGCAGGGGCTGATGGGAAATGTCCCATCAGCCCCTGCGGGCTTAACAGAGACGCGAAGGAGACAGTCTGCCTTCGCGTCTCTCACAGCCTGCACGGAGGGAGGGAGGGATCGAGCTTGCTGAGGGGGCCCCCGCGGGTCAGTCCATGCTGCCGCGGCAGCAGAGGGGGCCCCGCGGCGGCAGCCAGCAGGTTTTTTTTTTAATTTTATTTTTAAAAAAAAGCCTAACTTGTTCCTTTTTTGTGGGCCCTTCCCAGCTGTGGGCCCTACGCCATGGCGTACATGGCGTATACGTAAATCCGGCCCTGGTCTTTGGTATCTTCCTCATACTCCCTTAATTGTGGATTCCTCAGGGTTCAATGCTCTCTCTCCTCTGCTGTTTGGTTCACTCTTTGGTTGAATTGTTAGGCATTACTGGCCATTGTTTCTGCTCATTGCATACTATATGTAGGCTCCCATGCAACCTGATCTTTCCCCTTTGAATGATTGTTTACTGAAGAGCAGTATATCACATTTTAATAAACTAAACTAAAGACATTTGCTCATTGGGTGGATCATATCTAAGTGTCCAAATGCCAGACCATGTGGGTCACAGATAGCTCTTAGTGTCTGAATTGTGCCCCTTCATTATCTGGCCAATTAGTTATTAGATCTCTTCACTCAAAATTCTAGGCTGTCATATTGACTCCCAGTTGTCATTTAAAGTTCAAATAGCAGCAGTAGCAAAGGCTTTCTTCTTAACTCTTAGATGAATATGTACCATTAGACCCTACTTTGGTTCATGCTTATCAACTATTTTGATTATTGCAATGTGCGATGATCTCAAGCTGTTTGCGCCTAAGCATCTGCTGATTATTAAAACACAGCCATTAAACTTATTTCTTTCCCCATAAGTTTGATCAGACCTCCTCTTTATTAAAAGACTGCCACTGGCTACCAGCTTACCTATAAGATCAAATTTACAATTTTAATTATGACAGACAGCATTCCGTTCCAGTCCACCAGCTGGTTTACATGAATGCACATTTTAGATAGTATGTGAAGATGGGAACTGAGGCATAGAGATTGCAACATGCACAATCCCATCAGTATTTTAAGAAAGGCTTTGCTAATATAAAATAGTGCAGGAGTGAAAAGGGATTTGCCACTGTGTAGAGCCAGAGGAGCCATTTGACAAATGTACACATGGGAAAAATCAATAGAATAAACGCAGCAATTTACACATGTGCTGTAAGTGCTGGCACACACATACAACTGTAAGTAAGGTTTTAAAAAATGGTTTTGTTCTAATCTTTCATTGAAACAATGACGACACAAAATCTTTCATATTAGGGAAAATTTGGTAACCTTTGCTGTGAATGAGCAATAAGCAATGTGTTCTGAGAGATTTGGTTCACAGTGTAAGGATCCTCTGCTTTCAGTCAGTACTTTTCAGATAAGCCTGTAGCTCTTACATTTCTCCTTCAGAACTCTCAGAAAGCATAGCCTTCCACCTGATTCAGCCAAAGCTTTCAAAGAAGGCTTCATTATGTAATAAAGACTTTGTGTCGGTTATTCTTATTTGCATTTCATGTCTCCGTAAGTTCTATGTTCTTCAGTTTCTTAAATTTCAAATATTTATTGAAAAAAAACCAATCTATCCTTCATATGAAGCTGAATTAGAATTTAGCTATCTCTGGCACTCTCAAATTGGAAGATTTCTGCATTGCTTGTGAAGGAACCTCAACAGCCAGACAGAAGAAAATAAGAGATAAGGCATCCTGCATCTCAGGGATAACCCTTATAGAGGACATGAAATATAGATAGCAATTAGCTTTAATTCTGTTTCTAAAATTTGGATCTCATTATATGCAGATTTATTTATCCTCCCCTAAAGCTTCTGCTATGGAGGTATTAAACATTCTTATTAATTAAGCTGCAATGTCTGGTTGTTACAAATTGTAATGCATCTAAAATATTTCTAGTAAGGCCTAAAATTCAAATATCAGCATCTCTTGTTAAGCTCAGGTTTACATAACTTAGCGTTATAAAGATCACTAGAAACGTTTTTGTTTTTTTAGACTTTGTAGTTTTTTTTTCTTGCCTGCGGTTCAATAAATAAACAACTGTTTTCAGACAAGCATCACTGAGTGGAGTCTACTCTTCTCCACCGTTCCAGCAATTATTCTTTAACATAACTGTGGTATAACATTGTCATTATCCCCCCCTGCTCCCCCCTCCCCTCCCCTCCCACCCCAGCACAGCTCCCCCCTTCACCCTTCTGCCCAGGGATTCTCCCATGTACTCATCACCCCACCTATCAAGTAGCACTCCCTCAAATCGCCTCTTCCACACCCTTTCGCACATACCTATCCCATACGAAAAACTTCATTATGGGCATAGGGTCCCAGTTGTTGAATGTAAGGTTCCCAAATCAGTAAAAAGGAAGCCCAATGTTTAGCATTACCCTTGGCTCCCCTCCTTTCAAACAGCATCAATTGATGGAAACTATTACACCATTCCCAGAAGGTAGGAGGCAATTGCTCTCTCCACCTGTGAAGTATCGGTCCCTTCCCCACCAGGCATGCCTTCTGCACTAGCAAGCGCTCCCATCTCCCCTTTGGGTGGAGTGATCCCAGCTAATCCAATGCTACAAAGGCCCCAGTCCACTTGATTTGTTGATGTAACAAGTTACTCATATTGGTGCTAATCCACATCCAATAAGGGTGAAACTTTGAACAGCCCCGCCACATATGACCCAAGTCTGCGAGGGGACTCAAATACTTAGGGCAACTCCCATCACACGCCAGACCACTCCACAGCGCGCGTCTCGGGGAAAAATGCACCCGAGTGACACTTTTAAACTGCACTTCTCTCCATTTAGTCCCTTCTACCACTCCCACAATCCGGCTTAGACCCTTACTAATTGAACCTGGTGGCACTCCTTGACCCAGTTCCTCTGCCCACCAAACCTCCTCTCGGGAATAATCCGGCCATAGGGAGTAGGGCATCAATCTTTTCTTCAAAGCTGATATTGAGGGCGGGGACTCTGCTCCCAATGCAAAAAATTCTAGAATCCTCGCAGAACTTTCCGATGTTAGTTCACTGTTGGGGAAAGACACCACATAATGGGAAATCTGTAAATAAGCAAAATAGTGACTGCCACTCAGCTCATAAACCCTGTGAAGAGTCTCAAACGACTGACATTTCCCATTAAGATCCACCACATGCCCAACATGGCGAATACCAACTGCCCTCCATTTCTGAATAACTGCCATTGTGGAACCCGGGGTGAACCTAATATTGCCCTGCAAAGGCAACCAGCTTGAAACACCCAGAGACCTACCCCAATAACGACAACTGTATCCATGTCTGTCGGACCGGGTCCACTAGTATACCTCTATGTACCCGCCCAGGCAATTGCGAGCCGTCTAAATGCAAGGCTGCCAACAAGGTCTGAGGGGCCACCAAGGCTTCCTCAAGAGCCCTAGGGGTATAGGTTTCTGTATCACCTAACCAATCTCTTAAGTGCTGGGCTTGACACGCCAGAGCATATAGCCGCAAATCCAGGATTCCCATTCCTCCAGCCCACCAACTTCCACGCAGGCAGTGCATCGGGATCTGCGCCCTCGCCCCTTTCCATAGGAATCCCTGTATCTCTCGCTCTAAACATGCAATATGTCGTTGTAGCAACCACACTGGGAGTGTCTGCATCCAAAATAGTACTCGAGGCAAGATCACCATCCCCACCGCCGCCACTCCCCCCCCCCCCCCATGACAGGGGCAGAGGTCGCTATGCCTGCAGCTGCGCCCGAGTCCACGAGAAATCCTTTCAAAATTCCAGTTATATAACTCTTTTGGGTCTCCAGTTAGGAGAATTCCCAAATAGAGAAAGGAGTCTCCAGCCCACCTAAGTGGAAAGGAATTTCCCCAATTCCCCCTCACCTCACCCAGTACATCCAAGGCTTCAGATTTGTCCATATTAATACGCAGTCCCGCAAGTTTCCCAAATATGGAGAACTCCACCAACAGTCTATGTAGCGATTGCTGCAGTTGGCATAAATGTACAAGAATGTCGTCTGCAAAAGCTGCTATCTTAAACCCATACCGTCCTATACGTATCCCTCAAATTTCTTTAGAAAGCTCTATTTTACGTATAAAAGGGATCTAGAGACAGCACAAATAACAGAGGTAAAAGCGGGCACCCCTGTCTTGTGCCTCTTTCCAGTGGAAACATGTCGGACAGCACACCGTTACAAAGCACACTCGCAGTCGGACCCGTTTAAAGGAGTCGGATCATATTACAAAAGCCATTCCCAAACCCATAATGGGGCAAAAGAGCTTGTAGATACCCCCAGTCCACCCGGTCAAATGCCTTTTCCGCGTCAAAGCTAATTAACAAGGACTGCCACTCCCGTTCCCGAGCCCATTCCAAAGATACCAAAATCTTACGTAAACTGCGCACCACGTAGCAGCCTCTCACAAAACACACTTGTGACTCATGGATCAATTCTGCCAACATCGGGGCCAAACATTCTGCCAACACCTTAGCATGACCTTAGCCATGACCTTTAGATCAAAGTTTAACAATGATATTGGTCTATAGGAGGAGGCCTGCATATGATCTTTATTCAGTTTAGGTAGTGTCATCAACCCCCCCTGGTGGCCAGTGGCTGTAAGGGTAGGTTGAGCATATTATTTTCTGGGAGTAGAGGGCTCCTTTAAGGCCAAGGGTATCTTGGTCTTTGTAGTCCTGCTCCTTATGTGAATAAATTGTGTATGCCAAGTAGAGGGTAAATAAGGCTTTTATTTCCCTTTTAACGCAAAAGATTCGCTGAGATACAGAAATACAGAAAGTCCTTCTTTTCAGGCTTCCACCACAACATAAGTAAAGAGGTAAACTGTTACAAACTTCACAGTTGCTTGTAGGATTTAACCACGGATTCTTTCAAACTTTAGAGCAAAACAAAGGAGTGAACATTCCTCTTTCATTCAGCACAAACATGAGTATTCTCAAAGCAATGTCTGTATACCTCACAGTTCAGGGAGTGATTCAAAACTGCCCGCAATACAAATGGAGCAATCCATTAATTCATCTTGAGATAAGGGAATAGGATCCTCAAGCGCTATCTGCATGGGCTCTGGGTCATTGTTATCTCCCTCTGAATTGGAGCTTTCCCTGGCTGCTATATTTTGCCCGTCACTGTTTCTGTTCCCTTGTTTCCAGTAAGGCTATTCTAGGGCTCTCAAATAAGCATAGCTTGTTCCTATGCCCTTACGTCCTGGCTTATAAAACTCCGGCCTACTTCTTTTCCTTTCAAACTGGATATCTGCTTTACAAGAGCTTCTAGGAGCTGTGCTTCTCTTTATGAATAAAGTGTCACCATACCTTGGCTTCCTGTAGCCGGTATAACTGGAGTTTTCCTTCTCAGGCACTTCTCTCAGGACACAGTCTCTTTGGCAGACTTTCTCTTGGAAGCTTCTGGGCACTGCTTGACCTTTCTGTAGCCTAGGAAAACCTGGTGAGGAATCCAGACTTCCTTGCTTCCTGGTAAAGGTAACTATGCTATCAGTACCTTTCCTTCTGGAGCCTTTCAATCCTGTTTCAGGGTCTTCTGGTGAGCATAGGCCTCTCTCCAGGTATGGCTCTCTCCTTCTGAGCTCTATACCTCTGAGGTCTCCTGCTACCGAGACTTTCTCCACGGCCCGTCTTTCTATGGCTCTTTCTGCTCCTCTTCCAGCTCCTGCTGTCCTTGTCGTGCTGCTTGTCTTGGCTGCACTGCTTGACCTGGCTGGGCTGCTGTTCCTGGCTGTCTCAGCTCCCCTTCTTCTCCTTCTCTCCTCTCCTGCACTAGCCTTCTGCTTATAAAGGCATTCCACGTTTGAGTTCCCCGGGCTACTTTTCAGGTGCAGCTGATTAACTTCTGCAGAATCATCAGCCGGGTGTGTTAATTCAGCCTCTGTAAGTTTTCGCCTGCTCCCTCTAGCTGCGCTGCAGGGCAATTGCATCTTCTGCACATCATTTGTTTTGTGAAAGACAGCGGTTTTTTTCTAAGTCTTCACTTTCATTAGCATCTGCTCTATGTCAGTAGTAATATGATGTGGGCGTGGTTCTCCCCCCACTTAAACACACCCTGCTCCACCATGTGATGGTATACCGCCACCAAAGGTGTGGGCACCAATTCCCCCAACAGCTTGTAAAATTCAGCCCCCAGACCATCTGGTCCCGGCATCCTATAACACTTAGCCTTTAGTATAACTTGGTGCACTTCCGCAGGCGTAATTGGTTGGTCCAATTGGGCCCGTTACTCCGCCCCCAGACTCGGCACCCCCACTCCTCTCAAATAATCCTCCAAGGGAGATCCAGAATCCCTCTCTCTCTCATACAATTTTTTGTAAAGGGAATAAAACACCTGAGCAATCTCCCGCTTCCCTTTCTGTATATTACCCACCCCCCCAGACAGCATCGCGGCTATCTGAGAGGCTTCAGAGGGAGCCGGGGAAGCCCGCACGAGGCCCCGGCTCCCTCTGTACAGCCGCCAGCGTGAAGAGCCTTTTCCTTCACGCTGGCGGCTGTTTCTGTGAAGCCGTGAATGCTGGGAAAGGTTAAAGGTTGCCCTTTAACCTTTCCCAGCATTCGCGGCTTCACAGAAACAGCCGCCAGCGTGAAGGAAAAGGCTCTTCACGCTGGCGGCTGTACAGAGGGAGCCGGGGCCTCGCGCGGGCTTCCCCGGCTCCCTCTGAAGCCTCTCAGATAGCCGCGATGCTGTCTGGGGGGGCCAGGACTGCACGGGGGCATGGGGGGCCCAGGACTGCACAGGGGGGCCCCAGGACTGCACGGGGGGGGTCCAGGACTGCACAGGGGCACGGGGGGGCCCAGGACTGCACGGGGGCACGGGGGGGGGCCCAGGACGGCACAGGGGCATGGGGAGGGGCCCAGGACGGCATGGGGGGGGCCCAGGACTGCACAGGGGCGGGCCCAGGACTGCACGGGGGCATGGGGGGACACGGGGGGCCCAGGACTGCACGGGGGGGGGCCAGGACTGCACGGGGACACGGGGGGGGCCACAATTTTTCTTGGCATAGGGCCTCACTCTAGCTAAATCCGGCCCTGACCCTGGGCATCTCTTATTACCGCTACAATCTTAGCCCCTCTACTACCCTGCAGGCAGCGTGCCAGTAATTTCCCCGGCTTATCTCCAAACCGATACAACTGGTAGCGGTAGTACATAAAGGATTTTTTGGCTCTCTTGTGGAGTAGCTCATTAAGGGTTGTCTGAATTTCCCATAACAACTTTTTATTTTCTGTGCTAGGGCAGCCCGCGTATTTACACCAGTCTTTGATCGACTATTTCTCAAGGCGAATTATCTTTTCTGTTAACAATCTCTTTTTTCGTGCTGAGTATCCAGTGATGTCTCCACGCAGAACAACTTTAGCCGTTTCCCAAAAAAGTTCGGGGTCGACCTTATGACGCTCATTGTTACACGCAAAGTCCTGCCAACGTTGTTTAAGATATAAATGAAATTCATTGTCCTTATACAATTCCAGCGGGAACCGCCAAATTCTGGACCTCGGGTCGGCTTGAGCCCATTCTAACTGCACCCAAATCAGGGCATGATCCGATATCTCGGATGGGCCAATTTGCGCGTCAACCACTTGTGCAAAGATTCCCCCTGAGACAAAAATATAGTCAATCCGGTCACTTGAGCCATGCGCCCGTGACTGGTGGGTATAATCTCTCTCCATTGGATGAAGCAGGCGCCAGGCGTCAACTGCCTCCAATCGGCCTCAAAGATCTTGCAAAGCTTTGGCTGCAGATCGATGCGTTCTGTCCTTTTCCCCTCTGGATGTGTCTAGCTCCAAGTCAAACACCCCATTAAAATCCCCCCCCCCCAGTATCAAAGGGACATCAGGCAACTGCTCGATGTTGGAGGCGCATATGACTCACGATCCAATGTATTGGGGCTGTAGATGTTACCTATCACTATTGGTTTCCCCTCTAATATACCGTATAATAATAACACATACCTGCCATTGGCGTCTGAGTATTCCTTTTCCAAGACAAACCTTATGCATTTATGAATCAAGGTGACCACTCCACCCTTCTTCCCATCTGCAGGAGCCCCCCAGCCCTGGCCCACCCACTCTCTCTGCAGTTTCAAATGTTCCTCAGCAGACTGATGCGTTTCCTGTAATAGAGCTACTTCACATTTTTGTCTAGCCAAGGCCTGCAATATTTTGGATCTCTTAACTGGATTCCCAATCCCACATACGTTCCATGAAATGATCTTCAGAATACCGTATATTGTGTTTATTTATTTATTTATTTAACAGTATTTCTATACCGTCTTATCTTACAATCAAGGCGGTGTCACAACAATACAATCAAAAGTAGTGGTGGTGTAGTTCATGCAGTGTAAGAGGTGTTATAATTTGCGTGTGTGGAGAGTGTGATAGATTAGGTTGAGCTATGTACAGTGTGCGCTATGGTACAGCATGGGCTATAATACAAGGTACTATACAATTAGGGCTTAAGATATATCCTGAGTCGTTATACAATTTCTTGTTAGGGTTGGAGGGGGGAGTACTTGGTCTTTGTTGACTAAGTGACATGTCCATAGTGTTCTATGAACAGTATTGTCTTCAGCTGTTTGCGGAGGTCTTTGAGGTCCTTTGTCGATCTGAGTTCGTCTGGGAGGGAGTTCCAAATTGTTGGGGCAGCCAGGGAGAGAGCTCTCTCTGTGGTATTCTTTCGTGTTTTTCTGAAGTCTCTCGAGGTGTTGACTCTGTTGGAGGTTCCTTTTCTTCTTGGGCGAGTGCTGGTGTCTGGATGAATGAGGGTGTGCAGGCTGTTGGCTGAGATGTGGTGTTTGATTTTGAATATGTTTATTATTGTTTTGTATTTGATGCGTGAGCTGATTGGGAGCCAGTGTAGGTCTTTGAGGACTGGGGTAATGTGTTCATGTCTTGTTGAGCCAGATATAATGCGGGCTGCAGTGTTTTGGGCTAGTTGGAGAGGTTTGAGAGTTTGTTTGGGTAGGCCAAGGTAGATGGGGTTGCAGAAGTCCAATAATGGGGTGATGAGTGCTTGGCATACAGTGCGGAAGTGTTCCGTGGCGAGGAGGGGTTTAAGTCTTCTGATGATTATAATTCTGTGGTATGCGTTCTTGATTGTTTTGTTTACATGTGTCTTGAGATTAAGTTCGTTGTCCAGGGTTACTCCAAGGTATTTTACTTCCGATTTCATTGGTATGGTTGTGTCTGCTACTTTGATGTCCGGTGGGTGGATGAAGTCTGGGTTGCGAGTGATTATTAGTGCCTCGGTCTTGCTGTAGTTGTGTTGGCCCATGATGCTCGATATCACCGTGTTTCCAGAGGAGACCCCCCCCCCTCCAGCCCGGGACTCCCCCCATGAATCTATCCTAAATCCAGGTCCCACCGTTCCAATCCAGAGTTGGCTGTGCTGTTCCTCCCCCCCTCCCTCCCTCCCCCTACTACCCTGCCCGCCCTCCCGTGAGCCCCCCTCCTCCTCATTCTCCTTACCCTACTCCTCCTCTCCTTCATAGTCACTGAAATGTGTACGTGTACCCCCCTCTTCCCACCACTGCGCAATATATAGCTATAACTCCCATCCCAAGGTTACTGTCCCCGCTCATGACAACTTTAACATTAAAATGTTACTTTTGGTTTTTTTTTTCCCCCACACTACCCCACAGAACTACAAACACCTGTCCCCCGCCTCACAAGATCCACTTCCACTGCAAAAAAACAAAACAAAACACATACAATAAGCTTCAAAAAACCCACATCCCACCACTCCAAACAGTCCAGCTATGGTATTTTCTCCAATGTCCCCTCCAGCATACACATAGATGCATCTTACCAGGTTAGTCAAGAAGCCAACCTTACGTTTGCTACCCGCAGAGCATATCACAACTCCCTAAACTGTCCTGGGTTGCTTGGCAAGTTCTCGCCCTTCTCGGGCCAAAAATCCTCCAGATCCTAAAAATATATTCAAGGCTCCTCTTCCGTCTCCTCAGTCTGGGACATCTGCTGCCGTGTCAGCTTTTCCTCATATTTTGTTGCATCCGCTGCTGTGGCAAAGCTCCATTGCATCCCTCCATGCATAATATGAAGTCGAGATGGATACTGCACAATGAATCTGATGTTTGCCTCCACTAACCTTTGGCAGAGGGGCGCATATGCCCTCCGCCGCTGGCTCAAAGCCGCCGAGTAGTCTTGTGTTATTCTCACTTTAACATTGTCTTTTACAACTCCCCCATATTTCCGCGCCATATTCAACACTGCTTCTTTCTGGGGGAAATACAGAAATTTGGCCAATACCACGCGGGGCCTGGTATCTGTTGACCACTTAGGTCCCACTATATGCACTCTTTCCAACATGAGCCTCCCATGTTCCTCTCCACTGCCCAGCACCTGCATAAGTAAGGCCTCCAAATAAGCTTTTAAGTCTTTATCCAAAACACTGCTCAGGATACCCAAAAAATGGAGGTTGTTTCAGCAAGAGTGATTCTCTAGAACATCCATTTTAGCCTTGTGTAACTGCAATGCGGCCTGTAACCTCTTCACCTCATGTGTCAGTGTTTCCGCACTCCCTTCCAAGGTCCCGATGCGAGCCTCAGCCTCCTGCTTCCCAAGGCCCCTATTGAGGTTTGCAGGGCATCTATCTTTCCATGCAGTGCCTCAAATTGGCCTGATAGTGCACTAGACACTGCTGCCAAATATCTCCTTGATGACCACTGGTGATACCAGCATGGAGAGTGCCAGGGGTGAGTCTGCCATTTGTGCTTGTCCCATTGGCCTTTCTTTGTCTGTCCTGCCGGTCTTCCCTGCTGTTGCCATGCTCCTGGTTCAGCATACGTCACCGCTCAGAAGGTCCGTTACTCCGTCGGAGGTGTTATTGAACCCTTACAGCTTTAAATGCAGCTGAATTTAGTGGTGGAGAAGGGGGGACCTGGAGCTCAAGCAGTTCATGACTGCCCGGTCTCACCAAATCATGTGACCTCAAGATCACTAGGAACTTTAAGGACTCTTCTCATTTCTTTCTTTTCTTTTTCTTTTATACCGCGCTCTTTAGAATCAGTGCGGTTTATATGTATTCTAACAGGTACTTTTTATTTCCTTGTCCCCGAAGGGCTCACAATCTAAGTGTATCTGAGGCAATGGAGGGTTAAGTGGCTTGCCCAGGGCCACAAGGAGTGGCCATGGGACTAGAGACCCCAGTCCCTCCGGCCTGAGGTTGCTTGTCCCCTTGTGGGAATTGAACCCCCAGCCTTCTGGCCTGAGGTAATCTGTCCCAACCACTGAGCCACTCCTCCCTCTAACTATACACCAACATTTAACTATACACCAACAACTAAAATGATATAAAGACTTGGATTGATTTGTCTATGACCTAGTCTAGTAGGATCAACATATTAAAACTGGACGTACCTACTTTTCCTTTTTTAGTAGGTACCATGTAAAATGTTAAAGATAGAGTTCATAGAGATTAATGTTTATGTTTATTATACATTTCCTATACCGGTCTCTCACTGAGGGAGCAAAGCTGTTTACAATAATATTATAATAAATTGAAAGGAACCACAATGAAAATATTAAAAGGGATGGTGAAGTAGGAAGGCTGGAGAAGGCCTAGGCAATTCTTACCACTGGGGACACTGGCCAGGCAGTAGGCAACAATCTCCAGGGGAGGGGGGTGAGGGACAAATATTAAGATATCAATAACCCAGGATAGGCAGACTCAAATAGTGAATTTTTAATGCTATTTTATATTTTTTAACGAGGACTCTGCAAATATAATGCTGGAGGGTGTTCCACAGGGGAGGGACCAGGCAGAAGAAAGCAGACTGTTGTTTTGTAACCAAATGCAGGAAACTGGAGGAATAGATGGTGGATGTGTAGACTACTGGTTAGTGCAAGGTCTCCATATGCAGGGGGCAAGGGTTCGATTCCTACTTGTTTTTAAACTTAAAGAATATTAATGAATAAACAAACCTCTTCCAAAGTCGGGGAAGCTGTAAAACTAGAGGGCAAACATGAAGCTGCAAGGGGGTAAACTGAAAGACAATGTCAGGAAATACTTTTTCACTGAAAGGGTGATGGATGCTTGGAATGCCCTCCCAATAGAAGTGGTGGGGGCAAATACAATGACAGAATTCAAAATGGCATGAGACAGACAGTGGATACCTTTATAGCAACAGGATAAAATCAAAATAAACAACTATCTCTTATATCTCAGTAAATAGGGGTGACCTACACGGAGCGGTGGGGTACACCCCTAAACAAAGGCATGGGGAGGGGTGACCTGCAAGGAGCGGCAGGTGCACCTACTCTTGCCACTTTGCTGGGCAGACTAGATGGACCGTACTGGTCTTTATCTGCCATCATATACTATGTTACTCTGTTTTGGGATGCAAGGTGCAAGTGGGGCAGTAGGGAATGAGGAGGGAGGACTGATAGAGTGGCAAGCCAGTATAGAATGACTTTTCAGTAAACATGAGTATTTTGAAATGGCAACAGTAAGAAATTGGGAGCCAGTGATTATGGTACAGCAGGAGAGTTATGTGGTCATACTTAGAAGCTTTACAAAGCAGTCTAATAGCTGTATTCCGGGTGGTCTGAAGTCTCTTGAGATCAGACATGCCAGCGTCACAGTATACAGAGTTACTGTACAATAGTCTAGGCAAGAAGAAACAAGAGCATGAATCAACTTGTGAAGAGCTTGAGCATCGCTATTTATTTGGTTTTATATACCATCTATTTTAAATCAGTGGAATTGTAACAACTTGGTACATGAAACAGTATACATAGAGCATTTGAACTTGGTACATAAAACATGTGCTATAGTACTTCTCTGAGCAGATGCAACTTAAGACATAGTAAGGGGGTTTAACTTTAGCTGAAACATGGTCAGTATAGTTTTATTCTGGATCTAGGATAACACCCAGGTAAACGTGATTTGGTAAGGGTAACAGGAGTACTCATAAACAGAGAAAGTGTAAGGTGGGTTGGTTGACATGCGAAGCCATGACTAGCTTTATTTGACAAATAGAGTGTCTTGGATCAAACTGGGTTCCTTATAGAGGCATGAGGCTTATTGCTTACCATTGCTTTTGCTGCTGTTGTTAAGTGCCGTTGAGTCGAAGTTGATTCATGGTGACCCTCTGGATAGTTGTCCTAAGCTGTGTTTGGTCTTCAGTCAAGCAGCCAATTGTTGATAGAGAGGCATCCATAGCTGCTGTTACAGTATCAATCCATCGCATTACCTCTTAAGTGTTACTATTAGCTGGCGAGACTTGTATGTTTAAAAGACAGGGTCCGAGGAGGGAGAGAGGGGTGAAGGGGTTGGTTTTAATTATGTATTTCAAAAATACCTTATTTATGTATTGTACAATATTTTTATTGAACTCATTAATAAAAAAAAAATTAAAAAAGACTGAGTAAATCCTTCCTTCAGTACTTATTCAAAAGCATTTGAGGTTTCTTTGCTTAAAAGATAGTAATGCAATGCAATGTGTGCCTTCGAGTCAGTCCTGACTCCTGGCAACCCAGAAGCTCCTGGGTTTTCTTGGCAGTACAATTCCCATATTCTCACATATACTGCCTCTAATCTATTAGTTTAAAGGCACACATCAGAAAGTACGTGGAGATCAGAACTGAGAAGTCGAGGTCAAGATGTACTCAGTTCCAAAAGTATTTTAGAAATGACTCTGATAAACATGGAGCCAGGGCCGGTCCACCCACTAGGCAAACCAGTCAGCTGCCTAGGGTGTCAGGTCCCAGCAGGCACCACAATGACGCCCAAACCCCCCAATTTTTTAAATCTGTGGCCACTTCAGTAATGCGACAGGCTTTAAAGTGCAGCATGTATGTGCCCTTATGGTCTGCCACTCCTGCCCCTTCATGCTCCCTCTGACAGGAAATTGCGTCAGAAGTTGCGTTGGAAGGGCAGGGGTCAGGAGCAGCAGGCCATGAGGGCATGCGCACATGGCACTTTAAAGTCTGCCATGTTGCTGAAGCAGCCACTGATTTTAAAAATTTGGGGCAGTCTGAGGTCACCATACTGCCCGTTGGGACCTGCCACCCATGGACAAGTGGGCTTGTGCAGGAGCACTTCTAAGGCCTGTTGCAGCACTTCTGCTGCATTGCAGGATCATAACACTGCCTCCGTTCCTAGGTGAGATGAGGGGGGTGGCACAGTAGGCCTGCCTAGGGCTGCAAAAGCCCTAGGGCCGGCCCTGCGTGGACCTGTTTCTAAAATACAATGAAAGAAGTGAAGGACTGCATGTGGATTGACATTCATGTGCAGCAGGAAGTGCCTTTTTACAAATTTACATGTGGGAAAGATCAGTAGAGGAAACCTGGTAACTTACACATATAAGTACCAGCATTTCACATCTTGCACGTGTAAATATCAGCACTTACATGTGCGTCTGAGCCATTTTGCAAATCTAAATGTGTAGCTGCTACTAGTTAACTATCTTGAACTCATTTAAATTTGGCCAAAATACACACTTTTCATAAATCTAAATGTGCCTGGGAGTATGTGTGAATCTAGGCATGGAGAATTTTAAACATGCATGTGCATTCTTCATATGAAATAGGGAATACAAGTGTAGATTTTTGTCCGGTCCAGGCAATGCTCAGACCAGGCCCCCACCCCAAAAGTAGCAGTAGCAGACAACACGCTGATTATCCCCAAGGAATCCATAAAATGCACTCAGACAACTAGGAATAGAGCATTTGCCTTCTATGCCCCAAAGTGCTGGAATAACCTTCCCCCAAACATAAGATCGATCAGAGACCTCACACAATTCAGGAAAGCAATCAAGCATCACCTATTCCTCCTATACTTCTCGCAACCAAACAACCCCTCCCCTCTTAACACACCCCATTCCTTTCAAGCAGCGCTCGACACCACACAAACAAATTAAGACAAACTAATAGCCGAAAAACCAGTGGTATGTGCAACAACACCAAGCTGAGATATATATAATAGTTCAATGCTGAATGCCATGTTTTAGGTCTAATATGTAAATAGTTTACCCAGTTAATGCTCCAAGTTAACTATCCTGTTAAAATGTAAGCACAAGACAGTTTTGACTGAATTGAGCGATGAAATGTTAATTGTAAACTGCACTGATAATAAAGAGTGCGGTATATAAAAGCTGTTAAATAAAATAAATAAATAAATAAATAATAAATAAAAGAAAAAACTTCCACATACTGGCATCCATGAGTAAATTGAACCCTTTCTAAAATGGCCATTTACACATGGATGCAATCTACACGTCTGTGCCTGATTATACACATGTAAATCTTGAATAGGGCTTCTAAAATAAGCCCTGTATTGAATAAGCAGAAGGAATTTGGTTATTTCAGGCATTCTTTCGATTTGGAATACTGCTGTGAACATTAATCAAAGCCAATTGTTTCCAGTCTTTCCTATAAGAAAAAATCTTGAAATGTCATCTTGCACTTACCTGGCTAGCATCTTGAAATGGGGTGAGATGGCCTTAAGACATCTTTGGTGGATATATACTTTCAGACAGCATACACATAGGCATTCCAGGGGCAGTAGTTGAGCGAATCTGGGTTGAAGCTACAATAAAATATGCATATATGTGCACAAACTTCAAAGAATTATTTACACCTGTCTCAGAGCATGTGTAAATTTCTGTGCCTACTTTCCAAGGGCCTATTTCTACATATGGGTTAGTTTTGCGCATACCATGAGAGTCATGAACCTCACTTCTAAGACAGGGTATGTGGAGTATAATTTCAGTCTCTCAAATTTACTGCTAATGCTTGGCATAGAACCTGCATCATGCCAAAGAGAGCCTCCTTCTGGAGTTCATAAGATGTAACATGTATGGGTAGTTTGTCAAGATGTGCTTGGAAATTCTTCATTATCAAGCCAGTGATTCCCAGTACAATGGAAAATATTTCTGTATCTTTCTACTACATTTTCTTGATCTCTGACTACATTTCTTGGTACATCAGGATCTTCTGCCTCTCCATGCAATTCACAGAATATTCACTGGGAACTGATACCTCTATTATCAATGCCGTTCTGGTGTTTTTCTCCTTTACCACTATGTCTGCTTTCCTTGCATCCAGTCTCTTATCCGTCAGAACGGGACTGTCTCAGGTGATCAAAACCTCTTCATTCTCTATAATTTTCTTAGGGTCATGAGCCCAGTGCTTTACAGGCATAGTGATGTTGTAGTGTTTACAGAGTTTCCAGTGGATGAGGCATGCTACTTTGTTGTGCCTTTCAGTTTAGAAATTTTCTGCCATCAGAACTTCACAGCCAGCTATGAGTGAGTCACTTTTTCCAGATCTTTCTTACATACTCAACATATGCCTGTTTTGCCAGTTTTTTCAATGTTCACTATACACCATCTCATCCATAATCCACTGTCCTGGGCTGCATTCTCTCATCCTTTGTTTTCATTTCACTTCTCCTTAACCATTCATGTCTTCATTCTTGATTGACAAAGGATTCCTGGAGTAACACTTTGTATTTCCCACTGTATTTGTGCATTTGCCATTTGTTTTTTCTCATTTGCTGATCTAATTCTTTGAAGAGTTTTTTCTCTTGTCTTGCAAATTCTTTTGTTTTCTTTCCTGTGTGTGCTTGTGAATTCTCATTCATTCCTTCTAGTTATTGGAATGCTTGTCCAAGTTGGATGAAGGAGACAGATTCTGGATATTTACTTTCCTATTTCAGCACTTTTTGTGTATTTGGATCCGATGATGCAGTTAAGTAGGCCTGGAGGCCTATGATAGTAGCTCTGTATGTGTAATTAATCTCTATGAGGCCTCCTTCAGTTCTAGGAATGTACAATCTTGGCATAACACTGGTTTTTGTAAATTACCTCATGGGCATGGAGGAGTTTTCTTGTTCGCACATCCAGTTTTTCAAGATCTTTAAGAGGCCAGTCTACAATCCCAAAGCTGTATGAGAGTACAGGAATTGCCAGCTGATTGATGGCTTGCATCTTAATTCCGTAATGTTAAGGTACTTTACAATAATGATTTTAATCTTCCATAGTATTCTTTACAGATATTTTCTCTCAGTAATTTCTGCTTGAGTGATGTTCCTTCTTCTACTCCAAGATGTTTATAAACACCTTCCTGTTCAAGGTCCTTGATGTCACAGCCCTCAGCCAGGGAGATGTTTTCTATTTTGCTCAATTTTCCTCTAAAAATAAAGTTGCCTTAGAACTTTTATCTAGGCCAAAAGTCATCCTGATGTCATCAGAAAAGTTTTTCACTACAATTAGCAGTTGCTCTTCTAATTGTTGGTCACTGGAACTGTAGAGCTTCAGGTTGTCTACAAATAGTTGCCTCTGGGTTATTACCTTCTTTAGGATTCAGGCTAAATCGACATCCCAAAGAATTGATGATTCATTGGATTAAGCACCATTTTGGTTAAGTGGCGACAGAGAATCTCCCTGAAATACTCCTCAATGGATCTTGATGTAAAGAATAATGTAATGACCATCTTCATACTTCAAAAATAGGGTAATTTGCCACATCGTCATAGTGAACTTTAATGTACTCTTATCAAATTAGGATTTATCTTATGCATTTATTTATTTGTTTGTTTGTTTGTTTTTATATACCACTTTGTCATAGAAATCAGAGCGGTTTACATGGAACTTTAGAAGTCCTGAGCAATGCAGTTTACATGGAACAAGAAACGTTTACAAATAACAATAACAAACTCCCCCACAGCACCCCAGAAAACCTGTAATGTATAAATGTACATATGTAAATTATTATCCCCTTAGCTTAGAAGTAGTTAATTTTCTGCGTGACGTGCTAACCTTTCGAATCTTTATGTACAAATCAAAATTATTCTGTCTTGATTCGACAGCTTTTTCCATGTAATCTTACCCGCTTCTGATCGCTGGAAGGAGCAGTATACAAATGATTGCTAAATAAATAAAATAAATTGTAATAAACAGTAACAATAAATAATGTAACTATTTACATGAGCTGTATTCTTGTTGCTATACAAGGGAGTGAGTGGTAACAGTGCGAAATGGTGAGAGTCGTTATAGTGTAGGCTGGAGGAGAATATGAACTTTATTGCTCATAATTGTAGTATTCGGTGAAGATGAATATTTTGAGATGTTTTCTAAATTGGGTGAGATCTTTGGTTTCTCTTAGGGTATTGGGTATGTTATTCCAAAGGACAGGTGCATAGAAGGAGAAAGCTCTGTTGGTGGTTGATTGATTTGCTTTTCTTGCATTTTTTGGGATGGATAGAGTATTTTTGAGGTTATCTCTTGTTGTCTTTGCGTATTGCTGCATGTTTGTTAATGTGCTGAAGTATGTTGGTGCAATGTTGTATATTATTTTATAAATGTTTGTAAGGGCTTTGAATTTGATTCCTTGTAGAATCAGGAGCCAGTGGAGGTGGAATAGGATTGATGTTATGTGGTTGGATCTTTTGGCATGCATAATTGTACGTGCAACCGTGTTTTGAGCAAGTTGTAATGGTTTTAGTGTTTTCTTGGGGAGTCCATGAAGTATGCTGTTGCTGTAGTCAAAGTGTGGGCAAATCAGTGCTTGAGCTATGGTGTGGAAGTCAGAGTGGGAGAGCAGTGGTCTCAGGTGCTGTACCATTTTGGTTTTATGGTAAATTGCACATGTGGTCATGTGGATGTGTCTAGTAAAGTCAAGCTGTTGATCTAGGTAGATTCCAAGGTATTTTATTTCTTTTTTTATTTCCAGTGTTGCGTTGTTTACATGGAGTGAGCAGGGAGGGTTGAATGCTTTGTTCCTAGTAATGATGAGTGCTTCAGTTTTCTTCAGGTTGACTGCAAAGTTGACAGAGTTGAGCCATGCAGCGACGTTATTGAAGCAGTTGATGATCTTCATATAGGAAGGGTCTGAGGTGTCGAAGATTGTGAATAACATTATAACGTCTGCATAAATTCTGTAGTCGACATGATGAGATAGTATGATGTTGCAGATAGGTTGGAGGTATTTATTGAAAAGTAATGCAGATAATGCGTATCCTTGGGAGACTCCCTGAAGTTGGGTGAATAGGTTGGATAGTTTGTTGTTGAAGTGTACTTGTTGAGAACGGTTGGACAGGTAATTTTGGAACCATTGTAGAGTGGTGCCACCTATGCCAAGGTGTCTCAGGCGGTTGATTAGGATATTATGATTTACAGTATTGAAAGCCGAAGATATGTCAAGGAAAATGAGGATGAATGCATGTCTCATGTTGTTGATTCCTTGTATGATTGTGTCAAGTAGAGATGTTAATAGAGTTTCAACACCATGATGTGCTCTAAATCCATATTGATGGGGGGGTCAAGTGGAGCACTTGAGTCGATGAAGTCTTGGAGTTGTAGTAGGACTGATTTTACAATGACTTTGGATAGGAATGGCAGGTTAGATATTGGTCTGTAAGATATGGGGCAGGATTTATTCAGGGTGTTTTTTTTCAATATTGGGCGTATGGAGGCTCTTTTTAGGTTATGTGGTAGTTGACCTTGGGATAGAGAAAGGTTGACTATTCTTTGTATATATGGTGTGAGTTCTGATTTTGTTGATTTGATCCAGCTGACAGGATAGGGATCTATGATTGAAGTAGTGGTATTCAATGATTTGATGCAGTGATCTATCTGATCTTTGCTTGTTGGTGAGAATGAGATCCAGGTTGGAGGGCTGGTTGGTTCTGGGTCATATAAGGTTGTGTTGCAGATTGACTTGATGTTTGATTTTTCTATGTAGTGATCTGCAAATTGTTGGGCACTTATGTTACTCATTGCTGTGTTTTCATTACTTGTTTTTTTTTATTAGGTTTTGGATTATGAGGAACAATTTCCTTGGTCGGTTAAGGGATTTAGATAGGAGTTTTGAGTAGTATTCTTTTTTGTGTCTAGGAGGTTCTGATGGTAAGTTTTTAATTTGTTCATGTACTTGAGTCTGTCTTCATCAGACTTGGTGACTCTCCATTTTCGTTCAGCTTTTCTTAGGTCTTTTTTCATGTGTTTCAAGGATTGGGTGTACCAAGGTTGGGAATTTGATTTTTTTTGTTAAGTTGGTTATTTTGATAACTTCCTGATGCTGCAGTTAGAGTTCTGTTCCATGTTGAAGTGAGGGCGCCAATATCATCACTGGTGGTTGAGAGATCTGGAATTATTTTTCTGATTAATTCATCTTTGTCAATTTTTTCTTTTTTTAATCTGTTGTATGAGGAAAATTCATTGGTATTTTTGGTTGGAGAGGTGTCTAGTTTAGTACTGAAACGTATGAGGTAGTGATCTGACCATGGGAGTGGTTGAATATTTATGATGGGTATGTTTCCGTTCTGAGACCAGGTTTTAGGGTACTGCCTTTTATGTGTGTTGCAGTATGGATTTTTTGTTCGTATCCAATGTCTTCCATTGCTTGAAGGAAAGATGTACAGTGTATATTATTTAGTGATGCAAGGAAAATAGGTCTCAAAGCAATTTATTATCCTAGAGCGTGGGATGTTGTCAAAAGCTTTCTTATGATCCAAGATGATGTCTGAGTAGGATGCGCCGGTTCCTGCTCCCTGCGTAAGCGGTTCTTACCTTGATCTGATTCCTCTGATGCCGAAACATGAAATCAAGGGTAACGGAGGTCTTCCCCTGAAACCCGAGGCTGTAGCAGCAGGGCAGTGAACTGTCGTCACCTTCGCAATGCTGAAGCCCTTGGTGGGTGTACTCATTACCGGCGATAGGGAGAGCCCCGGTTTGGGGAGCGATGTCTCGCTCAGCCCCGTGGGCCCTTCCACACCTCCTGCTTCCTCAGCTTCTGGTGCCGTCCTGCTGGACTTCAGTGCAGACTTGGGGAGTCAGGTGGTTTTAGCAGTGACGTCTGTTTCTATGACTGTCATGGTGACTGCAGATTCCAGCACTCAGGGTAGGTTTCATCCCCTGCAGGTCCCGGGACCCCGCAGAGCATTGGATTGGATACAAACTTTCTTTGCCATTTCCTTCAGCTTTACTGTCGCTGCACTGACTGAAGAAGGTTACCCTGAACTCTGTTTGGCAGGCCTTGAAATCCATGTACAAGGTATGTGCTGGTGTTCTCCAAACTTCAGCTCTGCACTCTCCTCTTTTGGAAAATGTGGAGAAAAACTTGGAGGGCCAACAGGTGCAACTGATGGGATTCCAGTCTACTGTTAAGAAATTACAGGAGGTGCAAGGAACTTTGGTTCAGGATAGGATGACTGTTCAGCGAAAAATTGAGACTTTGGAAAACCAGAACAGGAACTTAAATTTTCATGTTTTGAATTTTCCATGGGTTACTCTGGATTCCCCTAGGGACCTATTTTCTAGGATTCTAAAAGAGACATTTAGCTATCCTGAATCACCTTTCCAGAAAATCTATTATCTTCCTCCCTTGGTAGCTTTTACAGAAGGTAGAATCCTCATTGGTAGACGTCTCATCTAATTCCCTGGATATGGCTAACTTGATCGAAGTTCTGGAGCAGTCCACTGATGAGGTGGAAGCCAGGGCAACTTTCTAGTGTTTTTTCTTTTTGGGTGGGAAGATGCAGATTTTTCTGGATGTTTCTAAGTGGACACATGCTAGGAGGAAAACATTTCTGGAGTTCCAAGCTAAGGCCTTGGGCTTAGGGATGAGATTCCAGTTGAGATTTCCCTGTAAATGTGTTCTCTCCTATCAGAATAAGAATTATTATTTCTTTGAACCTTCACAGTTTTTTTGGATGCTAAACATTTGTAAGACTAACCAGTAGATTTGTATGGGTAAAATGTGTTTTGGGCTTCGTAGCCTACTTTGTTATTTCATTATTTCCTTCAGCCATCTTCCCATGGTATTGTATCTTGGATCCTCCTCTCCTAATAGTGTGGACTTCTTACACTCAGTGATGCTTTGTGAATCCTGGTTCTTTTTGTTTCCTGATGTATAACTTTTGTGATGTATGAATGAGTGTGTATTTCCTATTCAAAGGTTTTTTTCTTTGATGTTTATTTAAATTGCAATAAAATAACAAAAATAAAAAAGCTTTCTTATAATCAATCCATGCTATACTGAGATTTCTGCTTTTCTTAGTGCTGGCCTCGATGGCTTTATTTAACATTAACTGGTCCTTGGTTCCACATGCTCCCGTCTTATTGTCCTGTTGCTCTATTGCCATTATGCTATTGGATTTGATATGATTGTATATTCTATCTGCGTCTATTGCAGTGAACAGTTTATAGATTGTAGGTAGGCAAGTTATTGGTTTATAAGTTTTGGGAATGTTACTTGGGTCCCCCTTTGGAAGGAGACATATTCTTCCTTTTATTAGCCATTGCGGTATTAAGTTTGGCTGCTTGATCAATTGTTTTTTGCAGTTTGCCAGGTCTTGGTGAAGTGATGTTAACTGAGCCAAAAGTTGGTCATTCCATTTGGGCCAGGGCTCTTCAAGTTTGGGGCTCGTTTTAATCCACTTTCCAGCTCTTTTGTTGTTACTACAGACCATTCCATATGTTTGATGTTTGATTTTTCTAAATGTTCCTGTATGCAGGGTAACCATTCCGCTTTTTGATTGTGCTCTATGGAGTCCTTGTATAGGCTTCTCCAAAACATTTCTGTTTTAGCTTTGGTTGGTAATGTTTTTACTGTATTAATACTCTTTCTCATTTCCCTGTAGAACTGTTTTGGGTTCTCTCTAAATAGTTTATTTTGATATCTTTCTTTTCTGCTTTCTTTTTATCTTCACAGTTTTTGTGCTTCTATGGTTACTTTCAACTTATTGTTGGAACATATAAATTTCAGGTCTTCTTCTGTTAATGCAGCATGCTTCAGCTTGATGTCTTGGATCTTCCTCACTATCTTTGATGATCTTAATCCTTTTAGATACCCGTCTATCAGGGATACCTCTGCACGCAATGATTGTATTTTTCTTTTGATGCACTTTTTCCATGGAGGAACTGTTATTGTTCTCTTTTTCTTCTCGCCTTGCATTTTAGTTGGTAGTATTCTTGCAGTAATAATTTTAGCTGCACAATATTGTGTTCAATTTATTTTGGTGATGTCAATAAATGATCCCTTTATAATACAGGATATGGCTTTGATTGTTTTTAATTATCATATTTTTAACCATAGGTATTAAATTTAACTTGGGTAACCTTTCCCTTGCCTGGAACCCAGCTTATTCATCTTTTGCCATGTGGATTAGAAGTTTGATCTTGAATTCCTCCACCTCTGGGTATTTCTCCTTCCTTTCTTCCTTCTCTTCAGTTGATTTGTTAACCTGTCCTTTATTCATCTCACTCTCCTGCAGTTCCAGATCTCTGAGCTCCATATCCTCCTCAACTGCTCTTTCTGTTTCTGTGTATTCCTTTTTTTCTGGCACTCTCAACTATGTCTCCTCCTACTCCCTGTAATTCTTTTTCTATGGAAGACCTTAGTTGATTCAAGATGTTATCATTTATATACTTCTTTCTTTTGATCTGTGAAATTAAAGATCTTAAATTTGCATCCGTTGCTTTTTGCAGTTTTTCTTGTGGTGGTTTTCCTCTTTTTTTCCAGTTTTTGGTGGATTCTCATGAAGGCACATTTTACATTGGGATGTCTAAGTGCATTCTGGGATGTCAAAGCCAGAACGTCTGGAAAAAAAAGCAGGCATGTGCAAGTTCATGCACGATTTCAGAAATGTGGACGTGCCCAATATCGACATCCATAGAGTCGTCTATATAGACATTTCCAGAATAGCATCTCAGAACATGAATGTCTAATAGCATAACGGCTCAAGTATAGTGGGTTGGGAGCAGGGTGGCCAGGGTTCAAATTTTAGTGTGGATCTTTGTGATTTTAGATTAGTCACTTAACTCTCCATCTTCTCTACACTCTTTGGATGCTTTAAGGCCAAAACAAGCACTTTCCAGATGCCTATTCATGCCTGCAGCAGGTCTAAATGTGGACATGCTTGCAGACATTCTCATCATTTCTGAAATTGAACGAGAACATGTATGTCCATTGCACCTCCCCAGACATGCCCCACCACACCCCCTTGCCGACTTGGACATCCCTGCACTGAAGATGTCTGTAAACATCATTTGTGGAATGGCTTCGTAGCTGTCTCCATGATTTTGACATCCACGTTCACATCTTCAGACATTGTAAATCACAATTAAGCCTTTTAGAATGATCCCCTTTATATACCCTCTTGATTTAAATGTAGGATTTATAGCATAAAAGTAGCAGTATATTACCTCCTCTTTATCTGCAGAAGTCCACTTAGCTATAGTTAATCAACTTTAAGTTTTGCATTCATTTCTGAGGTTTATCTCCTGCCACAGTTGGTCCATGAACACGCTCACCATGGCCTTTATCCATGGCAGGGATGTTACTTGCATCTGCAGTGTCTGCACTGTTGCTAAGACCGTTAGACCTACAGTGGTGTGCAAAAGTCTGGAATCACTTGTGAGTTTTTCGTTTTTCGTACTTTCTAATGTTTTTTTTTTTTAATTTTGCGTTAGCCCAGCATATTCATCTTTCTATCACGTTAAAAGGGATACATTTGGCTATTAGAGTTGACTTTTTTGCATTCCTTGCTTCCAATTTAAATACTTTACAGACACTGGGAGATAGCTACTGCGAATTTTGTGGATCCTGCGTAAAAATTGGATCGAGATTGGTCAGAAATAACGTGTGCATATTGGATAATTAGGAGGCTGGTTTCACTAACCAATCACAATGCAGATATCTAGCCAACAGTGCAGCTATAAAAACGAATGGAATTTTTGAATTTCATACGCTTTCTGGATCGACCATGAAGATGACTCGGACCCTGACGTTGGAGGAGCGTGTTCGTGTGTCCTTTATGAGTGAGGAAGGATTTTCAAGCCATCAGATAGCCAGGAAAGTTGGCTGCAGTCAGAGCGCTGTTGTTAAGATTGTACAGAAGAAGAAAGAAACGGGTTCAGTGGTGGACAAGCCTCGTTCAAGTCGTCCACGTGCATCAACATCACGCCAGGACTGCGCACTACGTTGCATTTCACTGACTAATCGCAAGTTGACTTCTCCTCAGCTACTTCGAGAGTGGTCAGGCAAGAGTGAGGTCAGTGTCAGCTCATCAACAGTTCGTTGCCGGTGCCTGCAGTTTGGTCTCCGGGGCTGCAAAGCACGGAATAAGCCACTGATGACTGACATAGAAAGGTGCAACCGGATCGTGTGGGTGAGAAAGCACTCAATCTGGTCGACTGAAATATGGGAAAAGGTGCTATTAAGCTATGAAAGCACCTTCTGCCTGTTTGGTAACCAGGCCCACACCTATGTGAGGAGATTTCCTGGAGAGGAATTCAAGCTAGAGTGTCTCAACCTCACTGTGAAGCATCCTTTGAAGGTCATGGTCTGGGGCTGCATGGGTTGTTGCACCAAGTCAATGGACTGGCCTGCCCAGTCTCCAGATCTGAATCCATTCGAGAACCTGTGGCACAAGGTGGCCTTGGAAATATCCAAGAGGCATCTGACATCAAAGCGTGAGCTGATTGAGTCACTCATTGCAGCTTTGAACCGCGTTGTCACCAACGATCACCTTGTCAGACTGGTTCATTCAATGCCGACAAGGTGCAGTCAGGTGATCAAGAACAAAGGGTGGCCCATCAAATACTGAGCCATCACTGACACATAAAAACGGCCTTTTTCAAGGCCGCATACATTAATTTGAAGGAAACCTGGCGTGCGCCCATAATATTTTAAAGCATACTTACAATAATATATCGTTGGCCAACGATGTACATTATGCGATTTTCACAGAAAATCTATCAACAGGACAACTATGGGGAAGAAACTCAGAAAATAAGGGCCAAACCAATACTAAAAGTTGGCCCTAATAGCCAAATCTATCACTTATCATGAGATACACAGAAAAAGCCACTGGGAGGAAAAAGAAATTAAGATATAAGATCAAGAAGTTGAAAAAACATCAAATTTACAAGTGATTCCAGACTTTTGCACACCACTGTAGTGGAGGCTACAGGTGGGCATCTATTTATCCTGGGCAATGTACAGCCAGTATGTAGTTTTATTTTTCTTTCCTACCATACTTCAACTGTAGTGTTACCTGGCTGGGATTTAGTATAGATCTTGTACAATGGGTAACCAGCTGAAGGTACCACAAGACTTGGGGAGGGAACATTCTCACCCCCTATGAGATGCACAGCAATTCACCAACCACAGCTAGTGAATTTTATGCTTCACTTCCCTTGACCCCCTTTTCAGGCTACTTTTTGAAGGTACATATGTTGCCTCGAGGGAGGAGTGGCCTACTGGTTGGGGCAGTAGCCACAGTCTGGAGGGACCTGGGTTCAAGTCCCACTGGGGGACAGCAGCCTCGGGCTGGAGGGACTGGGGTTTCAGTTCCACTGGCGCTCCTTGTGGCCTTGGACAAGCCACTTAACCCTCCATTGCCTCAGGTACAACCTTAGATTATGAGCCCTTTGGGGACAGGGAAATACAATACAGTACATGAATGTAACTTTCTTAACCGCTTAACTGCTACCCGCTATAGGCAGTATATCAAGCAAATAAACTATAACTATAAATATAAGCACCTGTGCACCTTTCATACCCTAGGCATTCTCTTATAAAATTACCCTCTCTTGGAGTAATATTTTAAGAGGATGCCTAGGCAGGAAAGATACATAGGAACATATATTGCACCTATTTTATAAAAGCAACAGATGCACCACTGTGCTTTTTTATTATAAGTAGTACATTGAAAAGTAGGCATATTTACATCTGCTCTAAGGCAGGTATAGAACTTTGTGAATAAATGGAGCTTTAAGAATTTGTATTCATCTCAAAGCTTACCCACATAACTGCTGAGCTTGTCCTAACTTGAGCACCCCAAAGTTGCAGTATCAGTCACCACAAGGAAGAGAAGAGTAGTGGTGGTTAGTAACTGTCTTCTGAGGGATAATGAGGCATCCATCTGACGACCAGACTCGATATTCAGAGAGGTGTACTTTCTGCCAGGTGCCAAAATCCAAGATGTTACAGAGAGTTTGTCAAGACTCATCAAGCCTACTGACTATTATTTGTTGTTGCTTATCCATGTTGGCACAAATGATACTGCTAGATATCCCTCCAAGCATATCAAAAGTGACTTCATGGCTCTGGGACAGAGCGTGAAGCAGATAGGTGTGCAGGTTGTGTTCTCTCCATTCCTCCCAGTTGAGGGTAAAGGCTGAGGTAGAGAAGTTCACATCCTGGAGATGAATAGCATGGCTACATGGATGGTGTCATTCAGAGTGTTTTGATTTCCTGGACCATGGGATGATGTTCCAAGGGCTGCAAATCAGAGATGGCATCCATCTGTCCAAGAAGGGTCGAAGTGTCTTCAGCAGCAGACTGCCTAACCTACTGAAAAGTACTTTAAACTAGATTCATTGGGGATGGGTGAAGAAAGCCCCCAGGTAAGTGAAACATTAAATACCTCTGTAGAAATAGACAAAAGGGGCAACATCTGGAAAGCGGTGTGTATAAATACCCTTAGCATAAGAAAAAAGAACCCAGATGTTGAGTCTTTAATGGAAGAGACTGATTTGGATTTAGTGGCGGTAATGGAGACATGGTTCACAGACAACCATGACTGGGATGTAATTATACTGGGCTATACCTTTTTCATAAGGACAGGTGCGGCGACCCTGCCCGGCTTAAGGGGTTAAAGGCAGGAGCAGCCGCTGGTGCTTCGTGAGGGAAGAGTAAAACCTTTACCCCAGGAATGCTGGGAGTTGTAGTTTCAGTTCTTCTCACTCCGAAATTAAAGAAACTGTAGTTGTGGGGTTTCTTGATAATAAATATTTTATTAAAGCAAAGGATAAATGTTCCATCACATGGCAAAACAAAGGTGCTTCAAAAAGGCTAACAGAAAACTCAGAATAAATGCAACTCAAAGGTATACTGCTGCTTTTCACTTTTCAGCCAAATTACTCTCTTTTGCCTCCAGAGGCCAGTTGGGCTTACTGCAGCCTCTTACAGCCCCTGTTACTCTCACAGTGCTGGGGAAATATGTGCACGTAATTAGAGCTTCTTTCAGCAGTGCAAACAACAGGTTTATAACTCTCAGATCACAGACGGCAAAAGCATTTCCTTCAGCTTGACTTATCTATACAACAAATCGTACAGTCCATTTGTTCACAGCCTGGTAAGTCTGTATTACGCTCTGTTACTCCTTCAAGCTGTAAGGCATCCTATCCTATCTTATCCCACTCCTGGTCTTCGTTCGAGTTGATTTCCCCAGCTGTCCTTCAAACTACTTTCCTCTCTATCCGAAAGACTACATGTCCTGCTGATCCTATTCCCTCTCACTGGCTTCTGGAATCCTCCCTGTCTCTTTCCCCCTATATTCTCTCTCTCTTTAATGCTAGCTTATCTTCTGGTTTCTTTCCTACACCTTGGAAACACGCTACTGTTCGTCCTATTCTGAAATCCCGCACATCTGACCCTACAGCTCTTTCAAACTGGCGTCCTGTTTCTAATCTCCCTTTTCTTTCTAAATTTCTTGAGAAACTTGTCTTTCTTCAGCTGTCTGCTCACCTTGAGGTTTCTCTTGTTCTTCACCCTCGGCAGTCTGGTTTTCGTCCTGGTCACAGTACAGAATCTATCCTTCTTTCCCTTCTTAATGAGGTGCGTGCTGCTCACGATCACGGTCTTTTAACTCTTGCTGTCTCTCTTGATCTCTCTGCAGCTTTTGATCTGGTGGATCACTGCACCCTTCTCACTCGTCTTCAAAATGCTGGCCTTTCTGGGACTGTTCTTCACTGGTTTCGCTCTTTTCTTTCTTGTCGCTCGTTCTCAGTGGTTGTTGGGTCTGCCTCTTCACCCTCCACTCCTCTTACTTGTGGTGTGCCTCAGGGATCTGTCCTTGCCCCTCTCCTTTTCAATGTCTTCTTGGCTCCCCTTGCACTTGTGGTTCAGCAGTTTGGTATCTCCGCGTACTATTACGCGGATGATATCATTCTGCTGCACCACACTGATTCACATACCCCCGATATCTCTCCTCTTAACCTCTGTCTTTCTGCTGTAGCTTCCTGGTTCACCTCTAATTTTCTTCAGGTTAATCCCACTAAATCATTTGCCATTTGGTTTACCCTTGGAAGCCCTTCCCCCACCTGCGCCCCTTCCCTCTCTTCCCAGCCCATTCCTCTTGTCTCATCCCTCAAGTATCTTGGTGTTATTCTTGACTCCTCTCTTTCTTTCAAAGAACACATCACTTCCATAGTTCAACGTTCTTTTCTATCCCTCAAACAACTTCGACCTGTGCGTCCTTTTCTCTCACCCTCTGCTTTTGCTACTCTTATTCTCTCCTTTACAATTTCCCGCCTCGACTACTGTAATGTTTCTCTTGCTGGTCTACCACAATCTCAACTCTCCCGTTTACAACGTGTTCAGAATGCAGCTGTCCGTCTACTTTCCTGTGCTTCTCGTTACGACCATGTCACTCCCTTACTTCTGCACCATCACTGGTTACCGGTTTCCTTTCGTATACAGTATAAGGTTCTCACATTTGTGCACAGGGTGATTCACACAGGTACCCCTCTCTATCTTGCAGATCTTCTTCAATTCTGTACTTCCCATCGTCTGCTCCGTTCTATTCACGTTAATCGGTTGGCCCTCCCTTCTCCCTCTCAAGCTCACCTGGAGTCTACACGTTCTTCGGCTTTCTACTTTCTGGGTCCTAGGCTTTGGAACTCACTTCCCCCCCCCCTCTTCGTGTAGAGCAATCATATCAAGCCTTCAAACAACAACTAAAAACCCATCTGTTTTGTCTGGCGTTTGACCTCCCTCCCCCATCTGTGTCTCCCTCCCCCTCCTCCTGTTGATGTTTCTTCTTATATTTTGTTGTTTTCTATTTTCTGTCTCTCCGCTGTCCCTTTTAAGATTTTAACTGGCGTTCTTTTTAACTTTTCCGACAGCCTATATTGTAACCGTTTTTAATTTTGTTTGTAAACCGCCCAGACGCCATTGGTATGGGGCGGTATAGAAAGCATTTTAATAAACAAACATACTAGCTTCTTGTGAAATTAGCTGTTGTCTAGCTTGCAACTCTAAGAATTGTTTAAAGCTTTGAAGAAGCAATTCAGCTTGTTCCTTGTGAGATAGGGTACTGTCATCTGTTATAGAACTTCCCTTCTGCTCAAGGTTGTTTGTCTTCTCTTCTTGTAAGTTAAAGGCATCAGAATAATTGCTAGTCTCTTTGGCAATTGTTTCATAGATAGGAGAATTATCTTTACATTCAGCTTGGCAAGCGTGTGGCCAATTACTCACTTTTTGCAGAGCCCTACTGTCTTCAGACGGCTCCAAGGTTCTCCAGCTGTTCTGTTTGTTGCTTTCTGGTACAAACGACACTTCAGAGAGTGATGGCTCTCTCACCTGTGTTTGCCTTGAAGGCTTTCTTCCCCAGGGCGGTGCCTTCCAACGGCTATCCCATTCAAGGCTAAGTCCTCTCTCCGTGGGACTTCTGCTTACTTCCCTTGAATAGAATTGTGCAGGTTTTCTTCCTGTGCCAGGTTCCCAAGTATCATTAAACACTCCTCTGGCTTTCCAACCATCCTCTAGTTTCTTCCTCCTGTATTCCTTCCTGGGCTGCTTCTTCTTAAACTTCTTCCCATACTCATACTGAGTCTCAGCCTCCTTCGGAATCTCGTACTCCTTCTTTTTCTCCTTTTGCTTCCCCTGCTGACTCTGCTTCTCCTCTCTTCTCATGATCTCCTCAGAGCCATGCTCTGGTTTAAAAGTACGTTCTCTCTTAGGCACGCCCCTTCTCAGGGCTGGGTGTGCCCAATCGGAACTGCAGGACTCCTCCCCTGGGCTGGTCTCCATGCTCAGCTCTGTGTAATAGAGTCTCTCTTTTTTCCTTGCCCTGTCATTTTGGTGTAAATCCTGCTGAACCTCAGGATTTTCCTCTGTCTCCACAGGCTCAGGAGTGCGCTGCTCACCACAGATCCCCCCCCCTTAAGATATCACGGGCTGGCTTCTGACCAGAGGCACAGCACGGGATTCTACTCCGGGGTCTGGCGTTGACCTGTGCGTTCTTCATCCCTTTCTTGTCTTGCACTACAGTGGCTACCTGAGCTAGGGCTGCTCTATCGTGCCAAGGCTTCAGAAGGTTAATATGATACACTTGGGTGCGTCCTGTCTGATTCTTCAGAAGATAGGACACAGGACCCACTGGCCGGACCACAGTACATGGGCCTTTCCATTGGCTTTCGAACTTTGGATCGGGGCCCGCCACCATCACAATAACCTCATCTCCTACGGCTAACTGGCGTGGCCGTGTGCCTTGGTCATAGTAATCCTTCTGTCGTCGCTGATTATGTCTTAAGTTGACTTCCGCCACTTGCGTGGTACGGCGTAAGCGACCTTTCAGATCTTTAAGAAAGTCTGGTACTCCCACTTCATGTACGTCGGGCTCAACCCACTGTTCCTTCAGGATATCTAATACCCCTCGGGGTGATCGACCATACATGAGTTCATATGGCGCTGTCCCCAGGGATGACTGCTTCCTTTCCCTGCAAGCATAGAGGACGAAGGGTAGCATCGTATCCCAGTTGGCCATATTTCCTTCTAAACTGCGGCGCAGCATCCTTTTAATGGTCTGATTCTGTCTCTCCACTAGCCCATTGCTCTGTGGATGATAGGCCGAGGTCTTGACATGGCGGATATCAAACGCTTCCCACACTTGGGCTAGGTACTTGGAAAGGAAATTGCTTCCTCTATCCGTCAGAACTTCACGAGGGAAACCCACCTCGCAAAACAGTTTGATTAGTTCCGCTGCCACGGCCTTAGCGAATATCGTACGTAGTGGCATGGCCCAAGGAAATCGTGTTGCTTGATCAATGACCACTAAAATGTACTGAAATCCCCTCGGTGTCTTGATTAATGGTCCCACAATATCCATAGCCAGTCTATGGATGGGTTCCGTAATGACCGGGGTTGATACCATTGGCACTTCTTTCGGGTGGATGGCAGAGACGCGCTGGCATGTCGGACAGGCCTCACAGAACCTCGCTGTTTCTTTGAAGATGCCTGGCCAATAGAATCTCGCGAGGATCTGATCCAATGTACTTCGGATACCTTTGTGTCCTCCGACTGGATGGTCGTGGGCTAGCCTCAGAACCAAGTTCTTGAAGGTCGCAGGCACCACTACCTGTTTACGCGTGTCGCCGGTATAGGGATCCTTGCTCTCTCTGTACAAAATGTCAGTGTCCAGAAAAAACCTCGGTAGGGTATCCCTATCACTCTGTGCCCATTTAAATGCCTGACTTAAGGCAGGGTCGTCTCGTTCGTTGGGAAACGTTGGAAACTTCCCAACCAACTCTTCGGGCACCCATGGCAATTCCTGGCCAGCTTGGGTTTCTGCCCTACGTTGAGAACGTTCTTGCCTCTCATGGCGCTTCTGCGCTCTTGGTTTCTTCACTTTCTCTTCCGGTGCATCTATTAAATCTTCATGGGAAGGAAGACTTCTAAATGCCTCATCGGCCGGATCCTCTCCCTTCTCCGAGTCTTTAGCTTGGGCTCTGGTAGCTACCATGGCTCCCTTAGGGGTTAGGCCTTGTCTCATTTCTCTATAAAAATAGGGCCAATCCCTTCCTAAAACCATAGGGTTTGGAAGCTTGGGTACTACTGCAATAGGTATTTTCTTCAGCACACCTAGTGCTCTCACCTGCAGCTTGTATACAGGGTATAGTGACATGCACCCATGTACACAGCGTATTTTCACACTTTGAACAGGCTGAATCACTATCCCTGATGCTTGGATTTGCCTCCACAGCGCCTTGGATAGCATTGTTTGCTCTGCGCCAGAATCCAGTATCGCAGTGGTGGCAATTCCCTGCACCTCTACCTCGATAAGAAACCCTTCACGAGCTTTTTGTGCACTTCCTGCTACTAAGGCAGTCTTAAAACAATTTCTTTGTATATGCCCTTCTCGCCCACATTTAAAACACTTGCTAGGCTGAAACCTAGCCTTTACAGTCGGCATACACATTCTGCTTGCACCATATTGAAATTTCCCTTTCCTTTCTGATTCCGTTATTGCTGCCCCCTTTAAATCACTATTGCTTTCAAGCGGCATTGCCTTTGCCTGCAAGAAGCGTTCCGTGAGGTCTACTGCCTCCTGTGGGGTCTTGCAGCTTTGCAGAATCAGGAAGGTCTTTATTTCATCGGGTATAGCGTTCATATATTGTTCTAGCACTAAGCTTTCTAGTATAGACTCTTTAGTCCTGTGTTCAGGATTAAGCCATTTATTCAGCAATGTGCTTATCCTATACACTAGGGCTTTTGGTGATTCACCCTGTTTTAACCTCACCGCTCGCAAGAGATTATGGTAGGCTAGCGGCGTAAGGCCTAGCCTTTCCCGGACCGCTTTCTTCACCTCCCCATAATTTCCGGCAAGGTCGGGTGGCATACTCCTGTAGGCCACCATTGCTTCTCCCGTAAGGGAGGCTGCGAATCTGATGGCCCAATATTCCTCTGGCCATGCACTCAACTGTGCTACCCTTTCAAAACTTTCAATGAAATTATCAATATCATCATTATCTCTTAACTGGCCAAAGTTAAATATAGTCTCTGCGCCAAAACTATGCGCAGCTATAGGAGCTAAACCTGGAGGTATAGACGGTTTCTCCTTTGGCATCTTCTGCTCAGCTACCCAATTTTTCAGCATGTCCAGGAGGGGTTGCTGCTGAGCCTGTAGGGCAGCGGCAGTCTTCTCTTGAAACTCTAGACTTAGGTCCCGCTGTTTTTCAAGTTGGGTTGCCATCCATTTAAATATTTCTGCTGCGTCCAGCGACATCTTCAGTATCTAGGAATGCAAACAGAGAGAAAAAAAAAACCAAGTGCGATTCCTCACACACACAAAAAAAAAACTTTTTCTTTTTTTTTTTTTCACTAACTGGCCAACACTCTCAGCCTTGTATCCTTTTCATCTCTCAGGTGGATACCTATTACCTGGCTCAGGTGTTGCGTCATGCTTTCACAGCCTCGTTGCAGCTGGCACAGCGATGCTGGGACTCTTCCTCCTCTCAGGATGGTCTGCAATCGGGTCCTTCTTATAGTTGCTTCTCTGAAGTTTCTTCTCTGCGCGGCACCTTGCGCATGCGTGCAGTATCCTGCCAACTACGCCAACTTGCGGCGACCCTGCCCGGCTTAAGGGGTTAAAGGCAGGAGCAGCCGCTGGTGCTTCGTGAGGGAAGAGTAAAACCTTTACCCCAGGAATGCTGGGAGTTGTAGTTTCAGTTCTTCTCACTCCGAAATTAAAGAAACTGTAGTTGTGGGGTTTCTTGATAATAAATATTTTATTAAAGCAAAGGATAAATGTTCCATCATATGGCAAAACAAAGGTGCTTCAAAAAGGCTAACAGAAAACTCAGAATAAATGCAACTCAAAGGTATACTGCTGCTTTTCACTTTTCAGCCAAATTACTCTCTTTTGCCTCCAGAGGCCAGTTGGGCTTACTGCAGCCTCTTACAGCCCCTGTTACTCTCACAGTGCTGGGGAAACATGTGCACGTAATTAGAGCTTCTTTCAGCAGTGCAAACAACAGGTTTATAACTCTCAGATCACAGACGGCAAAAGCATTTCCTTCAGCTTGACTTATCTATACAACAAATCGTACAGTCCATTTGTTCACAGCCTGGTAAGTCTGTATTACGCTCTGTTACTCCTTCAAGCTGTAAGGCATTACTAGCTTCTTGTGAAATTAGCTGTTGTCTAGCTTGCAACTCTAAGAATTGTTTAAAGCTTTGAAGAAGCAATTCAGCCTGTTCCTTGTGAGATAGGGTACTATCATCTGTTATAGAACTTCCCTTCTGCTCAAGGCTGTTTGTCTTCTCTTCTTGTAAGTTAAAGGCATCAGAATAATTGCTAGTCTCTTTGGCAATTGTTTCATAGATAGGAGAATTATCTTTACATTCAGCTTGGCAAGCGTGTGGCCAATTACTCACTTTTTGCAGAGCCCTACTGTCTTCAGACGGCTCCAAGGTTCTCCAGCTGTTCTGTTTGTTGCTTTCTGGTACAAACGACACTTCAGAGAGTGATGGCTCTCTCACCTGTGTTTGCCTTGAAGGCTTTCTTCCCCAGGGCGGTGCCTTCCAACGGCTATCCCATTCAAGGCTAAGTCCTCTCTCTGTGGGACTTCTGCTTACTTCCCTTGAATAGAATTGTGCAGGTTTTCTTCCTGTGCCAGGTTCCCAAGTATCATTAAACACTCCTCTGACTTTCCAACCATCCTCTAGTTTCTTCCTCCTGTATTCCTTCCTGGGCTGCTTCTTCTTAAACCTCTTCCCATACTCATACTGAGTCTCAGCCTCCTTCGGAATCTCGTACTCCTTCTTTTTCTCCTTTTGCTTCCCCTGCTGACTCTGCTTCTCCTCTCTTCTCATGATCTCCTCAGAGCCATGCTCTGGTTTAAAAGTACGTTCTCTCTGAGGCACGCCCCTTCTCAGGGCTGGGTGTGCCCAATCGGAACTGCAGGACTCCTCCCCTGGGCTGGTCTCCATGCTCAGCTCTGTGTAATAGAGTCTCTCTTTTTTCCTTGCCCTGTCATTTTGGTGTAAATCCTGCTGAACCTCAGGATTTTCCTCTGTCTCCACAGGCTCAGGAGTGCGCTGCTCACCACACAGGGTAGGAAGAAAGGGAGGTGGCGTGGCACTATATATAAAAAAATATTAAAAGCTATACAATTGCAGGGCTTAAAAGGAAGAGAGGAGGCACTGTGGGTAAAACTAGAAAGAGGGAAAGGGAAATCCATTTGCATTGGAGTTATATACAGATCCCCCTCACAGGAAGTTGACGTGGACAAAGATTTAATAGAAGACATATGCAGTATTGCCATGAAAGGAGAAGTTTACTGATAGGTGATTTCAATATGCCAGATGTGGATTTGCACATCCCTGCTGCAGTATCATCTAGAAGTAAGGAGATCCTAGATTCTCTACAGGGAGAACAATTCAGGCAACTGGTAACAGAATCTACATGTGATGGGGCCATACTGGACGTAATGCTTATCAATGGGGAAAGTGTTTCTGATGTTACAATGGGAGATCATCTCACATCCAGTGATCACCAGATGGTATGGTTCAGTATTAAATCCATTCAAAAGCGAGGGTCTTAGACTTTAGGAAAATTAACTTTGCTGAGATAGTACAACACCTCAAAGAGTCATTAGCGGTAAGGGAACAGCTGGGGGTTATAGAAAAACAATGGGCAAAACTGAAAGGATATATTTTAAGTGCAACAAACCTTTTTGATAGATAATATAAAAGGAAAAGGAGGCCACTATGGTTCTCAAAAGAAGTAGCTGAAAAGGTGAAGAAAAAGAGAGAGACCTTCATGAAATACAAGAGATCACAGAGAGAGTAAGACAGGCATCTATATTTGGAAACACTTAGAGAAGCTAGCAAAATAGTCAGGAAAGCAAAAGGTATAAAAAGAAGAAGAAACATCCAAAGCAATATAATGCGGGGACAAGACATTTTTCAGATATATTGGTGAGAGGCAGAAGGGCAAAAGTGGTTTTGTCAGAATCAAGGGTGAAGGGGAGGAATATGCAGAAACCAATGAGGATAAAGCAGAATTGCTTAACAAATATTTATGTTCTGTGTTCACAGATGAAGAGCCAGGAGCAGAACCTCAGAAAATACCCACAAATAGAAACAGAAGTGACGGGGATCTTGAACGATTTTCTGAAGACTGGGTTTGTGAGGAGCTAGCTAAACTAAAAGTACACAAAACGATGGGACCAGATGGGATACATCCAAGAATACTGAGGGAACTTGGGGTCGTTCTAGTGGCTCCACTGTCTGACCTTTTCAATGCCTCTTTGGTGTCCGGGGTGGTGCCAGAGGACTGGAGAAAGGCACATATGGTTACTTTACACAAAAGTGGATGCAAGGATGACATTGAAAACTACAGGCTGGTTATTTTAACCTCTGTGGTTAGTAAATTATTGGAAAGGCTACTAAAATAGAGAATAGTGAAGTTTCTGGAGTCCAATGGATTGCAGGATCGGAGACAGCATGGATTCACCAGAGGCATGTCTTGTCAGACAAATCTGATTGATTTCTTTGACTGGGTGACCAGGGAGTTGAAGCGAGGGAGAGCCCTAGATGTGGTGTACTTGGATTTCAGTAAAGCCTTTGACACCGTTCCGCACAGGTGAATTATAAACCTAAAGTTACTGCTTGGGTTAGAAATTGATTCAGTGGGAGGCGACAAAGGGTACAGGTAAATGGAGCTCACTCTGAGGAGAAAGAATTTACCAGTGGTGTGCCACAGGGATCTGTCCTTGGTCTGACTCTTTTTAACATCTTTGTTATTGGTATTGCGGAAGGGCTGTCGGGTACGGTTTGCTTATTTGCAGATGATACCAAAATCTGCGATAGAGGAGACACCCAGGAAGGAGTAGATAACATGAGGAGGTATCTAGCTAAGCTTGAAGAATGGTCTAGCATTTGGAAGCTGAAATTTAATGCTAATAAATGCAAGTTCGTGCACTTGGGCTGCAAAAACCCAAAGGAGCAGTACAGTGTAAAAGGAGCAGTACAGTGTAGGGGGTGAGGTACTTCCGTCCACGAAAGAAGAGCGGGACCTGGCATAATTGTGTCTGATGATCTTAAAGTAACTAAACAGGTAGAAAAGGCAACTGCAAAAGCCAGAAGGAGGCTTGGATGTATAGGGAGAAGAATGGCCAGCAGAAAAAAGGAGGTGATAATGCCTCTGTATAAGTCTCTGGTGCGACTTAATTTGGAGTATTGTGTACAATTCTGGAAACCATACCTTCAAAGGATATAAGCAGGTTGGAGTCAGTGCAGAGGCTTGCTGCTAAAATGGTTAGTGGTCTGCATTATGAAGCATATGAGGACAAACTTAAAGATCTTAATATGTATACTTTAGAAGAAAGGCAGTATAGGGGAGATATGATAGAGACATTTAAATACCTTCATGGGATAAATGCATAAGAGAATCTCTTTCAGTTGAAGGCAAGCTCTGCATCGAGGGAACATAGGATGAGTGTGAAAGGGGATGGACTCGAGTAATAGGCAAAAATATTTCTTTACGGAACAAGTGGTAGATGCATGGAATAGTCTCCCAGTGGAGGTGGTAGAAACGAGGTCAGTATCTTAAGTCAAAAAAGCATGGGACAAACACAGAAGATCTCTAAAGGGAAAAAAGGGGACTATTGTAGTTGGAAGGGCAAACTAAATGGGCTATGTGGTGTTTTTCTGCTGTCATATTTCTAAGTCTGCCTGTTCAACATGCCGTAGGAACACTTACATCTATATTGCACACTAGCACATGCTTTGTCCATATATAACCCAGATAGTTTTCTAAGAACCTATTTATATATATATATATAGAGGGAGCTATTCAGTGGGGTGGCTAGCGCTTGTACAGCAGCTAGCCTTTGCCACTAAACGTTGCACCAGATATTCAATGCCAGGGTCATATCCAGTCACCAGAATTGAATATCTAGGTTGGCCAGATAGCGCCGCGGCTAACCAGGCTGCGGCAATATTCAGTCACTGCCCAGTTAGCTGAAGGGACGAAAAGTAGGCAAGCCTTTCAGGTGCCTAACATTTGCTGCTTTGGGATAACTGGCTAGTGGCTGAATATCACCACTAACCGGTTATCCTGGGTGCCGCCCCTGCATTACTGCTCTGAATATCCCACTCAGTGCCATTTAGGCGGTTTTCAGGTCTGCAAACCACCTAAATGACTTAGACTATCCCCCATAGAAAACTGTTCTTCCTTCATAAATTGCTAATTAAATCACCTTGTGCAATTAGCTAATTCTTCAGTGCATTTCAAAGTAAGGGGAAGGTTGCCAAGGAAACCTGACATGATAGAAGAGAATGCTTTATGATAGTGATAAAAAGAGCAAGAAAATGTCCTCTGTTTATCAAGGCATTATTCTTGCTGCTACAGTCAAAACACAACCAAAACTCTTGATACAGAAATGGAATGCAGAACTCCAAAGGTTGTAAAAGGGGGTGCTTGTTATGAAGGTACCACCATCTTGGCAAGTTTGCAAATTAAATGTCTTGCAAAGGATTGTGGTTATTGAAGTCCATTCACACAAAGCTTGCCTTTTTAGAATAATGAAAACTCTTGTAGTTGGTCGAGTGTAGAAAAAATTAAAGTTTATTTATGGGGTGATTATCCCACACACAGATATGCTTGGTAACACCTTCCAGATAACTTCTCCAGGGTTTTATTCAACACAAAATAAGGAAACTGAAATATCTTATGCAAATAAGAATCAGAGTCCTTTATAGAACAGAAAGGCTTCTTTCAGCCACTGCTAATAAACTCCTTAGCAGTGCTGGGGAAAAACAAATCAAAGAGGGGAAACTTCTTTATACAAAAACAATGTTCAATTTCCCCATACAAAAAAAGAACTTTTTAATCCTACGTATGCACGGCTTGTGCTGGGCTCTCCTCCACCAGCAGGTGACAATTAATTGCAATCAGTAGCTTGATTTCAGCACACGTGCAAAACTTTCCCAAAAGCTTTTTCTTTTGGACAAAACTTTATGGGAAGCCAATATTTAGAATGTTTCCTTTTGATGTTTGCTCTGATATTTAGGATTTTTCTAAAATAACAACTTATTCAAAGAACAGTCCATATAATTATCCTCTGTATCAAATATTGAACCTTGTTCTTGAAATTGCATAGATTCTGTTTCTCCGTCTGACTCAGAGGGCTTTAGGAACTGACCTCTGCACGGAGAGAAAGTGTTTCCCTGTTGTTTGCACTGCTCAAAGCTAGAGAAACGTTCACAGTTCCTACCTGAATCCAGGCAAGCATCAGGCTGCTTCTTCTGGTATTCTGGCCAGTATGCAATAGAGCTTTTGTGTCCTGTCCTCCAGTTGGAATCTCTGGACCTCAGGATCTTTTCTCCAGACGTCCTCCAAGAGGTATGTGGGCTCCTTTCTTCCTTAGCCGCAACAGTCCTCTTCCTAGGTGTTGCTTGAGGGTCCCTGGCTGTGGATCTACAGATCTCTGGCTTGCTCCAGTCCTCTGATCCTTTCCCCCAGGTATCTCTCCAGGCATAGGTACCTCTCTGAGCTCCTCTCTTGGACCGTCTGCTTCCTTGTCCTTGTTCCTTCAGGTTCCAGTTGTTCTTCCTTCTGTTCTTCTGATTCCCCTTCTCCGTCTCCTTCTGTCTTCCTGAAGATTCCCCTTTAGTTTTAAAGGGCTTAGATTGCAACTCCACCCTTGCATTCTTCAGGTGTTGTGGATTAAGCATTACTCTAGGGGCTGTTTGATTAGGGATGACATAATGCTTTCTCTGATTAGACACATGCTTTTCCACTCTAGCTCCCCTAGGGACTTTCTGCATACAAGTGCATTCTGGATGATGTAGTCTTTTAGGGAAACAAGCTGTCTTAGTTCTATAACCTGCCAGCACAGGTCCCTTGATCAGAGTAAATTCTCCTCTATTGTCATTACTCCCTGAGCTTTGATAAGCTTCCTTATCACAAGGTTTTCAGTAGAAGACTGGGCCCAAACCTGGAGGGAAGCATTTGAAAGGTCATTGTGCTATAAGAGGTCGGAGTTTCTGATTAGGCTATTGCACCAAACATTCAGATACCCCTTGTTTTTATTTTTTTTTACAAATTTAATCTTTATTCTGGGTATATGTGTTGGAGTAATGTTACACTCTTCCCACCTTCTTTGATATCACCAGTCTAATTTTTCATTCAGAGTTTTTTATATTCTATAAGTTTTTGGAGGCCTGCTGGTTTCTATGCTTATTCTCTTTAGATAATCTTCTTTATGTTTGTGATTTAAATGAGATGTTTTCAGTGTGATGGTTGTGCACTTTTTCCTGGGTGTATAGAGATAAACAAAAGGTGAGAAATCGAATAGCACCATATCAGATTGTCGTCAAAAAGACAGACTGCTGTTTCTAACAAGCAGAGCCTAAACTCTTGTAACAGTAAATAGTACTACAATGTAAAGTGAAGCAAAATACATGAAATTATCTACTGACTGATAGAAAAGGATATTAATAAATAATAACTGACAGATGTGGCAAACAATTGGGAACAAAATATTTGTTCTTTGAATGCAGTTCTATCATGATAACCAATATCTGGAAGATTTTTACTCTTTAATCACTAATAAAATGACTGGGAATGCCCTCCTTCATACAGTGGATCTGGAATGTCTGAGGGAGGGTAATCATGAAGACCTCACAGACTTCCGCAAAGACCTCAAAACATGGTTAGTTATAGAAACCTATGAGCATTCAAGCAACATCCCTTACCCAAACAGCAATACTAACATCACTGCCAATTAAACACACACCCACCCCATTCACACGAACAAATTCATCACACCACGTTACTAAATACCTCTATGTTATATGTTACCTCAACTGCACTGTCTAAATGTTTACACGTACCCTAATGTTAAATGTAACCCTCCAATTGTGACGTGACCACCTTGATTGAAGGAAAAGGTGGCATACAAATCTGTCTAAATAAATCAAGACAGTAAGAAGGTAACTTAACTTATCTGCATCAGGGGAACAAACACAACTTCTAAGATCTACTGCAAAAGAGCCAAACTCCAGGCCGGCTGAGTGCTCCATACCACTTTAAATTTCATACTCGGTCAGCAGCAAAGAGCTTTAATTTAATTTCAATCAGAATATAACTTAGCATAAAAGGCAAAACAGGGTCAGTATTCCTTGAGCAATAAATTATTTCTAGAGACCTTTACGAAGAGGCCTTCTACACAGGGGTCAAGAGACCTGTGAAATTTTTTAAATAGATGTTAAAGCCAGGTGATTTATCAGAGGGCCACTTTGAAAGACTCCTTCTATCAAGCAAGGACTGTGTTAATCACTCAGGAAATTGGTCACAACTTACCTCAGAAGCACAGGCATAAATAGTTCACCCAAAGGTCTATTCTTCTCAGTCTTGAAGGACTACAAAAGGGGACTTCTACTTCTGGAGAAAGATATGCAATTCTAAGTATTTACTTCTGGGAATTTTTCTAAATCTTGGGGAAAAGTAATTCTTTAGATTAAAAGTTGTTTAATCTGTGAACCCAGTGTATTTGTTAAATCAGTCAGGACCTAGTAGCAGCAAAGAGTTTTCAGTTTAAATTTAAAACAAAGAAGAGAGCTTTCTGGTTAAATTTAGAACCTAAGACTCCCTCTATCCAAGCAAGGTCTGTGGGAACCCCCTGGTGATTGGTCACAGATTACTTTAGAAGCACAGGACAGGGTACTGTGTAGCAGCCAGCTTTTAATAAGTCTTCTTTCCCTCCTTCCCTGACACCCACGCACCCCTGGGATAATCGTAGCTTTATAGGTGCTTAACCCTCTTAAAGGAAAGGAGGTACCATATTCACTCTCAGGTGCAGCTGTTTATTCTCATCAGCATATATTAAGGACCTGAGATTAATTAAACTTCAGGTGAACAAAGTACATTAAAGGTATTAGGTATAGTTTTATTAGTATAAGTATCCCCAGCAAACCTTAGTAAGTAAAGAACTTAAATATCTAAACACAACCTTAAAACAAACATGCAGACAGCAGTCCAGCAGCGAGATGGGGGCTTTCCAGTCTTTTGCATTGAGTATCACATGTATGATTTTCTCCTATTTCGTGAGGGGTCTTAAGTGTGCACAAGGTGCAAGGAGCTCTTTACTCTCAGGGAACGAGACCAATCTCTGGAGGCAAGAGTAGCAGACTTGGAGGAAATAAGGAAGACAGAGAGGTACATAGACAAGACCTACAGGGATATAGTACTGCAGTCCCCCCTCCAGTCTGGCAGCATCCCTGTTGCCATGGAGGAGAGCGGTCACGTGACAGGAGAGCATCACTCTGGTGTGGCAGGAAGTGATCCTGTGGCTAGGACCTGTCCTCCAGGTGATGTAAAACCCTCTCACACCGAGGAAGTTTCTCCAGGGCCATGTGCCCATGAGGGAAGGGTTAGGACAGCCGTTATAGTTGGTGATTCGAACATTAAGCATGTAGATAGCTGGGTGGCTGGTGGACGTGAGGATCGCCTAGTAACATGCCTGCCTGGTGCGAAGGTAGCAGACCTCACACACCACCTAGACAAGGTCTTAGATAGTGCTGGGGAGGAGTCTGCTGTCTTGGTACATGTCGGTAACAATGACAAAGGAAAATGTGGTAGGGAGGTTCTGGAGGCTTAATTTAGGCTTTTAGGTAGGAAGTTGAAATCCAGAACTTCCAGGGTAGCGTTCTCCGAAATGCTTCCCATTCCATGCGCAGGACCCAAAAGGCAGGCAGAGCTCCGGAGTCTCAATGCGTGTATGAGACAATGGTGCAAGGATGAGGGGTTTGGATTTGTTAGGAACTGGGGAACATTCTGGGGAAAGGAGGGGCTCTTCCAAAGGGATGGGCTTCACCTTAACTGGGATGGAACCAGGCTACTAGCATTTAACCTTTAAAAAGGAGAGAGCAGCTTTTAAACTAGATAATAGGGGAGAGCCGACAGTCGCCCAAGAGTGCATGGTCCGGAACAATGTATCTTTGAAGGATACTACCAAAAAAATGAAGTTAGGGCACATTAGCAGAGAGGTTCTGATAAAGACAAAGGTAGTCCATCAATATACAAAATTCTGATACATTGTCCCCTACAATTTTTGTCAGAGTTGGTCAGCCCAGTAGCCAGAAAACACTCTGACCACCACTGTGACCGCTCCTTTTTTATTTGAAAACACTATTAAAAGTGAAAAATCAAATACTTAGCTTTGCTCGCTGATTTTTAACAGACAAGTAATTCCAATTTGAAAAATTCCCCAGAAATCAGAAGTGCCGACGTGCCACGTTTCGGGTGTTGCCAAAAAAGACCTTGCTACCCTGCTTCAGGTTCATCCAATTCTGGTATACAGCCAAAGCTTCAGTGCTCAAGACGGAGGAAACATCTTGCTTTTAAACTTCAGCGTCTGATGTCACTGATGACTAAGCACAGCTAACATCCAATCAAAAACAAGATCATTGCTACCGATAGGGGAATCCCACTGACAAGGGAAACCCATAGCGGAAAAATCAATGATCCCTTATAAAAATCACAGATCAGATGATCGTATGCCAATCCACTTGTGCATTCAGTCCTCTTGGTGTAACTGTATCCAAGGAGAAAATCCAGCGCTGTTCAAGCATCTGCAAATGTTTTTCGCGCTCCCCTCCCCTCGGATCATGAGGAACATGATCTAAAACACACCAACGCAGTAATTCAAAAGTGTGATTAAAATGCACACAATGTTCAACCATTGGAGCTGAAATTTTCTTCGTCCATAGACAAGAGGCATGTTCAGATAACCGTGTCTTAATTGAACGCTTAGTCCGACCCACATAGTATAGCTCACATGGACACACAATTAAATAAACTACAAAAGTAGATAAGCAATTTGTGTGCCAAACAGATTTATAAATCCTCCGTGTGTGAGAATCGATCCATAAAGAGCCCAACAATGAATACTCACAAAAATTGCATGAACCACATGAAAAATGTCCTCTGGTCTCATGTGCAGTAACAGGACGATCGACTAAAGGAGTAGTCTTGACTAATAAATCCCGCAAATTAGACAAAGGTAGCCCAAATGCCCTTGAGTACAGAGCAGACAGAGCTTAAAGATTTATTTATTTAGTTAGTTTATTTAATATCTTTTCTATACCGCGCTCTTTATCATCAGTGCGGTTTACAGGTAAACAGTAGCCTGTATAGTGCAGTGGAACATTACAATGAACAAGTGGTGTAACTTGGACTAATGTGGGTAACTATATATAGGCTAGGCACACAGATCACCGATACAGAAGTGACCAGCATTGCTTAGCAACTCTTTACACGTGTAGATAGCTATTTACAAGTTGCTATTTACAGCCTACCGATAACCAGATTAATATGAATAAAATACAGTCTCTAAAATGCATGTATGCAAATGCTAGAAGTCTAAAAAATAAGATGGGAGACTTAGGGGTCTGTTTACTAAATCGCGTTAGTGCAGTTCGCGGTAGGAGCCGCGGTAGTGAAAGAAACCCCAAATAAGGACATGGGCGGTACATCGTTACCACTACCGCGCGTTAGCAAAATTAACGAGCGTTACCGGGCGCCGTGCCACGTTACTGCGCGTTAATCATAAGAAGACGTACAGACACAAAGCACTGAAACAGAGCTGTAGCACAATGGTTACGGTACTGACCGCTGTTACAGGCAGCATGGGTTCGAGCCCCCAGTGTGCCTAACACAGAAGGCTGTCTCAGGCATCACCCTGTACATTACAGAAGGAAAGAGGAGGCATGCTTTTCGTTACGCTGAGTATTGGTGTCAGAAAAACACCCTCGGAATGTGCCTAGCCACGTACGTTGGTACGTGCGTAGCTACGCGCGTACATTCGTGCGTGGGTACGTGCTTGTTTACGTGCGTGGGTACGTGTGTTTTTACCAGTGTGGGCATCTTATATTACAGACTTTGTAGGGTGTCCTGCACCTATGCATTATGCTAACAGATGTACGTGTGATGGCCTATGGTTTATCAGAGCCTGTGAGCAGGTGCTGGTGTTTCACAGGGTTGGATTGGGCCAGTCACACCCATGATGCACTGCACATGCAAAGCAGCTGTCCACAGATACACACCATGGGGAATGCACCCCCACAGCACCTCGGCCTGGTAGGGGGTACCGACTGTGTGTTGTACTGGCACAGAGCAGCTACACACCGTCACATTGTGCGGGTACTGTGCTCACCCTGAGGGTGCAGTGAGGCGCCCAGCACTAGGTCCACAGCACCGGCCATGGCGCAGGTCCAAAGCAGTGTTACTGTGTGAGATAGGTAGTTTCTGCAGGAACACCTTGGACATCTCTGTCTGTTTCAGTCAGGTACAGCCCCCATGCACCACCACCACACCCCTCCCCCAGGGCTGAGGGAGGCAAACAGGGTCTCCTATCAAAAGATCCACAGTCTACCGTGCTGCAACGGTGGCAGTAGAGGGGAACATGAACCCTAGTCCTGCTGGGGAACAGACAACCCACAGGGCAGTCAATGCAGTTCTGTACACAGCCATAACACAATAGCAGACAGACATTAGGCCTGGATATGGTATGCTGCACCCCACCACTATCTGATATTCCCCTGGTGCAAGCCATCAGCCACTGCACCCTGCAAGCCACTCCATCACAACACCTACCAGCTGCAAACAGTCTGCTAGTGCCCAGTGGAGATGCCTGCACCCAGAACTGGGATGTCAGCATACACAGCAAGCAGATACATCAGTGACTGGGCCCCAGAAGGAAATCCATATGTATCACATGAGAGAAATACTAGATAGCACTATGGGAGTGCCTAGCCATGCTGTGGTCACTGCCCAGTCAGGGTGAGAGTGATCTCTCAGCAGGATATACTGAGGTCACCCTGTCTGTGTAGTTGGTGGCCGGGCACTACAATGTGCCTGTCACTGCCCTATGCCCTGTGCAGATGCACCCTGGCCAGGCCACCCTGTCCGGCCTATACCCATGGTACCTTGCTCCTCATTATGCACATTGGCAGCCCAATACTGGCAACAGTGCTGGCAGTGTGGGCTGTTGAAGGTGTTTGCAGCCACCACACACTGGATAGACAGACAGCCACCCCCACACCTATGCCAACATTGTGCTACTATAGAGGTGGTCAGCAGCCATACCCACCACACCAGTCCTGGGCATAGTACAGGCATGGATATGGTACACAAGACTGTTGGGGGGTCACTCCCCAGGGTGGTGAACACTGTCAGAGACCAGACCTGCAGCACACACCGCAGACATCAGAATGATTGTTATGGTGGAGCTCAATGAGCAAAATGTGCTTAACGTAGGAATTGATATCTGCCAGTTATCAGAGGAAACGTTTGATAGCTGTGTACCATATACCCAGGTGTAGGGTGGCATTGCTAAGGTATGCAACTGCTAGTATTGGGAGATACAGGCAGGGCCCAATGTCTTGCCTCTCCAGCTGGCATTGGCCAATGGGGCCTGTGGGTGGGTGTGTGGCCCTGTTGGCTGCTGCTTTACGGCAGAGTTCCCCAACTCCAGTCCTGGTGTTCCACACACTGTTCGGGTTTTCATGCTGTCTCTCATAAATATGCATGAGCTACATCTGCATACCATGGGGGTGGTGCATAGCTATGCAGCACAGGCATCTTTATTAGAGGCAGCATGACACCGGAATGTTGTGGGGCCCTCCAGGACTGCATTTGCGGGACTCTGCTATAGGTAATGTGCCTGTTTCTGGTGTCTGTGTTTGGTGTGGTAAAATATAGGCCATGCGTATGTTCTCTGCACTACAGGAGTGTCTTTACTATCACTGTTTAGTGGTGGGTAAAACTATGGGGACTGGGTTGGCAGGAGCCCCAACTGGGATTTGAACCTGTGACCCTCTGGTCTTACAGGCACTGGCTGTGTCTGTTGCACCACACTGTGGCCACAGAGACAGTGCAGTCCCTGGAGTTAGTTAAACTGGCCTGACGAGTCAGAAACCCTGCTCTGCAACAGGTTTACTGTGGCCTCATTTACCTTGTATGCAGACAAAGGTGCACATAAACCGCAGAAATGACCTCACAAAAGGGGCACACACCCATAACCAAGCTGGGCAACAATGCTATCATTGGGAAACATTACACCACACACCCAGGACAGCTCCTTTACAATGTAATGCTCTTTGAAAGGGTCTGCGGAGCGTAGACCCTTCCACACATCATTTCCTTTTATTTTGGTGCTTTCCAGGGAGTGTTGTTCCTTGTTTCCCATTGCTATCACTGTTGCCCAGCTGACTTCTGCTTTTTAAAATGTTTCTTGTGGTCATTTTTAACGTTTTATGTGATAGTTTGTTCTGTGCACATGTATCACACTGCTCACGTTTTGTGGGTTTCCCCCGTTTTCTGTACATTGCTGACGTAAATGGTTTCTCTTCCCTTTAATGCCTTTAACGACAGGTTTTCATTTGCGTTGGAAGTGAGCTCTGACACTCCGCGCGTTAGTATGAGGGGAGCCTCTCTCCACCCACTCTCCGCCCATTGACCCCTTCTCTCCGCCCACTCTCCACCTTCTGCGCTGTTTTAACGCGCCGCGGAGCTTTACGATCGTTAACTACGGTTAACGCGCGTAGTATGACGTTAACGGTCGTTAGCGCGTCGGTACGCGCGTTATACGGCACTTACGGTCGTTAACGTCATACTACGCGCGTTATTCACGTTTAGTAAACATAGCCCTTAGAATATATAGCACTAAATGAGAAGTTAGATATGATTTGTATCTCAGAGACATGGTGGAAGGAGGACAACCAGTGGGACACTGTGATACCTGGATACAAACTATATTGTAATGATAGAGCTGATCAAATTGGTGGAGGGGTTGCGCTCTATGATAGAGAGGGCATTGAGTCACAAAGGATTAAAGTTTTGCAGGAAACAAAATTCGCTGTACAATCTCTATGAATTGAAATTCCACGTATAAAGGGGAAGGCAATGGCAGTGGGGTTGTACTATCGACCACCTGGCCAGAATGAACAAATGGATGATGAAATGTTCAAAGAAATCAGGGAAGCTAACAAAAGTTACAGAACAGTAATAATAAGGGTGACTTCAGTTACCCCAGTACTGATTGGGTCAGTGGCATGGTAGGACATGCTAGGGAGATAAAGTTTCTTGATGAAATAAATGATTGCTTCTTGGAGTAGCTGGTTCATGAACCGACCAGAGGGGAAGCCATTTTGGACTTAGTCCTTAGTGGAACACCAGATCTGGTGCAAGAGATAAGGGTGTTGGGGCCACTTGGCAATAGTGATCATGATATGATTGCATTTGATTTAATTAATGGAGGAGGGATGGTAAGGAAATCTACAGTATGACCTTTTAACTTTCAAAAGAGAGACTATGATAAAATGAGGAAAATAGTTAAGAAAAAACTAAAAGGAGCAGTTGCAAAGGTTAAAGACTTACATCAAGCTTGGGTGTTGTTAAAAAATACTATCTTGGAAGCCCAGACCAGCTGTATTCCACGCTTTAAGAAAAGTGGAAGGAAGTCCAAAAAACTGCCAGCATGGTTTAAAGGTGAGGTCAGAGAGGCTGTTGCAAAAAAGGCATCTTTCAGGAAATGGAAAAAAGAGTCAAATGACGAAAATGGGAAACAGCACAAGCACTGGCAAGTTAAATGCAAGGCATTGATAAGGCAAGCAAAGAGAGAATTTGAGAAGAAACTTGCTGTGGAAGCAGAAATGCGTAATAAAGACTTTTTCAAGTACATTCATAGCAAAAAAACCCGCGAGAGAGTCAGTTGGACCATTAGATGATAGAGGGGTAAAAGGGGCAGTAAGAGGAAACAAGGCTATAGCAGAGAGACTGAATGAATTCTTTGCTTCGGTCTTTACTGAGGAAGATGTAGGGATGTTACCCATAACTGACGTGGTATTTAAAGGTGATACTGTGGAAGAATTGAAAGAAATATCGATACACTGAGAAGATGTATTACAACTATTTGATAAACTGAAGAGTAGCAAATCACCTGGACTGGATGGTATGCATCCAAGGGTGTTGAAAGAACTGAAATATGAGCTTGCAGACCTGCTATTAGTAATCTGTGAACTATCATTAAAATCATCTGTAATACCTGAAGATTGGAGGATGGCCAATGTAACGTGTGATAAGGAAGCTTATAATAGTTCAGGAAGGAACTATAATAGAGGTGAAGTGACTCTGAACAAGCAACCTGTCTTTTCTGGTAGAAATAATAAAACAGAATGTTTCCATAAAAGACTACCATTCCAAGAATGCACCAGGTTTCCAACAGCCATTAGAAGAGCTGAAGTGGGGAAACGTGTGTTCAATCAGGAGGGCTATGAGGTAATCCCCAAGCACTCATCTCCAAGGGCAGGGCTTGATTCAGCACAGCTGTGCTGTGCTAGGGTGGAGCATTCATCTAAGCAGGATAAAAGTAAAGCTTATTCTACAGAGAATCATCTTGAGAATCTTCATCCTGATCATCATCAGCAGAAGCCAGAGCTGACCGACAGAGAGAGCAAGAAACACTTTTGAAGAAAGAAGAGAAAAGCATTTGGGAGGTCTAAAGGAGTCCATAGCAGTACATATACTGGGAGGCATTCCAGAGGCAAGCATACACCATTGGACTGGGGAAAGCCAGAGGAGTGGGGTTGCAGAGCCAGGAATCCCCAGACGGCACCTGTGAGGGAGATGGCTGCATTTGGAAGGGACCCTAAGACCAGTGCAAGAAGGTATGTGAAGAGAGATCCAGTGTCCAGGGATCTTGATTGGAAGGCTGGACATAAAAACTGGACTACATACTGGCCAGGATATTTGGAGAGGAACTCTAACAGCAATGGAAGCTCAGGTATGAACACTGATCTATGCCCTAGCTTTTCACTTGGAAGACAGCAGGGAAACAAGTATTGTCCTGAGAGTGCTCCATTGAGAAATTCCTCTGTGCCAATCCATGATATTGAATTTATGATAGTTGAAGAAGGGGAAGATATTGTAAATGAGGAGTGTGAATACATGGATTGCTCTCTGTCTAAACTTCTGTGGTAATATGCTGTCACAAAATACAACAACCATCACAAAGAAATATAAACTTGTTCTTTGATCTACTCAGAAAAGCTTCTGAGTAGGATTTGAGCCACGTAATAGAAAGTAAACCAGCCAAGAGGTGCAGCTGGGTAATTGCTAGCAATTGAGCCTTGCCTAATTGCCTGTGAGCTCTGAAGGGACACTTCTGAGTCTGTGTGGAAATACAAGAAGTTATCCCTGAAAAAGAACAGTTTTTTTGTCTTACTTTGTGGGTTTTGGTTTGTTTTGAAGCACTGCTAAGAAGATATTAGCAGGAGCCTACAGAAAAGACCTTTCTGTTCCCATCAAGTTCTTTATGCTTTGATTTGATTGCTTAAGAAGTTCAGCTGTTGTTTTCCTGATTTGTTTTTCTAAGTATAATACTGAAAGCAAGTATCCTTTTTGTGTGCTACCAAGTATATCTGTTGTAACACAGCAGATCTGTCCCTTGCTTTAAATAGACAAAAACCTGATGCAAACAGGCTAGGTTCTGACAGGCAGGCAGATCAAAAGCATTTCTGTTGCCATAAGCAACCCAGGCAGGCACAGGATCTGCAGCCGTGCCTAGTTAGGAAACACCTCTCATTAGAGGGAGAGAACAACTTCCACGTGAGGGAAGACACGCCCCTAGGGCATTATAAAAAATGTGTAGAGAAAACAGCTGATAGCTCAGAGAGAACCGGGAGAGCAGAGAGAACCCGGAGTTCCGAGAGGACAAGAAGTTCAGGGAGGACCCAGAGAACTCAGAGACCTGATAGGACCAGTGGAACAGGAAGCTCCAAAGGAAGTTACACGAGAGACTTCAGAGGAAGTTACAGAGGGTGTTGTAACGTCAGAAGCTGCCATGAGGGAGAAGTGCTGAGTGATTCTGAAACAAGCTCAGACTTCTCAGAGACGGAGTTTGAACCCCCTGCAGTTCCAGTCAGAAAGCTACAAAAGAGTTCTACACCAGGAACTAGAAAAGGTTCCACTTGGCAGGTTAGTCAAAAGAAATATCCACCTCTGATACAGAGAGGAATTCCTCAACACCTACTTGAATGGGAGAGACGTGAGACAGTGAAAAAGCCATGTGTGTTTGAGAAGCAGGCTTGTAAGAAGCAGTCTCAGAACGCTGAGGGAAACTGGGCTATTGAAAATGTTTGTATGGATGAGACAGACAATTATATACCAGATAAACTAAGGCACAGAGTGATAAGAGAGAAACCTGTTCATTATAAAGAGCAGTGCTGTGAGCTACCAGTAAATGGGAGTAGCCGAGAGCCAGCAGCTAACAGAGGGAAACGTTATTCCAGGAAGTGTGTTTCTCTGCCTTGCCATTATAAAGTAAATGGTAATTACTTGCCTTGTACTGACTATGACTATTTGGGAAACCCAGGAGAAGATATAGAGCAAAGATATACGCAGGCTGTTTGTTCACAGGACAGTGATATTGAGCCAATGATCACAGAAGATAGCTGTTTGAATCCAGGTTGGGAAGAAATGGAATGCTCTCTAATGATAGCTGATGAGAATCCTTCTTTGTTGTAAACTAGTACAAAAGGTTAAGAAGAGATTATCAGCTGCCGGCTATAATTACTCAGTTTCTGTTACATTTGAAAGCAAGTTTGCTACCTTTAAGTTCATCCAGTTTTGTATCTTAAGTTTTACTTCTGTTGTTGATGTTTTTGAAAATCCATAAACCCCGGGAGGGGAAATAAAATCCTTTTGAACCTTGACCACTTGGATCCACGACTACACTCCTTTCCAATACAAGGTCAGGTGACTTAATAGCTTGGCTAACTGCCTATACCACAGCCCTGCTGGGACTATAGGTGTTACACTGTGTTGGGAGAAATAACCCCATAAATAAAATATCTTCTTTGCTTTACACTCGAGCAAGCACAACTAATTTATTGTGAACGGCTGATTCTGGTATGAATGGACTACATTTCCCACAATCCTTTGCAAGTCATATTAATATTTGCCTTTGCCAAGACTGTGGACATTCTCACCCAGCGCCTCCGTTTACAAACGTCAATTTTTAAAAAGGGTTCCAGGGGTGATCCTTGAAACTACAGACCGGTGAGCCTGACATCAGTACCGGAAAGAATGGTAGAAACCATCATAAAGAACAAAATTACTCAACATGTAGATAGTCATTACTTAATGGGAAACAGCCAACATGGCTTTACACAAGGAAAAGCTTGTCTTACTAATCTGTTATGTTTTATTGAAGGTGTGAATAAACAGGTAGTCAAAGGTAAGTCGATTGATATAGTGCATCTGGACTTTCAGAAAGCCTTTGACAAGGTCCCTCATCAGAGACCTTTGGCAAAACTAAAAAGTCATGGGATAGGAGGCAATGTATTATTGTGGATCAGGAACTGGTTAAAAGATAGAAAGCAGAGGGTAGGGCTAAATGGCCAATTTTCCCAATGGAAAAAGGTGAATAGTGCAGTACCCCAGGGATCTGTGCTGGATCCGCTGCTTTTTGACATATTCATAAATGACCTTGAAAAGGGAATAATGAGTGAGGTTATCAAATTTGCAGATGACACAAGACTATTTAAAGTTGTTAAAACCCAAGAGGATTGTGGAAAATTGCAAGAGGATCTTGATAAATTGGAAGTCTGGGTATCCAATTGGCAGATGAAATTTAATGTGGACAAGTGCAAAGTTATGCAACTAGGAAAGAACAACCCAAACTATGGTTACGCGATGCAAGGTTCCACATTGGGAACCACCACCCAGGAAAAGGATTTAGACGTCATTGTGGATAACATGTTGTAACCCTCTGCCAAGTGTGCAGCAGCGGCCAAGAGAGTAAATAGAATGCTAGGTATCATAAGGAAAGGAATGGAAAATAAAACAAAGGATATTATAATGACTCTGTATCGTTCCATGGTGAGACCGCACCTTGAATATTGTGTGCAATTCTGGTCGCCGTATCTTAAAAAGGATATAGCGTTATTAAAAAAGGTATAGAGAAGAGCCACCAAAATGGTAAAGGGTATGGAAGGATACTCCTATGAAGAAAGGCTAAAAAGGTTAGGGCTCTTCAACCTGGAAAAGAGACAACTGAGGGGAGATATGACAGAGTCTATAAATTAATTAATGGACTGGAACGGGTAAATGTAGATCGATTGTTTACGTCATCAGAATATAAAAAGACTAGGGGACATGCAATGAAGCTATAGGGTAACCTATTTAAGACTAATAAGAGAAAATATTTTTTCACTCAACGTGTAATCAAACTCTGGAATTTGTTACCGGAGGATGTAGTAAAAGCTTTTAGTGTAGCTGGGTTTTAAAAATGGTTTGGACAAGTTCCTGGAGGAAAGGTCCATAAACCATTATTAAAAGGGACCCAGGATATCACTGTTTGACCCGATAAAAGCATTGAGGAACCTGTGTCTTTTGGGGAAACTGCTAGGTATTTATGACCTAGATTAGCCACTGTTGGAAACAGGATACTGGGCTTGATGGACCTTGGTCTGACCCAGTATGGGCATATCTTATGTTCTTATGTATCTTAGGAGTTTTGTTTGGTCCCCTGATGCAGATAAGTTAAGCTTATTCTTATCAAAACACAATGTTGTGTCGGGATGTTTGTGTATTGTTCTAATATGTTATAATTATGTTATACTATGTAAATATAAGTTTATCTGTTTACACTGCACGTGCTGGGTTTGGGCATGAACCTATGATGAATACTGAACATTCTAGTATTGGCCCTTTAGGCTAGCATGCTGGAGGGTCCAGTTGGACCTTACTAAGATCTATATTTGATCGAGCTCCATTCCTCCTTCCTATTAGGAATGTAGAAATTTTTGTTGTTTAGAATTGAGTTGAATTTCTACTTTGGCTATTTATATTTAATCTGAAGTAAGTGGGAGCAGGCTTCAGTTTCACCGGTGGGTATTTGGCACCCTCAAAATTTGGCACTCTAGGCAGTTGCCTCGGTTGGTTGTGCCTAAATCCAGACCTGGCACATTTATACCTGCCTCTGAGCTGGTGTAAGTTTGTGCAAGATTATTTGTGTGCTACTGAGGATCATTTTAGGAGCTTATTTTATAAGGACACATAGGTATCTGTGTTATTTATTTATTTATATTCTCTTATATACTGCACTATTCTGCATCAGTGCGGTTTACAATGAAGAAACTTAAATTACATTGAACAGGGCATTATAACTTGGAGATAACTATTTTACAGGGAACATGGGCTATGGAGGGTTAAGTGGCTTGCCCAAGACCACAAAGAGCACCTGTGGGACTAGAAACCCCAGTCCTTCCGGCCCAAGGTTGCTGTCCTCTAGTGGGATTTGAACCCCTGACCTTAAGTACCTTGCCCTAACCACTAGGCCACTCCTCCACTGCTTTTATAAAATATTGGAATACTTCCCTGATGCAAAAGATTAGTTTTGAAACATGATAGCATATCAGAGGACTTAAGGACTTTATAAGAACTGTAGGATGTATTTGAGAAAGACAGGCGGTATTTTTTCTGCATAAGAGAATGAAATTAATTGATTTATTTGAATTTGAATTGAAATGACATATGGACCAATGATGAAATTGCTTAAGTACATATGATCTCTAAGATGCCTTGATAGTCCCTTTCAATATTACTTATTATAGTATTAATGAGGCTGAGACATCTATAATATATTTATACTTTTATAAAATAGGCATAAAGAGGGCAGTCCTATAAACTCCTGCGCAGATAATGTGGAGCCTATTCTATAAAGTACGGGCCTTAACCGAATCACAGCAGTTATGCCTGCTCTAGAGCAGGTAAAATGCCCACACCTAGATCTGGAGAAAATGCGCATAAGTTAAAATATTTTATAACTTACAGGCATAAATTTAGGTCCCGCTCAAGCTCCAACCCTGTGCACACCCTAACTGAAAGTACACGTGATGGGACCTCTGTATGCGCTTACAGAATAGTGACCGCATCAAGTGCACATGTAAATTCCCATTCACATATGTAAGTTCTTTAGAGTAACCTAGTGGTTAGGGCAGAAGGCTGGGACTAGAAAGACCAGGGTTCAAATCCCACTGGCACACCTTGTGGCCTTGGGCAAGTCACTCAATCCTCCAGGTACAAACTTAGATTGTAAGCCCTTTGGGGACGGGAAATGCTTACAGTACCTGAATGTAACTCACCTTGAACTACTGGAAAGGCATAAACTAAATAAATTACTTTACAGAATCAATCCCATAATGAGTACTTTTTTTTGGACTTGTCATGTAGACATTCTGTTATAAAATTAGCTCCAAGGAGCCTGGGTTTATAACAGGATGCCTATATGAACCAGGCCCTGTAACGCACAAATGCTGACCCAGACACCGACACCTGGTCCAAAGTTGGTGTAAATGTGTGCATGTACCCCTCACATTTTATTCATGTATTTTATACAATATGCACAACATGGCAACTTTGCCCCTTCTCCACCCAAACGATAGCCCCAGGAATGCCTACACACAGTACATATAAGTACATACCATCTTGTCATTGCATCAATCTTGCTGCTCTGCAACTTTATAAAAGGTCTTTTCTGTATGTAAAACAGGATTTATATGTTGATAAGCCTTTATAAAATTACTCCCTAAAAGTACAAATGTAGAAAAAATGAACTGATGCACAAAAGGAGAAGTGCCCACCAAAGGAAAGTTGGGCTAGAGAATCATAATAAAAATATTCTTATGTTTGACAGGTTTCAGTAAAAAACACAAAGGTGAATTTTTCCATAGGAAATAAAAATTGAAGTGCAGCGGGTCATGATTTCAATTTGCAGGGAAGAAGAGTTAGGGCAAGATGAGAAAATACTCCTTCAATTAGAGGATGGTAGATGCTTGGAATAGCCTACTGATGAATTATGACAAAATTTCAGCATGCTTGGGATAGATAGAGATTGTAATAGTAAACACAGATGAGTGAGTAGAGAATAAATTAGGTATGGGGCTTGAATATTTACTAAGTCACATGGAGCTCTAGAGAGCCAAGAGGGGAGAACACAAGCCATTGATTGGGTAGTGCATGTTTTTCAGCTGTATCAAGCTTCAAAGAAGGCAGAGATAACCTGTATGGTTACAGTCCTAACGAAAGTGTTATCGGTACGTCAGGTTTCCAGGAAAGCTGTTGTAGTTGATAAGGAGTGGCCTGGCCATAGTAAAACCCTAACATCAACAAGCATGACATAGTTAGATGTTTCAGACAAAAGCCTCACAGTTTAATAACTGGATTTTTATAAAATTTGATACTAAGATATGGGTTGGGGCCTGGGTGTTGGATTAAGTGTGGGATGTAGATGAACCAACAAGTAGTTTAACAAGGGCTGGAGTAACTTGCCACCAGTACTGGTGGAGGTCAGGACTATAATATAATTTAAACATGCTTAGAATAGAAACTGGGTAGAGCAGCTCTTCTGATGCGGTCACTGTATAGCAACTGTTCACAACAATTAGCGATTGCAGCAACTTAATCACTATAGTCAGTAACCCCACGATCTTCTCACATATCACAACTGTTTTTCAACATATAGTAATTGTTCTCAGTACCTAGCAACTGCTACAACATAATATCTATTGTCAATAGATTTACACCTATATTCTACTACCAGTAACATCATTTGTAGACACTGTGCAATCTTTCACTGTCATATTACAGCACATTTCACAGCTCACTCCTGAAGAATCATGGATCTCACAAAGTATCAATCTTACCTTCTTATCATTATACTAACCATTCACTTAGTTCACAACATCCATGCATACAAACCTATTCATGCACCATACAATACCATTCCCATCATTCAAAGCACACACAAAAACACACTTCAACCATACCCATATACATTCAACCAAACTCACCGTCCAAATGCTCCCAGACATGCAAGATTAATACAAATAAATCTCCAACCAGATAAACCTACAAACAGAATTCCTAACTCGAACACCATCATTCTTATAAATGCAAGATCCATACGAAATAAAATATCACTAATAAATGACATAATCACTGATAAAAAGCCTGATATCCTTCTTATCACGGAGACATGGCTCTCACCTACAGACTCAATCCTCCTAAATCAACTTAACACGAACCAGTACGACCTATTCAACTGCCACCGAGAAGCAAAAAGGGGAGGCGGAGCCCTTATCATCACAAAAAAAGAACTCAAATACTCACTAACAAGTATGAATAACATTGACAGTATGGACATCATAAATATAGAGAATAAAACCCTTGCAATATCTCTTATCTACAGACCCCCCTCAGCGGACCACAAAAATCTTACGCCCATCCTAGACCTTGCATGTACAGCTTCGCAGAAAAAACCACTTATCATATTAGGAGACCTAAACCTTCCTTCGCTCAACCAACAACACACTTCCAACTTTATGGATGCCATGAAAGAAATGGGTTACAACCAAATCATACAGACTCCCACTCACATAAAAGGAAATACACTAGACCTTGTATTCATTCCCATACCATTCAATAAACATAAACTCCAATCATCACCCCTTATTACAGAAGTACCATGGTCAGATCACCATTTAATAACCTTCACACTAAACTCACTACCTAACAACAACACTGAAACAACTCCAACACATTATAAATCCCGTTTTGCCCACTTTAACAAAGATACCTTCCTAAATACTGTATTACCCAACTTCACAAATAACTCGACAGAAGTCAACACCTTAATAGACCAATGGAACTCAATAATAAAAGAAGCAGCCACTCCCAAACAAGCTAATCCAAAACAATTCATAAAAAAACAATCAGAAAAATGGTTCAATAAAGACCTTTCTAACCTAAAAAAGCAACTAAGAAAACAAGAAAAACGATGGCGGAAAGATAAAACGAGCGATAATAAAGATCAATACATGAATCTCCTCAACAAATACAAGGACACAATTAATAAATCAAAAAGAGAATACCATACAAAAATGATAAACATGGCAGTCAACCGCCCAAGAGAACTATTCACAATTATAAAAGCACTAACAAAAACCCAAACAACAGAACCAGAACAAACAACAATAAGTGCACAAACCCTTGCAACTCATTTTGCTAATAAACTAAAAAATAATTCATCTAGCACAACCATAACTACGCTCACAGACATAGAAACAAAAAATACATGGACAACCTTCCAAAACATTGATCACAAACACCTGATCAATGTAATATCAATGATCAACACCACTACCTCCCCCCTTGATCCATGCCCCGTATCATGGATAAAGAACACCAAAGCTGATCTTGCTATCCATATACTAAATATAGTGAACCAATCACTATCACAAGGTATCATGCCTGAAGCACTAAAACTTACCTCCTTACGCCCAATAGTAAAAAATAATAAACTCAATCCGAAAGACCCGAACTCCTACAGACCAATAGCCAGCATACCATTTATTGCCAAAATAATAGAAAAAATAATACAGATACAACTACAAGACTTTATTGACACTCATGCTCCACTTGACTCACACCAATTCGGCTTCAGACCATCCCACGGAGTCGAGACCCTACTAATAACACTTATGAACGACCTCATCAAAGGCACTGACTCACACAACCAAGGATACATCCTCATATTCATTGATATAACTGGAGCCTTTGACAATGTACACCACAACACACTCATTAATAGACTCCTAAACCTAGGAATAGGTGGAACAATTCTGCAATGGTTCATATCATATATCACAAACAGATCGATACGCGTTAAATTAGGCCAAACCACCTCAGAGCCCTTCACACAAGGACAAGGTATCCCACAAGGCTCGGCACTATCTGCCCTTCTTTTCAACCTGTATCTTCAACCCATCACAAATATATTTAAAAAATATAAAGTAAACCACTACATATATGCTGACGATATCATGCTCACCCTACCGATAAACACAAATAATCCCACATACCAGAAATTACTAGACTGTATCAGTGAAGCAAATACTTGGTTAGAAAACAATAATCTCAGCATCAACCTAAAAAAAACTGAAGCAATGATAGTATCAAGAAAACCAGACTCTAATCTCCCTGAAACTATAACAATTAACAACACAATAATCCCAGTTAAAAAAGAGGTAAAATACCTAGGCATTATAATAGACCACACACTTAGTATGCTTCCTCATATAAAACAAACAGTGAAAACCATATTCTATAAACTTAGGATCACCCAACACTTAAGACCACTACTTGACACACATGACTTCAGATCTGTCATCAGCACACTTATCACTCCTCATTTCGACTATTGCAATAGCATACTTATTGGCCTCCCTCTTACAAGCACCAACCTACTCCAAAGAGCTCAAAACATCTGTGCTCGAGTAACAGCACAAGCCCGCCTCGCTGACCACATAACTCCCGTATTAGCCGAACTACAAAATACTCCTAACCACATTTAAAATAACAAACGGCATCTCACCCTCACATTTAACCACTCTGATTCAAGCTCCAAAAGAAATTAGAACCCGCAGACAAAACGCAACCTACTCACTAGAAATAAAAAAATCCATCCGGAAAACAAAGAAGACCACAAGCTCAAGAGCCTTCTCTTATGCAGCCCCCACCCTATGGAATAAACTCCCGCTAGAACTCCGCAAAATAAAAGATCTTCAAACATTTCGGAAAGAACTGAAGACATTTCTATTTAAAGAACACTTCACAAATTTAAATGAATCCTATCCACCCAACACACCACACAACCATAACAATCCTCCTTAACTACAGCTCAACAAGCCTCAACACTCACTACATTTAAGAAACAAAGCTTAATTTAACAAAGAATCAATGTAAATAGCCAAAGCATTACTAGCTAATGTTAAAATGTATATAGTTCTGTAACAATAATCCATGTTAAACTGTATTTAGTTCTGTAACAATGTTCCATGTTATCGTTTATCATGTTAACTGTACATAGTTATGAAAAAAAAAACGATGTTCTATGTAAAACCATGTTCACTAAATGTTACCTGTAAACCGCCTTTGATCTTTGGAAAAAGCGGTATAGAAATAAGCATAAATAAATAAATAAATAAATAAATAAATAAAAGTAGTTTTGGCCGGGTAAACGTTAGCCATTGGTTTTTAGAAGGGGAAGGATTTTTCAGATTTCCTTTTGATATATAAGACAGATCAAAATAGCATAGGCAGGTCTTAGTAGGTTTCCAATATTTTTGTCATGAGAGGAAAAAATCATCAATCTTGCTTTAATCGATACTAAGGGATATTTATTTTTATTTATTTTTAATTTATTTGTAGTATTCAGCTCATGCCTTTCCAGGGGGAGATCAATGCGAGCTACATTCAGGTACAGTATGCATCCAGAGATAGTCCACCCTGAGGCAGATATAATAAAATCTGAAGGTTTCAGGCAGGTGGATAAAAGAAAGTTGTGTATGTGTATAGGTTAGTAACTCTTTCTAGACTCTTTCATTAGTGAAGTGACTTCTCTTGGACAATGCAAACGTATTTTTGAGCTATGATGAATATCCAAATTTAATTTTATTTGGTATAGTTTATTGACGTTTATTGTACAACCTTTTAGACCAATATCAAAGTGGCATACAATAAAACAATTAGTTTTACAATAAAAAGATATAATAGAAGCACATTAACATTCAGGGGTATGTTTACTAAACCGGGCTAACAGTTAACCTGGGTTAACCGTTAGCCCAGTTTAGTAAACATACCCATAAAACTAGACTATGGTAGACTACAAAAGAAATTACAGAGAGTAAAAAATCATAAATTAAACAGATATGCAGTCATCATCTCCTGCTCTCAACTTCCCCATCCAAAGGCCCAACCAAAAAGATGTTTTTAAATACTTCCTAAATTGTGGTAGGGAAAGTTCTTCTCTTAGGTAGAAGGGCATGGAATTCCATAAAACCGGGTAAAAAAATGCAAATTGGTTAGCTGCAGACAAAGGAATACTAAGTAAATTAGCTTTTTGGGAATGAAGCACCTGAACAGGATTGTATTGTATTAAAAAGTTAGATACTGTAGGTATTCTGGAGTTTCAGCCCATAAAGCTTTGAAAATGAGTTAAAGTATTTGAGATGATAGTGGTAGCCAATGTTTAAGATGGAGTAGAACAGTGATATGTTCAGTCTTTAAGATTATAGAGAAGATGAACAGCTGTATTTTGAAGATTTTGTAACTTTTTAATTGTTGATAGGTTTGTAGACCCTGGTAGAATGAATAGCAATAGCCCACTACCCAAACCTTTTCACACATGTTCTTTATAACAGCTGCTACTCAGCAAATCTCAGATATCTGAAGATATTTGCCTGCTTGATTTCAAAGACATGAGTGATTTGAGCCCATTATATTTACATGACATGCTTATTTGTAGCTGGGAGGCAAGGGGTCACTAACAAATAAAGCAGATTAAACAATTAGCATGTACAGAAGAATTTCTATATAATTGATCTTGAGTGCATTCACCCTGCATTACCAGCAGCTGCAGCTGTACCTCCAGCTGAACATATTTCTACCTGTTTTCTTTACTTGGATTACAAAGTGAAAAAGAAACTTTCCTGTGTAAGTGATATCCATCAATCTAGTTAATCTCAAATGTCCCAGTTTGAATATCATTGTATAGTATTTCATTATCTGGTGGATCTTTTTTCTTAGATAGCCTCACCTATCAGCTGAGTACCATAGAATAGTGAACCTAACCAGCAGAGGCTAGAGGCTTATAGCTGAAGACACAGGAGCTGCACAATGAAGGGAGAAGCAAATGAATATCCTCTGGCTAGCAGAAAGTGTGAAATCCCCCCTCCCTTGCAGAGCCCATTGGGCTAGAATAGGGTATAGGGGTAGGTAATGCCTTGTCATTGGCCTACTTGTGAGTAGAATTAGAGAGGTATGCTCCCTTCATCAGGATAATAATGCAGAAGCAACAATTAATTTGGGTTTGAATAGTATAAAACATGACTTCCCAAACCTGGTCTGGGTATCCCACAGCCAGTCAGGTTTTCAGGCTATGCATGCAAATTTATCTCATTCATATTCATGGTAGATATTCTAAAAATCTAATAGATTATAAGATCTTTAGGATAGGTTTGGGAAGCCCTGGTAAAGAGTAAGCTAGGCGTGAGGTTGCTAGCATGCAATACAAAATTGCAGGCTCTGTTCGAACTAGAGGGAAGAAAAGGAGCTGAGACTATCAAGAAGATAGAATGCTGGGCATGACTAGGACTGCCTGAAACTGTTCATCAGAAAGGGAGAGCCTGACGTTAGTTCATTGTCATTTTTGGATTGGGCTATTCCCTCTATCCTCAGTGACTTCCATTGAAGACAGTTGGCAATTCCTTCAGCACCAACCAATATTAAGCATGGAGCATGCAAACTGTTGCCTTTCTTCCCCAAGGCCCCAGATTACCTGATGAGAGGCTGAGAAGAACCCAGGGACAATTTCCTTTATCAAAAGGCCTGACATCAACTCAATGTCATTTTTAGGCTTGGTCCTCCCCATACCGCCAGTGACTTGCTCTTTCGTGAGCGCCAAGGGAGCCTTGAGATTTAGGTAGCTTGCTGTTCTAGGGCCTTTTAGTTCTGTTTCCCTGTAGGACAGCTATCAACCTTATTATGTTCTAATTGCCTTGTATATAGTCATTAATTTGAGTTATTTAATCATGTGATTTTATTTTATGTACTCAATATTTTCTAATATTTTAGAACTACTTTGAGGGTATTGTCAGATGAGGTTATTGGGGGGGGGGCAGCAATCTGAGAGCAGTTGTTTGGGGTAAAGTTGTTTATGCCTATTATTACTATAAGTGTATAAAACCAATAAGGAGTGACTGACCTCTTATAATTTTTCAGTGGCTCCCTTATACTTCAAAGTTTGCAAGACATAACCACGTTGATAGTTGTGTACTTTTTAGAAAGTAATTTTCAAACTGCCTCTATTGCAGAAATGTGTATAGGAACTTTTACCTGTGATCTTTACGCCAGTTTTTAAAATTAAACTTTCTTACTTCAAAAAATACCGTTAGCATGTTCTTCTCATAAGAGACAAGGAACTGCTCTTTTTATGCTATAAACCCTATATTTAAATCAAGAGGGTATATAAAGAGAATCTGCCAAAAACTGGAAGAAAGGAGAAAATTGCCACTAGAAAAGCTACAGAAAGGAAAAGTTGCAAATTTAAAGATCTTTAATTTCACAGATCAAAGTAAAGACATATGGGAATGAAAATATCTTGAAGCCAAAAATACAGGGATGAGGAGAACTAAGTGAGAGCAACACAAGAAAGGAATTTGTAGAAAAAGAAAGCTGTTGAGGGAGAGATGGAGCTGAGAGATCTGGAACTGCAGAAGAATAAGATGAATAAAGAAGGGTCAACAAATCAACTGAAGAGGAGGAAGAAAGGGAGGAAAAAGACCCAGAGGTGGAGGGATTTAAGATCAAATGCCTAGTCCACCTGGAAAGAGATGAATATGCTGGGTTCCAAGCAAGGGAAAGATTACCCAAGTTAAATTTAACGCCAAAGGTTAGAAGTATGATAATTAAGATGATCAAGGCCATATCCAGTATAAAGTGACCATTTAATAACATCTCCAAAATAAACTAAAATTATTACTGCAGGAATACTACCAACTAAAGTGCAGGGACAGAAGAAAAAGAATAATAACAGTTCCTCCTTTGTAAAAGCACATCAAAGGAAAAATACAATTATTGTTTGTGGAAGTATCCATGATAGATGCGTATCAAAAAGGATTAAGATCATCAGAGATATTGAGGAAGATCGACACCATCAAGCTAGTGTGCTGTATTAACTGAAGAAGACCTGAAATTTATTTGTTCCAACAATAAATTGAAAGTCGCAACAGAAATGCAACAACTATAAAGATATGAAGAAAACAGAAAAGAAAGATATCAAAATAGAGAGAACTCAAAACAATTCTACTGGGAATTGGGAAAGAGTATTAATATGGTAAAATCAACGCCAACCAAAGCTGAAACAGAAACCATCTGGAGAAAATTATATGAGGACCCTATAGAGCAAAATCAAGAAGTAGAATGGTTACCCTACATACAGGAGCCCCTTCGAGACCTGTTACAGTACAATGATTTCAGATCTGTAGTACAAGCCATTATTACACCCTACCTGGACTATGGAAACATTATCTATCAAGGTTTACCCAAACACGCATTATACCCACTTCAACTAGTGCAAAATACTGCTGCCAGAATTCTAACAGTCAGTGCTACCTGACAACACATAACACCAATCCTAAAAAGTTTACACTGGCTTCCAATCACTTGAAGGGCAAAACACAAAGCCATCACCACAACATTCAAAATCCTCCACAACCTCTCAGCTCCCTGTCTCTCTGATCAGCTCACATTAGCATCTTCAACAAGACCAAGAAGAGCTTCCAGCCAAAATCTCCTGACCATCCCACAACTCAAGATTAAGACTACACAACAGACAAGCAACAGGGCTTTCTCTTTGTATGCCCCCACTATTTGGAACTCCATGCCTGAAGCAATCAGAACTGCACAATCAAGCAAAGACCTTAAAAAAACTACTGAAACACACCTCTTCAAGGAACACTATGGACCAGATGGCAATACCTAATTATTGCCACTACATACTAACATGAACAGATAACCTTAGCCTCCCTCCTCATTTAGCCTCCTTTTCAAAATGTTCTTCTCCTACCCAATCCACTGTCCATCAATAAGCTATGCCACCTACCCTCTGTTTTAGTTGTTGTTAACCCTTATTGTTCTCCTACTTTCCCTGTTCATTGTAAAACAATTCCACCAAGATTGTTATATTGTTCGATGTAAACCGCTTTGGACAAAAGCAGTATAGAAAAACTGTTAAATAAATAAATAAATTTTAAAAAAGCAAACGTCAAACCTATGGAATGGCCTGCAGTAACAACGAAAGAGCTGAAAATCAGGTTAAAATGAGCCTCAAACTAGAAGAAACCTGGCCCAGATAGAGTAAGCAACTTTTGGAGCTCAAACAGTTAACATCACTCCACCAAGACCTGGTGAACTGCAAAAATCAATTGTTCAAGCAACCAGACTTAACACCACAATGGCTTACTACAAGAAGAACATTACTCTTTCCAAAGGGGGACCCAAGTAATATTCTCAATTATTAAAGAGTAATAACTTATTTACCTACAATCTAATAAGCTGTTCACTGCAATAGATGCAGACAGAATATATTATCATATCGAGTCCAATAACATCATGGCAATAGAGCAGAAGGGCAATAAGAGGCAACATATGGAACCAAGGACAAGTTAATGTTGAATAAGGCCATCCATGGCCAGTGCTAAGAAAAGCAGAAATCTCAGTATAGCATGGATTGATTATAAAGCTTTTGACAGCATCCTATACTTCTGGATAATAAATTGCCTTGAAATGTATAAAATAAATCCTGGTTTAGTAGAGCGCATTAAGTTCACCATGACAATGTGGCAAACAACAGTCTTTTTGAGATATGAAAATGATCAGTGCATCATCCCTAACATTATGATAAAGCAAGGAATATTTCAGGAAGTTTCCTTGTTGCCACTTCTGTTTTGTGTGGTACGTAATTCTATGAGTACTCTCATCACTCTTTGGGATATGGATTTATCCTGAATCCTAAAGATGGTAACAACCAGAAGCAACATCCCATCTTCTATTTGTAGACAATCTGAAGCACTACAGTTCCAGTGACTAACAATTAGCAGACTAACTCCATGTGGCAAAAAGTTTTTCTGATGACATCAGGATGACTTTTGGCCTTGACAAATATGCTAAGGCAACTTTTTTAGAGGAAATTTGAGCAAAACAGAAAACATCTCCCTGGCTGAGGGCTGCGATATCAAGGACCTTGAACAGGAAGGTGTATATTAGTGTCTCGGAGTACTCAAGCAGAAATTACAGAGAGAGAAGATCAGTAAAGAATACTACAGGAGATTAAAATCATTAGTGAAAACTGCTTTAACATCACAGAATAAGATACAAGCCATCACTCAGCTGGCAATTGCTGTACTGTTATAAAGCTTTGGGATTGTGGACTGTACTCTTAAAGATCTTGAAAAACTGGATATGCAAACAAGAAAACTAAACCGTGCCCATGAAGTAATTTACAAGAATCGGTGTATGCCAAGACTGTACATTCCTAGAGCTAAAGGAGGGCTAGGCCTCATAGGGATTGATTACACCTATAGAGCTACTATCATAGGCCTCCAGGTCTACCTGACAGCATCATTGGAAACAAATATGCAAAAAGTGATGAAATATGAAAGTAAATGTCCATAATCTGTCTCCATTATCAAACTTGGACAAGCGTCCCAATGACTAGAAGGAATGAATGAGAATCCACAAGAGCACACAGGAAAGGAAACAGAATTTGCAAAACAAGAGAAAAAACTCTTCAAAGAACTAGATCAACAAACAAGGAAAAACAATTGTCAAATGCACAAATACAGTGGGAAATAAAAAGTGTAACTCCAGGAATCCTTTGTCAATCAAGAACGGACACATGAATGGTTAAGGAGAAGTGAACTCAAACTGAAGGTTGAGAGGTTGATAGTTGCAGCCCAGGATAGTGTCTTACGGACGAGATGATTTACAGTGAGCATTGAAAAAACTGGCAAAAGAGACATACGTCAATTCTGTGGGAAAGAGCTGGAAACGATGACTCACCTCATAGCTGGCTGTGAAGTTCTGATGGTGGAAAATTTCTACACCAAAAGGCACAACAAAGTAGTATGCCTCATCCATTGGAAACTCTAAACAGTACAACATCACTGTCCCTGTAAAGCACTGGGCTCATGACCCTAAGAGACTTACAGAGAATGAAGAGATTATGATCAACTGGGACATTCCCATTCTGACGGACAAGAAACTGGATGCCAGGAAACCTGACATAGTGATAAAGGAGAAAAACACCAGAATGGCATTGATAATATTAATTTCTGTCTGGTACAAGTTGTTTATTTATTTATTTATTTATTTTTATTTAGTATACATTTGTATACCGCTCCTTCCAGCAATCAGTAGCGGTTTGATTACAGATTGTAGTTTGTCAATCATGACAGAAAATTTGGAGTATAAACACATTGATTTGTAGGGAAAAGCACAGCACATAGGAAGATGGTTTTAAGGAGCAGATTCAGAATTTACATATCTACATTTTTACATTTTCACTTAATAGTTCCCATGTTTCGTAGTGAGGCAGCTTGGAGTCCCCTGGGATTTACATCAAATTGTATTGACACTGGAATAGATGTGTCTTGAGTTTTTTTCTGAAAACTATTAGGTCTTTGATTGCTCGTAACTCAGGTGGTAGTTGGTTCCAGAGGGTCGGGGCAGAGTATGAGTATGCTCGGTGGCTAGTACTGGCTTTGACAGATCTGATATCGGTTGGAACGTGGAGGGTGTCTGAGGTGACGGTTCTTCTGTCTCTGTTTGGGGGTTGCATGCTGATACGGGTGGAGAGAAAGGATGGCGCTGTGTTATGTATGAGTTTGAATGTGTCTATCAGTGTTTTATATTTTATCCGAGCCGTAATGGGGAGCCAGTGCAGCTCAGTTAATACAGGTGTGATGTGTTCAGTAATGTTTTTTCGCATGATGATCCTAGCCACCACATTTTGGGCCATTTGCAGAATGTTTAGGGTTTTCTTTGGAAGCCCTTGTAAGATGGCGTTGCAGTAGTCTAAGTGTGGCATAATGAGTGCTTGCGCAACAGTCCTGAAATCGTGCGGTTCAATGATGCTCTGTAGAGGTTGTAGTATTCTAAGTTTGTGGAAGATGGCCTTATTGGTTTTGCGTAGGTGCTTTTCCATTTTTAGGTTGCTGTCCAACATGACCCCTAGGTATTTTATTTCATTCTTAGTGTTGTATGTATTTTTACACAGGGTGATTGTGGCAGGAGGTTCAAAATTGGGTTTACTGGAGATATACATCACCTCAGTTTTCTTATGGTTGATCGTCATGTTGTTTTGCTGTAACCATTGTGCCATCTCGTTCAGGCATGTTTCAAGTTGATTATAGTTGGGGTTGGCGGTATCCAGTTGTGTGTAAAGCATGATATCATCTGCATAAATATGGTAGTTGATATTGTGCTGTTTGAAAATATCACAGAGGGGCTGCATATAAATGTTGAAGAGTAGTGCTGAGAGCGCTGAACCTTGAGGTATGCCTTGCGTTTGAGTGAAAGCTTCTGCTTTTTCGCCATCGACTAGAACCTGTGGCATTCTGTTTGATATGTATGAAGAGAACCATTTTAGGGGGGTTCCCAATATTCCTATTGATTCCAACCTGTTTAGGAGGATTCCATGATGGACTGTGTCAGAGGCGGCAGAGATGTCAATGAAAATGAGTATAAACATTTTCTTCTTGTCTTCAAGGCCTTTGAGGAGGTTGTTGAGTAGTGCTATTAGGAGTGTTTCAACCCCGTGATGTTGTCTGAAACCGTATTGCTGTTCATCCAGGGTTTCATGGTCATCTAGATGATCTTGTAGTTGTAGGAGGATCGCCTTTTCAATGATCTTTGCTAGGAAAGATATGCTGGAGATGGGGCGGTAGGATGCTGGGTCGTCCTTGTTGAGTGTGGTGTTCTTTAGAATCGGTCTTATTATAGATTTCTTGAGTTGAGCAGGCATGATTCCTTGCTGTAGTGATTGGTTCACAATGTGCAAGACTTGGCGCACAATATCATGTTTAGCCGCCTTAACCCAGGCAGCTGGGCAGGGGTCTAGCGGGGAGGTGGTGGTCTTGATGTTTGTTATTATGTTGATCATTTGCCGTTCATCAATGTTGAGAAAGTTGCTCCATGCCTGTTCTTGTACCACACTGGTTGACCGGTGTGTTGTGTTCAAACAGAGAGTGGGTGTGGTTGCAGTAAGTTTGCTTGCGTAGTGGTCTGCCAGAGTTTGTGGTTTGATTACGTTGTCATAGTGGACTGCCTGGGGTGTTTTGGTTAGTGATTTCACTAGTTCGAAGAGTTCACGAGGCTTGTTGATAGCTTTGTTTAATAGGTTGGTGTGATGCGTCCTTTTGGCAGAGTTGACCTCTTCTTTGTACTTTGATAGGTGGGTGAGGTATTCAGTCTTGATTTCGATGGATTTGCTTCGTCTCCATTTTATTTCAAGTTTCCTGAGATCCCTCTTCATTTTTGTCAGTGTTTCTGTGTACCAGGGTTCAGATCGGAATTTAGTCGGGTTCTGGGGGGTGTTCCATGTTGGGCGCGCTACAGTCTGAATTCTGGTGTCCCAGCTGCATGTTAGAACATCAAGGTCCATGTTTTCGAAATCTATGTGGGCTGTGATGGTACTTATGAGATTTTCCAAGTTGAGTTTGTTGAATTTTCTTTGTTGATGTATCACTCTCTGAGTTTTCGAGTCTTTGGGTATGGTGGGAAGTTTTATCCGGATATCAATTTGATGGTGGTCGGACCATGGTACTGGCGTTATCCTTATCAGAGGTTTCTCTTCATTGTCCTGTTGAATCGTGGGTGTGAAGACCATGTCAAGTGTATGACTCTTGTCGTGGGTGGCGTCATTTATTAATTGTTGATACCCTAGTTGGGTCATGGCTTCCAAGAAGGTATTCGTGTGTGTAGGCGGCATTGAAGCTAGGTTTAGATCACCCAAGATGATTTGGAATTTCTTTATCTGCGTGGAGGAGATGTTCTCAAGTGCCGTGGCGAGTGTTTCATGGTGTGGCGAGGGGGATCTGTATATCAGGCAGATTGATAAAGCTGCGTTTTCCACTTTAAGCAAGTTGATGTCTGTACTTGAATTCAGGTATGTGCAAGTTGGTTTTGGCTATGATGAGGACTCCTCCACCTCTTTTGTTGGTGCGTGGGCAGTTGAATAAGTTGTAGCCGAGTTTGTTTATCTGATTTAATATTGCTGAGTCGGTTTCCGTGATCCAAGTTTCCGTTATACAGAGGATGTCAGGCTGTTCATCATTGATGATGTCGTAGATGACGTGGGTCTTGTTCCTGATGGATCTTGCATTGATGAGGATGATGTTACAAAGATCCTGAGATGCTGGTGGAGACTGATTGTTCATGTTCTGGGATGGCACGGGGTTGTATATTGGTTTAGGTTTGCGGTGCCTCTGTGCTCTCCTATTTCTGGTAAGAGGGGGCCTCGGAGAAGGTGCGAGGGTCGGACCACTGGTGGACATGTGGTAAGGGGTGAGTGGAGGTAGTGAGGGTGTTTACATAGGGTAGAGAAAGTAGATTGGACTGCATATGTGAGGTAGCGAGTAGTAGAAGTTTGAGTTGAAGGCGTGTGCAGGAAACAGTGTGAGCAGACATATGCTTATAAAGAAGTTGAGGGGTTCCATTCCTCAGCAGTCTGGTGGGAGACTGTAACGGAGCTAGACCAGGGGACTACAGTATCAGCAGTCACTACACAGTACTTCAGTAACAGCATTCACATCACAGTAACAGGTACAAATCTTGCAGATACAACTTTGCAGGTATAAATTTTGCAGATAGTGGGCTTGTAATATCAGTCACTGAAATATTTAAGATGTTCTATGTAAAACAAACTTCGATTTGTTAATTGTTGTTATTTGTACACCACAACTGATCTCTGGAAGATGCGGTATAAAAATGAGTGTTAAATAAATAAAATAAATAAATAAAATAACAAGTGATATTCTGCAGACTGTGACCTAGTATCCTCAGTCGCTACCCCGTAACAAGCATTTTCTAGATAGGGTCCTAGTATCATAGTAACAAGAAATTATTTAGCAGTAGGTGGCTTAGTACCAGCATATACTTCACAGCAACAATAAATTATTTTGTAGATAGTGTCCTAGATTCAACAGTCAGCTGACAGTCACGGTGTAGGGCCTAGTTATGGCAGTGTCTTATATCTTGACTCTTTCGGTAGCTGTATCTATGTTAGACTGCTTACCTCCTCTCATGGGTCTCTATAGTTGTGGTTCCTCTGGCATTCGGGGTGGAGAGGGGTTCGATCCCGGCTTGGTGAACCATGTGATTATGGTGCTGTCGAGGATGACTCTCTTTCTTTCCGCCTAATTTCCACCGCCTAAGGGCCACGCTGAAGGGCCCTCAGGCGCGGGCCCGCCAGGCGTGGGCGCGCCCTGTAGGGACGCCGCTTTTAACTGTGTGGCTCAAGCTGCTGTTTCTGCTCCTACTGCCCCGATTGGGCAGGAGCTCTCCCACTGCCCCGATTGGGCAGGAGTTCAGCGGGGGGTACAGCGGCTGAAAGCGGCTCCCTCTGAGTAGGGACGCCGCTTGTAACTGTGTGGCTCAAGCTGCTGTTTCTGCTCCCACTGCCCCGATTGGGCAGGAGTTCAGCGGGGGGTACAGCGGCTCCCTCTGAGAAGGGACGCCGCTTTTAACTGTGCGGCTCAAGCTGCTGTTTCTGCTCCCACTGCCCCGATTGGGCAGGAGCTCTCCCACTGCCCCGATTGGGCAGGAGTTCAGCGGGGGGTACAGCGGCTGAAAGCGGCTCCCTCTGAGTAGGGACGCTGCTTTTAACTGTGCGGCTCAAGCTGCTGTTTCTGCTCCCACTGCCCCGATTGGGCAGGAGCTCTCCCACTGCCTCGATTGGGCAGGAGTTCAGCGGGGGGTACAGCGGCTGAAAGCGGCTCCCTCTGAGTAGGGACGCCACTTTTAACTGTGCGGCACAAGCTGCTGTTTCTGCTCCCACTGCCCCGATTGGGCAGGAGCTCTCCCACTGCCCCGATTGGGCAGGAGTTCAGCGGGGGGTACAGCGGCTGAAAGCAGCTGCCTCTGAGTAGGGACGCCGCTTTTAACTGTGTGGCTCAAGCTGCTGTTTCTGCTCCCACTGCCCCGATTGGGCAGGAGTTCAGCGGGGGGTACAGCGGATGAAAGCGGCTCCCTCTGAGTAGGGATGCCGCTTTTAACTGTGCGGCTCAAGCTGCTGTTTCTGCTCCCGCTGCCCCAATTGGGCAGGAGCTCTCCCACTGCCCCGATTGGGCAGGAGTTCAGCGGGAGGTACAGCGGCTGAAAGCGGCTCCCTCTGAGTAGGGACGCCACTTTTAACTGTGCGGCTCAAGCTGCTGTTTCTGCTCCCACTGCCCCAATTGGGCAGGAGCTCTCCCACTGCCCCGATTGGGCAGGAGTTCAGCGGGGGGTACAGCGGCTGTTTCTTGGCTGCGGAATAATTCCCTGATACTGAATCTAAGCAAGTTGGTAGCAATGTGGTTTTTGGATTCTGTTGAAGATACTGGTCGTGCCCCTGTTATCGAAGGGATTTCATTAATATTACAGATGACTATTAAATACTTGGGAATAACACTTGATTCTAGTTTAACTTTTACATCTCATATATCTTGTGTATTAAGATCTTCTTTTTATGCGCTTCGCCATTTTAGAGCTATACAACCTTTTCTGAAGCCAACTGCACAGATAAAAGTTGTATTCCATACTGTGATATCTTTATTGGACTATTGTAATATTATTTACGTTGGGTTAGCGCGTTATCAGCTTTAGTGTTTGCAAACAATGCAAAATGCAGTAGTGCGTACTTTGGTTTGTGCGCATCGCTGTGATCATGTTACACCATTGCTTGTAAGATATCATTGGCTTCCTATTATTGAACAGTTTCAGTATAAGCTTTTGCTTACTACTTTTAAAGCAATTCATGATTTGGCTCCAGATTATTTATTTATTTATTTATTTATTTATTTAGCATATATTTGTATACCGCTACTTCCAGCGATCAGGAGCGGTTTGATTAAGTAAACAGAAAATGTCAGATCAGTGACAGAAATTTCAAGGAATTACAGCGTGATTTACAAGGTTATCTGAGAGGTTTTAAAAACAAAGACAGACAGTTTCATTATAGTATACAAAACACAATTGTGAGTGGGGGGGGGAATTTGCTTTTGTACTTTTTTACAATATATACATTTATACTTTTTACATATATACATTTTATACTTGCTTATGGTTTGGTGTGTATATTGTTGATTTATTTGTCATCGTTAGTGAATCTTTATGCTCCAGCTAGGCCATTGCGGTCTCTACATGGTTTTTGATTGGCGTTACCTTCTCCAACTGCCATTAAGTACGAGTCTACTAGGTGTTCGGCCTTTTTTGCTATAGCTCCTTTGAAATGGAATAGTCTTCCATCTGAGTTGCGCACTATTATAGATTTAAAAAAATTTAGGTCATCTTTGAAGACCTATCTTTTTAGGATTGCGTTTGATGGTGATTGAGGGACTCTGTTTGTGGATAATTACAGTCTTTATGTTTATACTTATCTCGGTACTGGTTTTGTCTTATGTGTGTCCATATTATTGCTTCTTTTATATCTTTCCTATTTGGCTTTGGAGTTCCTTTCTATTTTGTTATTTTAAAGTTATATTTTGCTATAGCTACCACAGACTCATTCAAATAAAACAGACTATCTCACAACACACAGTCCACTCAAACCCCCCTCAACATGCAATGTCATTATCATGCATCCTTATAAACGCACGATCTTTGAAAAATATGCTCCCAATTATTAATGACTTGTTATCTGACTTAAAACCTGATATTCTATGTATTACAGAGACATGGCTCTCTGATACTGATACAGTCCTTCTAAACCAACTTGACAACTTAAATTACGATATTACCACACACATAGATCTAACAAAAAAGGTGGCGGTGTACTGATTATGACAAAAATAAACCTAAAAGCCAAGAAAATTCTATCTAACACCTCCAATATCATTGACACTCTAATAATAGAAATCGGACAACTGAGAATCTGCTTAATATACAGACCTCCTAACCAAAACGCAGACAGTCTTCACTCACTAATTGAACTCCTTAATTCATCAACAGAACAAAACCCCCTAATTATCCTAGGACAGTGATGGCTAACCTTTTTGAGCCCAAGTGCCCAAACTGCCGCACAAAACCAAAGAATTTCCTCAAAGTGCCAGCACGTCAATTAAACCTTAACAACAATATTTTAGAGCCTTATAATGATGTTCCAGATCACCCATTTTGGGCAAGGATACTGGGCGTTACAAATTACACAACACTTGTCTTTCACCATGATGAAGAAGTAGTCCATTTCCCATTCATCATGAAAGTGGTAGGTTTTGCTCTTCTTTGGAACCCAGCTCCCGCGCGGGTCCTATAATCTCGCGAGAGGACGGCGCACGAGCCCTAGCGTGCAGCTTCTCGGCGAGAGGCGCGCAGAAGCTCCGACCGGAAGGGGAAGCGCGGGGCCGGGCTGGGGCCTTTCTCCTAGCACAGGGGTCTGCAACCTTTAAGACATAAAGAGCCACTTGGACCCGTTTCCGAAGGGAAAAAAAAAACTGGGAGCCGCAAAACCATTGCGACATTTAAAACAAATCTAACACTGCATATATTGTTTCTTACAGTGTACCATCATAATCACAATCACAATCATAGCCTGAGGTAAATATGAGGGCCCAAATGTAATCCACATTATAAATATATTATTATATTATTGTCACTTTTCTTTTAATATTTTTTTGACCCCCCTCAGAACTACTTTTCATAGAAAACGTTAAATTTACTTACCGTATTTTCCGGCGTATAAGACGACTGGGCGTATAAGACGACCCCCTACTTTTCCTGTTAAAATATAGGTGTTTGGCCTATACTCGCCGTATAAGACTACCCCTCTTCCAGCGCACACCAAAAAAAATACGCCGGAAAATACGGTTAATTAATCACAACAAGTAACAATATTTGATTTCAAAATTATGATGATTTTGTAGTCAAATCACTAATATGAAATAAAATTATTTTTTCTACCTTTGTTGTCTGACCAATTTATTCTCTGATCATGCTGGTCCCGATCTGAGGCTTCTGCTTTCCTGTCTTCTCTTAGCTCTGTTTCTGTGGTCTATGGTCCATCTGCCATTTCTTATCTCTTCTTTCGTTTTCTTCACTTCTTTCCATCAGCCTATTTCCAGTCCCAGTAACCCTCCCCAGTATCAGCCCCTTTCCAGTCCTCACTTCCCAGTACCTTCCAATGTCAACTTGCATTCCCATGATTGCCACTGGTGTCCATTCCCTTCCAGTCCCCCTCCTTCCCCACTGACCAGTCCCTTCTAGTACAAATACCATGGCAGCCCCTCTCAGATCCACTCCCTTCCAGTTCCATTCTCCCATCCCCTCGCATCAGCCCATTTGTAGCCTTAGCCCCCAGTTTTCTTCCAGGGCCAGCAGCTCTATCCTCCCCTCCCCACAATCAGCCCATTCTCAGTCAAAGCCCCCCAATCAGCTCACTTCCAGTGCTAATCCCCCCTCAACCCCATTACCAGTGCTAGCCTCCCCTAATCAGCCCAATACCACCAGTCCTACCCCCCCCATCACCAGTCCTATCCCCCCATCAGCCCATTTCCAGTCCTAACCTCACCGATCAGCTCATTTCCAATGCTAGCCCCCCCATCAGTCCATTATCAGTCATACCCCCCTATCAGCCCATTACCAGTCCCAACCCCCCCCCTTGATCAGTCCATTCCCAGTCCTAGACTTCAACCCATTACCAGTCCTAGTCCCCTCCCATCTGCCCATTACCAGTGCTAGCTCCCCCATCAGCCCATTATAATCCTAAGCCGCAATGTCTCTCGCCTCTCTCCAGCATTTATCCCGTCTGTCCAGTATGTCCCTGTCTCTCCCCTTTGTGCATGCCAGCCCCCCTCCGTCCATGTCAGCCCCGTCCTTCCATCTGTCCATGTCAGCTCCCTCCCTCCCTCCCTGTCAGCCCCACTGTCCATGTCAGCCTCCCTCCATGTCAGTCCCCCCTCTGTCCATGTCAGCCCCCTCCCTCCATCTATCCCTCCTTCCATGTAAGCCCCCCTCCTTCCATCCATCCATATCAGCTCCCTCCCTCCATCCATCCATATCAGCTCCCTCCCTCCATGTAAGCCCCCCTCCTTCCATCCATCCATATCAGCTCCCTCCCTCCATGTAAGCCCCCTCCTTCCATCCATCCATATCAGCTCCCTCCCTCCAAGTAAGCCCCCCTCCTTCCATCCATCCATATCAGCTCCCTCCCTCCATGTAAGCCCCCCTCCTTCCATCCATCCATATCAGCTCCATCCCTCCATGTAAGCCCCCCCTCCCCCCCATGGCGTTGGTTGCCCCCCCCTCCCCCTGTCGATGGTAGCCCCCCCTCTCCCCATGTCGATGGTAGCCCCCCCCCCTCTCCCCATGTCTTCCTCCCTTCGTCTGCAGCCGCGGCTCCCTGCCTGTTAGGGAACCGCGGCTGTGCTTGTAAAATCGTTGCGGAGCCCTTCCTGTCTTGACGGGCTCCGTGCAGCATTGTCCCGCCTCTAAAGAGCCCGTCAAGACAGGAAGGGCTCCGCAACGATTTTACAAGCACAGCCGCGGTTCCCTAACAGGCAGGGAGCCGCGGCTGCAGACGAAGGGAGGTAGACACCTGTCCTAGCGGACCTTCCCGCGTGCCAGCTGCAAGGCCTTCGCGTGCCACAGCTGGCACGCGTGCCATAGGTTCGCCATCGCTGTCCTAGGAGATTTCAACCTCCCATCACTTGCAAATACTGATTCCAACCTCTTCCTGGAAACCATAACTGACTTAGACTTCCATCAAATTATAAACATACCAACTCACACTAAAGGTGGTACACTTGACCTTGTCCTCCTTCCTCATTCACTATTTAAACTTTTCAACCCAGACTCCTTACAATGTACTGAAATACCCTGGTCTGATCATCATCTAATTAAAATAAACTTCACTTACAACATTATCGGTGTCATAAAACACACAAGAATTGACCAAACTATAAAATTCAAGAAATTCATTGAAAATGAATTTCTAGACTCTACAATACCCCACCTTTCATCATCTCCAACAGATTTAGATGAAGCAGTCAACAACTGGAATAACACCATCAATAATGCAGCCACAATTAACCAAAATAATAAAAAGCCAACCAATACTAAAATCAAAATCACCCCATGGTTCAACAGTACTTTAAAACATATGAAAAGAGATCTAAGAAAACTAGAAGCCAAATGGCGCAAAACCAAATCCACCATCCACAAAGAATTATATTATAACCACCTCACATTATATAAGGAAACCTTAGACAACACAAAGAAAAACTACTATGCCAGCATCCTATCAAATTCTTATAATAGACCAAGAGAACTATTCTCCATTGTTAGTAACCTAACTAATAACTCACAAACTTACAGCAAGGAAATCACTGACATCTCAGCACAAACATTAGCTAACTATTACCATAACAAAACAAAACTACAATTCACGACTCCAGACTCCTTCCACAAACCTCATCACCCGATAGACGTATGGTCAGAATTTCACCCTATAACCAAAACACCATTAAAAAATATCATACTCAACCTAAACACCACTACCTCTTACCTAGATCCTTGCTCAGTAATCTGGATAAAAAACACTCTCCCAATCCTTCTTTCATTCATACTCCCCATTGTCAATCTCTCACTACTCCAAGGTTACCTCCCACCCACACTTAAAACACGTACAAATAAGACCAATTCTCAAGAACAGCACCCTTGATAAAACCTCACCAAAATCATATAGACCCATCTCAAAGTATACCATTCTTAGCAAAAGTAATAGAAAAAACAGTACAAATACAGACGCAGGAGCACCTAGACTCATCTTACCCACTCGACGAACAGCAATATGGTTTTCGCCCAAAGCATGGAGTGGAAACACTCCTCACAGCTCTAACAGATACGCTATTAAGAGGAATCGACAATCACAAACAAGCATTCATTCTATTATTTATTGATATTTCAGCTGCTTTTGATAGCGTCCACCATACCATAATGCTCAATAGTCTGAGTCAAATAGGAATAAATGCCACAGTTCATAAATGGTTCTCCTCTTATCTAGATAATAGGACACAAAATGTACGAATAGGTAATCAAACCTCTGATTCATACAAACTGGAAACCGGGTTAACCTCAAGGATCAGCATTATCAGCACTCCTATTTAACATATACATAAAACCTGTATGCATATCTTTAAAAAATTTGGTGTACTCTATCATCTATACGCAGATGATATCATGATGTACATTCCGTTCACGATTCCCAACTTACCGATGCAAACTCTGTCAGATTGCTTCAATGAAGTCACATCCTGGCTAAATACCCACAATCTCCAAATAAATCACTCCAAAACTGAAGTGCTAATCGTCACCAAAAACCAATCCTATACTCCACCTACACACATAACACTTCAAAACCAAGAAATTAAAATAAAAAATGAAGTAAGATATCTAGGTGTTATTCTAGATAAACACCTTACATTAGACACCCACATTAGAAACACCACAAAGAAAATCTATTTCAAGCTCAAAATCCTTAAACAACTAAGACCCCTTGTATACATACATGATTTCATCAGCATAATTCAAGCCATCATAACCCCCCACTTTGACTTCGCTAACCTAATTTTATTGGGTATAACAAAACAAAACATTAAAAGAATTCAACTTGCCCAGAATGCAGCAGCTCGGATAATAACGAAAGTACACGCACATCAACATATAACACCAATACTAGAATCCCTTCACTGGCTGCCTATACAAAGTAGGATAGTATACAAAACATTGATAACCACATTTAAAACTCTAAACGACATGGCCCCAGTCACCCTAAGTAACCTAATCAGCAAAGAGCACTCAAAATCTACTCAAAGAAAAGGACAAACAAATAAACTAAAAACTCCCAAAGACTTCATAAAAGCAAATAAACTCACAAACAATAGAGCTTTTTCTCATGCAGCTCCAACAATCTGGAATTCCCTCCCAGATGATCTAAGATTGCTAACCGAGATCATTGAATTCCGCAAAAAAGTGAAAACCTATCTCTTTTCTAAACATTACAACTCAGATCATCCCTCAATAGACTTAGATAATGGCTAACCAGTTTTTATCTAACAAATCCCAAAATGACCTACACATACAATTCTTCATAGCTGATACTGTACTTTGAATAACGCTTAAGCCCCACATAATGGGTATTGTACATAATGTATATAGTTTTACACTGTTCTATACTGTTCTGTATTAACACTAGTTGTTTATCTTATTGTTATTTGGTCATATGATGTTTTATGTAAAACAAACTCCGATTTGTTAACTGTTGTTTATTGTGAACCGCAACTGAACTATGGAAGATGCGGTATATAAATCATTGTTAAATAAATAAATAAATAAAATATTTATATATTATAAACTGCTTAGTTAATTGATATGCGGTATATCAAATAAAATAAACCATAACCATAATAGAGGTGTCTGTTCCAAGTGATTATTCTGTGAATCGCGTGGAGAGGCAGAAGTTCATGGAGTACCAGAAATGCAATCAGAGACCAAGAAAATGTGGCAGAAAGATACAGAAATATTTCCCATTGTATTGGGAGCCACAGGCTTGATAAAGAAGAATTTCCAAGCACATTGTGACAAATTACCCATACATGTTACATCTTACGAACTCCAGAAGGAGGCTCTCTTTGGCATAATGCAAGTACTACACTGAGCATTAGCAGTAAATTTGAGAAACTGAGATCATACTCCACATACTCTGGCTTAGAAGTGAGGTTAATGGCTGTCATGGTATGCGCAGAACTAACCCATTTGTAGAAACTGCCCCATATGAAAGCAAGTATAAACCACTGCAGCAATCTTGCATGGGGGTGCTGTGGCAGAGATAGTACATTCCTCTATACTACAAACTGTGACTCTTTTCCAGTCTCTCAGAATTTAAAGCTGTATTGGCTAAAGACAATTTAGTAACTGCTAGGAAATTGGAGCTTATTCAAAATAATAGATGCTATGGTGGTCATTCCGCACGGCGAATAGGGGGGTTGGACGTCCAACCCACGCACAACCCCTGATCACAGTTCTGGACTCTGTGCTCCAAACACGTACAGATCAGTTGTGCGGGGAACGCTGGATGGGGTCGGGAGGAGACGGAGCAGGAGAGAAGAGGGGGTGGTGCGGGGGAGGGCCCAGCTGCCGGGATGTACAGAGGCAATTCCAGTCATGCCCCTGTATGTTTCCTAGCTCCCATTTACATGCCCGGCTTATTCCACTCCATATGGTGGAATAAGTGCCGGGCGCAGTGTTGATCGTGGCCTGCAGCACCCCCTACCCTATCATGACACACAGGAGGGCCCCCACATCCAATCACGATCTTGAGGCTCCCGTCGAGGGTCAGGTGGTGGGGTAATGGGGCCGCTATGCTTTGGGGTAATCGATTGCTCCTGCTGGACATGCCGGTGCCATGGCGATGGGATGCCACTGCACTGGCACACCAGTTGGAGCATTCTGTGGCTGGCCGGGCAGGCCAGTAGACTTCACCCGCACCGGAATGAGGTGCTCAGCTGGATGTCCAAGTCCCCAATTCTGCTGTCGCAGGTACGTTTGGACCCCACAGCGGCAGTGTCGGGTCTATTCCCTGCATGTCCTGTTTTTGCATGGCCAATGTGGCCGGATGTGTGGGAGCCAGAATCGCCCTCTTCAAAAATATAAATGTTAATTTACCAACTTCATCTATAATGTCTGGTATTGAGTTATTTAAAATTTACGTTGTGGAATTTTGTCAGTTACTCAGGATAAGCGCCCTTCTGTTATGCGAGACATTTTTCTCCAGAAAATTGCTTCTGGAACAGAACCTGCCTTGTTTCTCATGCAAGGGCTGGAAACATCTGCAGAAGAGGTCTCCACTACTGGGACCTGACTGGTCACATTGGTCTTTGAAACAGATAGACTGGGTTATGAAACTGTTTTTCTGGAATATTTCCAAAACATACATGGCATGTAATGTCAGATTGTTTCCAGAAGTTTATAAAGCTGCACAAGTAAAGAGAAAAGCATTTTTGGTGGTGAAGTCTGATTTAAATAAAATTTGATATACTTTTGTAGTAAGATATACTTCCAAATGTAAGGTTATATATAGGGATGAGGAGCATAATTTTGGGATCCTAAACAACTTGCTGAGTTTGTTGCATTTAATAAGGTTATGTCTGAAGAGAATGAGTTCATAAATAACTTTCCTTTAAGTAACATCAGCACCATAAATGATAAGCCTGAAATGTTGGTATTTATTAGGGGTTTAATTTAATTTAATTTGCAGCATTTATATTCTGCCCTTTCTCTCTATTGAATGTACACAGCAGATATTCATTCATTTTTGGACAAACTGTAAAGTATGATGAATGAAGCCATTATTTGTTTGTATACCTCTAAAGGAAAAGAAAATGTTTGTTTTCAGTATTTTTATAGTGTACAAAGCAAAGAAAATAGCATTTGTTTTGACCTTTGCACTATTGCAGGTCCTGTTGCATCTGGAACTGATGTTTTAGCCACTATACTGTAAAGGGTAAAGTGGCTGAGTTGTCTGTTCTTTTATATAGAAGTCCTCAAACCAGATTGGTGGATTGAGGTGGAAATCTGAATCTGAATTTTGGCGGCAAAGTCTGTTGGAGGAAGGCTGGAGACCTCTCTTTTCCCACAGATCGGAAGGTTCTCTGGTGAGTTTAAAGATGCTCTCCCTCAGGACCGGTGCAATCTGGTAAGCCGGGAAAGCACAGCAGGGGGGAGCCAGTCTTAAGGGGTGCCAAAGCTGCAGCCACGGCTGGAAGATAAAAGCAGTGTAGTGGTGCCTGTGCCTGCCGAGGCAGCCTGTCTCACGAGCACACAAAGGTACTGCTGGTATCGATCATGGCTCTTCGGGCTGCAGGATAGGCTGCTCCCGTAAACCGAAGAAGTAAAGAAGACTGCAATCACAATCAGCAGTGATGTGTGGGCCCATGTGAGCAACCTGTCCGCAGGTCAAAGGGACCGCAGACAGAAGTTGTTGTGGCCCGCAGGACAGGCTGCTCTCGCAGGACAGGCTGCTCTCGCAGGCCTGGTGCCTGTGCCTGCAGCAGCAGCAGGCTGTCCAACGGCACACAAAATTACTGCTGCCCTGATCGCGGCTTTTGTTTGCTATTCAGTCCATGGGACAGGCTGCTCCCATGGGCCAAAGAGGTGTGCTTGCGGAAGCAGCCTATCCTGTGGGCTGAAGAAAAAAAACACAATTGGCAAGAATGCTACAGGAGCTGGTGCTAGAGAAGCAGAGGAGATAGGATACTTTTAAAAGGGCAGTGGTTTGGGGAAATAAAATTGGAGAGAGGAGAATGGAGGGCAAGGGGTAAGAATGAAAGAGGAAGAAAGTGACAGAGGCTAGAAGGGAACAAAGTGGGGAGGGGGGCAGCAGGAGAGAGTCTGCAGGGAGGGGTGAAGAATGAAAGGGGATCGAGATTGAAGAGACGGGAAAAAAGAGATAATGAATATATGGTAAAAGATGCACCCCCCTTATCCCCAGAAGGTACACAGGCGCTCCATCCTTGCACCACACACACACATAGTAACATAGTAACATACTAAATGACAGCAGATGAGACCAGTATGGTCCATCTAGTCTGCCCAGTAAGATGGCAAGAGTAGGTGCACCTGCCGCTCCATGTAGGCCACCCCTCCCCATGTCTTTGTTTAGGGGTGAACCCACTGCTCCGTGTAGGACACCCCTGTTTGTTGAGAAATTAAATAGTTAAGTTTATTTTGATTGTATCCTGTTGCCGTAAAGGGATCCACTGTGTCTGTCCCATGCCATTTTGAATTCTGTCACTGTATTTGCCCCCGCCACTTCCATCAGCAGGGCATTCCAAGGAAAACACGTCAGGCACGCTTGCCTTTGTGAATCGCCATCTTACAGTTTCGCTTTTTCAATGTCACTTTCCATGAGTCTTTTCCCAGCACTTCTGAGTCCTGTAATTCCACCTCTGATTTTCCTCCTCTCCCGAATATACCTGAAGAAAGTTTTGTCGCCACACTTCACATCTTTAGCCATCTTTTTCTCTGCCTTTGATTTTGCTTTCCTTAATTCTCTTTTTGTCTCTTTTAGTTTGATCCTGTATTCCTTTCTATATTCCTCTGCAAGCTTTTGAATTTTGTGAAAGCTGTGTTTTTTGCCTTTATTTGAGCAGCCACTTCTTTGGAGAATCAAATAGGTTTCCTTCTCCTCTTGTTTTTATTTACTTTCCTTACATATTTATCTATTGCCCCTTTTATTGCCAGCTTTAGTTTAGTCCATTGCTATTCCACTTCCCTTATCCCCTCCCACCCTTCCAACTCCTCCTTCAGGTACTTGGCTATTTTACTGAAGTCAGTATTTTTGAAGTTTAGGACTTTGAGCTTGCTATGATTGAGCTGCATCTTGGCTTTTATCTCAAACCACACCGTATGATGATCGCTGCTGCTCACAGGGGCACCCACCCGGACATTTGACATGCTATCACCGTTGGTGAGCACTAAATCTAGCATTGAGCTTTCCCTGATTGGTTCCATCACCATTTGTCTAAGTAACGCATCCTGGAAAACATCCACGATTTTTTTTGCTTCTTTCCAGATTCGCAGAAGGAGTAATCCAATTCACATCGGGTAGATTAAAGTCACCCAATATGATCACTTCCCCCTTTGTGGCTATCTTGGCAATATCTAGAATCAATTCGTTATCTATTTCTTTGATTTGAGTCGGAGGTCTGTAGACTACAGCAGTATGGATGACAGTGCCATCTCCTCTTTCCAACACAATCCAGAGCGCTTCGTTTTTTCCCCATGCCCCCTACATTTCAGTAGCTTTAATATTGCTTTTGACATATAAGGCTACTCCTCCTCCTTTTCCACTTTCTCTCTCTCTTCTGAATAGATTATAGCCAGCTATGGCTATATCCCATTCATGCGATTCATTAAACCATGTTTCTGTAGTGGCCACAATGTCCAAGTTTGTTTCCACCATTAGGACTTCCATGTCCAGAACTTTGTTGGCTAAGCTTCGAGCATTTGTGCTCATTGCTTTCCAGCATTTAACTGTCTTGCATGTATTTTGCATTGATTTTGTTCTGCCCACTTCTTCCCACTTGTCGTTGATGTGTGGTTTAAAAGTGTGGCTGTTTCTGATGTCATTTTGCTTTTCCCGGGAGTGACGTCCTGAACTTGTCCTTCCCCATCCGTCACTCCTTTTTTCTAGTTTAAATGCATATCCACATACTGCCTGAATTTTTCACTTAGGATTCTTTTCCCTACAACAGAAAGATGTAGTCCATCAGCACAGTATAGACTCTTGTTGGTCCATCTGTTTCCCCAATTGCCCATAAATCTGAATCCTTCTTGTTTGCATCAGGTCTGGAGCCATGTATTAAAGCTGTTTATGCGATGCAGCCTTTCTGCCCCCTTGCCATGAACAGGTAGAACTTCTGAGAATGCTATAGTGTTAGCAATGGACTTGAGTTTCTCTCCCAGTTTTTGGAAGTCCCTTTGAACTGCAGAGGCATTGTTTCTAGCCAGGTCATTTGTACCCAAGTGGATAATAACATCAATTTTGGAGTGCTCACTTTCTGTGGTAAGTACATCAACAATTTGGTTTGTATTCCTGCTGGCTGAAGAGCCTGGGAGGCATTTGACTACCTTCTCTCCTTTGAACGGTGTTCACAAGTTGGTGCCTCTGATGATGGAATCACCAAGTAGTAGTAGTTTTCTGTTTGGCGAGTTTTTCTTCATATTTGGTGCTTTATCAGGAGATTGGGCATTGACTGTCTCATTCAAGGGCCCTTAAGTTTCCATGGACTGGGCATCCTCATTAACCAAAGCAGAGAAGGCATTATGCAGGGATATCTCTTGATGTATAGGGTGCCTCTGCATTACAGGTCGCAATCTACCCGAGCCCACTGTGATCCATTTGTTCCTGGGATGTTTGATTCTTTGTGGGAGCGGTGGTGGATTTTGTTTGGTTTGTATCCTAGAAAAATTGTGTTTCATTGCAGCTAGTTCTTCCTTTAGTAGAGTCAATTATTTATGCATGGCAGCTAACTTGTGGCATATGCATAAAGAATTGACACAGGCATGCTTCTCCCATACTACACAAACATACACATACAGGTACCTGACCAGCACAACACACACACACACCTCACTCCTGCATCGCACAGGCACCCCACCCCGCTACTACACACAGGCACCCCACCCCGGTATCACACACACACTCATACAGGTAGGCACCCCACCCTTATGCTGCACCACACACACACATAGGCATCACAACAGTGCACCACACACCCACTGTCTGAAGAAAGAGAGAGAGAGAGAGACATATATATACATATACACACACACATAACACTAGATATAAAGATTCCTCATATAGCCCCCACTACCATAATGAGACACATTTTATTATCTCTCTTCTTCCCCCCACCCCCTCAGATATGTAAGATTTTGCAAATGAAGGAAGGAGAAATGCATTGCTTTGTCACACTCTTTAAGTGTGCAGTTTTCACATGCACATACGGTCTCCCAACAGATGTTAACATACAGTCTCACACACACATCCTTCTAGCTTTTGCCATTGCCTTTTGTACCTGTTTAGCCACCTTAAGATCATCAATAACAATCACACCCAGGCCCCACTCTTTTTTTTTTTTTTCTTTTATTAAAAGACTTCCAAAGAATACAAAGATACAAAAACCACAAAGATCTTCAAAAAGAATGCAACAGTATCAACACAACATCAGGTCACATTAGTAACCTACAATATGTCTTCATTTTTACACGTTTATAATAAAGAAACCGGGACCCCCACCCCCCCAACCTTCCCTCCCCCCCCAAAGTCACCCCAATCCCAGGGCTCCCCACCCCCACCTCCCAACCCCCCCAACTATGGCTTGCTAATGCTAGGGCTCGGGACAGAGGTGAGCTAAGAGACACACATAGGGAGCAAATCTCCGGAGAGACCGGCATATCACCCCCAATTATCCAAAACAATCACGCGCCATAGCGAGAAACGAAGGGCGCCCACACCGATTCAAAGCGAACTAAACGCATCCTGCTAACCGCTACTCCCCGTTCCATGGAGTATGTATCCCACATACGTTCCAACCAGACCTGGAATGAGGGGGCCAAAGCATGCTTCCAGGCCGCCGCCAGGGATAGTCGGGCCGCATTCAAGCCGTGCCGGAGTAAGGCAAGTTGCAAAGCCCGGGCCCCCGGCACGGATGCCCCAAAAAGAAAAATCCCCGGATCCCAAGGGATACTCAATCCTAGAAGCATCTGCATCCGGAATTGTAGACCTCTCCAAAAAGAATGAACGCGGGGACACGCCCACCAAATATGTCCCAGGGTACCCCGTTGCCCACAGTTACGCCAGCATAGGTCCCCAGCCCCGGGATACATACGAGCAATCCGCGCCGGAGTCATATACCAACGGTACAGCAATTTATAATTCGTTTCTCGGGCATTAGTCGCTATTGAGCTTTTCCACAGGCGCGCTTCCACAGTCTCCCACTGCTGATCAGTATAAGAAAGACTCAAGTCAGAGTTCCAAAGCACCCTATGACGGGTGGGGCACGCCTGGGCCCCCTGCAAATGGGCATATAATGTTGCCACAAGACCCCTTGTAGTAGTGCACCCCTCACAGTAGCGCTCCAGTTCCGTCAGGTCCCGAGCAACCTGGGGCCGAACAGACCTAGAATTGACCCAGTGTGTCATTTGCATATAACGATAGAGATGCCCAGCCGGGAGATCAAATTCGTCCTGCATTGCACGAAAGGGTTGTAGCCGACCATCAGCAAAAAATTGGCCAACCCGGCTGAGGCCAAGGTGCCCCCATTACCGAAAAACTACATCACTCAAACCCGGTGGGAAAGAAGCGTTATCAACTATAGGGGCTAAAGGGGATAGATCCACGTCACGGGGTCGAAAGTGCTGGTCCCAGCAACGGAGGGTATGAAAAATGTAGGGATTACTGGTGCACTTGCCGCGGCGAAGTTGTGGCCCTAGCCACAGCCAGTCCCCTAATCCCGCTCCCCCCGCCAAACTCATTTCCATCTGCACCCATCGCTTAGTGCTATCAGCAATCATCCATTCCACCCCCGCCCGACACTGCGCCGCCGCATAATACCAATGTAAATTGGGCATTCCCATACCGCCAGAACGCGTGCGGGCAAAAAGAACTTGCCGCGCTAAGCGCGGGCGACGATAATGCCACACAAACTTCATAAGCAACTGTTGCCAGGTCGCCAATGTAGCTCGCGGGATGGGGAGCGGGAGAACCTGAAAGAAATAAAGAAAGCGGGGGACAATCACCATCTTGACTACGGCTATACGCCCAAACCAGGAGAGGAGCAGGCCGTTCCAAACCTCTAAGTCCCGCCGGACCTGACGAAGCAAGGGATCATAGTTAGCTTTGAAAAGATCCGTCCGCTCCACGGTTAGGTTCACCCCTAAGTATCTCAGGGCTCCTGACACCCAGCGAAGAGGATAAGCCTCCTGAAGTTCCGCACAGACCGCCCTAGGGACCCCAACATTCAAGATCTCCGATTTAGTATAATTGATTTTGAAGCCGGAGACACGAGAAAAATTTGCGAACAGCTGCATCGCGATTGGGAGAGAAGCAGACGGATTCACCACGGATAGGATGATATCATCCGCAAAGAGCGCGATCCGATATTCCGCAGGACCAATGCGGACCCCTCGCAGACCTGGATGATCTCGAAAGCTCTGAGCCAGAGGTTCCATCGCTAAAGCAAAGAGCAGCGGCGATAGAGGGCAGCCCTGTCGTGTGCCTCTCTCCAAAAAGAAGTGTCTTGAGTGTCCCCCATTAATCCGAACGCACGCCTGAGGCTGCTGGTAAAGGCTGCGAACCCAACCAATATAATTAGGGCCAAAGCCCATTATCTCCAGAACACACCATAAATATCCCCAATCCACCCAGTCGAAAGCTTTTTCGGCGTCAATTCCCACTAGCAACGCTGGTTGTGGATCCCGTTGCGCCACATGAATAATCTGCAACATACGCCGAATGTTGTCGGCGGCCTGGCGACCCGGCACAAAGCCAACCTGGTCTGGGTGAACTAAGCCTGGAAGAGCCCGATTCAGATGCGCGGCCAGCACAGAAGCAAAGATTTTAACGTCAACGTTTAACAAGGAGATAGGGCGGTACGATGCCGCATCGTGCAAGGGTTTGCCAGGTTTGGGTATCATCACAATCAATGCCTCACGTTGGGACGGGGGAAGGGAAGCCGCCCCCAAGACCTCATTAAACAAACAGGTCAAGGATGGCACCAGTTGTGCTCGGAACTTCTTATAGTATTCTGCCGGAAAACCATCACTACCCGGCGCGCTGCCAGTTTTCAGATGCCGGATTGCATTTTCCACTTCGTCAATCATAAATTCCGAGTCCAACTGAGCCCGGTCAGAGTCAGAAAGACGCGGTAGAGCGGTCCTCTGAAGATAATCCTGCACTTGATCCCTACCAGAGGGCTCTGCTTTGTAAAGCCGCTCCAAGTAATCGGCAAAAAGATCACGGATCTCCCGAGAGATGACCCTTGTCTGTCCCCCAGCGTCGCGTAATTCGCGGACCACTCTCGAGGACTGCTGTTGACGCAGGCGCAAAGCCAAAAGGCGGCCAGTTTTGTTCCCATGTTCATAAAAAGTTTGCCTTAATTTCCGGCACTTATTATCTAATTCTCTCTGCATACACGCATCTAAATCCGCTCGAACCGTCCGCCACTGACGTAGGACCTGCCTCGACCCAGTTCGGGCGTGCTCCAAGCACAGGCGAGCAGATTCCCTCACCAAATGATCACGATCACGCGTGCGGGTTGCCTCAGCCATAAGTTGACCGCGGGCTGTGGCCTTATAAGCATCCCATACCGTGGGAAGTGGAACATCCCCAGTATCATTAAACTCAAAGAATTCCTTAATAAAGTGGGCATGATCTTGCACTGCACCCTGCCGCCGCAGGAACCTTGCATCTAAACGCCAAAGACGGCGATTCTCACTATACATGCCGTCCGGGAGGGTAAGCCAGCACGGGGCATGGTCTGACCAGGTCAGCGCTCCAAGTCCAGCCTGCACTCTCCCGTCCATCAGGCGCTGATCTAACAGAAAATAATCAATGCGAGTATGGACCTGATGGACCGGGGAGTAGTAAGTATAACCCCTCTCTCCCGCATGGGTGTCTCTCCATATATCCCGTAGACCCAAGTCGACCATCAAGCGTTGAAGGGCTCTTGCCGATCCCCCCATTCCCCCCCCTGCGCGACCCGTAGAATCCAAATGGGGCACTAGATGCGTGTTGCAATCCCCACCCAAAACAATGGGGCCTTTTGCAAAATCCACCAGTAGGGCTTTCAATCGTATAAAAAAGGGCCCCTGACCCGTGTTTGGTGCATAAACATTAGCCAAAGTTAGCAAGTGTCCGTCTAGGCGAACATTCAGGAAAAGCCACCTCCCCAGGGTATCTCGTTTTATCTCTTCAATCTGCAAGGAGAGGCTCTGGTGAAAGAGTAGGGCCACTCCCCGCTTTTTCCGGCCCTGCGTGTCGGAGGCCACCTGCACCTCAGTGTATGGGGATCGCTTTAGCCAGCCCTGTTTGGAATTCTGAAGATGGGTCTCCTGCAGATAAACAATGTCCCCTTGCAAAGTGCGCAATTCTGAAAACAGCAGGGACCGCTTCCGCGGGGAGTTAAGACCTTTAACATTCAAAGAGATAAAGCGCACCATTAAGAAATACAACCTAACCCCACACATCTGCTAGCCTCCCAGAAAGTCCCAATGGGGGCTCCCCCCAGCAGACCCAGAAAATTAGTTAATCGGGCCCGCCTAGTCCACCCTCCAAGAACAAAAGCCATAGACCCTCCTCCCCAGCCCAAATAGACCCCCCAGCGCCATGTTGGGAAACCCCCCCTCCCACCCGTCACCCCCCCCCCTTCCCGTCAATACCACCTGCCTGTCTAAGTTAATACAGGACACGGTAAATTGACCACAAACCCCGTACCCCCCAAAACCCCACAAAGTGAAAACTCAACCTAAACATAGAAAAACATTCCCCCACTATTCCCCCACCCATCCCGGATCATCAATCCCATCATATCCCCCCACCAGAACAATAACATCAGTAAAACATTTGCAGATCAACCGCCGCCCCCCATGGAGAATCGAGTGGGGACCCCAGGCTAATCCTTGCCACCAGTCATCCAAAAATCAGGGGACCCACTGGTTGAGGCTCCCTAAAAAAAAAGAAAAAATAAGAGGAGCTCTTCACATCCACAAGAGTGTCAAGTGGACTTGCCCACCCGGGTCCACTCGGCATGCTGGGGCTTAGGGGGCGGCGGATGAGGCTGGGCATTATCATCAACTAAGCCCGCTTGGCGAAGAGCTCGCCAAGCTTCAGAGTAGTCCTTTGCAGAAATCTTTTTGTTGCCCAAAAGGAAGTTCATTCTAAATGGGAAGGACCAAGAATAGCGAATCCCCTTGCTGTTCAGGACCGCCAAGACTGGTTTCATCTCTCTCCGGCGAGCCAAAGTGAACGTCGAGAGGTCCTGGTAAATGGACACTGTCGCGTCCTGGAAGTGGACCGTCTTCTTCTCCCGTCTTCATCGTATAAGAAGCTCAGCATCAGAATAGCGTAGGAATCTCGCAATGACATCTCGTGGTTGGTTGTTAGGGGGTTTTCCCAAAGCGCGATGAACCCGTTCAATTTCCATTCCAGAAGCGTGCGTAGCCAGCTCCTCCGCCGGAAGCAACTCCGCTGTCAGCAGCTTAAGCACAGTCGGCAAGTCTTCTCCGCCCCCCACCGCCTCTGGAATTCCACGAAAACGCACATTGTTGCGGCGGGAGCGGTTTTCAATGTCATCAAGTTTATATGTCAGCTCCATGGCCTGCGCACGCTGCCTGTCGAGAGCACATTGTAAGTCCATCAGAGTCCCATCCTGATCAACCACTTTGGTCTCCACGTCCTCTACTCGGGCTCCCAGTTCCTTAACGTCGGTCCGGAGTTCTGCAACATCTTTCATCAAATCTTCTCGTAGTGCGCGGAACTCGTTGGCTAATTCTGCAAAGCCCCTACGGAGTTCTTGTTTGATTTGAGCCGAGGAAAGTTGCTTATGAGGGTCCAGTTCCTCTTCACGTACAGTCTCATCGTCGGAACCCGTTGGAGGAGATTGGCCGCGCGGGCTGCTTGAGGCTCCGGGCTTACTCTGCAGCCGCTGGGAGGAGCGCATACCCTCCCGAGTTTCAGAATTTTTGGTTTTAGCAGCCATCACACCGAGTCACCAAGCTCACACAGTGTTAGGAGAGATGGTGCCAATGCCAGCAAGAGTGAGGGCACCAGAAAGAGGACGATGCTCGAGGTCACACCAGCCTGTAGAGTAGCCACCACTACACAGTGTCAGGAGATGCGGAAAGGCAATGTCAGCAAAGCAACAAGCACTGGTGAAACAGTGGGACAGGGAGTCTTAAGCTGCCTCCGGCCCCCCTGGAGAAACAGCCTGGCACAGGTGATAGTCAGAGAGCAGTGCGGGGCGGTACCAGCAAGAGCCCGTAGCTGTAGATTGTAAAGCTTCAAGGAGAGGCCTGGGGTCAAAGAGGTCGCGTGTGCAGGCCTGCAGGGCACCCAGAATCCAATCGGGAGGGCAGAGGCCTCAGCGGGACACTGGGCTGCCGAGGAAAAACAGACCCGGTCACCAGCTCCAATCACAGTTCAAGGGGTGTGCAGGGGAAGAGGCAGCAGTCAAACTTACCCCCTTCAAGATGGCTCGTGTTGGTGGGGAAGGGTTATAAGCGCCGGTAGTTGCTGCGTGGATTTCACGTGGTCCCGATCAGTCTCCCCTTCAGTTCTTCAGCGCTACAGCCAAGCGCCACATGCTTGAGAGTGCGTGCCTCCTCCCGTTATTCGGACCGCTGCTCAAGCTGCAGGCAATAGTAAAGGTTCAGCCCGTAGGCCCCGCGGGAGCCCGCCAGGCGATTTTCGTCAGTGCCGGATACCGCGGCTAGCGGCAGAGTCAGTCGGAGGAGAGTCCGGCGGCAGGAAGCAGCTTCTGGCAGGCCACGCTGTAACGGTGAACTCCTCGGCTCCCCAGCCTCCAGAGGTCCCGCAGAATCACTGGGTCAAGCTCCGAGGGGGATCGCTGGCTCACGCTGATCCAGGGCAGGTACGGGGGGGGGGGGGGATAAAATGCGGCTGTTATCGTATGATTGCAAAAATTAGGGGTTGAGGGGGACGGAGCTCTAGTAAGGTGCGGCCATCTTGCAGTGGGCTCATAAGCGCCCCCCCAGGCCCCACTCTTTTTTAATGGAAAGAAGTACTTCACCCTCTATACTATACCGCTTCCTTGGATTTTTGCAGCCTCAAAGGCACGACCTATATTTTTTAGCATTAAATCTCAGTTGCCTAATTCTCAAGAATCCTTCAAGCTTCGCTAGATCCCTCCTCATGTTATCTACAGTACATTCTAGCTTCATGTTGTGCCCTCTTGCCGTTCTACTTTTTGAAGGAGTAAACAACTGATCTATGTTTATCCATTCCACTCCATTCATTATTTTACAGACCTCTATCATCTCCCCTGTGGTGAAGAATGCCCTCCAGAAGGGAGGGAGATTGAGGAAAATCCTGAGAAGGGAAAGGATTCACACAGGATTTTCAATTCTGACTTGAAAAAAACACACAGCTCTGCTGAGCTGAGCACAGACACCACCCCAGGGGAGGAGTTAGGCTTCAATGCTGATTGGCACACCCAGGGGTTGGACAAGGTGTGCCGGGAAATGAAGCCCTTTTTAAAGCCTTGAACATGGCTGCTAGGCAGTCAAGGTCAGAGTCCAAGTGGAGGTCGGAGTCTGATGCTAAGAGTGAGTCGGAGTCTGTGAGGAGGAGCAAGAGAGGTTCTGCAAAGAGTTCTAAAGGCACTACTAGGAGGAGTCCTATGAGGAATGGACGGAGCAATGCTTTAGAATCTTGGGAGAAGACAGAACCCTGGAATAGAAAGCCTCAAAGGCAGGCACACTCTGAAGGAAACTCTTTCTACTGAATAGAGCCTGGACCTGGGAAGCACAGAAAAACCAACACGTGGAAAGAAGGTACTTCCTATACTGGCAGGCAGTGCTATAGAAAGTTACAGCAGGGAGAAAACCTTCCTAAGGGAAATTCTCCTAATAGAAGAATTAACCACAAAACTCCTGAGCTTCCTAACAGGAGAGGATTCTTGCAGAAAGAAGTCAGTTCTTATACAAACAACGCTGGAGAAGGTAAAGCACAATTTCCTATCTTTAGTGCTTGGTTGAAGAAACCTTTTCATTGCCCTGAACTGTATAAGCAAAGCTCTGCAATAGAAACCGTTAGTGACTAGGAGAAGGGCATAACCCTTACTGATAACTGCCAACCCGATAACAAGCAGGCTGAATTGCTCCTAAAAGAATTTCAGCAGTTTTTAGAGCTGAAAGCAGGGAAACATCAGAAGCTTGAAGAAGACCGTAGTTCCATTAACTCAGAGGAGTACATGCAGGTAGAAAATGATTTGCCTACCTTAACCATAGATCCTTGTAGCATGGACTGCTCTTTTTGTTGTAGAGAATAGCAATATAAAGAAGCTTTGAAAGTTTGTATGAAAGGAATACAGAACGTTTGCTATTTCTGCTGCCTTTGCCGTGAGAGTTCATAATTGTTTGCACCTGTGTTCTAAAGCCACGCTGTGAGCTGAACAGCTGTTAATGTGAGGCTGCAATATTCTTGAGTTACCACTCGAGGCAATGCTGAGTTTAAGCTCCTCTAAATATGAAAAGCTGAGTTAAATCTAATTCAATTTCAGTTGTTCCTGAGTTCCTGTTTACTTCTGCTTATGTTAAAAGTTGCACCTTTACGTTTGTATCTATGAATTTTGATGCGCTGGAGAACATCCCCAGTACAAATAAATATTCTTGCAAAGCCTTACCATCTCTGGTCGCAACTACAATTTATTCCCTAAAGAAAATAGACGTGGACTTCAGTTCCCAGCATTCATAGGGAACAGTTCTACCTATACTCACAAGGGACAATAAGGCCACTCCTGCCTGTAAGCTCCAGGGCGCAGGCAGGAGCGTCGCACTCCTCAGCCATCTCTTTTCCAAGTTGAAGAGCCCTAACCTTTTAAGCCTTTCCTCATAGGAGTATCCTTCCATCCCCTTTATCATTTTGGTGGCTCCTTTCTGTACCTTTTCTAATTCTGTTCAAACAATGTTAAATATTTAATCCTCAGTACTGATGTTTATTCCAGCAATGCCCCTTCAGTGCAATTTTCTTGTTACAATATTGGATTTGCATCATGTGAACAGAGTTCACAAAGGAGTTTTGGGAAAGGGGGGAAGGCGCAACCTACCATTAGTAGTAATGAGGGAGGAGAGGCACCGATCCATAGTTTGCAGGGAGGGTGCCAGAGACCCTAGTAGCAGCCCTGCTCTCCTTGTAGAGTTTTGTTAAATGTTCTTTTGGGCTTCCACAGCTAGTATGATGATTGTTGCAATTTTCCAGTTCATGCTGTGTCTGTAACTGTAACTGAGGTTTCAGCCACCATATTGTGGTTTTCTTCAGGGTGACGTGATGAAGCAGTGGATGTCTGTTCTTGTAGTTCTCAAACCATATTGGTGGGCTTGAGGCAGGAAATTAGAATTTTGGTGGGAAAAATCCATTGGAGAAATGCTGGAGACCTCTCTTTTCCCATAGATTGGAAGGTTCTCTGGTGAGTTTAAAGATTTTCTCCCCATATAATTTCTTTAAATGTTTTCTTAGGCTTCTGCAGCAAGAAAATATATATAGGAAAAGAGAGGTCTCCAGCATTTCTCCAATGGATTTTCTCACCAAAACTCAAATTTCCTACCTGAATCCCACCAATCCAGTTTGAGGGCTACTATATAAAAGAACAGGCATCCACCGCTTAACCACTTTGCCCTGAGGAAAGCCACAGGATGGTGGTTGAAACTTTGGTTCCAGTTACAAAGGTGCAGCATGAACCGGAAAACTGCAAAGATCATCATACTAGCTTCAGAAACCCAAGAGAACAGCACTTGTTTTTATGGCCAGTATGAGGCTTACTGGAAATCAAACCCATGACTCTGGCATCTGATGGTTTGAGACTTGTAGCTGAAGCCATGAAAGCTATACAGTCAGAAGTCAGGAAATAGTTATCTTCTGAGCGGCAGGAGAGACAACCTTGGAGGAGCCCATTGGACCAGCATTTGGTCACTAAACAAGGACATGCCCAATGCTAGCCTGATGGGCTCCTCTGGAGGGCAGGTGTCACACTTTCTACTGGATAGAGGATATTTACTTGTTTTTCCTTTGGGGGCATTTTCTCCAAATGGGTGAGTTTTGCACATACCATGAAAGTCATGAACCTCGCTTCTAAGCCAGGGTATGTGGAGTATGATCTCAGTTTCTCAAATTTACTGCTAATGCTTGGCGTAGTACTTTATTTATTTTTATTTATTTAACATTGTTTATATACCGCACTATTTAACATCAGCACGGTTTACAAGAAAAATAGATGTCCAGTGTGGGGGTCAGCACTGGACTTACATTAAAACAAGGAATTTAAACTTGGAGAACATGTAAAAACTATGTACACAACTCTTCGATGTATCTATGTGTGCTGTTCAACGGTCGCTTTGGGTGTAGGGTCAGGGTTGATTGTGTGGGTATGTATGGGCTGCGTTTAGGTGATGCCTTCAGAGTTGGGAAAGCATTGAAGGAAAAGGTAGTGTGCTAGAGCCTTTCTGAACTGGAGAAGGTTGTTCATGGCACGGATATTGGGCGGTAGGTTGTTCCAGCATGAAGATGCGGCTAAGGCAAAGGCACAGTTTCTAGAGGCCTTGGTGCATTTGGTGATGGTTTTCGGGAGCATTAAGGAGTTGGTGGAGACAGATCTTCTGAGTCTGTTGGGGGGGTGAGCTGGATAAGTTCAGTGAGGGTGCTGGCCGTGCATTTATTGATGGCCTTGAATGTTATTGTTAGGATTTTGAAGGTGACCCTGTAGCGTATTGGGAGCCAGTGTGGTGTTTTCAGGATAGGGGTGATGTGCTGCCTGATAGATGCCTGTTGGAGGGTTTGGGCTGCGGTATTCATTGCTAGCTGCAGAGGTTGTAGAGTGCACTTCGGCAGGCCGTGGAGGATGGAGTTCGCATAGTCAAAGTGGGGCATCACTAGGGACTGAAAGACTGTTCGAAAGTCGTCTGGCTCAAGTAGTGGCCTGATATGACGTAGCATCCGGATTTTGTGATAGATTGCTTTAGAGATGTTTCCTATCTGGGCATTTAAGTTGAGATGTTGGTCAATCAACACTCCAAGGTAACGGATCATTGTTTTTGTGAGGAGTTCGGCATCACGTACTTTCAATGAAGATGGCGGGGTGAATTCTTGGTCTCTGCTGATGAAAAGCACCTCTGTCTTTTTGAGGTTGATTTTGAGCATCTGTGAGTGTAGCCAGTCTGTGACTGCATCGAAGCATGATGATAGTTGGGATACGTCTGGGTGATCAGTATGTATTGGGGTGAACATGAGGACATCGTCGGCGTAGATTAGGCAGTTTACACCGAAAGACCTGATGATAGAGCAGATAGGCTGCATATAGACGTTGAAGAATAGGGCGGAGAGGGCGGAGCCTTGAGGGACGCCCTTTGTTAGTGGGAATGGTGTGGAGGTTGAAGTACCGGATCGAACGTGTTGCCATCTGTCATTTAGGTAAGAGGTACACCATGCAAGGGCGGTGCCATGGATGCCTTTCTCGGCAAGGCGGGAGAGCAGTAGGCCATGGTTGACGGAGTCAAAAGCGGCCGCGATGTCGAGAAAGATGAGGGCAAACCCCTGTTTGACGTTATTTAGCCCTGTTATAAGGGTGCTGAATAGGATTGTTAACAAGGTTTCCACGCCATGTTGCTCGCGAAACCCATGCTGGCAGGGATCGAGGGGTGAGTTATCCTCGATGTGTTGGCTCAGTTGACGGTGGACTATTTTCTCTGAGATTTTCGCTAGGAGGGGTATGCTGGAAATAGGTCTGTATGAGTCCATCTTTGTGGGGTCAAGTTTGTTGTTCTTGAGCAACGGTCTGATTGAGGTTTGTTTTAGGCTTCGGGGGAGGATGCCTGTTTGGAATGAGGTCCCGATCAGTTTCGCCAGGAAGGTGCTGAGTTCAGTACGTAGGGTTTTTATCCAGAATGCTGGACATGGGTCACCTGGTGCTGTGGTGGTGTTTATATTCATAATGATGTCTTGTATTTCTCTGTCAGTTGGGGTAGTAAAGGTGGAGATGGTGCTTTGGGTCATGGTCAGTACTTGTGAAGGTGAAGGAGGGGTGGAAAAGGCCGTCAGGATGTCTGGGGCCACATCGTTAGCGGATAGGGTGGACTGGTTTGCTTTGGTTTGCAGGTAGTCTGCATATTTCTGTGGGTCTGGTTGGTTTAGCTGATCGGTGGAGGGCTCTTTGGCTAAGGATTTGACGATGTTGAACAACTCGTGCGGCTTATTCAGGGATCGTTGTAGTACCTCAGCGTGGTATTGCCTCATTCTCCTCGAAACTGCTGTTCGATGGGTGCACAGCTGGGCAGAGTAGGCTTCTTGGTTTTCAATTGATCTGGAGCGGCGCCAGCGATTCTCTAGCTGTCGGAGATGTCAGAGGGAGGTCTTGAGCTCTGGCGAGTACCAGGGTGCGTTCTTCCTCTTGTTATGTGAGGCGTTGATGGCGGGAGAGTCAGTTGAGGCATTGAGGCATGAGTTCCATGTGGCAACCAAGTCATCAAGGTTCATACCATGCGTATTATGGAGAATGCTGCCAAGGCGAGTCTCCCTCTGGAGTTTGTAAGATTGTTATCTGTATAGATAATTTATCAAGATGTGCTTGGAAGTTCCTCTTAATTAGGCCTGTGGCACCCAACATGATAGTGAAATAATTTGGCATCTTTCTGCCACATTGTTTTTGGTCTCTGACTGCATTTCTTGGTACTTTAAGATCTCCCTCTCAGCGTGATTCTCCCCATTGTGTTTTGTAACCTTTAGCCAATTTTCTCACTGTAAATACTTAATGTTGATTGATTAAACCTTTTGTAGTGCCTACTAGGTTATCTATAGTTTTCTCTGTTACTGTTTTACTGACTGTTCCATGTACATAGTTGTTCCAGTGTTGCTTTAACACTCTGAAAGGTGGTATAGAAAAACAGTTAAATAAATAAAATAGTTGGCTTGGAACTAACACCTCTATAATCAATACCATTCTAGTGGTTTTTTTTCCTTTACCACCATATCCGGTTTCCTCACATCCACCAATTTTGAATGGGTGTAACAGCTGTTGAGTCTTTTTCAATTGTTCCTGTTGCAGCTTATGCTTATGGAAACATTCATGAAAGCATACGGGCTACACCAAAACTTCAAAAAACCCTCAGGGGCAAATTTGGAACCGCCTCTATACTCCTCATGAAATCACCACAGCAATTAAGCAACATTAAATAAACAAAGACTGGGTGGTCCCAGTCTACCCTTCTCTTTATCTAAGATCAGCAACTTAGGGTTCCAAATTTACTTCCCTATAATATTCTTTTACATATTTACTCTCATCCAATTGCTTTTTCCAAACAGGCATTATTCAGATTGGGGGACATTCTGACCCACGAATAGTGGGTTTGGAGGTCAGGGTTGGACTTCCAACCCCCGTTTAGCCAGCATTTGTGCGGGGAGCGCTGGATGGGGCGGGAGGGGGCAGACCTTGGGCAGCGCAGGGAACGTGCCATTTGCCAGGACACACAGAGGCAATTCTGGTCATGCCTTTGTATGTTCCCCGGCATTGACTTGGATGCCCGGCTTATTCCACCCTGAAGGTGGAATAAGTGCTGGGCTCTATGCCAATGCCAGGCTGGCCCTCCCCTGCACCATTGTGCCACCTGATCCTGGCTGTGGGGGCCCTGGCCAAGGGTCAGACAGCAGTGAAATGGAGCTGTACTGGACACATCAGTGCCATAGCAATGGGATGCCACTGCACTGGTACACCAGCCGGAGCAATGGGAGGGCTGGTCGGGCATATCACTGGACGTCTCCCTCATCAGAATTGGGTGCACACCGAGCCATCTAAGTGCCAGGATTCCACATCCACAAGAATGTATAGCTCCTGTGGTTGTAGAATCGGGTACCCATTGGCCCTGTCCATTTTTTGGGCATCCAGACTGCCCTGCCATGCACAGTTCAGAATCAGCCTCATTGGGCATAACAGCTTTGGCAGACATTATCATTTTGACTAGGTCTATTCTCCCATATAACAAGAGAGGCAAATCCTGCCATTTATTGCCTGAGTTTTTGAAATGGCCCACTTTATGTTTTGCTGATACATAACAGCAGAGTATCTATGGAGATAAATACCTAGATATTTCATGCTTCCAGCTACCCAAGTTAAGGGAAACTCATTGGCCCATTCAAGATTCCTTACACCCGAAAGCTTCATAGCCTCCATCTTCCCATGATTAATCTTCGATCCAGCAAAACTGCCAAACTGCTCTATAATCCTTTTAACTGCTATCATACTACAATTTGGTTTGCTTACATAAATAAGCATATCATCTGCTAACAGGCTGATCTGGCATTCTGCTTGCTCTATTATGACACCCGACACTTCCGGGTCTTGTCATAATTTAATGGCTAGGAGTTCTGACGTTAAAAGAAAAAGCGTTAGTGATAACGAGAATTTCTGATGTGTGCCTCTCCTTAAGGTCAAACTTTTTATTAGTTTCCCATTAATAAATATTTGTGCTGTTGGAACTCCCTATAGCCATGAAACCCATTTTGCAAAACACCCGTGCATCCTATATTGTTCAAAAAAAACAAAATATATAATCCCAAGAAATTTTATCAAAGGCTTTTTCCGCATCTAAACTCACTAATGCTTTCTCTTGATCTACCCTCTCCTGTTCCTGAAGTATAGCCAAACCTTTCATTAAAATAGCAGATGCAAATCTTCCCAGTACAAAGATTAGGTAAAAGCATCACAAGTCTTGATGCCACTACTGCTACTTTTACATCCTGATTCCAAAGTGAAATTGGGCGATATGAACCAAATTGTTCCTGATCCTTTCCTATCTTAGGAATCACAACTATTTGGGCATTGTTCTGCAAAATCCCTTGAGTTCCTCCATTTACTAATTCCCAACCCACTTCTTTCAATGTTGGTGCCACCAATTCTAAAAAATTTTAAAATTCTCCTCCCAAACCATCTGGCCCTGGTGTTTTAGTGCTTTAAGATGCTTATTTAGATTTCAGAGGACTCTGCTGGCCTATTTAGAAACACAGAAACAGGACAGCAGAAAAAGACCACATGGCCTATCTAGTCTGCCCTTCCATATAAACTACAATAGTCCTCTTTTTACCCTTAGAGATTCTCAGTGTTTGTTACATCCTTTTTTGAATTCAGATACTGTCCTCATATCCACCACCTCTACTAGGAGACTATTCCATGCATCTACCACTCTTTCCATAAAGAAATATTTCTGCATATTACTCCTAAGTCTATCCCCTTTCACTCTTATGCTATGTCCTCTCATAACAGAGTTTGCTTTCAATTGAAAGAGACCCTCCTGTGCATTTATGCCATGGAAGCATTTAAATGTCTCTATCATATCGCCCCTATCTCGCCTTTCCTCTAAAGTATACATCTTAAGATCTTTAAGTCTGTCCTCATATGCTACATAACAAAGACCAGTAACCATTTTAGTAGCCACCCTCTGCACCGACTCCAGCTTGCTTATATCATTTTGAAGGTGTAGTTTCAGAATTGCACACAATACTCCAAATGAGGTCTCTCCAGAGACTTATACAGAGGCATTATCACCTTCTTTTTCCTGCTGACCATTCCTCTCCCTATACACCCAAGCATCCTTTTGACTTTCACAGTTGCCTTTTCTACCTGTTTAGCTACTTTAAAATCATCAGACATAATTATGCCCAGGTCCCACTCTTCTTTCATGGACAGACATACCTCACCCCCTACACTATACCACTCCTTTGGATTTTTACAGCCAAAATGCATGCCCCTGCATTTTTTTAGCATTAAAGTTCAGCTGCCAAATTCTAGATCATTCTTCAAGCTTAGCTAGATCCCTCCTCATGTTATCTATTCCTCCCTGGGTGTCTACCCTATTGCAGATTTTGGTATCATCCACAACCAAGCAAACCTTGCCCGACAGCCCTTCTGCAATATCACTAACAAAGATATTAAAAAGAATCGGACCAAGGACAGATCCCTGCGGCACACCACTGGTAACCTCCTTCTCCTCAAACACGAGTAAACGTTTTGGATGTCCCCACGCCCACCATATTCTGAAAAGTTGCACATTTTGGATCCTGCCCATCCCCGGAATATATCCACGGATGCTACATTTCCTCGGTAAAACATGCATCTCCTAAGCTGTTCTTCACACTGAGTAGTTTGCTAATGCAAACTAGACATTAATTCCAGTGACAAATGACTGCTGCTGCAACCTAGACCATATACCAGTCCTCCTTAGGCCCTGAAAAATGCTAGGTAATCCCAGTACACCCTAATATGATATAAGAGAATATAAATATGGGCATGTATGTCATGACATACCTTGCAGTAAATTATACTTGTCATTAGAAAATGGCCCCAGTGATCCTTGCCTTGGTCATCTCTACAAACACGCTTTAAACTGCTAAGGATTGGCCCTTACCAAGTACACAAAATCCCAAACTAACATTGCAGTTCCCCAAAGGATGCATAATATTGCTGAGCAACAAATGTATGCCCTTTTTATGCCTCTGGCCTATAAGTGCACTCATGCTGCTGCTCCGCACTACAGTTCCTCTCTTATCTCTTCCTACACCCCTCCTTGGGAACTCCACTTTTCTGGCAGATTGCTTCTCTCTGTGTCCTTCTATTCTACTGCCAACTCCACTTTGCTCCTTTCACCTTGCTGCTCCTTATGCTTGGCACAAACTACCTGAGTTTTTAAGTCAGGCTTCTTCTCTGGCCCTTCTCAAATCCAGGCTGAGTGTTCACCTCTTTGTTGCCGCTTTTGGATTTGATCTGCTTAATCTCCCTTGTGTTTCCTTACCATTCCACCTAAATGTAACCTGTCCACAGCTGTAGTGCTGTCTGTCTTGACTAGATTGTAAGCTCTGCTGAGAAGTAACCATCTTTTACATGTGTCTGTGCAGCTCTACATACACCTTGTAGCTCTATTCAAATGATCAGTAGTAGTAGTAGAAGTAGTACATTAGTAGGGCCTTCTGGCTATGGCATCTGATTCCCACCTATCTGGCTACTGATATTTCTCACAGCAGCTACACCTGTCCCATTGTGGCGTATGTCAGTCTGTATATATTCGCTAACTGTGGGGCAACCTTGTCTGCCATCCCACAGTCTTTGTGACACTGCTCCCCTGGTCAGGCCTGTGTGGGCATGGGAGAAGAGATCCCTGTTCCATCACACCAAGTAGCCAGCCTCCAGATATATCACCACTCTCACAGCTCTCATAGATCCTGGACTGGGTAGGGATGTAGGCCTCATGAAACAATTTGGAGAATGTTGGCACAACATCAGTCATGTCTCCCAGTGCCTGGCAAGGTAGATGTATGGCTGCCCTATCACACCAACATAAACATTCAAAAACTTATCAGTAATTCTAAATACAAAATTCTAAATTTAAAAATTTAAAAATAGAGGAGAAAAGATCTTAGAAAACAATTTTATCCCACTAATCAGTGGTTACCCGCCAGCAGGGGAAAGGTCTTGAATACCATCAATGATCTTAAAAACTCCTGCATACTGTGATGCAGCGGGGGCTGATGAGAGCCCTGATGAGAGACATGAAACTGTTTTACACAGAGAAAAAGATGTGCATAACCTGAAATATTCCCAGGAACCAGATAGAGGGAGCAAGAGCGTCTTCAGGGAGACTGAGGAGCCACGCCCAGCTGGTCACAAGGGAGTGCCAACCAGCTTCCAATCCTCAGAGAGAGATGTGCTTCATAAGGGAAGTGTGGAGGACTGGAAAGGCAGAGTCAGAGGTGGCAGGGACGAGAGAGTCGGAAGAAGCAGCGGAGTTGGTTGAGGCAGGAGAGAAGTCAATGGAAGCAGAATCACCACAGGCAAGGAGAGGTTGAATGGGAAACCTGGTTACTCCGGTGCCCGAGGATCTCCGTGGGTGAGAGGTGATTTCCTGGGAGCTGAAGAAGAACCTAAAGAGGTTTCAGCTCAAGCCATTGAGAGAGCTGTTTGTCCGCAGAGGCAAAAGCATGGCTGCTACAAATGCTACCCTAAGCCAAACGAGAAACAGCTGAAGAGGCCAGGCCACGCTGAGCAAGCAAGCCAGGAGCGGGGCTGGTGTAGGAGCAGGCCTTCAGCAAGAGAAGAGATAGCCATTGAGAGAGCTGTTTGTCCCCAGAGGCAAAAGCACGGCTGCTACAAGTGCTACCCTAAGCCAAATGAGAAACAACTGATGAGGCCAAGCCAAGCCGAGCAAGCAAGCCAGGAGCTAGGCTGGTGTAGGAGCAGGCTGTCAGCAAGAGAAGAGATTCAAAAGTCACAAGGTAAACCACGCTTTCTTAAAAAGGGATTTCAACAGGCTGCTGCCTGGGAGGAGCAAGCAATGGGAGAAAACTGTTTACCTGTGGACTGCGGCAAAATAAGGTATGGAAAATATATGCCTAAGAAGAATGCTGTGAATGATAAAGGTTCATATAATGCTGATATAAAACCTCCAGGAAGAAGAGATACTTTTAAGCTCAGTACTGCAAGTGGCCGACACCCTAGGTTAGGCCCAGGACATTGGAAAGTGCTAGAGCAACTATATAAAACTCCTGAGAGTGGTTTGCATGAAACCAGGGATACTGAATCAGAAGTATCAGAGTATGAGCAAATGCAAGTGGATCCCATAGAAGATGTATCTGACCATGACATGGATTGTACATTGTGTATTTCCGGAAGTCTAGAATCTCTGCCAGAGTTGTGATCTGTTTAAAGTACCAACAGAGCATTTTTAATTTGGTTAAGCACCACCATTCCTGTAATGTATGATAGTTTTGTTTGAAAAGCCTAAGTTTGTTATTCTACCTGAAGTAAGGACTTTTGCTTTCACGTTCTAATCCAATATTTTTGAACCTCAGCAAAGACGGGAAATAAAAGCCTTATTTCTCCCACCACTCTGCTTAAGTATTTTCTTAAAGATTTGGAGCTCAAGAAAACTACAAGGCCCCAGGAGCCATTTGGGCCTTCAAAAGACTCTCAAATCTTAATTTTATATTTTGTGTCGCACCTGCCCTGGCATCCACTGGCCACCAGGGAAGTGTTGCTGACAATACAAATACTTTATTATCAAATTTCTAACCTACAGTCATCAGCTTTCAGCCTACACCCACTCATACAACCCGACAGCAGCATGAGACCGAGGAGGAGAGGCACATCCAACCGTGTCAACACACCTAAAGACATCAACAAGGTATGCAAGGACACCAAAAAACGAGCCTTATCAAAGGCGGCACCAACAATCTGGAACGCCCTCCCTGATGAACTACGGACAACAACAGACATTAAGGACTTTAGGAAACTGCTAAAGATGACCCTCTTCATAGAGCACTACGGTGACGTCACTTAAACTGTGCAACAGACAATACCCCAACTCAACACCCTACACTAGCGACACGATTATAGTATTAAAGTCCTGATGTACATAGTATTGTAAATAGCGCACGTTGTAAATAGCTCACCAAGAATCAATGACCATCTACACACACATGCACTCACTGCTCAAAGCATGTGCACACTAGACACTGTATTTTGTTGATTGTTTGCTGTGTAGACCACCTTGATTGTAGGAAAAGGCGGTATAGAAATCCGTTTAAAGAAATAAACCACTGAGGATCTAAGTTTAGCTTTTCAGCCTAATATATGTTATCCAATACACAAATTACCAACTCAAATTGTAAATTAGATGAATCAAAAAAGATTTCACTGAGTATGACCTGCCCTTTAGTAATTCACATATAGCTTAAGGCATAGCAGACGTTGCAACCAGCTAGTCACTCAAGCCACAAAAGCAGAATAAATGTCAACATTTCAATTATAATCTTCTACTACAGAAAAATTCCACACTTATCTTTCATAAGTACTGTTGTTCCAAATGGATTTTCAGAAACAGCTTGCCCTACAAGGTCCTTGTTTCAGCAAACGGCTTCATCGAGGTCAGCAGTCCGTATTCACCTCAAAGGGACTAACCATTCATTGTCAATAATAATGGAACCTCAGAATAGGAGCATTCAGCAGTGAAAACAGCACTAATATATGCTCAACAGCAACATCATTGGTCTCTAAAAATGTGCATTATGGGCATGTATTAGTACTGTTTTCACTGTTGAATGCTCTTATTCTGAAGGTCCCTTATTATTGACAAAGATATGTTTTGACATTTAGCTATAGAGAACCTTCTCTGATTTTGTCTGCCTGATCACACTGGCACCTGGTGACGCTGTGGTCATCCATACAGTCCAGGTACTGGCCAGGCTTTCATGTCCCCTCTGACTTGCAGATGAGCATACCAGATCCTCCTGTGCACCCCTCAAACCACATACACACACACTCACTTTCAGTCACACAAACATAATTCTGCCAAAAAGATGCCTATACATTACAGCTATGACATAACATAATCACATGGGGGTACCAGAACTAAAAATATGATTGCTGTTTCTTACCCAAACAAGAATCCTTTCCCTGCTCGCCCCCATACTATACCTGCATCAGCAGTCCCATTTTCAGAACATGGGAATTGTTAGGGTCCCATAGATTGGGAGGGAGGGAGGGAGCAGTGGCCTAGTGGTTGGGGCAAAGTACTACAGGCCGGAAGGTCGGTGGTTCAAATACCACTAGAGGACAGCAACCTTGGGCCGGAAGGACTGGGGTTTCTAGTCCCACAGGTGCTCCTTGTGGTCTTGGGCAAGCCACTTAACCCTCCATTGCCCATGTTCCCTGTATTAGTGTATGTGTCTCATATCCCCTCGTGTTAAATGTATCCCCCAACCGCTTTGACCCAGTGAAAAGCAGGATATAAATGCAGCTAAATAAATAAATTGGCTCCTTTAGCACAAACAGCACATTGCAGCATATCCATAATACACACTATTGTTCTTAATATGTCTGTAAGGATGTTTATTAATGTTTCTATACTTTACAACATTCCCTCACCTCTGCTTTTTGTTCCTTGAAAATGCATCTTGTGTTTTTCTAAACTGCAGTCATACCAGTTCAAACATAATTATCACAACTATTCTTCAATCTAGGATGCATTGTAGAGAAGAGCAGATTTTTTTTTCTTTTTTTATTTAATTAAATTTTACCATAAACAAAAAACCTTGGATAGAGAATATAACAGTCTATTTGGCTTCGGAACCCAGAGACCAGGGTTCGATTCCCACTAGCACTCCTTATGGCCTTGGGCAAGTCACTTAACCTTCCATTGCCTCAGAAAACTCCAAGTTATCAATGTCCCTGTTTAATGTACATTACCAAGTTTAAGTTTCAATGTAAACCACTTTGATTGAAATGATAAAGTGGTATATAAAACCTACTTAATTAAATAAATAAATGCAATGCAATTCAAAATATAAGCACAAAAGAACATAAAGCAACTATTAACATGACAGTATGCTAGCAGTCCACAATAGAACAATAAAGAAAAGGGAGGATTCAAGAACAATATACACCATAGGAGAACGGTTACAAACCAAGAAAAATATTAAAAAGAAAAAATAGGATGTAAAGCGAATACAATTTATAAAGTCCACAATACTACTATAAGGTGAATTAACAATTTCTTAGCATCTAAGACAAAACGCAGTTGAGATGGTTCAAAGAAATGAAAAATCTTATTCTGATAGCCAAGTACACATTTACAAGAAAATCTCAACTGGAAATTTGCATCCAAAGCTAAAACCTCGGTGCGGAGTTCCAGAAATATTTTCCTCCTAGATTGAGTCCACCTGGACAGATCTGGGAAGATGTGTACCCTACCTCCCAAAAAAGAAACATCAGATTTTTTTTAATGCATTCGTAGTAACGCTTTCTTATCCTGAAGAAATACGAAGGATACCAACAAAGTAGCCCTTACTTCAACCACCTTGGTAGACCGCTCTAACAACTCAGACAGGTTCCCCAAGTCTAAGGAATCAGAAGGCACTTTTACCTGAGAGGTATGAGCTTTCAGTAAAGCGTCCTTACCAATCATTGAGTGGAGGAAATAAATCTTTTGAAGAGGAGGGATAGAGGAAGGATCTTAGACTCGGGATAGCTAAACAGCTACTTAAGGAATTGAATGAACAGGTCCCTTCGGGGGGCACAATGAAAGTTGTGGAAAATTCATTAAGCAAAGATTTAAATTTCTCTGCTGATTTTCCAAGTTTTCAGTTTTACGCTGGAAAACCAAACCATCCTTAGCTGAGACCCCTTGCTGATCCTGCAAATGTTGAATTTTAACCTTGAATCCATCCAATTGTGCTTGCTGTTGAAGCACCTTCACCTCCATCCCTCCAATCTAGGAGTGAAGGGAGCAGAAGCCTGCAATACCCCAATGCAAACCTGATAAAGTGACTGCATTGTATCCCAAATGGTCTCACAAGCGGAGGAAGATCCTGGATCATCACACTCTCCTGAACAGGGGGGGGGGGGTAAATCCCCTACCTGGGAGCAGATGGACTCATTACCACTAGCCACCGGCACAACCAATGCTGAGGCCAAAGACTGCTGAGTATCTGCATCCGAAACCACACCTGGTGCGCTACCCTCAGCTCCCCTGGGGCAGGAGGAGTGGAAGGGCCAAGCAGGCTCAGAGAAACATTGCTGCCCAAATCGGGGATCTCTCTAGCACCGACAATGGGTTCGCCCAAACATTTTGACTGTATAAAATCATCCATGGCACGTTGTCCCACTGGTAAAGCAACAGTCATGGAGGAAATACCTCCCCTACCTTTAGCTTTTCATTTAGGCATCTAGCAAAAATGAAACCAATGGAAGCAAAGGCCAGGACGAACTACTCCAATATGAACTTAAATCCTCCTAAAGAAGAACCGATGCCAAAAGATATTAAATGCCAAGCTCACCACCTCATGCCCCGCCTAAGGGCCATGCCAAAGGCCCTCTTGCAAGGCCCTCAGGCACGGGCGCACCTTAAGCACATTTGACTTTTAAAGCCAGCAGATGAAACAAGGCAGGGAGGAGTTTGCTCCCACCCCAACAACACAGCAGTTCTCAAGCAGCAGAATTGTTTCTAAGTCCTGGCCTTACACCACGTTTTCACAGGAATAACGTGGACGTCTGCGGGAATCACTGAAAACATGCATGGGCTTTTCCTGAATATGCTTTATACCTCTCTACGGCTGACCATGCCCCCATTCTACCCCTTTTTGGCATGTTCTGAGATCCCCATGCTAGTGCCATGGACGTGCCTGACAGCAGTGTTTCAGAATACAGTCAGGTATGTTTTCGGCAAATAAACGTCCCTGCCACATGTACAAACTCCTTATTTATGTTCTGGAATTGACCCCCTTAGTTTATGCCACATTAGCATGGGTGTACTTAACTCCACCTATTAAGGTGACGTTAGGTGATCCCATGCTAGTACAGTTAGTGCACAGTATGAACCCGAATTAACTGCACGGAGCACACCATGCCCACTTTCTGCCCCTACCTCACCCACTCACTACCCTAATGCAAGTTAAACAGTGCGGGAATCATCCCATACTAATTGTCATGGCCCAGCCTGGCAATGCATGTCCCAAAGCGCATTCAGCACGTGCAGAACATGCATTGTCAGCTAATGCTCTTTAGTAAAAGACCCCTTTAAAGTTGTTGCACTTTAACTGAGGAAGATTTATATTTTGGAAAAATGCTTCTCCAATTCACTAGGGTAGTGTCATATAAAGTTCGACAATACTGTAAAAGCTATCGGTTACTATCTCCACACTCTTATGTAAATTGCCTTCACTTACATCTTAATATCACTATCTCTGACCTGCTTGATCAGAGACTTTGGGCAAACAAAATTGGCCAGTAGTTTTCCTGTCCTATTCCCCCACTGATATAAATTATATTTACTTCAAGGCGAAAACATTCCAGCATCTCCAACCACTCCTTGAACCAGAAGACTTCCGTACTGTACTCCAAGCATCAATAATACTCCATCTTGACTACTGCAATGCCATCTTTCAAGGACTGCCGCAGTCCACACTCCTATCTCTCCAGACAGCTCTCCACTCAACAGCAAGAATCCTACAAGCAGAAAAGAGTAAAGAACACATCACCCCAATACTCAAACAACTCCACTAGCTCCCCCTGCAGAGCCACATAACATACAAAACCATTATGCTAACTCACAGAGCAATTCATTCAGACCCCCCTCCCCCCCACACACACACACCTATGATCACTTATACAGCTCTCACAACCACATAGAGCTAGATGGACCTTGACAATGAATACCCTCAGAATTTTTTTAAGGCGATAACTAAAAGGTGAAAATCGTATTATCAAATTAACTTGTCCCTCATCAGATTTATTCAGAAGGGGACCAGCTGTTGGGTGACTTCGATTCATAAAAAGAAAGTGGATAAAAATGCTCTGTTACACTATCGTAGTGCCCATCCAATTCAATTAAAGAATAGTCTCCCCTTTTCAGGCGGAACTGTTCTGAGGAAACTGATTTTAAATCTCAATCAAAGCTTTTACAAAGGAGTTTCCAAAATAGGGGTTATCCTACTCGAGTCATAAAACAGGCGTACACTCGAGCGCTGTTTAATAATAGGGACTTGTTATTATTGCAGGAGAGAGACAAGAATAAATCTGATGAGGGACAAGTTAATTTGATAATACGATTTTCACCTTTTAGTTATCGCCTTAAAAACATTCTGAAACACCACATGAATGTGCTCCATAATATTCCAGGATTGGAGGAGAAATGAATTTGATGTGTGTGGCAGCGGCATAAAAATTTGAAGGAACTTCTTAGTCCGACGATGCTAAGACCTTCACCCATTCCCGGCAGTGATTTAAAACGGGGCCATACAAAATGTGGTAGCTGCAGCATCTGTAATATTACGTTGGAATTAACTGAATTTTACTATCAAGGAATGACATATGCCTTGAAAAAACAAACCACTCACGGATCTACATATGTAGTGTACGCTATTCAGTGCCCTTGTCAACTGTTGTACATTGGAAAGACTATTTGGCCTTTAAGAATTAGAGTCAGTGAACATCATAGTCGGTTGCGCTGTAAGAAATTGGAAGCGCCCACAGTAGCCCATTGCCTAACTTTTCATCATCAATTTGATCAACTTCGTTGCTTCTGTGTAGATCAAGTGACTGCAGGTTTTGCAGGCAAGACAAGAGATCAAAGCCTGTTGATATGTGAACAACGATGGATATACACATTACGGTCTACTCATCCAGGAGGTTTAAATGCTCAAATTGATTGGGCGGTTTGTGTGTGAAGAAGTATGTAAGAAAGTGGGGATGATTGACAGCACAAAGTAAGACCTAAGTAATTGTAGGAGATCTGCAGAAGCAACATTTTTTGATACAATAGTAGCAATCGTTTAATGACGGAGGCTGCGTTAGATGTATTATTTGAGTGAGAAATGGCTGGAAGTAACATCTTTGAGAGTGCTAAATAGTCAAGTGAAAACAGCTGTTGCCACGATGAAGGGGCCAACAAATGGCGTCTATATAAAAGTAGGATTTTTCTTGATCCTTAGGCATGCGCGGCATCTTTTGACAATGACAAGCCCGTGATGAGAGCTCTAAGGTATGAATCCTCCTGTTGATATGCAGAATTGGTTTTTCAAAGAGATTACTGTCTGAAAATAACGAAAGTAAGAAAATTACTGACTTTTGCTTATTTGCATTATTTAGACTGTACAAAGCAGAACAGTTGCTGCATGTTTATTACAAGCTGAATTCTCCCGAAGAAACCGCGTGGGTGGTGAAACGCATCAGCGCTCACGATTAGCGTTGGGAGCTGAGTCTTGACCCAAACCGTTCCTACAGATAAGCAACTTTTGCTATTTTTTATGTGGTAAAATGAGTCATGACTATGCAAACAGCTGAGATATATCTGGATAGTGACTGGATTTAAAAGATTACATATTTAAAGGGAAAATGTAGGTCCTTGATGCAATTTAGGGGATTGGAGTTCTAAGGTTTTTACCTGAATGACCCTTCCCCATTCAGTCTGAGACCTATTCCCTAAACGATGCAGTATTTTCTGAATATGTGAGTGAGTCAAGAAAAACTGGACATCTTACTTCTACAAGAGACTCATTTAAATATGAAGGAGTCCCTGAAACGTAATATCAAATCTTTTATGTTGGTGGCGTATTCAGCTGCAGTTAATAAGCGTAACGGGGTGACTATCTTGGTTAAAAAAAAAATCTTGCTCCAAGTGGCTTGCAAACTCGCTCAGACAAGGAGGGGAGGTGGGTTAAAGCTGTACTCAAAATAGGAGCCTTAGAATTGGCCCTCATTAATGTGTATGCCTCCAATGCTGATTGTCCAGAATTTTTTAATTCTCTAGCAAAAGAGGTGCATATAATCCTAGGGGGAACTTTAACCTTGCTTTAGATCCCCTTAGTGATAAGAAACCACCCAAGACTTCTAGGCCTTACAAGGCACAGATATTCCTCTCGTCTATGATCCGAGAGACCAGCTTGGTGAATATTTGACGGATGCAACATCCCACAGATCAAGATTTTACCTTCTTTTCACCCCCTAACCAGTCCCTATCGCGAATAGACTTTCTTTTAATTTCTAAGACACTGATTCCCAGTATCATAACATCATGTTTACACGCGGACCATATTTCAGACCACGTGACTGTCTCCATAGTGCTGCAAGATTAGAAAATAGGCTCTAGTCCTTCAAGATGTTTTTTTGACAGGTCCCTCTTAGATAATTTGGATTTTCGGCTGAAAATTCAGGCTGCAATTGACGATTATTTTCATTTCAACTCCCCTCAGGCCACTGCAGGTTGGGCTTGGTGGGAGGGCTTTAAAGCCTCTATAAGAGTTACCATTACCAGCTTTGGCATTTTACGGGCAAGACAACGCAAAGAGCAATTGTTCGCCCTTGAAACACAGATAAAAGTAGATGAATGTATTTTATCTAAACGTTCAGACTCATGCATCCTGTTGCGCTTGCAGCGATTGAGGTTTAAATATAATGAGCTGCTTTTGGACGAAGCTTCACAAAATATCAAAGCGCAAAAAGGCGCTTACTACTGGGAAGGTAACAAGGCTGGGCAACTGCTAGCCAACACACTGAGGGCCCATAGAGAAGCCGGCTGAATAGCGGCATTGCAGGATCCGCAAGGGCAGACTTTGCTAGTGAAAGACTCAGAAATTGCAAACACCTTTGGATCCTTCTTTGCCCAGCTTTATGCATCAGAAATGGAGTTTACACAGGACACATTTGAAAAATTGGTTGCTGAGATTCGGAGACCAACCATAAATAGGGGAACATCTGAACTGTTGGATAACCCGATCTCCACATTTGAAATTTGTCAGACCATAGATTCAGTGGCCTCAGGTAAAGCAGCTGGCCCAGATGGACTCCCCGCAGAATTTTTTAAGGCCTTTTCTAAAGAATTAGGCCCTTACTTGCAGCAGTACTTTCAGTCGTTAGTTGAGGCGACTCCTCACTTGGGCGCCTTTGCTTCGGCGAATGTGATAGTCCTGGAAAAGGCAGGAAGGGATCCTCAAATGGTAGGTAATTACCACCCAATATCCCTATTAAATGCGGATTCTAAAATCTATGCAACGGTCCTGTCTCGTCGTTTATCAAAGGTGATCCCTCAGCTGATTCACTCTGATCAGTGTGGATTTGTGGAGGGCCGGTCGATGGCTGGCAATGCTAGACTCTTATGTCATATACTATCGGGGGTGGAAAGCATGAATAGTCGTTTAGTAGGACTATCTCTAGACGCTGAAAAGGCGTTTGACCGCTTAGAATGGTCAGTTTTGTTCTCCGTCCTCAGATGGTTTGGCGTTGGGGAAGGGTTTCTTAAGTTGCTTAAAGTAATATACACCCAGGCTACAGCCAACATTTGTGTAAACACTACCCAATCCCGAGATATAAAACTGTGTCGGGGCACCCGTCAAGGATGTCCTCCTTCCCCAATATTATTCAACCTTGCTTTAGAACCTTTAGCTCTTATTCTATGACAGTGTCCGAAGATACAGGGAGTTTTAATAGCTAACATGGAAATTAAACTTTCAGCGTATGCTGATGACTTCCTTTTGTTTACCACCCTGGATTCTGTGCCATTTGTGCTTGAACAGATAGACCAATACTCTCAGTTGTCGGGATATAAAATCAATTGGTCAAAGTCGGTAGCCTTCCCACTTAATTCACAAGTGTACAAAGAGGACATGATGAAATTTCCATTTGTGTAGGAATCAAAGATGGTTAAATATCTTGGGGTATACTACTGCTATCCACTTGAGGAAACGATCAGTTATAACACCAGTGCATTATTGGCAAAAGTCCATAGTATGACCACTAAATGGTCTCCCCTGATCTTATCCTGGTGGGGTCGATTGGAGACAATTAAAATGACTATTGTCCCAAAGATTAACTATATATTGGAAATGGTGCCCTGTTATATGCCGATGCACACATACTGGCAAATAGAGAGGTCATTAACACAATTTCTGTGGAATAACAAAACACCCAGAATAGCTCTTAAAAAACTTAAAATCATGCAAGGAGGAAGGAGGAGTAAACTTTCCAGATTTTCAGCTTTATCATAAGGCGTTTCTACTAAAGCAGGGCTCCAGATGGTTAGAGCACCGGTCAGATCAGAGACCGATTTGGTTAGAAATAGAAGAGGCATTAATGGCCCCTTTTCCAATAAAGCTTCTCCTGGGCATGCTAATATCAGAATGTAGGGGTTGCCCTCAAATGATAACTGATACGCAAAAGGCTTTTTTTTACATTGCACACACTGGTGGTTCTGATAAAAAAATTCTCTGACCTTCTCCCTTTGTGGTATATTCCCCTTTTCAAAATACAACAGAAAATGTTCGCCTGGAGCCAGTGGTACTCCAGAGGAATCTGGTCTATTGGGCAACTGATAGAAAATGACAATTGGAAGAAATTTGACAGATTACAACAGGAATTTAGCCTCCCAGGATCACTCCATTTCCAATGGTTACAGCTTAGACACTGTAGCAAGAAATCTATGGTAGATATTAAGCTCCTGGCGGAGAATGGGGGGGATTATTGGTATGATCCAGAAGGCCATCGGGTGGGGCCTCCTATTATTACAAAGTACTGAGTCAAAGCTCTCAATTTCAGATGACCGGCATGCAACAGGTGTGGGAACATGATACTGGGATCACCCTCCTCCCACAGAAGTTGGAAAAACTTTGGACAAAGCAAGTAAGGATATCAAAGTCTGCCTCAGTTACTCAGACCTTATTCTTTTTCGCCCATAGAGCTTACTATACCCCAGTTAGGGTTGGTAAATGGGACAAGACTGCCAGTAATCAATGTTGGTCTTGTCAAAGAAATATTGGTACTTTTGCTCATATAGTTTGACTGCCCTTGTGTGCAGACCTTTTGGTCTCAGATCCTTGAGCGGATACAAGTAATCCTGGGATTCAGGACTCCTCTTACTTGGGGGATTCTAGGCTTTCGCTCAGCAACTGCTATTCCTTCCCTGAGAAAGGAGTGTCATTTCTTACTAGATTTTGTGCTAGGAATAGCTCTACACCTAATAGTGCTTAATTGGAAGCACACGTATGATCTTAACTGGCAAGCATGATGGAACCAGGTATGCTTGTACAGTAAATTTGAGCAAATGCCCAGAAAGGGTTCACCACAAGCGAGTTCCAACATACTTAAATGGAAGGCTCTGAAAGATTTTGTGGATGTAGTATGTTATACAGAGCTGATGAATAATGTTGTCTTGTTTTCTTGCTTTACTTTCATGCTATATATGCTAACCTTTGGGTGTGAGACATACACGATGTCAGGCAGTGCAGCTCTCCCAGTGGGCTTCAGAAAGTAGGGGAGGGGGTGGTTGGGATGTTGTTGTTTGATGGTGTTTTGTATAACGCACAGAGCTATGTTTCTTTTTTTTTCTGTGTACAGTTGAAAATTAAATAAAGATATTTTAAAAAATCATCTGTAATACCTGAAGATTAGAGGATTGCCAATGCAACGCCAATTTTTAAAAAGGGTTCCAGGGGTGATCCAGGAAACTACAGAACGGTGAGCCTGTATACTGGGTTTGATGGACCTTGGTCTGACCCAGTATGGCATATCTTATGTTCTTATGTTGATCTTGGAAAAGTACCATGGTGTTTTAACTTTTCGTGAGGTTAAGTGGTCCTTGCTTAGGGCTGATGCAGCAGCGAGGATGGTTTTATTCTAGTTTTCAGTGGCAATGTCCACATCAGGTACGTTGTGATTCAGGTTTGAGGATATTTCTTGTAAGAACGTTTCCCTGTGAAAGCTCTTAATTCTTCTCTCTGTATTTATTTATTTATTTATTTAACATTTCTTTTATACCGCGCTATTACAATCAGTGCGGTGTACATTGAACAAGAAACATACTATATTGCTGGGTTGTGGTGTCAGAGGTCTTTTTTCATATGCATCTGGAAAGCTATGAGGTAGTGGTCTGACCATGGTATGGGCGTGATTGACGGAGATGTTATGAGATTCTGTTTGGTCATCGTCCTTGGAATGAAAATAAGGTTGGGCACTGTTCCCAGTAGATGGGTTGGTAAGAACATAACATATGCCATACTGGGTCAGACCAAGGTCCATCAAGCCCAGTATCCTGTTTCCAACAGTGGCCAATCTAGGTCATAAGTACCTAGCAGTCTCCCCAAAAGACACAGGTTCCTCAATGCTTGTATTGGGCCAAGCACTGATATCCCGGGTCCCTTTTAATAATGGTTTATGGACCTTTCCTCCAGGAACTTGTCCAAACCTTTTATAAACCCAGCTACACTAGCAGCGTTTACTACATCCTCTGGTAACAAATTCCAGAGTTTGATTACACGTTGAATGAAAAAATATTTTCTCTTATTAGTCTTAAATAGGTTACCCTGTAGCTTCATTGTATGTCCCCTAGTCTTTCTATATTCAGATGATGGGGCCACATGGCAATAGTGATCATAGCATGATCGTCTTTGATTTAATTAGTGGAGGAGGGATAGTAAGGAAATCCACAGTACTACCTTTTAACTTTCGAAAGGGAAACTATGATAAAATGAGGAAAACAGTTAAGAAAAAACTAAAAGGAGCAGTTGAAAAGGTTAAAGACTTACATCAGGCTTGGCTGTTGTTGAAAAATACTATCTTGGAAGCCCAGACCAGCTGTATTCCACGCTTTAAGAAAAGTGGAAGGAAGTCCAAAAAACTGCCCGCATGGTTTAAAGGTGAGGTCAGAGAGGCTGTTGTTGCCAAAAAAGCATCTTTCAGGAAATGGAAAAAAGAGCCAAATGATTAAAACTGGAAACAGCACAAGCACTGGCAAGTCAAATGCAAGGCATTGATAAAGCAGGCAAAGGGAGAATTTGAGAAGAAGCTTGCTGCGGAAGCAAAAACGCGAAGTAAAGACCTTTTCAAGTACATTCGTAGCAAAAAACCTGTGAAAGAGTCGGTCCATTAGATGATAAAGGGGTTAAAGGAGCACTAAGAGGCGACAAGGCGATAGCGGAGAGATTGAATGAATTCTTTGCTTCAGTCTTTCCTGAAGAAGATGTAGGGATGTTACCCATGACTGAAGTGGTATTTAAAGGTGCGGAAGAATTGAAGGAAATATCGATACATCGGGAAGATGTATTACAACTATTAGATATTACAACTATTAGATAAACTGAAGAGTAGCAAATCACCTGGGCCGGATGGTATACATCCAAGGGTGTTGAAAGAACTGAAATACGAGATTGCAGACCTGCTATTAGTAATCTGTGAACTATCATTAAAATCATCTCTAATACCTGAAGATTGGAGGATCGCCAATGTAACACCAATTTTTAAAAAGGGTTCCAGGGGTGATCTGGGAAACTACAGACCGGTGAGCCTGACATCAGTACCAGAAAAAATGGTAGAAACCATCATAAAGAATAAAATTACTCAGCATGTAGATAGTCATGACTTAATGGGAGACAGCCAACATGGCTTTAGACAAGGAAGATCTTGTCTTACTAATCTGTTATGTTTTTTTGAAGGAGTGAATAATCAGGTGGACAAAGGTAAGTCGGTTGATATTGTGTATCTGGACTTTCAGAAAGCCTTTGACAAGGTCCCTCATCAGAGACCTTTGGCAAAACTAAAGAGTCATGGGATAGGAGGCAGTGTACTATTGTGGATCAGGAACTGGTTAAAAGATAGAAAGCAGAGGGTAGGGCTAAATGGCCAATTTTCCCAATGGAGAAAGGTGAATAGTGGTGTACCCCAGGGATCTGTGCTGGGTCCGCTGCTTTTTGACATATTCATAAATGACCTGGAAAGTGGAATAACGAGTGAGGTTATCAAATTTGCAGATGACACAAAACTATTTAAAGTTGTTAAAACCCAAGAGGATTGTGGAAAATTGCAAGAGGATCTTGATAAATTGGAAGACTGGGCATCAAAATGGCACATGAAATTTAATGTGGACAAGTGCAAGGTTATGCACCTAGGGAAGAACAACCCAAACTATGGTTACACGATGCAAGGTTCCACATTAGGAACCACCACCCAGGAAAAAGATTTGGGCGTCATTGTGGATACCATGTTAAAACCCTCGGCCCAGTGTGCAGCGGCGGCCAAGAGAGCAAATAGAATGCTAGGTATGATAAGGAAAGGAATGGAAAATAAAACAAAAGATATTATAATGCCTCTAAATCGTTCCATGGTGAGACTGCACCTTGAATATTGTGTGCAATTCTGGTCACCGTATCTTAAAAAGGATATAGCAATTTTAGAAAAGATTCAGAGAAGAGCCACCAAAATGGTAAAGGGGATGGAAGGATACTCCTACGAAGAAAGGCTAAAAAGGTTGGGGCTCTTTAACCTGGAAAAGAGACGGCTGAGGGGAGATATGATAGAAGTCTATAAATTAATGAACGAAGTGGAACGGGCAAACGTAGATCGATTGTTTACCTTATCAGAATATAGAAAGACTAGGGGACATGCAATGAAGCTACAGGGTAAACTATTTAAGACTAATAAAAGAAAATATTTTTTCACTCAACGTGTAATCAAGCTCTGGAATTTGTTACCGGAGGATGTAGTAAAGGCTGTTAGTGTAGCTGGGTTTAAAAACGGTTTGGACAAGTTCCTGGAGGAGAGGTCCATAAACCATTATTAACCATTGCAAGAGGATCTTGATAAATTGGAAGACTGGGCATCAAAATGGCAGATGAAATTTAATGTGGACAGGTGCAAGGTTATGCACCTAGGGAAGAACAACCCAAATTACGGTTACACGATGCAAGGTTCCACATTAGGAACCACCACCCAGGAAAAAGATTTAGGCGTCATTGTGGATACCATGTTAAAACCCTCGGCCCAGTGTGCAGCGGCGGCCAAGAGAGCAAATAGAATGCTAGGTATGATAAGGAAAGGAATGGAAAATAAAACAAAAGATATTATAATGCCTCTATATCGTTCCATGGTGAGACTGCACCTTGAATATTGTGTGCAATTCTGGTCGCCGTATCTTAAAAAGGATATAGCGATTTTAGAAAAGGTACAGAGAAGAGCCACCAAAATGGTAAAGGGGATGGAAGGATACTCCTATGAAGAAATGCTAAAAAGATTAGGGCTCTTTAACCTGGAAAAGAGACAGCTGAGGGGAGATATGATAGAAGTCTATAAGTTAATGAACGGAGTGGAACGGGTAAACGTAGATCGATTGTTTACCTTATCAGAATATGGAAAGACCAGGGGACATGCAATGAAGCTACAGGGTAAACTATTTAAGACTAATAAAAGAAAATATTTTTTCACTCAACGTGTAATCAAACTCTGGAATTTGTTACCGGAGGATGTAGTAAAGGCTGTTAGTGTAGCTGGGTTTAAAAAAGGTTTGGACAAGTTCCTGGAGGAAAGGTCCATAAACCATTATTAAGAAGTGACCGAAGATATCAATGCTTGACCCAGTACAAGCATTGTGGAACTTGTGTCTCTTGGGGAAACTGCTAGGTACATATGACCTAGATTGGCCACTGTTGGAAACACAATACTGGGCTTGATGGACCTTGGTCTGACCCAGTATGGCATATCTTATGTTCTTATGTTCTTAAGGGACCCAGGATATCAATGCTTGAACCAATACAAGCATTGTGGAACCTGTGTCCCTTGGGGAAACTGCTAGGTACGTATGACCTAGATTGGCCACTGTTGGAAACCGAATACTGGGCTTGATGGACCTTGGTCTGACCCAGTATGGCATATCTTATGTTCTTATGTTCTTACGTTTACCCGTTCCATTCCATTCATTAATTTATAGACCTCTATCATATCTCCCCTCAGCCGTCTCTTTTCCAGGTTAAAGAGCCCTAACCTTTTTAGCCTTTCTTCAGAGGGGTATCCTTCCATCCCCTTTACCATTTTGGTGGCTCTTCTCTGTACCTTTTCTAATAACGCTATATCCTTTTTAAGATACGGCGACCAAAATTGTACACAATACTCAAAGTGCGGTCGCATCATGGAACGATGCATAGGCATTATAATATCCTTTGTTTTATTTTCCATTCCTTTCCTTATGATACCTGTAGACAAGGGCTAACTAGGCTAGGCCCCAAAAGTAAATTGGATATAATGAGTGAAGTGGATGAAACAGCTGCTGACAAACAAATTTATACAACTATGATTCACCCAGGATATGCAGATTTGGAGTTGTCAGATTCAGAGATAGACAGCGGATCAGGATCTATAATATCTATAGGGATAGAAAGCAGGCCCTCTATACATGAAACCGGAATGTAGAACCTAACTTAGCTATAGGCCCAGAAAGTACAGGTCTGAATTGCAGTAAAACTATCTCTTTAAATGCACTTTTGCTTCTTCTAGGACATTGGATTTAATAAACAGGGCTTGTGTGATTAGCAAATAGAGTTTGTGTAGAAATAGATATTAGGTCAGATTGAACTTCTCTAAATAAATAGAACATAGGGTACAGTTGCTTATCCTGCAATCTGATAGGCTAAAGAGGTTGCTAGGTCGGGATGCGCTGCTCTTTTGAAACTGGGCTTTGAGCCAATTAGCAAATATAACGAATATAGCTTGTATAAATAGTAGAAAATCAGCAAATATAATAAGTAACTAATTAGCTTCTGTTGAAAAGTAAAATCACAGCGACACCTGCTGAATTTAGTGAACATAGTCATGAGATGTAACTTCTTCTTTCTATATGATAATGTTGCCTATGTTAGCAAATTTTATGTACACGTTGTAATTTGGAAAGTACCAGATGTTAATTAAAGATTAACTGAATCAGCTGATATTTTCTAATAAAAGCAGGAGCCCTGTGAAGCCATCTTTGAAGAAACTCGATGGATATGTCTGAATTAGACTCCATGTGTTTCCTCCTAATAGAGCTCCATAGTGATTAATTACTTAATTAATTGTGTCTTGTCTTTTCTTCCTGTTGAGGGGTACAGGAATATAGATAAAGAATCCAGGTATTGTGTGTGTAGGATTCCAGGCCCCAGCAGGGTGAGAGTCAACAATACCTAGCATTCTATTTGCTCTCTTGGCTGCCGCTGCACACTGGGCAGAGGATTTTAACATTTTATCCACGATGACACCTAAATCTTTTTCCTGGGTGGTGATTCCTAATGTGTAACCTTGCATCGTATAACCATAGTTTGGGTTTTTCTTTCTTAGGTGCATAACTTTGCACTTCTCCACATTAAATTTCATCTGCCATTTGGATGCCCAGTCTTCCAATTTATCAAGATCCTCTTGCAATTTTCCACAATCCTCTTGGGTTTTAACAGCTTTAAATAGTTTTGTGTCATCTGTAAATTTGATAACCTCATTCATTATTCCCTTTTCCAGATCATTTATGAATATGTCAAAAAGCAGCAGACCCAGCACAGATCCCTGTGATACTCCACTAGTCACCTTTTTCTATTGGGAAAATTGTCCATTTAGCCCTACCCTCTGCTTTCTATCTTTTAACCAGTTCCTGATCCACAATAGTACACTGCCTCCTATCCCATGACTTTTTAGTTTTGCCAAAAGTCTCTGATAAGGGACCTTGTCAAAGGCTTTCTGAAAGTCCAGATATACTATATCAGCTGACTCACCTTTGTCTACCTGTTTATTCACACCTTCAAAAAACATAACAGATTAGTAAGACAAGATCTTCCTTGTCTAAAGCCATGTTGGCTGTCTCCCATTAAACCATGACTATCTACATGATGAGTAATTTTGTTCTTTATAATGGCTTCTACCATTTTTTCCAGTACTGACTTCAGGCTCACCGGTCTGTAGTTTCCCGTATCACCCCTGGAACCCTTTTTAAAAATTGGTGTTACATTGGCGATCCTCCAATCTTCAGGTATTACAGATGATTTTAATGAGAGTTCACAGATTAGTAATAGCAGGTCTGCAATCTCATATTTTAGTTCTTTCAGCACCCTTGGATATATACCGTCTGGTCCTGGTGATTTGCTACTCTTCAGTTTATCAAATAGTTGTAATACATCTTCCCAGTGTATCGATATTTCTTTCAATTCCTCTGCAGTATCACCTTTAAATACCACTTCAGTCATGGGTAACATCCCTACATCTTCCTCAGTAAAGACCGAAGCAAAGAATTTATTCAGTCTCTCCGCTATAGCCTTGTCCCCTCTTACTGCCCATTTTACCCCTCTATCATCTAATGGTCCAACTGAGTCTCTCACAGGTTTTTTGCTACGAATATACTTGAAAAAGTCTTTATTATGCGTTTTTGCTTCCACAGCACGTTTCTTCTCAAATTCTCTCTTTGCTTGCCATATCAATGCCTTGCATTTAACTTGCCAGTGCTTGTGCTGTTTCCCATTTTCGTCATTTGGCTCTTTTTTCCATTTCCTGAAAGATGCTTTTTTGGCAACAACAGCCTCTCTGACCTCACCTTTAAACCATGCTGGCAGTTTTTTGGACTTCCTTTCACTTTTCTTAAAGCGTGGAATACAGCTGGTCTGGGCTTCCAAGATAGTATTTTTAAACAACACCCAAGCTTGATGTAAGTCTTTAACCTTTGCAACTGCTCCTTTTAGTTTTTTCTTAACCATTTTCTTCATTTTATCATAGTCTCCCTTTTGAAAGTTAAAAGGTAGTACTGTGGCTTTCCTTACCATTCTTCCTCCATTAATTAAATCAAACGTGATCATGCTATGATCACTATTGCCAAGTGGCCCCAACATCCTTATCTCTTACACCAGATCTGGTGTTCCACTAAGGACTAAGTCCAAAATGGCTTCCCCTCTGGTTGATTCATGAACCAGCTGCTCCAAGAAGCAGTGTAGTGATGATTTGGTTGAATTGAAATGACTCCATTGCATCCAGGAATGCCATTGCATCTTTGTTATTTACTGAGCTTAGGTTGAAATTGCCCAGGACTATGAAGGGTTTGTGTAAAATATTCTGGCTACATGCTGTCTCCAGCATGGTGGATAACTCATCAAAGTTAACATCAGGAGCTCTGTAAGCGAGGCATATAGAGATATATTTTTGGCAATTTATTTATTTATAGCTTTTCTATACCGCGCTATTTGTTATCAGTGCGGTTTACATACAACAACCTGACTACAGGGCAGGGGAAGTTCTGCCCTGTATTTACATAAAACAGGGAACGTAACATGGAAATGTAACTGGGAGAACTATATACAATTATTTACAGCCAGGTGAAGTTACAGTGCGGTTATTTACAATGAGGCGATTCCATATGCTAGGTTTGTTGTCAATATGCATATTCAAGTTATTGTCTTGAGCAAACTTATAACTGCTTAAATTTTGTAGGATGACTTTCATGATTTAGTAAAAAATCTTATAGGTTTTCTAGATCTGTCCGGTTTGGTTATGTCTGTGGTGTGGGAGTCAATGCTGGGTTGGGTTGGATGGTGCTGTAGTGTGGGGAAAAGTGCAGTAGGAATAAGTGATGCTTGATGGCCTTCCTAAATTGATTGAGGTTATGTGATTATGTTTGTGTTCTATGTGATGACTGAGGCTGTGAATTTGAATTTGAAGTGGTTTCTTGTGAGAATTAACACACCTCCTCCTCTCTTGTTTGTTCTGTGGCAGTGGAAGGCGGTTTAGATTGCAAGTGTGATCTGGTTATAATAGCTTTGTCTGTGTCTTTGAGCCAGATTTCAGTGATGCAGAGAATGTCTGTTTTGCGATTGTTTTGATTTTATTTCTAACCAATCTAGCATTGATGAGTGTGCATATGAAGAATGAATTTAGTATAGGGTTGTTATGTGCGGATGTGGCTGTGGGCTCAGGTATGATTTGTATAACTCTGTATGGTTTTGCGAGTGACATGTTTGATGGGGTGTTGCCATAAGCTGACTTGATGTGGGTGTGGAAGTTGTGACGCGGGGGCCGGGCGGAGTGCGCGCGCGCGCGTGTGCCAGCACCCCCTGGTGGCGGCATAGTAGTTCCACCGAAGGGTGGGTTCCCCGGGGCGCCGCCGTTAGCTGGTCCGCTGTCACCAAGAAGGTTGGATTGGGGTTGGCCAGGTGCGAGGGTCAAGGATACCAGCCTTGTGCCGGCCTCGTTACCAAACTCCCAAAGAGAAAAATAATTATACTCTTGCACAAAGTGGAGGGAAAATGAAAAGGCTTTTATTTCCCTTTTTGCACTAAGGGTTCAAATCATACGCACAACACACTGGTAAACGTAACAGAAAAAGTCTTTGCAACGGATTTTCCAAACAGGTCATGAAATAACAAAAAAAAGAGCTGTTAACTTCACAGTATCAAAAATGCTCAAAACAGTAATGCTTCATTCACTTACAGAGCTATGGAATGATTCAATCTCATCCACAACACAATAGGTGCATTCCATTGGGCTATCCAAATCCTCGGATATAGATTCAGCTTGCATGGCCTCTTCCTCTGACTGCTCTGGGGAAACCGAATAAGTGTCCTTCCCTGGAGTATGTTCTGGTGCTTCCCAGGGCTTAGCCAAATGTTTGGGCCTAGGTTTCTGCAAGGTGGAATACCACAGTGGCAGCTCTTTTTCAAAATGTTTAAAAGCATTTTCTTGGTAATATTTTCCTCTGCCAGTTCTTTGCTTATAACAGCTGTCTTTTAACTTATATTTCTGTCCTTGTTTATGGTAAAGAGGGTCACCTTTCCAGGATTCTTCTCTAGGCAAACTATAACAAATTTTAAAAGCTTTACCTCTTGCTTTTCTCCTGGTTCTTTGGGACAAAGCTGGAGGCCTACCTTGGCTACTGCCTTCCGTGTCAGTGCTCTCGGGTGCGTTCCTTCGGCTCTCCCACTCTTCTCTCCTTTGGCTTTTATGGCGGGTTTTCTTTCTGGCTTCAGAACCCAATCTAGTCAGGCTTCGGCCTTCTCGGCCTATCCTCTGGGTTATAGGACTGCTTCTCCTTCCCCAGCCTGTCTTTCTGCTCAGGCTTGGCTTGGGCCTAGACCTTGGCTTTGATCTGTCCTCTGCATAGCCTGTTCTTGGTCCTTCTCTGGAGCTGCTTCTAACTTGTTCTCTCCCAGGTGGCAAACTTCCTGGTGAACCTTCTGAGCTCCCTTGTGAGCCTGCTGACTCTTGCCTGCCTCTCCTTAAATGTGTGGTGTTGGAGTATGACTCCTGCCCCCTGAGGCGTGGTTCTGGAGTCTCTGTCCTGCCTCTCCTGCTCCCCCTTGATGGATCCTTTGGAAATTGCAGGTCATTTCTTTTTTTCTCAGAATTTAAAACTTTTTTTCTCTCTAGAAGAGGGTCCGCTGCGTCACACATCCCCCTTCTTAAAATATTACGGGCTGGGGAAAACCCTTCTCCGCAGCACGTAATCCGCGACATTGCATCTGCGTTAAAATGCAGCTTCCCGGCACGATGTTCCACTCTAAAATCATAGGGCTGCAAAGCCATGTACCACCTGGTCAGCCTGTTATTTTCATTCCTCATGGTATGCAACCATTTTAGAGGGGCATGGTCCGTTATAAGGACAAATTTCCTCCCGGTGAGGTAGAATTTCAAGGCCTCGATAGCCCACTTTATTGCTAGACACTCCCGTTCAATCATGGCATATTTCCGTTCAGCCAGTGATAGTTTTCGACTGAGAAACATTATGGGGTGTTCCGCTCCTTCTTGTATCTGGGATAGGACAGCGCCCAGACCAGTCTCAGAGGCATACGTTTGTAGCAAGAATGTTTGACTGAAATCTACCCCACGCAGTACCGGGGCTTGGCACAATTTTCCTTTTAGCTTCTGAAAAGCAGTTTCTGCTTCTGGCGTCCAGTGTATTATGGTTGGGGCGTTTTTCCTCAACATTTCTGTAAACACATTACTTTCTTCGGCAAAGTGCGGTATGAACCGTCGATAATAGCCGACCAGGCCCAAAATGCTTCGTAACTGTTTCTTGTTCTGTGGAACGGGGAATTTCCTGACACTGTCTATTTTATCCAGTAAGGGTCGTACAGTTCCACGCCCCACCAGATGACCTAAATATTTAACTTCTCTTGCCGCAAAAGTACATTTTTTTGGGTTTAGCGTGAGCCCCGCTCTCCGCATGGCTTCTAAGATGGTGCCTACTTGATGGAGATGTTCCGTCCATGTAGCACTGTGGATCACCACATCATCCATGTAGGCAGTGGCGAAATGTTGGTACGGTCGTAGGACGACATCCATTAAACGTTGGCATGTAGCGGCTGCCCCATGTAGGCCGAACGGCATTCTCCTAAATTGGAATAGGCCCAAGGGTGTACTGAAGGCAGTTTTTGGCTTGGCGTCCCGCGTCAAAGGAACCTGCCAATACCCTTTCGTCATGTCCAACGTTGTCAGGAACTTGGCTTGCCCGAGCCGATCTAACAATTCCTCAATTCGCGGCATCGGGTAGGCATCGAAGGTAGATACGGCATTCACTTGTCGAAAGTCCATGCAGAAACGCATAGACCCGTCTGGCTTAGGTACAAGTACTACTGGGCTGCACCACGGGCTATGCGACTCTTCGATAATATTCATCCGTAGCATCTCTTGTACCTGGCTGATGACTTCTTGTTTTTTCGCCTCCGGTAAGCGGTAGGGACGCTGTCGTATGATTTTACCTGGCGGGGTGAGTATCTCATGAGCTACCAAGGACGTTTCTCCAGGTATTGGAGTTAACACATCCTTGTATTTGCTTAATAATTGAGCTAAATCCTCCTTTTGTTTCAAGGAGAGTTCCTCTCCAATCAGGGGCGTGGAAATCTCTTTACAGTCTTGCACCCGGGGTCCTAGATCCTCTTCTGGTGGATCACTCCCTACGGCCATTAAACCTTCAAGCTCCGCCTTTCCAGTAGAGCCAAAACCGCCTGTTCCCCGGCTTGTAGGAGTGAGCATCGCAACCTCTTCAAGGTCCGGAAATCCTACGCGCTCACATATTAGCTGCGCAATCCTGTCTCCCACCTGGACTTCAAAATCTTCATGTGAGCAATTACACAAAAGCACCTTTAATATGCCCCTGTAATCGGGGTCCACCACTCCTGCAGCTACATCAATGTTGTGTTTGGCGGCAAGACCTGATCGTGGTGCTATTCTCCCATAGCATCCTGGAGGTAGCTCGACTTGTAAATCTGTAGCAACCAATTTTCGCCCCTGCTTTGGGATGACCAGATCTTCTGCACTGTGGAGGTCATAGCCGGCCGCCTGTGCTGAGGCCCTTTGAGGATTACGTGCTCTCTCAGAGGTCTTACAATACCGCAGCACAAATTTTTTTTGGTGGCTGTGGGCGTTCCCTTACAGGAGTCTTCTGGGGTTTTTCCCAAAGCGGGCCCGGGAGTATGGTACCTGCAGCGGCAGCAAAACCTTTCCGCTGTCCATTAGCAGCAGCGTTAGAGGGCCTGCGAGTGGAATCTGATTTCCCTACCGGCGATAAACCTCTTTTTAAGGTCTTCCTAAACTGTGGCCAATCACGGCCTAGGACCAATTCTTGTGGTAACCTAGGTACCACAGCGATCAGCATTTCCCTCATAATGCCTAAGCCCTTTACCCATAACTTGTACACTGGATATCGGGTAGCTGCACCATGCATGCACTTAATTTTCACTTGACCTACTGGAGCTTCTGGAACCGATAGGCCCTGAGCCTGAATTATTGACCATAACCGCTTAGAGACCATGGTCTGGTCGGCTCCAGAATCCAATAATGCTTTTACAGCTATGCCTTGTATTTTCACATCAAGGACAAAGCCTTCCCGTACTGCACTAGGGGATTCTCCCACTAGGGCAGTGCGAGAATAACACTCGTACTGGAGGTGTCCTCTTTTGCCACATGCAAAACACTTCTTTGTATTCTCCTTTACCGTAGGTCTAACATTTTTCCCTTTGGTAAACGGAGGATGCGAAAGACTCTCTATCTTTTGTGCTTCAGCCCCTATTGCTATCCTGGGACTTATCCTAGGATGGGCAACCTCTTCAGCTTCCAAGTATCTCTCTGTGAGATTTATTGCTTCAGCGGTAGTGCAGCAATTTTGTAGCACTAGGAAATTCTGCACTTTACTGGGAAGAGCATTCATATATTGTTCTAGGATGATAACATCCATGAGGGTGTCTATCGTTCTTTTTTCAGGCTTTAGCCATTTATGAGCCAGGCTGCGTACACGATGGCCTAGGGCCTTAGGTGTTTCGCCGGCCTTTAAGCAGGTAGCCCTAAACATTTTTTTATATGTGAAAGGTGTGAGGCCTAAGCGATCCCTAATCGCTAGCACTACTTCCTCATAGGAATCCGCTAAGAATGGGGGCATTGACCTATAGGCCGCTAGTGCCTCGCCCGTGAGCGATGCCGCTAGTCTCATTGCCCACTGCTCATTTGGCCATTTAGCCGAAGTAGCTATTCTAGTAAATGTGTCTAGAAAATCATCTATGTCATCATCTGAACATAGTTTCCCCACCACCAAGTCATTACAGTGCCATTGTCCATGGTCGGGATTCGCAGATTCAGCGCGTAACTGGGTTTCTGCCTTGCTCCTCTCTAGTTTCTCTTGCTGCTGGGCAAGCCATGTATTCATTGTCTGGATGACTGGTAGTTGCTGCTGTTGCATTGCTTTCAGCGCCTGTGTTTGGCTTAGCTGTGCCATCTCAGCCTGCTTATTGAACTGTTGCGCCATCCAAGCGCAAAGTTCCTTGGGCTCCATGATCCTGAAATGATAATAAACAGAAGAAAAGGAAACCCAAGTGCGGCACTTTCAAAGGAAAAAAAAACTCTCCCTCGTTTTTCCCCCCCTTTTTTTTTTTTTTCACTTAACCTCGCTTAACCTCAGTTAAGGTCACTTCCCCCAACATCCAACACTAAACAGGTTTTATTACTTGTTACCTTGTTCAAGTGTTGTGTCAGCCTTAGAGGAAGGTATGCTGCTATTCACGGCTTTGTCGTGCTTCTTGGACTGCCTCAGGATTGTCAGCTTACAGGCTCTTCTTTTCGGATCCGATCCAGATTTCGGGAACTCCGTTCCAGGTTTTGGAACTCCAATCCAGTCGAGTTCTCTGTTCCGTTCCGGGTTTTTCCTTCCGGTCCAGTTGTTTCTGTGGGCCAGTTCGGGTTTTACTTTTTTTTTTTTCAAAAAAAAAAAAATTCTTGTCTTTTCAACTTTTACCGTTGCAGGCTTTTGTACGTCCTTGGGGTTGGCGTCTATCCTGCCAACTACGCCACTTGTGACGCAGGGGCCGGGCGGAGTGCGCGCGCGCGTGTGCCAGCACCCCCTGGTGGCGGCGTAGTAGTTCCACCGAATGGTGGGTTCCCTTGGTTTCCGCCGTTAGCTGGTCCGCTGTCACCAAGAAGGTTGGATTGGGGTTGGCCAGGTGCGAGGGTCAAGGGTACCAGCCTTGTGCCGGCCTCGTTACCAAACTCCCAAAGAGAAAAATAATTATACTCTTGCACAAAGTGGAGGGAAAATGAAAAGGCTTTTATTTCCCTTTTTGCACTAAGGGTTCAAATCATACGCACAACACACTGGTAAACGTAATAGAAAAAGTCTTTGCAACGGATTTTCCAAACAGGTCATGAAATAACAAAAAAAAGAGCTGTTAACTTCACAGTATCAAAAATGCTCAAAACAGTAATGTTTCATTCACTTACAGAGCTATGGAATGATTCAATCTCATCCACAACACAATAGGTGCATTCCATTGGGCTATCCAAATCCTCGGATATAGATTCAACTTGCATGGCCTCTTCCTCTGACTGCTCTGGGGAAACCGAATAAGTGTCCTTCCCTGGAGTATGTTCTGGTGCTTCCCAGGGCTTAACCAAATGTTTGGGCCTAGGTTTCTGCAAGGTGGAATACCACAGTGGCAGCTCTTTTTCTAAATGTTTAAAAGCATTTTCTTGGTAATATTTTCCTCTGCCAGTTCTTTGCTTATAACAGCTGTCTTTTAACTTATATTTCTGTCCTTGTTTATGGTAAAGAGGGTCACCTTTCCAGGATTCTTCTCTAGGCAAACTATAACAATTTTTAAAAGCTTTACCTCTTGCTTTTCTCCTGGGTCTTTGGGACAAAGCTGGAGGCCTACCTTGGCTACTGCCTTCCGTGTCAGTGCTCTCGGGTGCGTTCCTTCGGCTCTCCCACTCTTCTCTCCTTTGGCTTTTATGGCGGGTTTTCTTTCTGGCTTCAGAACCCAATCTAGTCAGGCTTCGGCCTTCTCGGCCTATCCTCTGGGTTATAGGACTGCTTCTCCTTCCCCAGCCTGTCTTTCTGCTCAGGCTTGGCTTGGGCCTAGACCTTGGCTTTGATCTGTCCTCTGCATAGCCTGTTCTTGGTCCTTCTCTGGAGCTGCTTCTAACTTGTTCTCTCCCAGGTGGCAAACTTCCTGGTGAACCTTCTGAGCTCCCTTGTGAGCCTGCTGACTCTTGCCTGCCTCTCCTTAAATGTGTGGTGTTGGAGTATGACTCCTGCCCCCTGAGGCGTGGTTCTGGAGTCTCTGTCCTGCCTCTCCTGCTCCCCCTAGATGGATCCTTTGGAAATTGCAGGTCATTTCTGTTTTTCTCAGAATTTAAAACTTTTTTTCTCTCTAGAAGAGGGTCCGCTGCGTCACAAAGTATAAGGAGCACCAAAATGTTTGGGGATGTGAGAGTTGCCCCTATGTATAGGAGGAGAAGGTATGCAAATGATAGGAGGAAGAGAACAGTGGTGCTGTGTAGCTTCATGTTCATGATGTGCAGTTTGCAAAGGGGCTTGTTTGCAGTAAAACAACTGGTGATAATATTTTGGAGGTCTTTATTTGAGGAAAGGGGGTTTTAGAATGAATGTGAGAAGATTGGTGTTGAGCTTACCAGATCCCTTGGGTTTGAGAAGTCATTGAAGCTTCCAGGGTGTGGATTTGCTTTCCAGAGTCCTTGACTTTCTGGAGATCTGTGGGGTGGGTTAGAACCCATAATGCTGCAAATATTCTACCTAACAGGTTCCCTCCTAATGTTCAGGTGCTGTATCTTGAGTTGAAAGCGGATTTTTCCCGCCTATGGTCCTCGCCGAAGGGCCGTGCCAAAGGGCCCTCTGGTGTGGCCCTCCAGCGTGAGCCCATCAGACACGGGCGTGCCTGAACAAGTGGCTGGATTTAAAGTCTTGGTCCTGTGAGGTGGTGAGCCCTGATTAGCCTCAGTGGCTGGGGACAGGAGAATCCTGAGTTCCTGCTCCCCTGTTGCAGACACCGATTGAGAGTCCTCGGTGCATGGCTAATGGGTCCCGCCCTCTCTGATGATGTTTTTTGCATCAGAAGGGGGCAGATCCAACAGGGACTACCAAGCATATCTGAGTCGCTAGAGCCCATGCTTTTGTTTAACTGCTGCCGACATTGAGAGAGGCATTAGCATCTGCAGCCGGAAGAGAGGTGGAGATGGACAACGGCGGGGGGCAAGAGGACAAATTCTGGACAATGGGGGCAGGAGGACAAATGCTAGACAACAGGGGAGGGGAGCAGGAAGACAAATGATGGGCACAAGGGGTGACGTAAGAAGACAAATGCTGGACAACAGGGGGAAGTAGAAAGAAAAATGCTGGACAACAGGGGGGATGGAGAAGCAAAAAGACAAATGCTGGACAAGGGCCGGCACTACCCGGTAAGCCGGGTAAGCATGGCAGAGGGGCACCGATCTCATAAGGGTGCCGTTGCTAGCTGCCCACACCCCACTCCCCATTCAGAATGGCCTGCGGAGTGCCTAGTGGCCTAGTGGAGAGCCTTCCCACACTGCTCCTGCAGGCAGAAGCCTGTGAGTAATGTTTGCGGCCTCTAATAACCTTCTGCCTGAGGGAGCAGCATGTCCTGTGGGCAGGCTCATCACTAGAGCACCAGCGCTCCGCAGGTCATCCTTAATTGGGAGTGGGGGCAGGTGGCCAGTGATGGTGCCCTCCTGACATTGGCTCCTGTTTAGACACATCATGGAACTGGGAAAGCCCAATCCATGAGCAAAGAAACAGAAAGTCCAATTTTCAGTTCTGGCTGCCCAAGAGATAAGGGTGGGAGTGAGCCACACAAGACTCAGAAAAGACCAGCACTCCACAATCAGTTGCAGGTGGGGTCCCAAGGGTTGAACCCAGTCTAGTCCTGCCATTTGTACCAGGCTACTCAAAACATGGGCTCAAAAGCCGCCCAGCACAATCATCCCACTCTGCTCCAGCACGCTCAAACAGAATCTCCAGGCAGTCCTACATAGTCTCTCATTGAACGCTGTCACGCCCCAGCCCTCTGCCTAAGGCTTAGAGGGGTAGGGTTGCCATTAACTTCTCTTATAAAAGGTTGAATAAACTATTTTTCTCCAGTGAAGCATGCTGGGAGTTGTAGTTTTGGCCTTCTAAGATGAAGTGTAGTCATGAAACCGAAAGTAAAGGCAAATGACACAATTTATTTCCCAAACGCAAACAAAGTCCATGTAGACTGTAACAGGATACTTCTCCATTCATTCGCTCAAGGTTAATTACAACTTAGGCTGGATGAGCTTCACAGTCATTAATTATATGCGGCTGCTTATCAATATAACGGATAAAGAAAACACAGCTTCTTCATTCAACAAAGTAAAAATATCTTCTTTTTACCTTTGTCTTCATTAAGCATTCAAATGTACATGCATCAGGTATCTTCCCATTAAAAAGAGCAAGCTCCTACCTTCAGTCCAGGCTAGGTTTCATTACTCTACTTTTCAGGAGACTTTATCTTTCCAACTATTCTTTAGCAAAGGGGCTCAATGCTAATAGCCTGACATAGAGTACAGTCCATGAGTACTTCTGGAGGCAATAAATCCTGCTCAATAGGCTCAACCTGCATTTCCTCTGGTTCCGGTAATGCAGTGCCCTGCTCTGAGCTTTTACCGTATGTCTCAGGGTATATTCTCTCTGAGGATCCCTGTGTCTCTCTTGAGCACAGCTCCACCCGGTAAGGATAAATTGTACCTGAAGCTGTGGTCACTTCTCCCTGGCTGTGTTCACCAGTCTCCCTCCAGCTTCTGGGAAACTGTCTCTGGTTCACTTCCCTGAGTTCCTTCCTGGAGCTCTGCCACAGCTCCCTGTTCCAGGCTTGGCTCCTTTGACTCCTGTGCTGAGTCCTGGGCCCCCACCTCTGAACTCTCTGAACCTTCTGATCAGGAACTGGGGTTTGAAGCCTTCTCTGCTCTCTCCTACCGGTCTCTATCTTCCCGTGCTCTCTCCCTTCGGGCTCTCCTCCCTGCTTTCTCTCTAGCCAAGGTTTATATCCCCGCTTCCCGGGCAGTGTCTCTCCCTCTCTGGACAGGTGCTTGCAATTATCTTCCAAGCCTGCAACTACGTCAGCAGAGCTTGGGTGTGGCAGCCTAGGTTTGGTTTCTCTCTGCTTGCTTTCTTTATGCCAATGCTGAAACCTGTGCACTGCAGGGATGTCACTTTTCTTAAAAGCAAAATCATTAGTTTTTCCTATTTCCATAGGCTCACTATAAGCTTCCTTATCACAACGCTCACAAGTGGATCCTCAAAGTTCCCGAGGTTCCAGCTGGGCCAGTCACTACCAGTTCATCCAGTCAGCATGAAGTGAGCAAGGCAACTGGCACCCATGTCCAGAACTCCATAGTCCTCCAGTCCAATCAGCACCCACAGCAGTCCAAACATGTCCCCCGTGTCCCCCGTGTCTCTGCACAATAGGCAAGGGCCTCCGACAGTTGGGTGCACATATGCTGCTGTCTTTGATGATATACTCGGAGCTTGGCAGGGCGCACTAAAGTGAATCACACTCCTTTTTCCACCAGACAAGTACAAACTAGAGCAAACTCTTTCTGCAGTAACAGAAGTCGAGTAACCTTGGAAAAACAAGAGCTGTTTCCCCTACTGCTCAACATTCAGTTGCGCACGGGAGGCATGGAGTACCAGCTCCTTGTGCTGGTAATTTTAAAATTGGGCAATTACCACCTGGGACTTAGAGTCCATCTCCCAACGGGGGTCCAAGCAATGCATGTGTTCTAGGCACAGCTTGCTTTCCAGTCCTTCAAGCTGAAAATTGGGGGAGAGAAAAGTCTCCAAAAAGCTCCTAAGTTCATTGTCTGCAATCGTCTCTTCAACACCAATGTTCCAGAGGTTCTTCGTCCTTCTCCTATTTTCCAAATCATCAAGTTTCATCATGTCCCCTGCACTTGCTCTTCCAGCCGCTTTATGGTTGTCCATGTTGTTTCTCTACCATCCTCCAGGTCCGAGAGGCAGTGCTTGTGCTGTGACAACTGATCAGAGAAAGACCCTGGAACCAATCCTCTAAGGTGCTTACCTCTGCCACAGAGACTTGAGCCACCAGAGGCCCTAGTTGTTCTGTGTGCAGGCTGGCAATGCCATGTCCTCCATCTTAGAATCCAGCGGCTTACTCTTTGCTTTGGGCACTGGTTTTTCTGCCATGTGGTTTCATTACAAGTGCCCCACAGGATGTGGACAATGGGGGGGCACACCACCAACCAATTTGTCTGTCCAAGGGTAGCGTGAGAGCTGTGGGTATAAACATTTTCAGGTGGGGAGCCAGCAAAACCACGACCTTCCTGGCTCACCACATCACGTGACCCCCATGTTTATTGTATTTAGTTGTTGTTGCACATATTTTAAATTTTCTGTTTTTCCAGCTTCTTGCGGTTTCCATTTGAGTTTTTGTCTGCATATTTCAATTCTTACTCACTTAATCTATATTTGGGGGAAGTCTGTATATTCTGTGTATGACTAAAATGAAGTAACATGGTAACATAGAAGGAAATTTTGGAAGATCCGTCCAAGTGCAATCTGGGACGTCTAAGCCAGAACGTCTCATGTCCAGTTGCAGACATGATTTCACAAATCTGGACATGCCAAAAGGGATTTCTGCAGGGCATCTACTTAGACATCCCAGAAGCATATTTCAGAATCCAGATGTCTACGATAGCATATAGGGTCATTCCAGATCCCGAATAGGCCATTTGCATATGCATGGGAGACATGTATCTTGCAAAAATGTCTACAGACATATTCTGGTACACAACACCCGGAGATGTCCACGGCACTTACACGAGGATGTCTGCATGCATCCCAGAGGGGTGGACCGGGGACATGGTTTGCTGCGGATATGTGCATATCGTATTCTGGAATGGCTTGTGTACATTTTTGAAACCCCCACAGATGTGCCTATTATTCCTGCCAGAGACATGGAACAAGGCTAGTATTTAGAAACTTTTCTGCTGTGTTCTACAATTTATTCCTGTGAGTGAGAGAGTGTGTGTGTGTGTGATTTGAGGGTAGCATTGGAGAATCTAGTGTACTGATCTACAATTCAGGGAGGACATGAATGCCTGGCCAGTACCTGGACCTTATGGATGACTGCAGTGTCAACAGGTTCCACTGTAATAAGACAGCATACATCAGCTGTGCCAGGTACTGAGAGACATGGTTGATGTTGTACTAACATTCCCCAGATTGTACATGAAGCGTACATCCTTACCCATTCCAGGATCAATGCAAGCTTCGAGAGCGGTGATATATCTGGAGGCTGGCTACTTGGTATGATGATACAGGGATCCCCCTTCCCATGCCTACACAGGCCTGACCAGGGGGGCATTGCCACAAAGCAGACTGTGGGAAGACAAGCAGGGTTGCCCCATAGATAGCAGATGTGTACAGACCGAAATACCCCAGGACAGAGAGTGGACATTGTATGGGATAGGTGTAGTCATAACTGTAAACTGCTTAGACTCTTAGATTTGCATATATAAAATTAGTTAAATAATAAATAAATACGTGGGAAACAGATGCGATATCCAGAAAGCCATAGTTATTAAAAGAGTATACTTTTGTAGCTCAGCAATATTATGCATCCTTTGCAGAACTGCATAGTAAGTTAGGTTTTTGTGAACTTGGAAAAGGTCCATACCTAGCATTTTAAATAGTGTTTTTAGAGAAGACTAATGAAAGAATAACTGAATCCTTTTTCTACTGCCAAATAATTTTTGATGCAAGGTGTATAACATGTTAACTTTTACTTTATCTTATTATATATTAGAGTGCCCTGAGATTACTTAGCACTTTTCTGGGCATGAAAAAGACTAGTACATCTAGTCTAGTTAGTCAGCATATATTTAATATCAGTATTTATGTCTAGTTTGCATCAGCAGAATACTGTCAGTGAGAACAGAAGCTTAGGAGATGCATGTTTAAACTGAAGAAGCATGGCCATCAGAGGCATCCACGTTTACATCGCAGGGATGTACCAGACTGGAGACATGCAAATCTCTGGAATACGGCAGGTGCATGGATATCCCTGCACATGGGTGCGGGCATGACGGCATTTAAATGTGTTGCGGAATAGTAGCATTGGTGCATTTCTCCTCTCCTCTTTCACCCATGCCTACATCCCTAGCCACCAGTTCCTCTACATGTGCATGGTGCAAATGAGATATTTAGCAGACACAAAGGAGGTGGCGTATCTGGTAGTGCTGGGACAAACAAGGTATGTCTTTGTGGGGGTATGTTGACAATGCACTGGGCCAATATGTTGTGCATTTGCTTGAACCCTTATTCTTCTAGGTATGCATTACTCGTCCGTCCCCGAGTAGTTTAAGGTGTGGGCAGCCATGGCAGAGTGTGAGCTTTTTCCATGTTAAGATGACCTAGTCAAAGTTGTAAAATTGTGGGTAAGGAGGCTAGTCTCGGTGTGGATCAGGGTGTTGCAAGATGTTCTGCCAGACTATGTTCCAGGTGCAGCTGTAGGAGCAGGCATCTGTGCTCCCTCATAATTACTGACAGGCAGGGCCGGATTTAGCTATACGCCATGTACGCCATGGCGTAGGGCCCACAGCTGCAAAGGGCCCACAAAAATTGAAGTAGTTAGGCTTTTTTTTTTAATAAAATAAAAAAAAACCTGCTGGCTGCCGCCGCGGGGCCCCCTCTGCTGCCGCGGCAGCATGGACTGACCCGCGGGGGCCCCCTCTGTAAGCTCGGTCCCTCCCTCCGTGCCTCCGTGTCTCCCTCCGTGCAGGCTGTTAGAGACGCGAAGGCAGACTGTCTCCTTCTGCCTTCCCGTCTCTGTTAAGCCCGCAGGGCTGATGGGAAATTTCCCATCAGCCCCTGCGGGCTTAACAGAGACGCGAAGGAGACAGTCTGCCTTCGCGTCTCTAACAGCCTGCACGGAGGGAGACACGGAGGCACGGAGGGAGGGACCGAGCTTACAGAGGGGGCCCCCGCGGGTCAGTCCATGCTGCCGCGGCAGCAGAGGGGGCCCCGCGGCGGCCGCCAGCAGGTTTTTTTTTTTTTAATAAATTTTACTTTAGGCCGGGGAGGGGAGGGGGAGGGGGTAGGACTGGTAATTGGGGGGGCTGGGACTGGGGCTGGAAATGGGTTGGGACTGGGACTGGAAATGGGCTGGGACTGGGACTGGAAATGGGTTGGGGGGATTAAGGCTGGAGGTGGGCTGATGAGGAGGACTGGTAATGGGCTGTGGGCTGTTGGGGGGGGGGTTTAGAACTGGTAATGGGCTTTGGGGGGTTAAGACTGGTAATGGGCTGTGGGCTGATGGGGGCTGTCTGGTAATGGGCTATGGGGGGGCTAGGACTGGAAATGGGCTGGGGGGGGGTTAAGACTGGAGGTGGGCTGATGGGGTTAGGACTGGTAATGGGCTGTTGGGGGGGGTTTAGAACTGGTAATGGGTTTTGGGGGGTTTAGACTGGTAATGGGCTGTGGGCTGAAGGGGGCTGTCTGGTAATGGGCTATGGGGGGGCTAGGAAATGAAATGGGCTGGGGGGGGTTAAGACTGGAGGTGGGCTGATGGGGTTAGGACTGGTAATGGGCTGTTGGGGGGGGTTTAGAACTGGTAATGGGTTTTGGGGGGTTAAGACTGGAGGTGGGCTGATGGGGTTAGGACTGATAATGGGCTGTTGGGGGGGTTTAGAAATGGTAATGGGCTTTGGGGGGGGTTAAGACTGGTAATGGGCTGTGGGCTGATGGGGGCTGTCTGGTAATGGGCTATGGGGGGGGGTAGGACTGGAAATGGGCTGGGGGGGTTAAGACTGGAGGTGGGCTGATTGGGTTAGGACTGGAAAAGGGCTGTGGGCTGATGGGCTGATTGGGGGGGGTAGGACTGGCAATGGGCTATGGGGGCTGACTGGAAATGGGTTGATGGGGTTAGGACTGGAAGTGGGCTGATGGGGGGTTAGGACTGGTAATGGGTTATAGGGGGGGCTTAAACTGAAAATGGGGTGATGGGGGGTTAGGACTGGTATTGGGTTGGGGGGTTGCTAGGACTGGAAATGGGCTGATGCAGGGACTAGAAGGGAATGGATGCTGGGTGAGGCTGGAACTAGAAGGGAGCTGATGTTGGGGGAGGATTAGAATGGGATGGGGCTGGAAGAGTAAAATGGAGAAGGGAAAAATATTTTGTGTGGGAGGGATAAAAAATCTACAATTGGCCGGGTATTGGGAGAGTAAGTGGGGATTGAGGATGGAGGGGTAAAATTTGACTGGATGAAATAGGAATGAGGAAAGAGCAAAAGGAGAAAGATTAGTATGTTAAAGCAGATGTAGAGAGAGAATGGAAAAAAACTAGAAGAGAGAAGAAAGGACAAATGGACAGCAGACGATGGAGAGTTAGCAGAAGACATGAAGAAACCAGAAGAAAGTGGCTGGAGCAATTGCAGCTGAAAAAAATGCACAAAAGGTAGAAAAATATCTCTTTATTTTTAATTTATTAATTGGAATATGTCAGCTCTGGTAAATGTGCATCATTAACGTCTGCGCTTTGTTTAGTACAAGAGCAAATTAATGTATAGTTTTATTTCTACAGTGTTGTACATTCCAAGTTTGGCTTTTGGGATTCCCAGTTTAATTATTGTCTTCCTGTTTCTAAAATGTGATTACTTGTTTGGTGATGGTCTATGTTCTGCATGTGTAACTGAGCTGAGGTGTTCTGTTTATATAATTCCTATTTGACATTGCCACTTGTTCTCTTTCCCCAGTAGGTCATGTATTGTTGTTCTCTGAAATGTATTGGTTTAATATTTGCAGTGTTGCCTTTTGATTGGTAGAGTATGGTGCTTTGTGAGTCCTGGTAGTGCTGTTAGGATACGGCGGGTTTGCTATGGGTTCTAAATGGGCAGTGTTTGTAGTAGTTCCTAATGTGTCTGGCAGTTGGCACTGGATTATAGTAATGTAGAAATCTTTTAGTCTTTCTTTATCCATACACTCATTAAGAGGCACGTTTACTAAAAGTTAGTATATGGTAACATTATGCAAATATTTATGCAAATGAGGCCCCTTATGCAAATGAGGCCCACACCCCCCTTGGGCCGCCCCTGCTGGGGCCCACAATTTTTGTTGGCATAGGGCCTCACTCAAGGTAAATCCGGCCCTGCTGACAGGCAGTCCTTTGCTGATGTCTGGTAAGGCAATGGATATCTGGCAGCATTAAACTGACCTAGTCAAACCTGTAAGATTTCCTCATGCTTAGGGTACCCCTCTAATGCTAATTTGTCAACTTCTGTGCCATTGTTCTTGCATTTGTGTGGTTTCTGCCCCTTCTTGGCAGGTGGTGTATGTCCCATGGCAGGAGGTTTCCATCTCACTAACATCATTTGTTATTTTATTTATTTACATTCTCTTATATACCGCGCTATTCTGCATCAGTGCGGTTTACATTGAAAAAACTGAAATTACATTGAACAGGGCATTATAACTTGGAGATAACTATTTTACAGGGAACATGGGCTATGGAGGGTTAAGTGGCTTGCCCAAGACCACAAGGAGCACCTGTGGGACTAGAAACACCAGTCCTTCCAGCCCAAGGTTGCTGTCCTCTAGTGGGATTTGAACCCCCGACCTTCCGGCCTGAAATACCTTGCCCCAACCACTAGGCCACTCCTCCACTCCACTTGTTGTCTTTCCAACTCTTTCCTCTGAGAATGTGTCCTCTCCTGCTGTCTGATGAGATTCTGAACAGTGTAGCCATCAGTCCACTGCTTGGTGAAACAGGTCCTGTGCCACACTTAGTGCAGTGACCCAGCTTCAGCTGGTTCTGCATACACTCGTCACAGCATGCATCTTTTCTTGCTTTGTCTTTACTATAAGCAGGTTCTTGTTCATTGTCACACATTGGTCCTTGTAGTTCTCCAGCATTATCTTCTGCTCATCCACCTGTCTCCTCAGGTTATAGTTCACATGTAATAGATCATCTATCCTTGCCTCGTCCTCCAGGGCATAGTTGTTGTGTTTTCCACAGCTGATATGGTGTGGCAGAGTACACTAGTGTCTTGAGCAGTGGTGTGGTTGCCACTAGCATTTCTTGTCTCCTTGGCTGAGTCACTTAACCCTCTATTGCCTTCAAAGGCAGGTCTAGCAATTTTAGTTTATGCTTCCCACTGGGTCAAAGTGGTGTACATTAAGGTATAGTATATATGTCCCTTGTCTCCAAGAGGCTCACAATCTGTTTTGTACATGAGGCAACAGAGAGTTAAGGAGCACCTGTAGGATTAGAATTCCCAGTCCCAGGTTGCTGGCCTCCAGTGGATTCAAACTCCTGGCTCTTCTGGTCCAAGACAACTGCCCCAACCACTAGGCTACTCCTCCCTTCTGGCTTACTTCTCATTACACTGTCAAGAAACACCGGGAGTCAGCACTAGCTGAAAGGTTTTCTTTCTCCCATGAGCCTAGACTGTGTGTTCCTGTGCTGGACAGACTCCTGCTTTATTGAGCTACAGGAATTCTTTACATTCCCTGATGCAGTAGACGTTGGGCTGCCTTGCTAAGGATAAAGGAGTAGATGAGGAATATTGCCGTGAGATCATGCTAACCCTGGCCCACTTCTACTGGGACTGCATCTGTCCCCCATAAACTCAAAATAATTACCAATTTAAAGACCCTGAGGAGTGCTTTTTTCTTAGATGCTGTTATATGGCTCTACTTTTCTCTTCCTGTTTCTCTGGCCATTCTGTCTCATCTCTGGTGTTTCCAATGTGTCACTCAAAGATCCAATGCAGCATAAATTCTGTTTAGATGATTCACTAATCAATGGACCCTTGGCAAGACTGACTGCAGTGAACCTCCTAGCCTAGTGGTTAAGACAGCAGCCTAAAAATGAACAGATCAGAGTTCAAATCCCAGTATTACTACTCAGGTACAGACTTTCATCATAAGCCCTCTGGGGGTAGGGAAATGCCTCCTATATCTGATCCTAACATGCCCTTCATAAGGGAGTAAATAAACTTGTCCTCTAACAGCTCCTGCTGCTGCAAGCCAGGGCTGTGCAACTCACATAATTTTTGCTGCTTTCCCAGCTGCAGTGTGGCCCTCCCTGTGTTTCGCTCACAATTGGCTGTAGGTAGGAACAGTAGCAGCACTGTTGCAGGTGGCTCCCACCAGGGCCGTACCGACGGTGAAAAGTGCCCTGTGCAAGTTGCACAGGGCATGCGCCCCACCCTCCCGCACCTCCATCTAGCCACTTTATGGGGGCGGGAGAGAAGAGGCATGCACCCGATGTGCCTGGAGAGACCAGACCTGCTTAGTGTGCCGGCAAGAAGACTTAAGGGGCGCATTTCGGCTCCCTGCCGCTGCCTGCCGCCACTAAAGTGGCAGCGGCAGGCAACGGCAGAGAGCCAAAAAGCGCCCCTTATGTCTGTGCGGCCGCACTGCTCGCACAGGGTTCGGTACGGTCCTGGCTCCCACCACTCCAAGCCAGGGTTGGGGAGGCCTGGCATAGGCCGAGTGACCTTCCTGCTTCCCTGCCCCCCACACACCTATGGTCTCTCTCTCTCTCTGCTCCGTGTTTGTGTACGTATACTGGTTGTTCTTGTGGAAACTGATACCTTCTATCTTTCTTTTACCTGGGTAATCAGGAGAAAGCCAGGTCATAGAGAAAAATATTGTTCTAGTTGGTCCCAATTTCACACCCCAAGGCATGTCCAGAGAAGCAGGGAATTATTGCAGCAACTCAACAGCTAAGTTGCCCTTTTACTATCAATCTTTCTGTACACAGAGTCCTTATTGCCATGTTTCCCTGCTTCAGTTCTTAGATTCTACTTCACTTCAAGTTCCTGCTCTAGCACTGTGATTTGCTCAATAATTCAAGTTCTAGGCCTAATGTTCTGGTTCACATTTATCCCTGTTCACATTTACCCAAGGGGGGTGCAGAGCCATGTGCGAAGACTCATTGTGAGGTTTCATTTGCATAATTTTGATAAACATGCCTCTTAAGATAAAGAAAGACTACCAGATTTCTACATTACTATACTCCAGTGCCAACTGCCAGGCACATTTGGAAGTACTATAAACACTGCCCATTTAGAACCCATAGTTAAATCGAATTACACCCTTTGAAATCAACCTAACTATATCCCCCAAAAAGTACTTGATTTCATACAATAATCTTAAACATCTATTATTTTCCGTTATATTTGCTTTTGGTTGTATATATTTTTTTGTTGGATAACTCACCATTGAGCAGGAATCATCCTACTCTCGAAGTGAGCCCTCCTTTTTAATTAAATATTTTAAATGACCCATTACAGGTCTAAAACCAGGTGCTACAGCACTAACAAGCTGTTGCTCCTATACCGCTAAAGTGGAACTCATCTTATCAACAGAAATCTCCATCCATCGTTGATAATTCCAAATTATACTCCCCAAACGTTAATATCCTCCAAAAGTACTTATCTGGAATGAAACCGAAATCGTTAGCCGTGCCTCCAAAGAAGGTCGTGTTGGCATAACCACTGGGTATGTTCTTCCTTTTATTCCATTCAACTCGGGAGCTTCAAATCCAAATCACCATTCGAGACTTCTCCATTCCATCCCAGACAGTAAAGGAGCCGTATAGTTCATATGCAACACCAATCAGTGTTTCAAGCCGCTCAGCTTTGCAGCTCTTCCTCAGGCGAATGAACCATACCAGCACTAAACTTCCTATTTCAAACCGATAAAGGTGATGTCAGAGCAACCTCCCAACTACTCAATTCCTCCTGCGGCATGACCAATCATGTTTTTAAACTCCACCAATCAATCTCCACGGTCATTCCATCTGGGGACATTGAACGTAAACGAAAAATCCATTGTTGTTCTCTGTAGTGGAGCTTGGCTTGACGATCGCCTCCCATCAATAAAGGTGGAACTACATCCAAAACTCTCCATTGTAAGTCCTCAAACCTATGCCCATATGGTTGACAATGTGGGGAAAACTACGCGACCGATAAGAAAACGTTTATTGGAGCATAGATCACGTATTAATGCTTGACAGGCTTCGGCCCCGTTAGTTCCTCATTGTCAACAATATGGGCATAGGTTTGAGGACTTACAATGGAGAGTTTTGGATGTAGTTCCACCTTTATTGATGGGAAGCGATCGTCAAGCCAAGAGTAGGATGATTCCTGCTCAATGGTGAGTTATCCGACAAAAAAATATATACAACAAAAAACAAATATAACGGAAAATAATAGATGTTTAAGATTATTGTATGAAATCAAGTACTTTTTGGGGCATTTAGAACCCATAGCAAACCCGCTGTATTGTAATGGCACTACCAGGACTCACAAAGCACCAAACCCTACCTATCAAAAAGCAACACTGCAAATATTAAACCAATACCCAATACATCTTCTAATGGGAAAAGAGAACAAGTGGCACTGTCAAAGAGAAACTACATAAGCAAAATACCTTAGCTCGGTTACACATGCAGAACATAGACAGTCACCAAACAAAGAACAAGGGATCACAATTTAGAAATAGAAAGACAATAATTAAACTGGGAACCCCAAAAGCCAAAGTTGGAATATACAACACTGGAGAAATAAAACTATAAATTAATTTCCTCTTGTACTAAACAAAAACACAAAGATGTTAACAATGCACATTTCCCAGAGCTGACATATTGCAGTTAATAAATTCAAAATAAAGAAGTATTGTTCTACTTTTTGTTGTCTGGGCATTTTATTTTTCAGTTGCAATTGCTCCAGTCACTTTGTTCTGGTTTCTTTGTGTCTTTGGCTATCTCTCCATTGTCTGCTGTCCATTTGTCCTTTCTTCTTTTCTCTAGTTTTTTTTCCCATTCCCTCTCTACATCTGCTTTAACATACTGATCTTTCCCCTTTTGCTCTTTCCTCCATTTCTTTCTTTATTTCTTTTTCATCCACTCAAATTTCACCCTTCCATCCTCAGTCCCAATACCCGGCCAATCGTAGATTTTTCTTCCCTCCCACACAAAATATCTTTTCCCCTCTCCATCCTCACTCCCCAGCCCTATCCCTTTCTAGTCCTCACCCAACATCAACTCCCTTCTAGTTCCAGCCCCACCCAGCATCCGCTCACTTCTAGTTCCATTCTTCCACCACCCGCATCAGCCCATTTCCAGTCCAAGCTCTCCCCTCAGCCCATTTCTAGTCGAGGCTCCCCCATCAGTCATTTCCAGTCCTATTCCAGCCCCCATCAGCCCATTTCCAGTCTAAGCTCCCCACCCCATCAGCCCATTTCCAGTCCTAGCCCCAATCAACCATTTCCAGCCCCATCCTAGCCCCTCTCAGCCCATTTCCAATCCTAGTTCCCCCATCAGCCATTTACAGTCCTATTCCAGCCCCCCATCAGCCCATTTCTAGTCCATGCTCCCCCCCAGCCCATTTCCAATCCTAGCTCCCCCCATCAGCCCATTTCCAGTCCTAACACCCCATCAGCTCATTTCCAGTCTTAGCCCCCCATCAGCCATTTCCAGTCCAAGCTCCCCCATCAGCCATTTTTAGTCCTATTCCAGCCCCCATCAGCCCATTTCCAGTCCAAGCTCCCCACCCCATTTCCAGTCCCATCCTAGCCCCATCAGCTCCTTTCCAATCCTAGTCCCCCCATCAGCCATTTCAAGTGCTATTCCAGCTCCCATCAGCTCATTTCCAGTCCAAGCTCCCCCCTCAGCCCAATTCCAATCCTAGCCCCCCATCAGCCATTTCCAGTCCTATTCCAGCCCCATCAGCCCATTTCCAGTCCAAGCTCCCTATCCCACCAGCCCATTTCTAGTCCTAGCCACCATCAGCCATTTCCAGTCCCATCCTAGCACCCCATCACCCCATTTCCAATCCTAGCCCCCCATTAGCCATTTCCAGTCCTATTCCAGCCCCCATCAGCCCATTTCCAGTCTGAGCCCCCCCCATCAGCCCATTTCCAATCCTAGCTTCCCATTGGCCTTTCCTGTCCTATTCTAGACCCCCTTCCCCCTCCCCTGAAGAGCTCCATGCCTATTTAAACTATTTCAGCGATGAGCTGGGAAAGCCCGCGCAAGGCCCTGGCATACCTCTGCACAGCCACCAGCGTGAAAAGCGCCATTTTCCCTCACGCTGATGGCTGTGTTACTGTGAAGCGCGCTGAATGCCGGGAAAGGTTAAAGGGCATTTCCTGGCACTCGTGCGCTTTACAGTAACACAGCCGCCAGCGTGAGGGAAAACAACGCTTTTCATGCTGGCGGCTGTGCAGAGGTGAGCCAGGGCCTCACGTGGCTTCCCCGGCTCACCTCTGAAGCCGTCCATTTTGCGTGAATGATGTTCACGCAGGGCTCCCTGAAGCGCGGGGCTCCGTGCAAACAATATTCTCGCACGATGGATGGGCAAGCCCTGCTGCCGACTCCAGTTCAAGACCTGCAACCCTACAACTACTCCTTTTCCATTTCAGCTCTTATTACCTACAAATTCAAGATCTGGGCATCTGTCTACTGAATGCTGCTCCTGACTTATGGGTTTTTCCTAACCGATGCTGGGCCCAGCCTGTGCCCATGCTTGGGGATCGGACCAGCTCCCAACCCCATAAGTACCTGTTGGGTGGTAACTTGACAATCTATTATATTATGTTATATTTCTATACCACTTTCTTTGGACACAATCCAACCAAGGTGATTTACAAAACATAAAACTACAGTAAATGGCAACCTATCTTGCTGGTAAAGATACCATCTAGTTTTTCTATGATGGCTCACTTTTGCCATGTGGTCGGGAAAAATGACTTGTGTGGTCTTGAAAGTCTATATACCATAGCAGCTATGAGCGGATTTTTATTTGTCCAATAAAAAGAATCACAACCTAGAAAGATTTGTTTCCTCTGGGACTGATATGACTATCAGAACTCTTTCTGCCATGTGATACAAAGCTGAGAATGGGAATGATAGCCTAACTAACTTATTACTCTACCTCTCCCTCCTTCAGATAGTTTATGACATACGTACTGTGTACTTTGCACTTGTAAGGTCATAGCATATAAAGAGTGATGCAATAGAACATGAGGTCTACAAGCTTTTAATTAATTTAATTTAATTTTAATTTTAATTAATTTAATTAATTTAAAGTTGTGTAAAGTCCTGATGTGTTGTTTGTGAACTGTTGGATTCTCTTCAGTGTATATAAGAAGTGAATGCAGGGCAAAGAGCAGAGTGATGCTGAGATTATGTTTTTTAAAAGCTATGAACGTATTTGCTAGTCATCACAATATAAAGATGAGCATTCTCTGTGAGTGAGCAAAATTTTACTGTAGCTTTCCCCAGTGTCAAATACGCATTTCTCTTTTTCTCCAATAGGGGATTTGAACATATTTATTTTGGGGGGGTAATACTAGTCTTTCTGACACACGTTTTTTGAGCTACCAATACAATGAATTGAGCAGAAAGAGAAAGAAACCAGTTTTGCTGTTTATAAAGATGCATAGCACTAGCTATGTGCAGCATCTGGAAAAGAAAATATTTCAGTCGCAGTATAGCCATTAAACTAATGGCAGCTCACTTACTCTGCTCTGCTTTCTGACATCTTTCTTCTCTTCGCTACAAGCTCTTACATCCAAACAGCAGTATGTCATTAAATATTAATCTCTTCCACTGTTTCTTGTTAAAGCATGCTAACTCTTTGCTGCCCAGTTGATTTACATTGTTTCCTGTGCAAACTGGAAGACCAGTTGTCTTGTTTTCTTAATTTTTTCTATTTCTCAGACTAAGAAACTGACATGGCATTATGGAAGAACTCAGAAGTAAAGGTTAGCAAAACAAAAGGTCTGATATTCAAAGTGATTTATCCAGTTAGCAGGACTCCACCCTATAAGTACCTATTGAGTAGGATATTCAGCCACTAATGAGGCAGCAAAACCACATTGACCTGTCCTAACTTTATGTGGTTACCTCTCCGTTTAGCAGGCTAGAAATTGCCTCTGATTGTATAGATGACAGGACTGCTCCAGCTTTGCCCAAGGACCACCCTGGCACGATCTGGATTGTCCCAAGTTGATCTGTGGGGATAGTCAGCAGCACTGGCTGGTTAGTGCCACTGAACAGGACCATACCAAGCTAGAAATGTTCCTTGTGCTACTAACATATCTGGTGCTCATCCACAGCCATTTGCAGTAGCGCTTCCTGGAAGCCCAGTGGTGATAACAACGCTCCTTCGTATTTGCTCCTTGGGCAGCCGCACCGCTTGTAAAGCTCTAGGTCTGGCCCTGTCGCTGAATATCAGTCTCAGCAGGGTTTATGTGGTTAGCAGGTCCTGCTAATCGCATAAACCCTTTAGAATATCAGGCCCTATGCTTATAGTTAGGTCTGCCATTTACAGTATTTGCCTAGTTTTATGAGCTTAATTTATAAACTTCCTGCTGAAAATCAGTACTAAGCTCTTAACTTTTTTCCCCTGCCCTAAATACATCCCTGTGGACTCCTTTCATATTCTGTGTCTATGGGCAAAGTTCAGTAAATCATTCCCTTAAGGTGCTACTGCACATCACTGTCAGAGGCCGCAGTCTCCGTTTCAAGCATGCTGTCAGCTATGTGCAGCACCCTAGCAGTCCACCCAGTCTCTTTCTCTCTCTCTCTCTCTCTCTCATAACCCCCCAGCCTTCATCCAATCTCTCTCATACCCCCCACTAGCCTTCGCTTAGTCTCTGTCATTCATACCCTCCCAGCCTTCACCCAGTTTATCTCTCTCTCATTCCTTCCCAACCTTCATCTAGTTTCTTTGTTTCTGATATTCCACCACTCCCCTAGTCTTCACACTGTCTCTTTCTGTTACACCCCTACCACCAGGCAACAAATGGGGTTGGAAGCCCACCACCTATTCACCTCACTTGGTGTTTGCAGCTGACCGAGAGAGAGTGACTTTTCTGCCTCCCTATAATGGTTCATGAGCTGAAGCTTACAGAGCCGAATCACAGTGGGCTCTATTCCTGAGATCAATGGTGTCTCTTCCAGCTGCCCCCATGGTTACATCCATTTGTCTCACCAAATCTCCTGTTAATGACCAAAATACCACCACTTAAAAAAAGCAACTACTGTACCTTAAATAGGGAAAACTGTAGACCCAACAGCACTGGTGGTATTTTCTTTAGGACAAGTATGGACCACCCCCCAGCTCTTGCAAACTCGTCCCATAAAAATGTCTCTTTTGGCTGGGGCCAGACAAAACAGTGGTGGCAAATCTGGAAATGCCAAGGCACAGTGATAAGTCAGGCTGTCATAAGCAGTAGTGTAGAGGAGACCATTTAGCATCAGTAGTTCAATGGGGAGGATTGATCAGAGCAGGGCCTTGTTTTCCAGAGTTCATCAGGCCAGATGATTTTACATAGTAAGCCAGAATTGGTCCGCAGACCTGAACACTACAGGTTTCCATGGCAGAGGTTGAGAAGAACAGCAACAATTAAATAAAATTTAGCCAAATTTTTAGCATAAGGAGTTCATTTCTGGCAATATCTAGGGCACTGCAAGAGTTCTGGGAGCCCTGGCAAACCTTCAGCCATGCACTTCAGCCCCAAAATTAACTTTTGAAAAATAATATTGAGCTCCCCATTTACAATACTTTACCCCAGACAATTTTCTTATCTGCCATGGTGCCTATCCACTGAAAAATGAAAATTTTATACTAATAGATATTTTTTACAATAGGATATTTAAAAACAGCATAAATTTAAAGGAGATATTCAAAGTAGTCTTTGGAAATAAAAAAAATATTGCATGTTCATTATAGTTACATACACATTTGTAGTACTAACCAGAACAATTACCGAAAACCTTGAAAAAAATAGAAAAAATATAGCAAAACTACCAAACCAAAACAGCAGCAACTGGGAAAGGTGCCTTCATCAGGAAAGCTGAGCTGTGCAGCCATGAAGTGGGAGCTGTTTGGAGGGATGCAGGCTGTGTGGAGGACAGCCCTGATGTCAGCTTTAAAATCAAGCTGCATCTAAGTGCACGGCCATAGTGTGCCATAAGGGGAGTGCCACAAGTGGCAGCAGAGTTCCCTTCAGAGCCCTTTAGGAGCCCCAAAGGAGCACTCCTGAGATCTCCCTTGGTCATTTAGGCATCCATGGGCAAAAGGAAGAAAAAGATTGCTGCTCCTGTTGAAGTTGCCATGGGCCTGATGGACAGACATCTTAGGGCCAAGGAAATGGGAACTCCACTTGCAGGAAGTGATCCTCTCCCTCTGTCTCCACTGGGAGCTTCTGTAAGCTCTCCAGATCGCACTCCACCTCCTCCCCTATCAGTTTTGACTGTATCTGATTTGGCTGAGAGTGGTTGGCCATTACAGCAGAGTACTTCATTGCCGCTCTCTAACTCTTATTTGGCAGTGACTTGGTCTCCACCCCTAGCTGGCTCCAACGATGCACAAGAATCTCAGGTCTCCTTGACTGACATCTAGAGTGTGGTGACCTGAACAGAGAGGACTCTGGTGATCACAGTCTCCCAGCTTTGCAAATTTTCACAGGAGACTGTGGCGAGGCTGGGAAGAGCTGCAGAACCTGTGGATTTTCTTTCTAATCAAATCCTGAAATGTGATACTCAATGTTCCTCCTTGCAGGCAGCTAGTGACTCTCCCATTAAGAACATTAATTATCCATCGTAAATTGGAATCTTTTGAGAATTCCCTCAAAATAAAAAATATTCAGTTTCTGAATTTTCCTATACTTCATCTGTTATCCCCTGAAATCTTACTGCGAAAATACTTTAAGGAGATTTTGTCTTTGTCAAACTCTGACTTGATAATGTTTTCTAAACATTTCATCTTACTGATAGGAAAGCTGCTGACAAGTCTCCAGGGGTTTTGATGTCTTACAGCTGCAATCAGATTTCAGTCTTATCCAGTTCTTAGAAGACTCACAGGACAACCTTCCTACTTGGGCCACCTTGGTGGTATCTTTCCTTTCAGAGCAGGATAAGGTCTCAGTGTTTAAAAGTTATTTTAAAAATAACGATGTGCTGTTTTGTGGTGCTACAATTCAATTGTTTCAGGATGTCTCGACAGCCATGCAGCTGTGCAGGAAGGTCTTTTTGACTCTTAAGCCTAGGATTCTGGCCCTAGGTGCATCTTTCTTTTTGAGACACCTCTGTACGTCAGAGGTCTAAGTTTGTTTTCTTAGATTCCTTACAGTTATAGACTTTTTTTGTCTGATAGAGAGAAGCAGGGGTAATGGTGGGTGAGTTTACAGGTGATAGTAATTGATTAGGCCACATTTTTTGGAGGATTTTCTCCTTATTTTTCCTTTGTTATTAAGTGACCTTTATGGTCTCTCCCCGAGATGCGGGGTACTTGACTGTGTATTTATTGCCATGTTCAATTAATTTTTTACTTTATTATGCTTTATTTTATTTCATGTTTCAAGGATGCTTGTTTTGTAAGTGTTGGAAAACTTATTAAAAAAAAAGACTAGCACTAACTGCAAGCACTTAAGACAACAAAAACCCTAACTAGTAAATATTACTAAAGGCCCTAAAACACTAATAATACCTCCTATAGGTAAAACAAAACAAAACAAACCAAACTGTTACAGATCCCTACATGAACCACACCTATTTGTTTATTTTATTTATTTAGACAGATTTGTATGCCACCTTTTCCTTCAATCAAGGTGGTCACGTCACATCACAATTGGAGGGTTACATTTAACATTAGGGTACATGTAAACATTTAGACAGTACAGTTACTTAACAGTATTTAGACAGTACAATTGAAGTAACATTTAACATAAAGGTACTTAATAACGTGGTATGATAGATTTGTGTGTGTGGATAGGATGGGGTGTGTGTTTAGTTGGCGGAGGTAGTAGTGCTACTATTTGGGTAGGGGATGTTGCCTGAATGCTCATAGGTTTCTATAAATAACAATGGTTTGAGGTCTTTGCGGAAGTCTGTGAGGTCATCTAAAGCTCTCAGGCTTGTTGGTATGGAGTTCCATAGTGTGGACGCCAGTAGTGATGGTGCTCTTTTTGAGGTGGTTTGTTTGGTTTTGTGATAGCCTGCAGGTGTGCCGATCATGTTGTTGTTATTGGTTCTTCTTGGTCTATTGCTGAAGTCCCTTGTTATAACGTTTTGGAGTACATCTGCTGAGAGATGGTGAATGACTTTGAAGATGATCTTGATTGTTTTGTATTTAGCTCTTGCCACCATTGGAAGCCAGTGTAGTTGTTGTAGGACGGGAGTGATGTGCTCGGTCTTTGGGGTGTTTGTAATGATGCGTGCTGTGGTGTTTTGTACCATCTGTAGTGGGTGGAGTGTCTGCTGAGGAAGGCCTTGATATAGTAAGTTTCCATAATCAAGCAGTGGTTTGATGAGTGCTTGACACACTGTGCAGAAGTAGTCTTGACGGAACATTGGTTTGATTTGTCTGATTGTTTTCAATCGATGATATGCCTTGTTTGCGGTTTTGGTGATGTGGGATTTTAGGTTCAGAGCTCTGTCTAGTGTTATGCCCAGATACTTAACTTCTTCCTAGAATGGTCTAATACAGGCATAGAGTCATCCAAAGCACAGAGATTGTCTCCAGAGCCATTTTAGAATCTGGCTGTGGAGACGTCCCCAGCATAAGGACACCCAAATCTGAACAGGGCATAGACAGGGCATTTCCAAGGACCAGGACATCCCTATCTGATCATAGAAACATCATGGACGCCCGGCGTCACGTCTAACTTTAGACCTGCTCTGAGACACGCATAGCGACAAACAAGCATCTGAAAATTGTTTGCTTTAGCTGAAAAATATCCAGAGGGTGTAGAGAAGAAAGCACTCTATCATCTCCAGTACTCAGCACAATTTCAGCTATAGCAGTCGTGGGATTTGAACCCGTGCTATGCTGTTTCTAACCCACTACTCTAATCATTATGAGGCAGATTCCACATAGGTCGCTTATCTCCCACGGACACATTTATATTGGGCATGGGTGCATTTTGAACCGTATTCCACATCTGCATGTATAGACGTTCAGGTATATCTGGAATCATGTGGGGATGTTTTTGCCATGGCCCGTCCAACACGTGCCTGCTAGTTGGGCGGCTTTCGCACATGCAAATTGTGAAAATGTGTCTGCCAGTTCCAGCCCAACATGGCCCTATGGTTTCAGGATCATGCACGTGTAATTCCAGAAACGTTTCCACCACCATGAAGTGAGACAGCAAATGCTACAGGAAACAGGATGGAGTAGCCCCACGTCCCACCGCCACGAAACCCATATTGCAGTTCTCTCAGCATTGCCACCAGACAGCCTAACTTTTCTGAGGCAGAGACGCACCTCCTCTGCAGGCTTGTTCTGGAGGAGGAGGAGGAGGAGCTGCCATTGCCCAGAGGGCACTGAAGACCAGCATAGACAGCAGCATGCAGGGACTGGGAGCGGATCCGCAGCACCCTGGCACAGTGAGTACATGACTAGCAATACACACATGGGAAGAGGCAGCAACAAGCAGGCAGCACTGTAAGGGGGTTATATAATCTAGCAGACATGAGAATGCAAGGTAGAGCTAGGAATGGAGACTTTACTGTGTCAGGGATGCTGAAGAAACAGCACAAGCTGAAGATGGCAGCACATATGGAGAGGCTGAAACTGGCAAGCACAAGGTAAGGGAGAGAGGGCAGAAATGGGAAGAATGTGTTACGTGTAGCAGGTACCACTGCACAGCCAATAGTACACATGCACGCATGCGGAGCAGCAACAAAAGGGCAGATACCATGGACAGCAGCACTAGTGAACAACCCAAACGTGGGTTACAGGATGCAAGGCTCCACATTAGGAAGCACCAACCCGGAAAAAGATTTAAGTGTCATTGTGGATAAATTTTGAAACCCTCCACCCAGTGTGCAGCGCTGGACAAGAGAGCAAATAAAATGCTAGGTATCATAAGGAAAGGAATGGAGAATAAAACCACAGATGTGATTATATTTAACAGGGTGTTAATACCACATCATCATTTAGACACATTAGTTTACATTGTAGGTAACTTAAACTTAGCAATCTACATTAAACAGGGGTATTGATAACTTGGATCATACATTAACTTATTTCTGATTCAATTGAGGGTTAAGTGACTCACCAAAGACCACAAGGAGTACCAGCAGGAACTGAACCCTGGTTTCTTGGTTTTCCAGCCAGTGCTCTAACCATTAGGCAACTCCTCCACGCCATTATGGCTTTGTATTTTGTGCAATTCTGGTCGCTATATCTTAAAAAAGGATATAGTGGACTTAGAAAAGGTAGGGAGAAGAGCCAACAAAATGGTAAAGGAGATGGAACAATATCCCTATGAGGAAAGGCTCAAAAGGTTAACGGCTCCTCAACTTGGCTGAGGGGAAATATAATGGAGGTTGTCAGACGGCTGCCTGGGTGAAAATCTTCACAGTCTTGGCAAGTGCATATATCTATATGATTTGCAAGGTATTGTGGGCAATGTAGTTCATTCACACCAGACACAGCTGCTGACAATAATTTAGTTGTGCTCTTGGGTAAAGCCAATAAGATTTTTATTTAGGGGGTTATTTCTCCCAACACAGATATGCTTGGTAGCACATAAATCAGGTAACTTGCTTTCAGTGTTAACTTGGAAAAACAAAGTCAAAATCAGGAAAACAACAAATGAAAAGCCACAAAGCAAGAAACAAACTGTTCTTTTCAGATTAACTTCTGATTACTTCCCACACAGATTCAGAAGTGATTCTCTCCTAGCTCACAAGCAATTAGGTGAGGTTCGATTGCTAGCAGTTACCAGCTGAAACCCCTTAGCTGGCTTGCTTTCTACTGTGTGGGTCAAATCCTGCTTCAGGAGCTTTTCTGAGTAGATTAAAGAACAAATTTGTATTTCTTTGTGATGGTTGCTGTACTTTATAACAGAAAGTTACCAACGGAGTTTAGATAGAGAGCAGTCCATATAAACAGGATCCTCATCTGCTATTATTCCCCCTTGTTCAACAAGCATGGGTTCAATATCATGGATTGGCACAGATGAATCTCTCAATGGAGCATTTTCAGGAGAATACTTGTTTCCCTGCTGTCTTTCAAGGTTATAGCTAGGGCATAGATCAGTGTTCATACCTGAGCTTCCATTGCTGCTAGAGTTCCTCTCTATATAGCTTGGCCAGTATGTAGTCCAGTTCTTATGTCCAGCCTTCCAATCCAGATCCCTGGACACTGGATCTCTCTTCACATACCTTCTGGCACAGGTCTTAGGGTCCCTTCCACGTGCAGCCGTCTCCCTCACAGGTAGCCTCTGGTGATTCCTAGCTCTGCAGCACCATTCCTCTGGCTTTCCCCAGTCCAATGGTGTATGCTGGCCCTTGGAATACCTCCCAGTATATGTACTGCTTTGGACTCTTCTAGACCTCTCAAAGGCTTTTCTCTTCCTTCTTCCAAAGGGTCTCTTTCCCTCTCTGTCCGTCCGGTTTGGCTTCTGCTTCTGATGATCCTTCAGATGAAACTGATGATCAAACTCAAGCTGATTCTCAGGATACTGAGGACAATTCTCTGGATATCCAAGGTGATCATGAAGATGGTCATCTGTAGAATAAACTCTACTCTTATTCTGCTTAGATGAGTGATCCTCCCTAACACAGCGCAGCTGTGCTGAATCAGGCCCTGCCCTTTGAGATGAGTGCTTAGGGATTACCTCATAGCCCTCTTGATTGAACACATGTTTCCCCACTTCAGCTCCTCTAATGGCTGTTGGAAACCTGGTGCATTCTGGGACTGGTAGTCTTTTATGGGAAAATTCTGTTTTCTTATTTCTACCAGAACTGACAGGTTGCTTGTTCAGAGACACTTCACCTTTTCTATAGCCCCTTCCTGAGTTATGATAAGCTTCCTTATCACAAGGTCTATAAATTAACGAATGGAGTAGGACAGGTAAGTTTCAGATTGATGGTTTTTTAAATTCCCTTCTAGTCAATGCTGACTCCTGGCAACCCAGCAGTCCCTGTGTTTTCTTGGCAAGGTATGACCAGAAGTAGGTTTCTAGGCCTTTTCTTCCAAGGCAATGGAGGATAAAGTGACCTGCCCAAGGTCACCTGCAAGAATCAAATGCTGATTTCTTGGGTACTAGGCTGTTGCTCTAACCATTAGACTACCCCTGCACTCTGGCTAGCTACACCATCCAAAAGTAGGAAGACTAGGGGGGCATGCAATGAAGCTACAATTTAACTCATTTAAGACTAATACGAGAAAAAATATTTTCAGTCAATGTGTAATTCAATGCTGGAATCCATTATCAGCTGATGTAGTAAAAGCTGTTGGTGTAACTGGTTGAAAAAAAGTTTGGACAAGTATCCGGAGGAAAGGTCCATAAACCATTATTAAAAAGGACCCGGGAAATCTACTGCCTATCCCAAGAAAAGCATGGGAACCTGCCAGGTACTTGTGACCTGGACTTGTTACTGGTGGAAACAGGGTACTGGACCGATGTGCCCTGATCTGACCCAGTATGGTATTTCTTATGTTCTTATGAAGGGGCATGTCTTTCTCCTCTCCATGGATGCTTCCACATCATGAGGGACCTGGAGGCAAAGTGTGCTTCAGGGCGATCCGGATAACCCGGCCCAAACTGCTGCAGCGCATACGCCGGCAGATGCAGAAGTAGTAAGGTGAATGTCGATGCTGAGGCAACGGCCAGTTGAGAGGCAGCTATTCTCCCTCCACAGAGGCCTACTACCACTACCACTACCACCAATGCTTTGTATAGCGCTACAAGGCATATGCAGTGCTGCACACACAGATGTCAGATATAGTTCCTGCTTAGCTGAACTGACAATTTAATCAAGACCAACATTTCAAAACTGTGGGTTGGAGCAGGGGTCTCTAAACCAGTCCTGGAGTTCCGCAACCCTGCCAGGTTTTGGGGAAATCCCTAATGAATTTGCATGAGATAAATTCAAATACAATGGAGCAATGCATGCAAATATCTCATGCATATTCATTAATGACACCACACAACTCCCAGACTTTTAACTACCATACAGTACACGGTATCAATACACTATATAAATTGTTCAGGTCAACTAAATAGATCCAACACCTCATAAAAGAAAACAAAACAGAGGCAGCAACACACTCTAATATTTAAATATTTAGCCTCAGGATAATACCTCATCCCTCTACGCGGCTACTTAAAACCCTAGGGGAAACAGCAAGCTCAACATAACTGGCTTAAAAACTCCCCCGTTTATTAGAATATACAATATTATAATCTATTACTAAAATGTATTAAACTTTTGAACTTAACAAAGCAGAGGATACCACGAAGCGCTTCAGCAATACCCGCCGCTAAAACTACCAACCAAACAGAGTACAGTTAATTCACATTATAGGCAAAATGCGCTCTGTCAAACAATACTTAAACCCTGCATGATTAAGGCATTATGCTTGTTGGTTTGAGTGATTTTTTTGAACTTTGCAGAGGTAGCCAGCCGTTAGTTAAGGTTCCTGCTGGTATAAGAATTCTTTGCTGGCAGCTCTGGTCGTTTGACGATATCAGAGAGGATGACACAACAGAAGCTGGCTGTCTTCAGATAAGTAAACTGTTTAAGACAGCTAGTTATGAACTTGTGAGTTTCCACTGACTTTATTTATTTATTTTCTCCACAAGTAGCACAGGGGGAGGGATGGCAGCCCTGTCTGTGTAAATTATGTCCTGCCCCCCCCCCCCCCTCCACAATGGAGCCCTGCACAAGTCTCACTTTGGTCCCAACATGATGATAATTAAGAACATAAGATATGCCATACTGGGTCAGACCAAGGTCCATCAAGCCCAGTATCCCGTTTCCAACAGTGGCCAATCTAGGTCACAAGTACCTAGCAGTTTCCCCAAAAGACACAAGTTCCATAATGCTTGTATTGGGGCAAACAGTGGATTACCTTGATCCTCTTTAATGATGGTTTATGGACCTTTCCTCCAGGAACTTGTCCAAACCTTTTTTAAACCCAGCTACAATAACAGCTTTTACTACATCCTCTGGTAATGAATTCCAGAGTTTGATTACACATTGAGTGAAACTATTTTTTCTCTTATTAGTCTTAAATAGGTTACATTCTAGCTTCATTGCATGTCCCCTAGTCTTTCTACTTTCTAATGCCATAAAGAATCGATCTACATTTACCCGTTCATTCGTTAATTTATAGACCTCTAACATATCTCCCCTCAGCCGTCTCTTTTCAGTAATACCAGAAGATTGGAGTATGGCCAATGTAATGCCCAGGAAAGGTTTTGTCTTACAAATCTGTTATTTTTTTTGAAGGTGCAAAAAAATAGACAAAGGTGGGTCGGTCGATGTAGTGTGTCTAGATTTTCAGAAAGCCTTTGACAAGGTCTCTTATGAGAGGCTATTGGCGAAATTACAAAGTCATGGGATAGGAGGCAGTGTACTATTGTGGCTCAGGAACTGGTTAAAAGATAGAAAGCAGAGGGTAGGGTTAAATGGCCAATTTTCCCAGTGGAGAAAGTGAATAGTAGAGTACCCCAGGGTTCTGTGCTGGGTTCGCTGTTTTTTAACATATTCATAAATGACCTGGAAATGGGAATAACGAGTGAGGTAATCAAATTTGTAGATGACACAAAATTATTCAAAGTTGTTAAAACCCAAGAGGATTGTGAAAAATTGCAAGAGGACCTTAATAAATTGGAAGACTGGATGCTCAAATGGCAGATGAAATTTAATGTGGACAAGTGCAAAGTTCTGCACCTAGGAAAGAACAACCCAAACTATGATTACACGATGCAAGGTTCCATATTAGGAACCACCACCCAGGAAAAAGCTTTAGGCGTCACCATGGATAAACACATTGAAACCCTCTGCCCAGTGTGCAGTGGCGACCAAGAAAGCAAATAGAATGCTAGGAATCATAAGGAAAGGAATGGGGAATAAAACAAAAGATATTATAATGCCTCTGTATCGTTCCATGGTACGACCGCACCTCGAATATTGTGTGCAATTCTGGTCACCATATCTGAAAAAGGATATAGCAGAATTAGAAAAGGTACAGAGAAGGAGTGGAGGAGTGGCCTAGTGGTTGGGGCAAGGTACTTCAGGCCGGAAGGTTGGGGGTTCAAATCCCACTAGAGGACAACAACCTTGGGCCGGAAGGACTGGGGTTTCTAGTCCCACAGGTGCTCCTTGTGGTCTTGGGCAAGCCATTTAACCCTCCATAGCCCATGTTCCCTGTAGAATAGTTATCTCCAAGTTATAATGCCCTGTTCAATGTAATTTCAGTTTGTTCAATGTAAACCGCACTGATGCAGAATAGCGCGGTATATAAGAGAATGTAAATAAATAAATAAATAAGAACCACCTAAGTGGTAAAGGGGATGGAAAGATACCCCTATGAGGAGAGGCTAAAAAGGTTAGGATCCCTGCCCTACATCATGGATAAAAGCAACCAAAAAGGAACTCAGCAGAATAATCACCAAACTCACACAAACAATACTTCAACAAGGCACCATGCCTACAAGCCTAAAAACCTCATCCATTCTCCAAACTCTGAAAAAACCAACCCTGGACACATCAGACCCGGCATCATACAGACCCATTGCAAGCCTGCCCTTCACAGCAAAAGTCATAGAGAAAACAGTACAGCACCAACTACAAGACCACATCAACAGACACGATCTCCTAGACTCCCAGCAACATGGTTTTCGACCGCTGTACGGAGTGGAAATATTATTAACCACCTTTAATAAACACACTAATGCAAGGAATGCAACAAGCCAATCAAGGCTTCCTATTAATCTTCTTAGACATTTCATCGGCCTTTGACACTGTAAACCATCAAATACTACTACAACGTCTCTGCACAATTGGAATACAGGGAACTGTCCACAAATGGTTCACATCCTACCGCACAGATAGATATCAATAGATAAGGATTGGGAACAACTCCTCCATCCCGTACAAGCAAACTCAAGGAGTCACACAGGGATCCACGCTCTCCGCTATCCTCTTCAACCTATGCCTATGATCACTCTGCACAATCATAACAACATACAACTTAAACCTCCACGTCTACACCGATGACATTATGATATATGGACCAATCGACACACACCAACTCAAAATAACAACCCACGAAGAATGCTTTACTGAAGTAACAAAATGGCTAAATGACAACCTACAAGTAAACTATAACAAGTGATCGGAGGTGTATGGGGGGGGGGGGTCTGAGAGGATTGCTCTGTGAGTTAACATGATGGATTTTTTATGTTATTCAGCTCTGCAGCGGAAACCAGTGAAGCTGTTTGAGCATTGGGGTAATGTGTTCTTTTCTCATTGCTGCTTGTAGGATTCTGGCTATTGAAATTTGTTCGGGTGGTTTTTTATTTATTTATTTACATTTCTTATATACCGCACTATTTGACATCAGCGCGGTTTACATCGAACAAAACATTTCAGTACACAAAAAATGTCTGAGTTACATTAAACAGGGTTAACAACTTGGATAACAGGGTAATTTTAAAACTCAGGTAAATAAACTTTGATTGTAATGTAAACTATTTACATCTATAAGTTAGGGCACCGTTTTGTCTATGTGTGTTTTGAAGGTTAAGTATTGGTTAAGGTGAACCCTAGGTACCTAGGTATTTTACCTCAGTTTTGGTTTTAATTGTGGTGTTCAGTGTTATCGTAGGGGGGGGATAAATATAGTGTCTCTTTTTATGTAGAGGGCCTCTGCATAACAAGAGACATTACATTTATCCCCCCCTGCCCTCACGATAACACTGAACGCCACAATTAAAACCAAAATACGTAATCAAACTCTGGAATTCGTTATTGGAGGATGTAGTAAAAGCTGTTAGTGTAGCTGGGTTTAGAAAAGGTTTGGACAAGTTCCTGGAGGAAAGGTCCATAAACCATTATTAAAGGGGACCCAGGAAATCCACTGCTTGTCCCAATACAATTATTGTGGAACCTGTGTCTTCTGGGGAAACTGCTAGGTACTTGTGACCTGGATTGGCCACTGTTGGAAACAGGATACTAGGTTTGATGGACCTTGGTCTGACCCAGTATGGCATATCTTATGAAGTAGTGTGCATAGCTGATGTGACAACCATGCCCCCACCCCCATGTGCATGTTTGACTAACGTTCCTTAAGTTGTTTGCTGGCTTGCAGTGTGGCCTTCACTGCAGGCCTAGTGTTCCCTCCCATACCAAAGTCCCTTGGTGCGGCTGTTACCACAGCACCTCAGGAGGGAACAGTGGGGGCCTGGAGTACAGACAATGCAGCAGGCCAGCAAACAACTGAAAGTGGGTTTGCAGAGTGTGGGACATCCCCATGTGGGTCCATACTGTCAACACCAGGGCCAACTGCACCTACTGCCTCGCCCTTGGTACTCCATTGCTATAAGGTGGCCAGTGCTTGTCTCATATTTATCCCAACAATAACTTCAAAAGTGCATCTCATTGACATGTACAGTGGGGTTAAAGAAAGGCTGCAGAATGGGAGTGTAACCTAATGCTCACAGCAGTTGATTGTTAAGCAAGAGACCTCAGTTTGATGCTCCCCAGCACTCCTCATGCCCTTTGGGCAAGTAGGGCTGCCAACTGGCTCCAGATGCGCCCAACAGGCTTGAGCCAGTCCTGGGTTTACCCCATTGCATGCAGTGACTTGTAGTTTTCCTTTTCTTATGGAGTGCAATGGAGAAATCAGAACTACATATCCTTGCATGCAATGAGGTAAACCCAGGACTGAATCGAACCTGTCGGGAGCATCTGGAGCCAGTTGGCAATCCTATGGGCAAGTCACATATCCCTCTGAATAAAAGTCTGGCATCCGCCTCTGGTCACACTGTCCAGAAAACTCAGAAGCTGCTGGGTTGAGCACTGCCTCAATGGCACATATTGCTTTTCACCAGAATGCTGCATAACTTCTATCTAGTGCTAACATGTGCATAACATGCAGCAAAAAATACCACTCAGAGCCCATAGCAAACATTGTAGCACTCCCTGTGGCCTTGGGAAAGTCACTTAGCCCTCCATTGTGTGTTCTACCCTTGTTGTGTGGCATTTGTTTTTCAATGTGTAATGGCCACATTCGCTCTCCTGCTTCCCTCTGTCGTCATCAAACACTCTTTCCAATGTCAGCTATCCCTTTGCTATTTCTCCTCACTCCCCCTACCATCACACATTCCTTCTCTATATCTGTGTCTGACATATTTATTTATTTAGCTGTGCTTACATACCGCTAAATCTAAGAGTCAAAGACTTATTGATTGCTCCCTCTTAGCAGTTTCCGCCCCATGTCATTCTCTACACCATCTCTATCCACTTTGATGTCACCCTTCCTCTACATCTCTGTCATGTCATGACCTCACAAATATTTGTCATCTGCTTCTGTCTCCTCCAACCCATCTAATTTTCCCTAGCATTTAATTCCCTCCAACCCACTCTCCAAGACCCCAGTCTCACTCCTTTTATGAACCCTTCTCCTCTCCCTCATCTCAGCGCAACCCTCAATGGCCTCTCCACATGGTTCTACTATGGCCTATACCTTGCCTCTCTCTCCCACAGCTACAGACTCTCCATGGTCCAGCATCTCACCATCCCCTTGCCTGTCCCTCCACCCCTGTGGTCAAATACCCCTTCTCTTTCTTTTCCAATATCTACGTCTTCTCTCCCTCACCAAACAACTAGCAGCCTTCTACCTCCACAATCTACCTGTTGTCCTCCCCCACCCAGTGGTCCAAGATCAGCCCTCACTGTCGACTCCTCAGAACCCATCACTTGCCCCATATTTCTTTCTGTCCACCATAGGGAGAACAGCCTCTGCCCCTCCCTTCTCTCTCTTGCTCACTCCGTCCACTCCTCAGAGCCCAGTGTCTGCCCTCTTTGTGTGTGTCTCTGTCTCTCTCTCTCTCTGTCCCTCCCACCCAAAGCAAATCTGTTCTTTCCTGCAGCTCTAGCCTCCCCTTACCATTGTCACACCGGAACAGATCATCGTGACCTGCGCAGGCAGTTGGAGGTCATGCGCACACATGCACACTCCATGCATCCCTTCCAATGCACCTTCATCAGAAACAGGACATTGCTTCAGAGGGGGTGGTTATGCCAGAGATGTAGCGTGTATGGGATCCCCAGTCCCCCAGAAGCCTCCTTTATTAATGTGTCTGCCTGCCTCTCGCTGCCACTGACTGCCTACTGCTCATCTCCACTGCCTGTCACCCGCTGCCTGCCTGTCACCACTACCAACACCACTGCCTGCCTGCTACCTGGCTCACTGTGCCATCTCTGCCATTGTCCCATGACTGCCACCCTGTGTGAGTGCTTGGTTTGCACAGTGGGTCGCTCCGGCCCTGTGTGCAGGCATGATGACAGTCTCTGATAAATGACACACCAAGCATCCGGTAACATATATATGTGTATGAATATGGTGTAGGAGTGTTGCTCCATCTGTGGGGGTGGCCTATACATTCTCACCTGCTTGTATTGTCATGAAGAAGACCCTTCTGAGCCTATGGAGTTGGTGAGAGAAGAGGATTCCGTTGCAGAAACTGACAGGCAGTCTGAGCACATGGCTCAGTGTTTTCAGAGAGAATGTAAACAAAGAGAGTCACGAGCTGGAAAGACACTCCTATGCTGTGACGTAGTCCCTAGTTCAGGAGATAATGAGATACACCTGTTTAAGGGAGGGGCACAGTTTAGCCCGGTGAAACAGGATGATAAAAAGTGGTCATTAGCCTGGACTAGAGGGGAGCAGAAAGAAGGAAGACGTCAAGAGGTGAGAACCAAGGGAGCCATAGTCCTAACGCCAGAAAGAAGCAGCACAGGCCAGGTGACGTCTGGTAAAGGCAAGAAGGATAAGATATTTCCTGGAAGGCAGGCTTGGGAAAACTCACATGCTCCAGAGAGAGAAACCTGCTGGCATGACAATAAGAACATAAGATATGCCATACTGGGTCAGACCAAGGTCCATCAAGCCCAGTATTCTGTTTCCAACAGTGGCCAATCTAGGTCATATGTACCTAGCAGTTTCCCCAAGAGACACAAGTTCCACAATGCTTGTACTGGGTCAAGCATTGATATCTTCGGTCACTTCTTAATAATGGTTTATGGACCTTTCCTCCAGGAACTTGTCCAAACCTTTTTTAAATACTTGTATCTCTAAGGCTGAAGCTACGAGGCTGAGAGACAAACAAACACAAGCTGTGTTTGGGAATCAGTCTGACGTTGCAGAGCTGAGAATTCCTTTCCCTCCAAAGCCGAAAGGTAGGCTTCACAACTTACATAGATTTGAACCTAGTTATAAAGTATTTCCCTGCAGTTGCCAGAATGTAGCAGACTCTCTAAAAAGAAACTTCAGTATATACGGTAATTCACAGTCCTATCCTTTAGAGTGCTACCAAGAGAAGCCATGTGAGGATAGGAAGACGTCTGTTTTAAAGTTCAGGATAGCAGCTCACTGACACACCCTGCTATTGCTGACGCTGAAGAAATGCAGATTGACTCTGATAGCAGTGAAATAGTGGATAACCAGATGGACTGCACGTTATGTTTTGCTGACCACGTGGAGTCTCTGTGCTGAACACTAGTTTGAGAAAGCTGGTAAAGCAACAGAAAGAATGGGGAACATTTTCTTTTGCTGAAGGAAGCTGTTATTGCTTGTTTGTACCGAGCACAGCACGTTGTGAGCCTAAAGCTGATAAGGCTAATTTACCTGAGTTCTTGTACATATCCCTCAAGCCAATTGTATGGCAGTTTGTCCTAAGTTATTTACCTGCACAGATATCCGTTGGGAAGGGGAAAAATAAATTCTTGTCATTGCCTGAAACACTCGACTACAACTCTTCTGTTCTCAAAGGGTAAAAGGGACTACCATTCCCAGAGGGCCTTGCAGGACCAAAGCAGGGTCATACTCTCTGAGTCAGGAATACAAAGGCAGACCAACTCTCAGCGCCCTTGGCGTTGGGCTGGCCACCGAGAGGGTGACAGTATGGGATTACATTGGACACACTATTGTGAAGCACTGGAAGTGTGCTTGCCTCTTGGACAGGACAGGAAAGCATTTGGTGGCCTGCTGAGTAAGCAAACAGCTGAAACATGCATATTGATCCTGTATGTGTGAATTGTCATAGATCGTCCCCAAACCCATGAGCTTTTGTTCACAGCACAGCTTTCCAATGCTAGAGTGCACTACTCACACTACTGCTACATAGCTGATCTATGCTGATCATGTGCTGTGAGCATACCTGTCCCTGGCTGGGGCAGGGCTGGCACTACTTGGTAAGTCCAGTAAGCATGGCAGGGAGTGTCAGTATTAAGGGGTGCAATGATCTCTTTACCTTACAACCCAACACACAATATACCGTACCTATCCACTTGAATTGTGCCCTCATCAATGCTCGCTCCGTGAGGATTAAAATCCCAGTCATATCAGACTACTTCCTGGATAATGACTTAGACCTCATGTGCATCATGGAGATGTGGCTCTCAAATACAGAGTCTGCACTAATGAATCAAATACTGCCACCAGACTGTGACCTTTTCCACTCACACAGAGTGGACCGTAAAAGAGGGGGAATCCTGATCCTAGCTAAACACTTACTACTCCATCAGAATGCCACAGACACTTCACGTGACTTGGATTTACTTACTGTCTGTAATAAACTCCTGACCATCTGCCTAATATACCGATCACCCACTCCTATGGGTGATCAACTCCCCATCCTACTTCAGTCAGCCTGCGATATATCCACCCTTAGCAAACATGCTATTCCCCTCGGGGAATTCAATCTACCATCTACTCAGTGGAGGCGATGAAAGCCCTTGATTACCACCAAACTGTTAAAGATCCCGCACATGAAAAAAGGAGGGAAGCTGGACCTCATCTTCACCAACAAGCAACATGATCCCTCCCACCAGCTTCATCCACCCACCATACATAAACTGCATGATCCTCAGCTTTACCATACCTACATACCATGACCAAACATAACCTCTCAACCTCCCACCCCCACCAAGACGATTTAAGAGTTGCACCATGACTTGCAATGATTTGGACACATTAGTGGAGAATTGTCATAACACCCTATCTCTTGCTGCTTTAGTCCCTCCCTCCAATACTACCACACGACACCATCAGGCTGCATGGTACACAACAGATCTGAGGTGCCTAAAGCATAAGCTTCAAAAGACTGAAAAAAAATGGCGACATTCAAAATCCTCATCAGACTGTGAGGCATACATGATGATGGTGCAAGAATACCAGAATACCATCAACAGAACCAGAAAAAAATATCACACAAAACTAATATTTAAATTAACTAACTGGCCATGGGAACTCTTCAACATAATAAGTGCAACACTGAAGAATCCTACAACAGGGACCAATCCTGACTCCCCCTGATCACAGGCATTCACAAATCACTTTCAGGCCACTATATCACAAGTTAAGAACCCTATGCCCTCTATAATCCTCACTACATGTGAGCGCCCTTTGCCTTGCCTCTGGAGTGAGTTTAGCCCCATTTCAGAAAGCCAGCTCAAAATTACTGGACCCAACTCTTCCAAGCTCATACAGGCCCATCTCCAGCTTACCCGTCTGGGCCAAGATAATTGAAAAAGCAGTCCAGATGCAGCTGCAAAACCATGTCGACACACATGCCCCTCTCCAACAACAACAACAACAGCATGGTTTTAGGATTAACCACAGGGTCGAATATTTTATCATGGACAAGCTCATCCTGGGCACTGGGAAACCCCATCAAGGATTTGCCCTCATATTCTTTGACTCAGTATCTCACAGTGCTCTATGACTTCAATTTCAAGCAATTGGCCTATGCAACATCACCCTCAAATGGTTCTCTTCCTACTTCACCTCAAGGCAACAACAAGTACATATAAATGGGATAGCCGCCACTCCTTCCGACATAACCCAAGGAGTGCCTCAAGGATCTGCATTGTCTGCACTCCTGTTTATCCCATTCATCCAACCAATCCTGTAATATCATCCACTCTCATAATGTCCTGTATCACTTATATGCGGTGACATTATGTTGTATATTCTTATCTTGCTCCAGTATACACCCCTCTGATAGACTGCTTCAACGCTGTCTCGCAATGGCTTAAAACACCTAACCTGAATTTAAACTACCAAAAGACGGAGCTACTTTATGTCAGAGATCCCTCCTTCTCACCTCCACCATACATAGATATGGGAGGAGAAAAAATGCAAACTAAATCTAATGTGAGATACCTTGGGGTCACACTGGACAAGGGTCTTACTCCAACACAGCACATAAACTCCATTATAAGCCTCTTATACCAAAGAATCAGAACAGTCAAAGCACTCAAAACACTCCTGGACCAAACCCACTTTTGAACAGTTTTTCAAGCCTTAACTCTGCCTCATCTTGATTTCTTTAAAGGGTTTATTAAAGGGGAAGAAGTCTCATAGCTATACTACAAACCCAGAAGGGGGAAGGAAAACTCAGTGGGAAAGACTGTTCAGACTTTTAAAAGAAGTCAAACTTGAAATTCCCGAGCCTGTTTTAAACCCTGTGACATGTAATGCAGAGGAGGAAGACATGGAAATAGAACCTGGTGGAGAGGAACAGAATTCCACAGACTCATTGATGGAATGCTCTTTCTGCATGACTTCAGATTAAGGAAAGCCTAACGGTTTAACTGAGAGGGAAATCCAGAAAACCGTTTATCCTGATTTTTGTATCCAGAAAGCTTAGAATAGAGAGAAAGAACTCTCAAGGTTAAAGCACCAACAATATCTGTGCTGAAGTGAATGTTTTAATGCAGCAATTTTCTAGTATTTTGTGCTGACAAGCAGAAGATGTCCGTAGCTGAAACTTTACTTTCAACTGTGTTTGTTTTTGGAAAAGAAGTTCTGTTAAGCTGCTGGAAGAGACAGTTTGTTTATAGCACTGCTGAAATACAGTTTGGTGACAAAGCTTTGATTTGGAGAAAATATCCTTCTTTCTGTTATGGTGGTCAAGATTTTCTGCAAAAGGCCTGTTTGAAAAGCCTGACTATAAAACGATAAATTGAATAAATTTTTCCTGTGTTGGCCTGAAACCCACTTGGACTGTTTTTACACACAACTACACCTCCAGAGGCCTGAACCCTGGAGTTCAAGTAAAAACATAAGATATGTGATGGCCCGCTGCCTTCACTAGGCAACCGCCTAGTAGGGGCGGCGCCACACTATATAACTGTACATATTACTGTATATAGTTACCTTTGTTGATATTGCTTTGAAGGTTAATGTTGCAACCATGATCTAATGTACTACATGTTCTCTACTGTTTGCTGTATTCATAGTTGTTGGTTTTATGTATGCACTCTTCTGTTCAATGTAAACCAAGTTACTGTTCGATGTAAACCATCTTGACGGGTCAAAAAGCGGTATATAAAACTGATTAAATAAATAAATAAAAGCTGCAGCTATGGGCTAGTGGATGAAAAGGCCACAATCGCAACCAGCATTAGTGCCTGTAGCCGCTGCTATCAGCAGAAATGCTGCAAGAGCCAGAGAGAATTATTTCTATTAAGCCTTTCCAGGCCGAGCCCAAAACTCTCGGGATCCAAAATTCTGACTAAATATTCCTATCAAATGGTATATAATACATGACCATAGCAGAAGGAAAATCACTATTAAAACATATTGAATAAGACGGGTACAATTTTCCTGAAATATGCAAAAATTAACCTGGCTGCAGAATGTGGATTAAAATTTTAAAGTAGGCCTTCAAAGGGTTAAAGTGTGTTGGAATTAGTAAGCTTTGGTCTCATTTGTTTCACCAGTCCTGCTTCCACTCTCTCTGCTCTGTGTTTGTGTATTTCTCCTGATTACTAGTAGACCTAGTAGCTGGGACCTCTGCGCTGAACTACAGGATTGACCCCAAATTCTGCCCCTTGTTTGGTCTTGTGCTGACAGAGATGCAGACTCATCCAGCTCTATTAGGGACATTTTAGAGTAGTCCTGTTTTCAGCTTACATGCCCAATATCATGTGGTATTTGTAGTTCCTGATTTTAACCATTGAAATCAGTGTAGCCAGTCCCATAATGCATTAGGAGATGGTTGTTAGAAATTCAGGATTGGCTTAAGGTTGGTAGCTATGTATAGATTGCTTTTCATTTCATTTAGGAGGTTATTTTAGAAGTCTTATTTATGATGAACACTTATAAATACTGGCATGTGGAAATAGCGATTTTAGAAAGAGTTCAGTTTACACAAACATGTTCTTACTATGTGGAAGTTGCAAGCAGGTGTGGTGGAAGTTGCAAGCAGGTGTGGCTAGAGCAGGTCAAAAATCTAAATGTATACACCCATTTTAGAAGGGACATCTAGGATGAATCTGGGATGTCCAGAGCAGAATGTCCAAAAATCTGGGGGGATGGCATCAGTGAAGGTAGGCACATATAAGTGCAGTCTGAAATCTCTGTCTCCACTCTTAAAAATGAATGTCCCAGTAACCAGTTCTGGAGATAGACCCTGCGCAGATAGCAAGGCTGTGGACATGCATGGGTGTAGGCCATTTCACAGATGTAGACATCCCGAATTGCACGTCTGCAGAACCAGGTACTTGGATGTCCCGGTCTTGCCCTGCCATTTCATATACTTAACAAAATAGCCTATATATCATAACAAATGAGCCCAAGAATGTTATAATAAGTTTTATTGAAAGCCCAAACTAAAAAAAAAAAACATTTAATATGAAATATTTGGAATTGTCAGACCCTTTATAACTACAGTGAAATATAGCTTGTTCAGTTAACCCACCAGGTCCATTTTACTTTTCTTATATTGTTGGTGAATTCTGTGGTGGCAAGGAGGCATATGACAGTGCTTGACAAAGACCATCCACACATTAGCTGATATAAGCCCCAGAACCCTGATTGCAGATTCTGGAAGGCTTAGTCTTAGAAAAGAAAAAAAGGAATTGGATTTAGTTCACATTTTTCTCAGAAGTTCAAAGCACATTACATACAGGTAAAATACATATTTTCCTGTCTACAGAGTGCTTACAATCTAAGTTTATACCTTAGGCAATAAACAGTTAAGTGACTTGCCCAGGATCACAAAAATGCAATGTGTGCCTTTGAGTCAGTCCTGACTCCTGGCGACCCAGAAGCTCCTGGGTTTTCTTGGCAGTGTCACTGGAAGTAGATTGCCAGGCCTTTCTTCCGAGGTAACGGAGGGTTAAGTGACTTGCCCAAGGCCACAAGAAGTGCTAGTGGGAATTGAACCCTGGTTGTTTGGTTACCAATCCAGTGTTCTAACCACTAAGCTACTCCTCCACTCCCCAGGATCACAAGTAGGATTCAAATTGGGCTTCGGTGGTTCTCAGCCCATTGCTCCAATCATTAGGCTACTCTAGCTCAGGAGCCTGGAAGTGTAAGGGACCTGTCTCCTGCAGTACACAAGCAGTGCAGGGCACTTAGGGAAGCCCCAGGTTACACACAATTTACATTCCAGGAAGTCACTGCTTAATTGCCCATACTTATAACTATCCGGAATAAGTCTCTTATATGGTTTTTACACATGGAATATGCCAAGTGATGCCGCTCTTTTTCTACACATGTACTCGTAAGTTCCTGCAATCAATGTACGTGCTGACAGATACACAGGCATTTGCCAGTTTCATTTTACATATTTTACAAAAGGCTCCCGATTTCACAGAGCCTTTTGTAAAATACTGGGGGAACTGTGTGTCCTCATTCCTACTTGAGCATCCTATGCAAAATGGGACTTGACAAGATTAATATTTCCATAAATGTTTTTAAGAATAAACTGAGTTTGAATACTGCAAGCACTCAACATGAGCACTCCACATATTCCTCCTTCAAAATGAGAGCTTAGACAATACTTCACTCCTCAAGAAAACCCATTGGTTTAATATACTTCAGACAAACATTACAGACTGACGAGAGAAAGCACCATGCGGTATTACAAGGTGATAAAGGCAGGAGACAGCTGGCCTCTAGTGTTTCTCCATTTTAACACTGGCCTCAGATTTCTTCATGAGTGAAAAGTGGTAAGATACCGGAATGACAGTTCTTACAAGAGTGCAGCTGAATAAAGTTAGTAAGGAGATTGTAAATGACGGTGTTTAGACCTGCTAAGCCAGAAGCTCACTGAAAATAGGAAAAAGAAACTTGAAAAGAAGAACAGATTTTACAGGGGCGTTTTCTTTTCAGTGTCACTTTTTATTCTGCTCATTTGAGCATGATTGAATATAAAACAAAATAAACACTTTGGATTACACTGACAAGTATGATGAGAACCAGATTCAGGGCTGTTTACTCAGTAAACCTAGAACCCAGTGCAAGCTATTGAAAAGTGAAACAGAGCACTCAATAACGAGATATGGTGGAAATTCTGCAACTCTATAACAAACTCTTTGTTCTTAAATCCCTTTTTGGTGTACACCCTATCACATTATGAGCAAGGTCGGGCCGTCCACCAGGCAAACTAGGCACTTGCCTAGGGCAGAAGACCCTGATGGGCTGCATTGCAGTCTCCCATTTGAAGTGCTGACTAAACTGCCATTTCAGTGCTAGGCCTTAAAATAACTCCACGCACTGGGAGTCACGACCTGCTATTCTTGCCCCCTCCAACAGGAAATTGTGTTAGAGGAGTCAAGAGCAGCAAGCCATAAGTGCATGCTTATTTGGGGGTGCTTTAAGGCCCACCACGGCGCTGCTGCTTCAAAGAGAAGTCACCATGCCACCCCTCCCCTAGGTGCGTAGATAGATGCCAGGGGGTGGCACAGGAGGGGCAGCATGGAGGGCATGCCTAGGACAGCAGAAACCCTTGGGCCAGCCCTCATTATGAGGGTAATTTTATAAGGGTTGTCTAGATTTACATGTGTGTTTACATGCAGAAAGCATGATATTTTAGTGGTTTCAGTGCGTAAATGGCCACTTGCATGCATTATGGAATTGGTTGCTATTCTGAAAGTAAGCGCATTGGACCTATGGTGTGTACTTTGACTGGGGGCATGTAAAGGGACAGAGTTTGGCCAGAATGTGGGCAGAGTACAAATTTATGCAGATAAGTTATAAAACACTATAACTTGCACATGTTCTTCAAAAATCTAGGCATGCAAGTGTCGTGTTCAGTCAATTTTGCAACCACCTCAGTTGAAAACTGTGAGACTTGGGAGAGAGAGGCGCACAAGGAAGCCTCCATGCGCCACAGTCTCCCAAATATGGAAACTTGAAGGTCAGGCTTCGGTGACTCAGGCTGCTCTTTCCTCTACTATTCGAGATGGTTCTATTATACATCATCAGACAGAATCTTTGGAAAACGCAGCCGGAGTGAAAAATCTTTGTTTTATTAGTTTTCCTCGTACTCATTTCCTGACCCCTACTACTGTATATTGCTTCAAAAATATTTTAAGGAGGTTTTAATGGTCCAGGATGTTGATGCTATAAAATTTTCTGCTGTTACATATTATTCCCCTGAGGGCCAGGACTCGGGGATCCTTTGAAGCTGATAATAATCAGTTTTCCCAGCCTGAGACCTTGGTTGTCTCAACATTCCTACTTGTGCCACTCTGATAGTCTCTTTTCTTTCCTTATCCGATAAAAACTTAATATTAAGACTTTACTTTTCCAGGAAGAGTGCTGATTTTTGTGGCAGTCCTATACAAGTAAACCCTGATGTGAGTAGGCTTACCCAGCAGCACAGGAAAGTGTTTCTGGTTTTGAAACCCGGGTCCTGGATCTGGAAGGTACATTTTTTCTGAAGTACCCATGCAAGTGTCTTATGTTGTATCAATCTGTTAATTATGTTGTTTTTTTTACCTTGCCCAATTGGCGGCATTCTTGTCCGGTAAGGACTAAGTAGTGGTTATATATTTGAAGGATTTTCTGTCTTCCTGATTTTGTAAAAGTGGTTATTAGATAGTATATATATATCATAAGGTGCTTTGTTTAGGATTATATAGGAAAGAGTTTATGTTGTGGATTTGTTAGTTTTCTTGCTTTGTAATGCCAGTTGCCCTCTTGACAAGGACTTTATTGCTAATTCCTCACTTTATTATTGAATAAAGTTATTCAAAATAAAATTTTTTTAAAAATCTATGCATGGACATTTACATGTGCCATAGGGCAGGCGTAAGAGCTTGTGCCTAGTTTAATGCTCTTTTATGACCATTTACACCTCTTTTTTATAAAGTAAAGTATGTGTGTGCCTTACTTTATAAAATAGGCTTGAAATACGCATGTGAAAATGCACGTAAATCTAGGAGGCCTAGGGCTGGCGCTACCATTAGACAAACTAGACATTCGCCTAGAGCACAGGCCCTCTGGGGGCGCCCACTGTCACGGCTGCTGTCCATCTCTACAACCTGCAGCGGCGGCAAAGGACCCCAAAACATGATGCAGCGCTTACCTGCCCATGCACTGGAGGGGAAGATACAAAAGTAAAGGAAAGCATGACACAGTGCCGGCATGGGCAAAGCGCTGCATCGTGATTAGGGTCTTTTGCCACCACTGCAGGCTGTAGCGGTGGCAATGGGGGTGGTGGAGGGACCACAGGGGCTGCAAGATGGAGGCCCCGTCTAGGGTGTCTCCAGTCCTTGCACCGGCTCTGAGGAGACCCTTATAAAATTACTCTCCATATGCTCAAATCAAAATACCAAAGGAGAATCTTGAGAACTGAATCAATCCTTCAAAAACAACAGATAAAAAGCCACTGCAGGGAAGCAGCATATGAAACAGAGCAGCAGATCCACCTCTTCAATAGAACAGCGCGAAGTAGTGTACATACACCTAACATATTTGTAAAGGTAAACATTTTGCTAAACTATAAGAATAACAAAACAAAGTTTTGGAAGCTTGCCTGCCTCAGGCATATGAAATACATAGTCTCAGAACAATGTAAGGCACATTTTGGAAAAGCCATTTAGGTGAAATCGGGGACGTCCATGCAAAATGTCTTGACATCCTCTGAGATGGTCACCAGTGAACATGGACGGGTGTAAATGTCATCTAAAATCGCCCTATCTCTGCTCCAAAAGATAAACATGCCCACCTCAATATAAAGAGGGATGAGAAGAAGGGGCCAGACATGTGCAGAAAACCAGCTAGTTTCTGAAAGATGGGCATGCAAGATATAGACATGTGCGGTATTGGTCATTCAGATGTGCCTGCACCAGTATTTTGCAATGCCCACATGAATATGTTACCGCATACTGTCACGGAGACCCTGAGAAGAGCCTCTGTGGACCCAATAGGCCAATGCCTAGGGTATTGTGGTTTTAATAAACTGCTTCTCTCCTTTAAACAGAGTCAGTCAGTCAAGTGATTAAAGCAAAAATTAGGGTTTTATTCCCTTTCCCGGACAGAAAACATTCTTTGCAAAAGCACACAGAACAAAAACAGCAACTGAACGAAAATAGCTAGAACATCTCTTCTTCTTTCCTTGTTCACGTCACAAGGTCACATTGGCTGAAGTTAACACAAAGAGGTTATGTCATCTGATAGACAAATCGTGCAGTCCATTGGCTCAGGGTCTGTACAACTGTTAACACTCTCCCACTGCATTAAGCCTGGACCACTCCCAATATTCTCCGTATCACATTCCTTACATGTGCTGGAGCATGGCTTATTCTCTTGTGGCTGATAAACCCCTTTTCTTCCAAGGTACTTATCAAAGTCAGGGTTATAGAAACCTGGTACAGATAATGTCTCTTTCTGGTTTGCCTCTCTTGGCTCTCTTAGTAGGAAGTCTGAGTATCTTTCTGAGTTAAAACCCTGCTCAGGGCTGTGCCCATTAAAACTTCCAGCCTCTTCCCTATAAAAATAAGGCTTCAAGCTTGTTACCTTACTGCAGGCTTTGAAGTCAGCCTTGGGCTTTCTTTCCCCTGGCCCAGTTCCTCCAGCTTGAGCTAGGTTCCTCCGTGGCTCATGCAATCCCTCAGACACTGCCCCACTTCCTGCTCGTGTGGGAATCCTCCCTAGGACTGTCGTTCCAGAGACCAGCTGCTCTACTGCTCCCTTGGTCTCTCCTGGAACTTCCTCTGAGAGCTTTGGGTCCTCCCAGACCTCCAAGACCTCCCCTGGAACTGGAACTTCCTCTGGGACCCTCAGTTCTTCTCCAAGTCTTTCTCTTGTACTCCTTGCTCTTGCTGTTCTGACCCCTTCCTGGTTCTAACCAGAAACTTATATACCTCCTCTCTCTGCACGTTACGTCAGATTCTGAGGCCAGGTGAGCCTGATGAGTTTCTCTAATTCTACCTGCGTCACTACTAGAGAAGGGAAACTTCATTTTAAACCCTTTCTGCTTTACTTGTGCTGACGACACTGGCTGCTCAGCTGTTTTCACATATGCTGAGTCTTCCTGTCCAGCCAAGTTTGAGGTAAGCTCTTCCTTTTTACTAGCCCCTACAGGCTTTCTATAGTCTACTGCATCACAATACACATCCCGGCCTGCCCTTTTGGACACAGAGACATGTAGCATTGCAGCAGCAGACAATAGGGCCTCACTTTGTGCCTACTAGGCTTTTTTTGAGTTGGCGAAAAATAATGTGGGAGTAAGAGAGAATTCTTCTCTTCCTTGTTCTGTTGATAGCTGGCAGAAACTAAGAAATACTTTTCAAATGTCTATTTGTGCCCAGGAGCAGGTACAGACATGGATGTGCCTGCTGCCAGTTGTAAATGTTCAGCCCCATTCTGGAATGATGTAGCTTTCCCAGATTGCCCTGGAAATGCCTCTGCCACACCCCCATGCAACCTGGACACGATTCGGCTGGACACATTTAAGTTTAGGGCATTCAAAAATGGCTCTTGGGATGTGGATATGATTGGGACATCTGAATGTCCATTTTCAGACGTCCAAGTCATGAATAGGGCTTCTAAAATAACTCCCTAATTGTATAATGAATGAAAACCATCTATACAACTGATTCCATAAATTGCAAAACTGCCAAAAAGAATAAAAATCCATATCAAGCACAAAAAAAAGACAAACCAAAAATATATCAAAATAGAACACCACAAAGAAGAGGGACCTACCCAGCCGCATGGGAGATCACTGCACATGCAAATCAAACCCAAAATCCAAGAGGCTGCCCTGTATTGACTAAAGCAATGCCATAAGGAAATAAAACAGGATAAAGACATATCACTCAAATATAACATATAAATCAATATAAAAGATTAAGGGCCCAATATTTGAAAGGCATTTAAATGGTTTACAGCCCAGTAAACCATGTAAATGCCTTTAATTGGGATATTCAATGGCATTTACATGGTTAGTGCCGTTGAATATCCCCTTTTACCCAGCTACACGCCCCGATGCTATGCAGTTAGCATCGGGGCATGTTGGGGACATTCCAAGGTGACGTGGAGGAGGAGACTGTCGCTAACTGGGCAGCAGCGATATTGCATGCTGCCAGTTAGCAACCTACTCCTAAAAGATAGGCGAGGAAAACCCCGCCTATCTTTAAGGCACAGGAGCTAACCAGACAGCATGCAATATCGCTGCTGCCCAGTCAGCTACTATAGCTTCTAGCGTTTGCAGTGATCTCTGGATTTTCAATGACAGGGCCGCATATAACTCCAGCATTGAATATCTGGGGTTAAGGATCGGCGGGCAGGGCTATGTACCGTAGCGGTGCATAGCCTGCCCAAATGAATATCATAGAAACATAGAAACATAGAAATATGATGACAGAAAAAGACCACATGGCCTATCTAGTTTGTCCTTCCATATCAACAACTACAACAATCCACTTTTTACCTTTAGAGATCTTCTGTGTTTGTCCCATGCTTTTTTGAATTCAGTTACTGTCCTCATCTCTACCACCTCCACTGGGAGACTATTCCATGGATCCACTACTCTTTCCGTAAAGAAATATTTCCGCATATCACTCCTGAATCTATCTCCCTTCACCCTCATCCCAAGTCCCCTCGTAGCAGAACTTGCTTTCAATTGAAAGAGGCTCTCTCCCTGAACATTTATGCCACGGAGGTATTTAAACATCTCAATCATATCACCTCTATCCCGCCTTTCCTCTAAGGTGTACATATTAAGATCCTTCAGTCTGTCCTCATATGCTTTATAATGAAGACCACTAATCACACAGGTACACTACCAAAAAACTGCCTCCAGTTTTGCAACTGATTCCTATAGATTTTGGGGTGCTGAATCCAGGAAAAATAGCCAAAATGTTCCATCACGTCACGTTTTCTTGCAAAATTAGATTTCTTACCCATATAAGGAATGTTCACATAATTTCTTTTTAGCCGACTGCAGTTTATTTTCTTGGCCCAAAATAGAGGTTGTAATGGTTAACTAACTAGAAACACTCCCTCATGATATTTTAGAGTGTTTTGTATTCATTTTATACATTAACAGGACAATTGGGAGGCGGGGGGCTAAATCCAGTACTTGCGCTGGCGCATGTTCTTTCCTGTTCGCCTCGCCTCGTTCGCTCGCTCAAAGACGGTGGTTGCGACATGAACGTTCCTGTCAAATTTCAGTTTCTTGCAAGTTCATTATTACCTTTTGTTTGCTCAGTCGTAATCCAGCTTTATTCCGAAGTGGTTCACTACAGTTGTAGTTTGCAGTGCTGTGTATTTGTGATGGCTCACAGAGCCAGAGGTTGCGTCAACTCTCCGGACAGTTTTTGTTTTATTTGTGGGGAATATACCGTGAAAAAGCGGCAGAGGAACATTTCTGCATTTATTAAAAAAGTATATTTCGCCTATTTCGGTTTGAAGTTAGGCGATCAAGACAAACCGTGGGCTCCTCACAAAGTGTGCAAGACATGTGAGGAAGATCTACGCTTATGGATGAAAGGTAAAAAACAAGCATTTCATTTCGGAATACCTATGATGTGGCGTGAACAAAGAGACCACAGCAGTGACTGCTATTTTTGCTCTTGCATTGTGAAGGGATACAACTTAAAAAATAAGAACGTAATAAGTTACCCCAACCTTCCCTCAGCAATTAGGCCTATGCCTCATAGCAACGAAGTACCTGTGCCTGAACCACCAAAATCTTTGGATCATATTTGTGTGGACGGTTCTGATCATGATGAGACTCATCAGATGGCTTTTCCCAATGAGTCCAGTACTTCCGAGTTTGAAACTGAACCAGATCCGAAACCTGAACTTTTCTCTCAAGCTGAATTGAATGATTTAGTCCGGGATTTAGGACTCCCAAAAGATGCTGCCCAACTGCTAGGTTCTCGGCTTAAACAGAAAAATCTATTGTCACCAGGAACAACTTTTTATTGGTACCGCAACCGCGAGACACAATTTTTGAAGTATTTCAGCAAAGAGGAAGATTTGGTATTTTGCAACGATATATACGGAGTGATGGAAAAGTTTAAACTCAAGTATGATCCTGCTGAATGGCGGCTGTTCATTGATTCGTCAAAAGACAGCATAAAAGGTGTTCTTCTTCATAATGGCAACACATTCGCTTCAGTTCCTATTGCTCACTCTGTTATTCTCCAAGAAAAATACGAGAATTTGGCCCTGATTCTTCAGAAGATTCGTTATGATGAGCATAAGTGGATGATTTGTGGAGACTTTAAAATTCTATCCATGCTATTAGGGCAGCAATCCGGTTTCACCAAATATCCCTGCTTCCTTTGCTTGTGGGATAGCCGGGCCCGCGACCTACACTGGGGGAAAAAAGACTGGCCAATTCGGGAGTATTTGAGACCCGGTGAGAAAAATGTTCTTCCTCTCCACATTAAGTTGGGTCTCATTAAGCAATTCATCAAGTCCCTTCCAAAAGATGGTGAGTGCTTTCGGTACCTTTGCTCAAAGTTCCCCCGACTTTCTGAAGCAAAGCTAAAGGAAGGAGTGTTTGTTGGCCCTGATATAAGGAAACTCATTTCAGATGGAGCATTCGCTGAAACGATGTCTGAGAAGGAAAAAGAAGCCTGGGATTCCTTCAAGAATGTTGTTCTCAAATTCTTGGGGAACAGGCGGGATGAGAACTATAAGGATATTGTTGCCAGGATGCTCAATGCCTTCAAAGAACAAGGCTGTAACATGAGCCTGAAAGTCCATTTCTTGCACTCCCATGTGAACTACTTTCCCGAAAACTTGGGGGCGTACAGTGAAGAACAAGGTGAAAGGTTTCACCAGGACATCAAGGACGCAGAGAGAAGGTACCAAGGAAGATGGAACACCACTATGATGGCTGATTTCTGCTGGTTGCTGCTGCGGGAAACCCAGATGAAAAATACGCCAAGCAGCGCACCAAGAGAAGCATTCGGGGGAAGAAGAAACGGGCCCACCAGGAGATTGATTGACCCAAGAATGACTTTAAAATCTAAACTGTGTTGACAAATATCGTGTTTTTACTAAACTTTGAAATAAAAATTTGCTAGTTATTACCACAGTGTCGGATCTCATTTACTAGAATTTTATTTTCACACCATCGGGTGTTTGTCTTCATGTATTGCAATGGTGCGGTTTGCGTTTTCTATTCTTACATACATACCTGTACAACATTTTTTGCACATTTCATTTCTTTGCTTTGCTTTGTGTCTAACCTCGCTCTTATATGCTCAATGTTTGTGCACATGTATGTGGCTGTTTTAAGTGCAGACAATTTTGCTACCATCACAGTGTGTTTTGTTGACATTACTCTATTCTTATGTGCTGCCTTGTTACAATTTTCTTTATTCTTATTTGAATAACTACTAAACAATTAGTATAAAGAATTCATCCAAGAAACTTTTATCTCGATCGCACTCAATCTGAAACGTTCACCTCAAACTGCTAACCCAATGTAGCAAAAAATCTGTACGTGATGGAGCAAATTGGTTACCAGATTTGGATTCAGCGCACCAAAAAACGTAAAAATCAATCGAAACATTAGAGGCAGTTTAAAAAAAAATTTTTTTAGTGTACCTGTGTCATTTTAGTAGCCACCCTCTGCGCCGACTCCATCCTGTTCACATCCTTTTGAAGGTGCGGTCTCCAGAATTGCACACTATACTCCAAATGAGGTCGCACCAAAGACTTATACAGAGGCATTATCACCTCCTTTTTTCTGCTAGCCATTCCTCTCCGAATGCACCCAAGCATCCTTCTAGCTTTTGCCGTCGCCTTTTCTACCTGTTTAGCTACTTTAAGATCATCAGACACAACCACGCCTAGGTCCCGCTCTTCTTTAGTAGACAAAAGTAATTCACCCCCTATACTGTATTGCTCCCTTGGATTGCTGCAGCCCAAATGCATGACCTTACATTTTTTAACATTAAATCCCAGCTACCAAATTCTAGACCATTCTTCAAGCTTAGCTAGATCCCTCCTCATGTTATCTACACCTTCCTGGGTGTCTATTGCAGATTTTGGTATCATCCGCAAAGAGGCAAACCTTACCCGACAGCCCTTCCGCTATATCACTAACAAAGATGTTAAAAAGAATGAGACCAAGGACAGATCCCTAGGGCACACCACTGGTAACATCCTTCTCCTCAGAGTGAGCTCCATTTACTTGTACTCTTTGTTGCCTCCCACCCAACAAATTTCTAATCCAAGCAGTAACTTTAGGGTCCATCCCTAGGGTGCTCAGTTTGTTTATAAGTTGACTGTGAGGAACAGTGTCAAAGGCTTTACTGAAATCTAAATACACCACATCTAGGGCTCTCCCTCGGTCCAACTCCCTGGTCACCCAGTCAAAAAAATCAATCAGATTTTTCTGACAAGACCTGCCTCTGGTGAATCCATGCTGCCTCGGATCCTGTAATCCACTGGACTCCAGAAACCTCACTATTTTCTCTTTCAGCAGCGTTTCCAATAATTTACTCGCCACCGAAGTTAAACTAACCAGCCTGTAGTTTTCAACCACATCCTTACTTCCGCTTTTGTGTAAGGGCACCACATGAGCCTCTCTCCAGTCCTTTGGCACTACTCCCAACTCCAATGAGGCATTGAAAAGGTCAGCCAGTGGAGCTGCTAGAATGTCCCCAAGTTCCCTCAGGCCCTAAAAGACTATGGAGCCCTTTTACTAAAGTACACTAAGATGTTTGTGTGGGTTACAGCATGTGCTAACCCTGCACTGTGACTCTCTATGACTGTTATTATGTGGCTAGCATAATTAGAATATCCTGATTTCTGTGGTAACTGCTGTGTGGGTTAGAGTGGTAAGTTGATAGGTTGGGGCAAAGAATAGATCAGGTGAGTATCTTGCCATCAATGAACCTCACCCAATTGCAAGGCATGCCACCTCCATAGGTGGACATATGTGCACCCACACTAATTATTGGTCTCATTAGGATTAGGTGAACTGCATTAAATGCTGGGAACATGCTTTACACGCCCCCAACAGTTATCATGGCAGTTTTGCACCTAACGTACCATGTTTTTGAGTGTTATGGACACATTACTCTGAGGAGAAGGATGTTACCAGTGGTGTGCCCCAGGGATCTGTCCTTGGTCCGATTCTTTTTAACATCTTTGTTAGTGATATAGCGGAAGGGCTGTCGGGTAAGGTTTGCCTCTTTGCAGATGATACCAAAATCTGCAATAGAGTAGACACCCAGGAAGGTGTAGATAACATGAGGAGGGATCTAGCTAAGCTTGAAGAATGGTCTAGAATTTGGCAGCTGGGATTTAATGTTAAAAAATGTAAGGTCATGCATTTGGGCTGCAGCAATCCAAGGGAGCAATACAGTATAGGAGGTGAAGTACTTTTGTCCACTAAAGAAGAGCGGGACCTAGGCGTGGTTGTGTCTGATGATCTTAAAGTAGCTAAACAGGTAGAAAAGGCGACGGCAAAAGCTAGAAGGATGCTTGGGTGCATACGTAGAGGAATGGCTAGCAGAAAAAAGGAGGTGATAATGCCTCTGTATAAGTCTTTGGTGCGACCTCATTTGGAGTATGGTGTGCAATTCTGGAGACCGCACCTTCAAAAGGATGTGAACAGGATGGAGTCGGTGCAGAGGGTTGCTACTAAAATGATTAATGGGCTTCATTATAAAGCATATGAGGACAGACTTAAGGATCTTAATATGTACACCTTAGAGGAAAGGCGGGATAGAGGTGATATGATTGAGATGTTTAAATACCTCCGTGGCATAAATGTTCAGGGAGAGAGCCTCTTTCAATTGAAAGCAAGTTCTGCTACGAGGGGACTTGGGATGAGGGTGAAGGGAGATAGATTCAGGAGTGATATGCGGAAATATTTCTTTACAGAAAGAGTAGTGGATCCATGGAATAGTCTCCCAGTGGAGGTGGTAGAGATGAGGACAGTAACTGAATTCAAAAAAGCATGGGACCAACACAGAGGATCTCTAAAGGTAAAAAGTGGACTGTTGTAGTTGTTGTTATGGAAGGACAGACTAGATAGGCCATGTGGTCTTTTTCTGTCATCATGTTTCTATGTTTCTATTAGGTGCAATATCATGGTGCCCTTTAGCAAAGGGATTACATACATTGAATTTTTAAACACAAAAAATATATATCTAGATAGATAAATAGATAGTTGCATAAATTAAAAAATGGCACCAATACCCATATGCCATGGTGTTACATTCCAAGATTATGGTCACTCTCTATAGAATCACAGATTAATAGCTGGCATTGGCAACACAAACCAATAAAGCATAACAGATCAGAGGGCTTACAAAAATTAGTCTAGCTTAAAGCAGTATATAAAACATGTTAAATAAATTATTGGCACCTTTGCATTTTAGGTATGTTGTATAGAAAATCTTGAGAATAATTGAAAGTATTCCAATTGTATGTCATCATAATATTTAAATAGTATGTCCAAAGGTACACAACAAAAAATAGATGTCTGTGCACTTAGACGTGTTAATTTCTGAGAAAAAAACAAAATATCAAATTATCAAGCTCCCCCGATCGGGGTAGAGCACCTCATCGGAGCAGCAAGCCTTCCTGCTCAGGGACTCCAGCCCAATCGGGGCTGTGGGAAGAGGAGCAGCAACTTTAAAAGAACCCCGCCGCCAGGCGGGCCCGTGCCTGAGGGCCTCGCCAGAGGGCCCTTTGGCGTGGCCCTTAAGCGGGGCACAATAGGCCAGAGCAAAACAGAGCCTCAGAACCAGCACAAAAACCACTCGCTGAATACTGACCAGGATAAATCCCATGAGGTCAGCCAGCCGACAAGCAGCTACCAGAGGTTCCTCTGATCGCTAGACACGCGGTCTGCCCGCCTAGCCCACAGCATCATAACAAGCAACAGCGTTACAGCCACAAAATAGTACGTATCAGGCTTGCACAAGCCTCGTGAGACTGAGCCTGAGGGTTCTTTGTTGTAGCTCTTCTGTGGGGTAATAGAGGTGCGCTGAAGTTCAGAACACAACATAGACAATCTGATTTAGATGTAAGAATTGTAATTGTCTTTCTATTAGATACAGCACAGTCCAGTATTTATGGCTTTCTATGAATGAATCAAGTATTGAAAGAGTACTGCATTGTTATATCTCCTGAGAATAATCCTAGAGGCTAGACCATTCACAAATTGCCACATTGTATACCTCTGTATTTGCCGAGTATAGTCCTAGAGCCTCATATTGCTCAAATTGCTACATTGTATATTGCTATATTTGCTGAGTCTAGCTGATTTGTTGAGTTCAGACTATACTCCAACCCAGAATCCCTATTTGATACTGCACCATATATATCTGAACTTTCCAGAATGAACTTTAAAAAAATGCTACTACTTACCACGAATCTCACTTTATATACTGTCAGCCTACTGGTCTCTCTCTACCCCCTCCCTACTCACACACTCACCCCACCACTGAACCTCCCTGAATCCTCCTATATCCATGTTATTCCATACCGTCAGAGACAAGTCAACCACAGACAAAACATTAAACTACTATTTCTAGGAAGAGCAAACCTAACTCAACACAGACTGATCCAGATAAATCCAACTTTTAAAACCGACCACATGAAAACATGCAATGCTTTCACACATATTACCTTCATCCTCATCAATGCTAGGTCAGTTAGAAATAAAACACCACTTATAACTGACCTAGTTAACACAGAAAACCCAGACCTCCTATGTATTACCGAGACATGGCTAACAGAGCCTGACTCAGTACTGTTAAACTAGATAAAAGTGCAAGAATACTCTATCTTCACCTGCAATAGGAACCATACAAGAGGAGGGGGAGTTCTCATTTTAGCTAAATCCAATCTCAACTTATCCCCTACTATTTGTGAAACCCATGATGACATGAACATCCTCAAGATAGAAAACAAGGACATAGCAATCTGCCTGATATATAGACCTCCGACTACAATCAAAATCTAGCCACCATCCTAGAATCTGCCTGCACTCAACGATAACGAAACCCCTCATTATGCTAGGTGATTTTAACCTACCTTCACTGTTCAATAACCAAGAAACATCCTTCTTAGATGCAATGGAAGAAATGGGTTTTAAGCAAACAATTAATCAACCAACTCATGCCAAAGGTAACATCCTCGACTTAATATTCATTCCAACCCATTACACAACAGCATCTCAATATGTTCCACCCTCCACAACTCAGGTCCCCTGGTCTGACCACTTTATGATACGATTCTCACTCCACTACCCACATTCTACTAAAGTATCTACTGACAATTCACACCAAGGGCAGAGGTTTCGCCCATTCCGCAAGGAAGTGTTTCTTGAATCAGTCCTCGCTAGGTTAGACCCTTATACCACTAACCTTGATGAGGCAATATCTAACTGGAATTCTATTATAGGGTCTGCATCAGAACCATTTCCATCACGGATACACCACAAACTCAAAATAAACAAAAAATGGTATACTACTGAACTCAGGACACTAAGGAAAGGTCTTAAAAAAATAGAAACCACCTGGAGAAGGAAAAAAAACTCAAGAACTCAGAGTGCAATATTTTTCACTACTCAAAGCCTACAAAGAAGCGATTAATACCGTCAAAAAACAATATTATTCCAAAGTATTGTCAAAAGCCATAAATCGTCCTAGGGAACTATTTGAGATTGTTAAATCTCTGACCAAATCCCCAACTAACGATACACGCAAGATCTCTATTAACCCCCAAGCGCTTGCTGACCATTTTGCAAATAAACTCAAACAAAACAGCCATTTCACACCACCCATCCTATCTCTTCCAGATAACAACCACCTTGAATGGAAAGCCTTCCATCCTATTACAGACAAACTACTACTCCAGACAATCTCCAAACTAAATACGACAACTTCTCTGTTAGATCCCTGCCCAGTGGCATGGATAAAGGCAACAAAAACAGAACTTGCCTCGGACTTGCTGAATATAGTGAATCAATCACTTCAACAAGGATGCATAACAGAAGTCCTCAAAAGGTCAGCAATACGACCATTGCTAAAGAACAAAGCACTAGACAGCAATAACCCAACTTCATACAGCCCCATTGCAAGCATTCAGTTTCTTGCCAAGATTATCGAGAAGGTTGTACAAATGCAATTGCAGGACTATATAGACTCATCAGCTCCATTAGATGAGCATCAATATGGATTTCGCCCACACCATGGTGTAGAAACCCTCCTATTAGCACTATTTGACACAGTCATCAGAGGTATTGATAATATCAAGTGAGCCTTCATTCTTATTTTCCTCAATATTTCTTCGGCATTCGACAATGTAAACCATGCCACACTCATCTCCAGACTCTCTCAAATAGGCATTAAGGATAAAACCCTCAACTGGTTTAAATCCTATTTCACTAACCGGACCCAATATGTGCAAATAGATCAAGACACATCATCGCCATTTCCACAAGAGCAGGGCATCCCACAAGGCTCCGCTCCCTCGGCACTATTGTTTAATCTGTACCTTCAACCCATCTGTACCATATTTAAACGCTTCAAGATAAATTACCAAAGAAATGTTTCTAGGAAATGTTTTAACTGTGGCCAGCATGGACATGTACACAGGGAGTGTAAAGAGCGAACTGCCCTAGTGTCGGGAGGAGAGAACCACCTAGGGGAAGGATTTTTGCTTAAAGTCAAGGTAGAAGGGAGAGAGGCTTTGGCACTCCTGGATTCAGGAGCCAACCAAAGTATGGTCTCCAAAAAGATGTGGCAGACCATCACAACCCATAATCCATCCGTCCTGAGTCAAGTTAGGGACCGAGTGAAAGTAAGATGCGTGCATGGCACATCAGCATATTACCCGCGCTATAGAGTGTCTGTGGAAGGAATAGGTACTGATGAAAAAGTGCAGGTAGCTGTAGTCCCACACCTCCCTTATGCAATTGTCTTAGGACGTGATTGGTCACCGTTTCACCAGGGTCTAAGAGAAGGTTTGTGTGGAAAAACAAACCTGGTCTCTACCAGAGCCCAGGTCAAGTCCTCAGAAATAGGGGTGGATCCAGCAGATGAGGAAGAAACCCCAGAAGGTGAGGAGGGCCTGGAGGACGAGGTAGTTAATGTACTCCCCTCTCATGACGATTTAATTAACCTTCCCTCTAAGGAGAGGAAAGGAAAAGCAGAGAGACGTCGTGAACAAAAGAATAGGTCCCAAGGGAGGGCGGAGCTGGAAGCAGGGGAAGGATTACCCTGGGTCCCAACCGAACTGGTTCAAAAATTCCCTTCCTTCCCTAAAGAGCAGAGAGCTGATCCTGCTTTAAAAAGAGCTTTTGAATATGCTCAGGAAGACAGGACCATCTTGCCCAGATTTTTTCTAGAGGGAGAATTATTGTACAGGGAGAGTGCAGAACCACATACTGGAGCTATCAGGAAGCAGGTAGTGGTGCCAACTACTTTTAAAGCGGTAGTTATGCGATTGGCATATGATCATCCCGTTGGCAGCCACAAAGGCATACAAGGCACGTTGGACCAGATCTTGGCCCGATTCTACTGGCCAGGCGTCTTCAAGGAGACAGCCCGCTATTGCCAGTCCTGTCCCGCATGCCAAAGGATCACTGCCACAAAACCCAAACCTGTACCAATGATAACCCCACCCACTATTTCAACGCCAGTTCGTCGCCTGGCTATGGATATAGTTGGACCCATAATTAGGATGCCAAGGGGCTTCCAATACCTGTTGGTAATTGTAGATACGGCAACTAGATTTCCGTGGGCCATTCCACTACGAAACATCTCGGCTAGAACAATATCCCTTGAACTCATCAAATTATTTTGTGAAATCGGATTTCCCCAAAAAATTCTGACAGACCAAGGGAGTAATTTCACCTCCAAACATTTAGCCTTAGTATGGGATGCATTTGGGATACAGCATATCCGGACCTCCGCTTATCATCCCCAGTCTAACGGACTGGTCGAAAGAATGAACCAGTCGATCAAACAAATGTTACGACGTGGCCCGGAGGGAAAGATGGGGGAATGGGATAATTTACTCCCATTTGTACTCTATGCATGCCAAGAGCGTAGGCAGGCATCTTTAGGGGCATCGCCCTACGAGCTGCTATTTGGTCGGGCTCCGAGGGGGATTTTGGATATCCTAAGGGAGCAATGGGTTGAACCAGAGGCAGAAGAGGTAGGGGTACCCCAGTTTCTCAGGGACCTCAGAAACCGCCTGGAAAGAACCTCCCAGGTGTCCATAGAAAATTTGCAGGCTAGCCAACGCCGGCAAAAGCGTTACTATGACCGGGGGACCAAAGAAAGGCAATTGGACATAGGGGACAAGGTGTTAGTCCTAGTGCCAGCTGCAGGCCCAAAGTTTGAGTCTAGGTGGAAAGGACCCTGTACGGTGGTAGGGAAAGTGGGCCCCGTCTCCTATAGGGTCGAGAATGAAAGGGGGCGTCAACAAGTCTACCACCTTAACTTATTAAAACCGTGGCAAGACCGGTCAGCATCAATAAGGCTGGTCAAAGTAGAGATACATTGGGATAGTCAGCATCAGCTTACGGGCTGTCAGACGAGGGCGTCAGCAGCCCGTAAGATCTTAAGGGGGGGATGTGTAATGAGGAAGATCCATTCTCTGCCTTAAAAACACAGGATTCTGTGAATTCTAGCTTGGAAGCTGACAGGCAGGCAAGCAAAATGAGCAGTAGTTGTCAGGGGCAACATAAACAAACCCAGCCACGAGGTTTGCAAACACGCCCAGCTGACAAACACTCCCCAGTTCTTAATAGCTTGCACCTGAATAGAGGAAGGGCTAATAGCTACTATAAGAGTCACTCAGGAAATACAGAGTTAGAACAAGGACCGGAACAAGAACAAGGGCAGAGTCAGGAACAGGAACCCTGGCAGAGACAGGAACCAGGAAGAGTTCAATCCACAAGATACCCAGAACACCTCAGGAGAAAGCAGTTAGGAGCCGTGGAGTCAGAGAACAGCTGTGAGTGTTCATCTGATGTGACGCAGTTTGAAACTCAGAGGCAACGTTCCACCCAGAATGAATGGAAGCCTGAGAAAGTGAAACAGTATGTATATGAACGCTATAAACCTGAGAGTGATTCTGAAATAGAGTTAAGAAAGTTTACTGGCAGTAGAAATACCTGGAGGGTTAATGCTCAGAAGCCTCGTGGGAGAAATCCAAGGGGAGAGCAGTGCTGTAAAGACGAACCGAGGGATTACCCAGAGAGCTAGTGAGAGAGCAGTTCCAAGCCCCTGAGAGAGAGAGGTATTCTATTGAAGACACTTGCATATCAGAAGAGGAAGTGTTTGAAACTCCCAAGCCTCAGAGAAAGACACACAGAGCTAAACCCTTTGCTGATAGGGGAGGAGAGTTCTTTTATTCTGTGCCAAAGCCTGAAGGTAGAACCAACAGATATTCTAGAGTTAGAAACTCTTATAAGAAGTTGGATTCTGGAAACCCTGAATGGTGGCTTCCTTCTCTCCCAGACTCAGAGGAATACGGTAACAGCTATTCCAGCCCTAGAGGGAGCTGGTCAGATAGGCTCTGTAACGAGACATTGCAAGGGAACTTACAAACATTCTGTGGCAAGGAAAACACAGGTCCTTCTGAAACCTTGCAGGAACCCATGGTCATTGATTGTCCCAATGAATGCTCTTTGGATGATCCAATGGACTGTACATTAACAATTTCTGACAGAATAACCTCTTTATGTTAGACAGAAGCTGTGTAGTGCTTAAGGTTAACACTGAAGGTCAAGTGTGCCTGCTTGTCTATAGAGGAACTGTATGCTGAATATTCCTAAGATTCTCATTTATCATTTAATTAAGAAGCAAGAAGAAGCTTTCCTGTTTTCCTTTATAACATGCCAGAAAGTATGGCTTACTTGTCTTAAGTTTATGTGTTGTACCTTTTGAAGAATCCAACCCCGGGAGGGGAAATAAATCCTAATTTAGCTTTACCATTCGTGTCTACAACTACTTATTCTTCATAACCACCATCAGACACAGACCTGCTACCCCTAGGCGGCAGCCTGCCCACCTGGTGGTGACAATTTATAATAAAGAAGAAACTTGCAAGAACTGTAATGAAATACAATGCAGTCAGCAAACGCTTAATCTCTATTCGTCTACGAGGAATGCCTATCAACACAACTATAATTCAAGTATATGCCCCAAAAAGAGCTGCAGAAGAGAATGAAATTGAAGAGTTCTATGAACAAGTACAAGCTGAAATTGACAGAACATGCAAACAGGATATCCTGATAGTCATGGGTGACTGGAACGCAAATGTTGGCAACAAAGAAGAAGGCAAAGTAGTTGGAAAATGTGGACTTGGCAACAGAAATGAAGCTGGAGAAAGACTGATAGAATTCTGCAAGACCAACGATCCATTCATCTCAAACACCTTCTTCCATCAACACAAGCGGCGACTGTACACATGGACTTCACCCAATGGATTGTATAAAAATCAAATTGACTATATCTGTGGAAGTCAACGATGGAAAAGTTCTATAACATCAACAAAGACAAAACCTGGAGCTGACTGTGGTACAGATAATAAACTACTAGTATGCAAACTCAAGCTAAAGTTGAAAAAGAGCAAACCTCTCATGAATACAGCAAAATATGACCTTGAGAATATAATACTGGAATTTAAAGACTGCCTGAAAAATTGATTTGTTGCTTTAGATACAAATGACAGAGCTCCAGAAGAGTTATGGAATGACATCAAGAAGGTTGTGTTGGAAGAAAGCGAGAAGTCTCTACAAAAGGTGATAAAGCAAAAATGGCCAAAATGGATGATGGAAGAAACTCTGAAAATTGCCCAGAAACGCAGAGAAGCTAAAGCCAGAAGAGAAAGAAAGACAATAACAGAACTCAACAGAGATTTCCAACGTACAGCAAGACAGGACAAGGAAAAGTGCTACAACGATGCATGCAAGGAAATAGAAGCAGAAACTATTAGAGGAAGAACAAGATTGGCTTTCCTAAAGCTACGAGAGTTAAAGAAAAAGTTCCAGCCTCGAATTGGAATGTTACAAGATGCTCAAGGTTCTATGTTGAATGATGCTGAGAAGATCAAGAAAAAATGGAAGGAATATACAGAGTTTTTATATGATAAAGATCAAGTGGAACAACAGCCGTTTCAACCTGTACCTTATGATCAGGAACCATTGGTGATGAAAGAAGAAGTTAAAGCAGCATTGAAAGCCTTATCAAAGAACAAAGCACCAGGCATTGATAGCATTCCCATAGAAGTATTACAACAATCTGATGCAGCTGTTAACATACTTACAAGGCTCTGCCAAGAAATATGGAAGACAACATCATGGCCAACTGACTGGAAAAGATCTGTGTTTATACCAATACTAAAGAAAGGTGATCCAACTGACTGTGGAAATTATCGCACAATCGCTCTGATCCCACATGCCAGCAAGATTTTACTGAAGATTATTCAAAAGAGACTACAACCATACCTGGAACAAGAACTACCTGAAGTGCAAGCAGGGTTCAGGAAAGGCCGAGGAATGAGAGACATCATTGCAGATGTGAGATGGATCCTTGAAAAGACTAAAGAATACCAAAAGGATATCTATTTGTGCTTTATCGACTATAGCAAGGCTTTTGACTGTGTAAACCATGAGAAACTCTGGGCCACATTAAGAAGCATGGGTATACCAGAACACCAGATCGTACTCTTGCACAATCTGTACATTGATCAAGAAGCAACAGTTTGAACGGATCAAGGAGAAACAGAATGGTTTAAAATAAGCAAAGGTGGAAGACAAGGCTGCATACTTCCCCCTACCTGTTTAATTTATATGCAGAACAAATCCTCAGAGAAGCAGGATTGTATGAAGACAACAGAGGTGTGAAGATTGGTGGAAGACTCATCAACAACCTTTGCTATGCTGATGATACCACATTACTGGCTGAAAGTGAAGATGATCTGAAACATTTGCTTCTCACAATCAAAGAACATAGTCTCAAAATGGGCCTGCACCTTAATGTAAAGAAGACAAAGATCATGACAACTGGCATAAGCAACAGGTTCATCGATGAAGGAGAAGAAATTGAAATCGTGAACAACTTTAACCTACTTGGATCAACTATCAATAAAGAAGCAACAAGCAGTCAAGAAATCAGACAACGCATTGCTCTTGGCAGAATGGCTATGAAAGACCTAGATAAGATTCTCAAGAGCAGAGATGTCTCTCTCCATACAAAGATTCAACTTGTTCAAGCTATGGTATTTTCAATAACATCATATGGCTGTGAAAGCTGGACAGTGAAAAAGATAGGAAGAAAATTGATGCCTTTGAATTATGGTGCTGGCGGCGAATACTGTGTATACCATGGACTGCCCGAAGAACAAACCAGTTGGTACTAGAGGAGATCAAACCTAAACTTTCTTTAGAAGCTCAGATGACAAGACTTTGACTTTCATACTTTGGACACATCATGTGATGAGAGAGATCATTAGAGAAAGACATCATGCTTGGCAAGATAGAAGGTCAACGCAAAAGAGGAAGGCCAGCAATGAGATGGATCAATACAATAACAGCAGCTACGGGTACCAGTCTGTCAACAATGAGCCGCCTGACTCAAGACCGAACACAATTTAGGATAGCTATCCATAGGGTCGCCATGAGTCGACTCCAACTCGACGGCACTTAACAACAACAACAACCCCGCTATTCGCATGGCCATATGCTGCATACCAGGCTCCCTGCATGTACAGGGCCTCTGTGTTTGGAGCGCTGGTTTGGGGTGGGAGGGATCAGGATAGAGGCAGTTCAAGGGAGGGGCTATGTGCCGGGACATACAGGGCCTATTCTGGTCCAGGCCCTCTATGTCCAGCAAGTTCCATTAGGACACCCAGCTATTTCCACCTTGGAGGTGGAATAAGCGCAGAGTGCCCCTGAGATCTGGCCAGCAGCCCCCCCAGGACATGGAGGTACAGGAGTTGAGGTCCCACCACCCTATCCCGGCCCTGGCAGACCCCTCCAAGGGTCGGGCAGTGGGGAAAAGACCTGTACTGGTGAGTAGTGCTTTCTGCACTCCTGCTGGGTGTCCCAGTGCCATGGCGACAGAATGCCATGGCACCGGTACACCAGCAGGAGCATAGTGTGAGCTGGACGGATTGCAGATGGACGTCTCGCATGGTGGGATCAGGGGCATGTCAGGCCATCTATGTGCCCAATCCTGCACCCACAGGAACATCTAGCTCCCGCAATGCAGAATCAGGTACAATGTGGCCCTGTCCATATTGTGGACATTCTGACAGCCTGGACATGCCCCTTTGTGAATCGAGCTCTATGGGGTTAAACTTCAAGGGTGCCAATAATGTTTACCACAACTGTATATACATGATTAACAGAAAATCTTTTTATTCATTAAACAGCATGAATATAATAAACAGATCAACATTTGGTTTTGTGTTGCAATACTGCCATTCAACTAACCAGAAAAACATCAAGTACATTTTCAACAATAGGTTGATCTCCTTCACACACCCCTCCCCACCCTACATTAGCAACATCCCATCTTCATCCCAAGATATGTAATTAAAATTATTATAAAATACCAAAAACAACAAGAATAAAATATGATCAGCATGAGACCTGTCAACTTACATTTCGGATGTTCATCCATTCCCATGATCTTAGCTTTGACTGCCTGCTGAGGACAGATATATGCTCTCAAGATAAATTAAATTGCTTTTCCTGTAATAGAATGTTCTCCAATAAAACTTTAATGTCCTTCAGAACAGTTTCGGTCAAGGCAGTCTCCAAGCCAACTTCCAGTTCGTGATTTCATTTAAGAACATAAGAACATAAGATATACCATACTGGGTCAGACCAAGGTCCATCAAGCCCAGTATCCTGTTTCCAACAGTGGCCAATCTAGGTCATAAGTACCTAGCAGTCTCCCTAAAAGACACAGGTTCCACAAAGCTTGTATTGGGTCAAGCAGTGATATTCTGGGTCCCTTTTAATAATGGTTTATGGACCTTTTCTCCAGGAACTTGTCCAAATCTTTTGTAAACCCAGCTACATTAACAGCTTTTACTACATCCTCCAGTAACAAATTCCAGAGTTTGATTACACATTGAGTGAAAAAATATTTTCTCTTATTAGTCTTAAATAGGTTACCCTGTAGCTTCATTGCATGTCCCCTAGTCTTTTTATATTCTGATGATGTAAACAATCGATCTACGTTTACCTGTTCCATTCCATTCATTAATCTATAGACCTCTATCATATCTCCCCTCAGCCGTCTCTTTTCCAGGTTGAAGAGCCCTAACCTTTTTAACCTCTCTTCATAGGAGTATCCTTCCATCCCCTTTACCATTTTGGTAGCTCTTCTCTGTACCTTTTCTAATAACGCTATATCCTTTTTAAGATACGGCAATCAGAATTGCACACAATATTCAAGGTGCGGTCGTACCATGGAACGATACAGAGGCATTATAATAACCTTTGTTTTATTTTCCATTCCTTTCCTTATGATACCCTTGGCCGCCGCTGCACACTGGGTGGAGGGTTTTTTTTTAATTGATTTACATAACTCAAATACTTACAGAGAAGTATACTGGAAAAATGATTAGCAATTTATCCTATAATAAGCATAATAATATACAAACAGTATATTTCAATCCTTAGCTCACATATTGGGGAGAACAACAAATAAGAAACAAAGAAAAAAAATAAGGCAATAAGAGCAAAATGTTGCTCAAACATACAGCCTACAAAAAATGTCCAACCCATTATACCTCTCCCAGAAATCAATCCTGCATTTCCCTAGCAGCCAAAAACGCCTCCAGCTGAAAAGATTCCACAAAAATAAACCTGTCTCTATTTAATACAATTACACATTTAAAGGGTAACGAAGGAAAAAAGTTGCACCCGGAGCCAACACTCTCGGTTACAAGGTCAAAAAGACCTTTCTCCGAAGTTGTGTCGCTCTGGAAACATCTGGAAACAACTGCAACTTAGCCCCACAAAACAAGGCATTCTCATTTTTAAAATAAGCCTTAAAGACAGAAGTCTTATCCTGTTCAGAAACAAAACTAACCAGTAAAGTTGCCCTGGAAGTAATAGTGCCCTGCGAGTCCTCCAGGAAATTAGTCAAATTTATATCAGCAGAAGCTTGTAAGACATCAAATCCCTCTGGAGACTCAGAGGAAACTCTCCTCCCAGTTAAATAAAATAATTTTGAAAAAGCCATAGAGTCAGCCCCAGAAAGAACCAGGACCGAAGGTATTTTCGTAACAATATCTCAGGTGAAAGTAACCGACATAATGGAAAATTTAGAAAACAAATATTCTTTACCCTAAAGAAATTTTCATATAATTCTAACTTATAATGAATAGAATAGCTATCTTTAAGACTAGAGGCATGAATTACCTGCAGAGAGCTACATTGATTCTCACATTTAGAAACCTGATTAATCAAGGATTCCACCCTCCCCTCCAACTTATTCAGATTTGTAGCTATCCCCTGAGAGAAGACACAAAGCTGAGACACTGTGGTGACCAAAGTCTGTTCAATCTGAGTAACAACCCGCCATATATCCGCCAAGGATACCTCTGAATCAGGGATCTCCTTGACTTCATAAATGGGGGGAGACCAGAAAACAGGCCTCAGCATTTTGCCCTGATTTAGGGGAGTACTCTGCTGGAAGGGTCCTTCCATGGCCGCTGAAGTGGATGGAATAGTTGCAGATGGGGGAGGAGGTGGGGTACGATCCGGAGAACTAAGGGTGACTCCCGGGAAGCACCATATGAGAAAGTCTGAGTCCAAGGACACATTATCCCCCACAGTTACCTTCACATGCCGGTCCATTGGTCCCACAACAGGCTCAGCAGGTATCAGCTTCTTTTTCTGCTTACCCATAACAAAACAGCATTCAGACACCTGAGCATAACCTGCGCCTCCTGCGGTCCTCCATGGGGCTCCCAAGAGGCAGATAAGCGCCTTGTATGCCCTTTGGATCGTGCCCAATGCAAGGCGCCTATGGCTGCGCCTAGGACTGTAATCAATATATACCTTATCCCCCGATGACGTTGGGGCATCCCGGACCTCAGCCTACGTCCTCCAGCTGCTCCTGGCTGCCTGATACTGCTCCCCGAGGGCTTTAACATGTTATACACGGTGATGCCTAAATCTTTTTCCTGGATGGTGGTTCCCAACATGGAACCTTGCATCGTGTAACCATAGTTTGGGTTTTTCTTTCCTAGGTGCATAACTTTGCACTTGTCCACATTAAATTTCATCTGCCATTTGGATACCCAGTCTTCCAATTTATCAAGATCCTCTTGCAATTTTCCACAATCCTCTTGGGTTTTAACAACTTTGAATAGTTTTGTGTCATCTGCAAATTTGATAACTTCACTCATTATTCCCTTTTCCTGGTCATTTATGAATATGTCAAAGAGCAGCAGACCCTGGGGTACTCCACTATTCACCTTTTTCCATTGGGAAAATTGTCCATTTAGCCCTACCCTCTGCTTTCTATCTATAACCAGTTCCTGATCCACAATAGAACACTGCCTCCTATCCCATGACTTTTTAGTTTTGCCAAAGGTTTCTGATGAGGCACCTTGAAAAAGGTTTTCTGAAAGTCCAGATACACTATATCAACCAACTCACCTTTGTCTACCTGTTTATTCACACCTTCAAAAAAAAACATAACAGATTAGTAAGACAAGATCTTCCTTGTCTAAAGCCATGTTGGCTGTCTCCCATTAAGCTATGACTATCTACATGTTGAGTAATTTTGTTCTTTATGATGGTTTCTACCATTTTTCCCAGTACTGATGTCTTAGACTATTCATATTGTGAAAGAATTTGTGGTAAATATTCTGAGTTTCTTATTTTCCAAGAGGGAAAGAGTCATCTAAGTCCTCGATCACCTCAGTTGTACGTTTTTTCTAGTTTAATGATTTAATGGTTTATTGATTATTAAGATTTTGACATACCGCTTTTCTGGTACTGGCAAATATACTGCCTGACTTGAAAATATGTATAAAAATCAGTACCTGCCAAACCAAAAGCATGCAGGTCTGTAAATGTCTTTAGCTTGTCTCAGTCATTGAGATCTGGAATATACTTCGGCCCCCTATTAGCCCATCTGGATAAATCACTGGCCAGGACTCCTGGCAGGAAGTCCAAATTGCCTTGAAGAAGAAGTAAAGGGGAAACCTTAACATTCATGTTATATTTCTTGCACAGCCATGCCAATGTCTTCCCAAAGGCTCCAAATAGAGTGCCTCACCACATTCTGTGGGAGATGTGTTGCAAAAGCACAGAGGATATAGCGAGGGGTTAACGGAGCTATCATGCTTTGCTCCATATGCAAAGGAGTATAGTGCAATATATTTTTCAGCCAGTCACATGCAATGCTATAACAGCTAATATCGGGAAGAGCTAGGACTCCTTGTTTAGGGGAATTCATCAGCTGCTGTAAGGTCAGCTTCAACTTTGTTCCTTTGCCATTGATAGAGTCCCAGAGTCTTGCTATTTGTATTAATATTTTTTCAAAGTAAGAAAAAAGGGAGTGTTTGAAAAAGATTAAGTTATTTTGGCAATAGAATCACGCAGTACGAAGCAATAGGATCTCTCAAGGATAGCAGAAAGGTTACCCATCCTCAAAGGACATTTTGTGATTGCTTGTAAATTGGCCTAACAAAAGATTCTGAGCTTCTGTACACTTAAGAAGAAAATGGGTTCCCCACAGGGTTTTGGGGCACCTCCTATAGGTAACATCTCTGACATGAGTAAGTTACGTTTCAGACCAGAGATAAGGTAAACTAATTTAAATTCATGTTGGAACATCTTCAAAAAAAATTACTGGGTCTGTAAGTGTCATAAAAATATCATCAGCAAAGGTTACATACTTAATGCATAATGCATATGACCCCTTTTACTGAAGTAGTAAGGGTTCTAAATAAAGTAAAGATTGCAATAGCAAAAGGGCTCAGTCCTGCCTTGTACCTCTCTCAAGTGGAAACTAACTAGAAATTACCCCATTTATCATAACTGCTGCCATGGGATTGGTATACAGGGTGTACAAAGCTCTAAGAAAAACCCATTGATCCATAGAACTTCACAGCGCCAAAAATAAATTGCCAACTGGCACAAACAAACATTTTTTTCAGACTTGAAACTGGCCATTAAGGCTAGGACTTTTTCCTAATTGCACTACTCCATGGAAGCCAGAATTTTCCATACATGCAATAGCAAGAGTCTTCCATTTACAATATAAAACTATCTTGGTCACCACTAATTAAACGAGGAAGGAATATGCCCAGTCAATCTGCTAATACTGACAGGATTTTTTCCTTGATTTCAGAATGACTGTTATTACAGCTCACTCTACTTTTTTTGGTGTAGGGCTGGTGCCTATTCAGAAACTAATGTGAACCAAACAGCATGGCTTCCTGTCACAAGATGGATTCTTGCCTGCTCAGAAACTGTTCTGAACCATACAGATGGAACACTTCTCTATATGCTGATTCATCAGTAAACTCTGCAGATCAAGCAAGTCAGCAGAATCATTGTTCATGCCTACGTGCTAGAGAACTCGCTCTCATCCAGAAACTGTGCCACTGGGCCTAGGATTTGCAACAATGTATGCATCTGTATACCAGCATCTTTCTTGCACCATGGACCTTTGTTTGGAGAAGGGTCACCTGATCACTGTTACAGGATTCACTGAAGATGATATACAGTATCTGAGACCAACCAATCACCATGCTGTGATGAGGGGGGTCAGGACAAAGAATTATACACTGGGGAGAAACACAGCTTCTTCACTTTCCTGGACTACTTCTATACACTACTTCTGCACACACAAACTTCTGATATATCACTTTTCCTAAAATTGTTGCTGGGAGTTGTTTAGCCCTACTTTCTGCCTGCCTCAAGGATGAAGACTAACCTCAGGATGGAGTTAATCTCTCCCACAGACCTCTGCCATACTTTGACTTCGTGCCATTCCTGAGACAATCTCTTGGACCCAGCCACAAGCATCTAGTCAAGATAGACAGCACAACAGCTGAGGACAAGGATACATCTAGGATAATGGTAAGGAAACACATAGAAGACTAGGTGGATCAGAATCAAAAAGTGGCCACGAAGAGGTGAGTTTTCTGCCTGGATTTGAAAAGGGCCAGAGATGAAGCCTGCCGTTCAGATTCAGGTAGTTTGTTCCAGGCATAAGGAGCAGCAAGGTGAAAGGATCGAAGTCTGGAGTTGGCAGTGGAAGAGAAGGGCACAGATAGAAGCAATCTGACATACATCAGTGGCCAGAAAAAACTCCTCAGGTACAACAAACAATTCTGTTCCCGTCTAGAGCATGGGTAGTACATAGCATATTAACATGAACATGGTACACTTATCTTGAAATGAATTCTTCCATTCCCAAAACAGCACAGCCAACTGCATAACAACACATGTAACCCCGACGCCACCAACGATGCCGGCTAGGCATTTCTTTTTGCTGTTAATGTCCATAAATTAGCAAATCATGAAGGCATTCATAAAATGTAAAACGAGGAAAAGACCTCAGCATCCCCCAGAGCCAAAACAGACTCAACAAACAGAGGGAGGGACAACCATTCACTGCAACAGAACTGGCAAACCCCTGAACATCACTGGTCAGAAAAACCTTTTGTGTGCGCTCACTGTGCAAATCAATAAATATGCAAAAAATCGTATGGGACTTCTACAGCTAGCATCAGGGCACATAAATAGATTAACTTAGCTCTGTCTTCAGCGGCTTTCCAGCTGTTTCTTCTGCTGGCCGTCAAAGCCCCGACACCAGGTGTTTCGTCACCACTGGCTTCCTCAGGGAGCAGGACAGCACAACGGCTCATAAACAAGCATGGAGAAAAGAACACAGGTCTGTCAAAAGAGAAAACAAAAATAAAAGTAGAAACCAAAATACTGAGCGATCCAGGACACCACACAGCCCTCGCTCAGTATTTTGGTTTCTACTTTTACTTTTGTTTTCTCTTTTGACAGACCTCTGTTCTTTTCTCCTTGCTTGTTTATGGGCTGTTTTGATTTTTTTGATTTGCACACTGAGCGCACACAAGAAGTTTTTCTGACCGGTATTGCTGTCTGTTTTTGCTCCGGGGGATACTGAGGTCTTTTCCTCTTGTTTTTCATGATTTTTATGAATGCCTGCATGATTTATTTATTTATTTTATTTATTTATTTAACATACATTTGTATCCCGCTGCTTCCAGTGATCAGCAGCGGTTGCTATACATGGGAGAGTTGGCTGTACCGGCCGGTAATTAGAGTATGTACATTTCGATTAGGGAGGGGAGATAGTGCACAGCAAATATGGGGTTACAGGATTTACAGTTGATTGAATATCGCAGCAACATACAGGGTACTTAAAAACATATTTACAATTTATACGAAGGATCCTTATATACATATTTGCTAATTTATGGACATTAGCCTAAGTAAGGAGTTTTTTGTTTTTCATGAAAGTGGTTTATTTTAATGCCATATGCATGTGCGGCTTAAAAGAGGTGCCACTGTGGCACTTTCAGATATGGCTCTGCGCCTCTTCCAGCTCTCCAGTTTTTGAGATATTTGATACTCCTCCATCCCCCCATCTCTACATTTTGGGATCTGCTGTGTGATCTTACTATGCTGGGAAAATCTTAAATCCAGCCCTGATTGAAGCAGAAGAATAAAAAAAAATGCTAAGGGCTGAGGAGCTGAGGGGGAGATGTGCTGGAACATGCAATGTTGTGCATATGTGATGGAATGCTATTCTGTGCATAAAAATCAATATTATTCTGTGTTAACTTGGTTTGCAGCTTGTCGTGCTGTGAGGGCTTGTGTGCATCAGTGATGCTGAGAGCTAAACTATTGGTAGTTTAACTACTGGCAGGGTCTCCCAAGATGGACAGGTCTCAGCTGAGATGCCAGACCAAGACAAACCACCCATCTGGGCAGCAGCAGAATGGGACAGTGTTGACGGCGGAGGATCACATTTTTGTGACAACGGCAACAACACCAAACTTAAATTGCGCGGAAGAAAGGCCCGGCAATCTACTTCTGTATCTTGCCATGAAAACCCAATGGATAGTTACAACAAAACAAATTGTGCTATGGTGCTGGAAGATGAGACCCCCAGGTCGGAAGGCACTCAACTAGCTACTGGGGAAGAGCTGACGACCTTTCAGAGTAAAGCCAGCATTTATGATGTGGTTGGATCAAAGCCCTCGGGAAGTCTGACTGCTGATGTAGCTGCGCATGAAATGAGAGTCAGAAGCTGTAAAGATGTCTTACGCATTGGAACATGGAACGTACGAAGCATGAACCAAGGGAAGTTGGAGGTGGTCAAGAATGAAATGGAACGTGTACAACTTGATCTGTTGGGTGCCAGCGAACTGAAGTGGACTGGCATGGGGCACTTTGCATCAGATGATCACATGGTCTACTATGCTGGAAATGAAAGACAAAGAAGAAATGGTGTTGCATTTATAATAAAGAAGAAACTTGCAAGAACTGTAATGAAATACAATGCAGTCAGCGAACGCTTAATCTCTATTCGTCTACGAGGATTGCCTATCAACACAACTATAATTCAAGTATATGCCCCAACAACAGCTGCAGAAGAGAATGAAATTGAAGAGTTCTATGAACAAGTACAAGCTGAAATTGACAGAACATGCAAACAGGATATCCTGATAGTCATGGGTGACTGGAACGCAAAAGTTGGCAACAAAGAAGCAGGCAAAGTAGTTGGAAAATATGGACTTGGCAACAGAAATGATTGGTCACAGAGAGGGTACTGTGTAGCAGCCAGCTTTTTTCCCCCACCCTCCCTCCCCTGGGATAATCGTAGCTTTATAGGTGCTTAAACCTCTTAAAGGAAAAGAGGTGCCATATTCACTCTCAGGTGCAGCTGTTCATTCTCATCAGCATACATTAAGAACCTGAGATTAATTAAATTTCAGGTGAACAAAGTACATTAAACATATTAGGTATAGTTTTATTAGTATAAGTATCCCCAGCAACCCTTAGTACGTAAAGAACTTAAATATCTCAACACAACCTTAAAACCAAGATGCAGACAGCAGTGCAGCAGCAAGATGGGGGCTTTGCAGTCTTTTGCATTGAGTGTCACATGTATGATTTTCTCCCAGTTGGTGAGGGGTCTTACGTGTGCACAAGGTGCAAGGAGCTCTTTGCTCTCAGGGAACGAGTCTGATCTCTAGATGCAAGAGTAGCAGACTTGGAAGACATAAGGAAGACAGAGAGGTATATAAACTAGACCTACAGGGATATAGTCCTGAAGTCCCACCTCCAGTCTGGTAGCATCCCTGTTGCCATGGAGAGGTCACGTGACAGGAGAGCATCACTCTCGTGTGGCAGGAAGAGATCCTTTAAAAAATACATAAGAAACTAAAACGTAAAAGACCAAAAATGACAGTATAATTGTCTCAATAAATAGAACAAATAAAAATAATAAAATATAATAACAAAAATATGAAATTATAAAAATGTAAACAACCCAATAACTTACAAAAGATCATGAGAATATAAAGTTACCTCAAAGACAGGATAAAACACTTACACTAAAAATTAATAAAAAGAAAGAAAAAGAGAAAAAAAGGAGTGAGTCATGACCAAGGGATCCCACTGATGTTGAGCCAATTTAATAATTAAAACTCACGAGCATTTGATGTCAAAAACCATATTCAAAAATTGCACCCATTACTAAAACCATGGGAGCAATACTAAAAAGATAAAAAGTACAAATCAATAAATTATTAAGCACCACACAAACAGACTTTCAGATCCATTGTAAATTATTAATTTAATTAACTGTTTCACTATATAAATAAATGTGTACAATTTAGTAATAAATTGAGACAAAATATCAAATGCATGAATATACCCACATTGGAGACCTAAAAAATAACAAAGATCTCTGATTTGAAAAAAGGGGGCCGATCATACATGCCAAGGGTAAAAGGCTAGCCAGGCTCCATATCAAAATATAATTGAATTTATTGAAAAAATGAAACCACTCATAATACTGAAAATAGAAGGACCATATTGAAAAGAAGGAGAGGGCAACCCATACCAAAAAAGGTCTAACATTGTACCAATGATAAAAACTCAAGCGCTACATAGAAGCCCGCTAACGGGCCACATTTAAAACCTATAATGTATCTTACATAATTAAATTAAAAGCCAGGATAACCAGCATAACTAAAAAAATGCAAGTGAAGTATCCGTAAATAATGTAAAAAAGCCTTCAATGATCAACGGAACACTTCGTAGGTTCTATCACAACCGTGTACAAAACTGGGTTATAGTGTTCCAACAATTGTTTTAACTATTGATTTATATAGTTTATATGTTTTTAATGTACATATTTATTATTTTGTATGATGTTTCTCTTTGTTTTTTTATGACCCCAGTTTGCCATTTTACTCCTGAGGAAGTCTAAATGAAACACGGCCTATGTCGGGTTATATTAGCAATTTAAATAAAGTTTACGGTATTTTCATCTACTTTGGTCTTTCCTACCACGTTTTCAGACTGTGCTGTTGTATTTGACGTGGCTCCTTGCTTCCTGTGTTGGACTAGTTCGTTCTAGCATGTTTTCACCATGGAAAGACATTCTCAGCTTTGAAGACGGCGCTTTAGACAAATTTACATCACAAGAATTGTAAGGCCGCGAGGCAGGGTCCCTGACGGCCGATGGTAAATGGGCGCATGGCCCAGTGCGGGGACCCTGCGGGCGGCCGGCGGCATCGGCGGAGCAACGTGGGGGCATTTTTTAAACCCATTGGCTCTCCTATGAGTGACGGTCTGGAGAGCCAATGGGCGGAAGGGAGGCTGGGGCAGCGTTCAGAGGCAGCAAGCGAGGAAGACGTGTCATGCCTCTGGCTTGGGCTTCTGGCCTCTACTGGTGGGGATTGTGGCGGTTTTGGCGGCGGCTGATTGAGGCTTGGTTGGCAGGGAAGTCCGGGCTGGTTTTGTCTGCCGCGTAGGCAGAGCTGTCTGAGGGATCCACGGTGGCGGCGGGCAAGAGTTCCTGATCTGCAGCGGACAGCACAGAAGGGCAATTACCAGTTGGTTGGTGGTGGGGGGGCATATTCTGCCAAATAGATTGTGGAAGGGGGCTAATTGCGTGCTGGGTGATGCCTACTCGTTGGGGTCGGCAGGGTCGGGGGAGAGGGGCTGGCAGGGGTGTGAGGACTGCGGGTAATAGAGAGGTGCCATCACTCCTGGGGTCGGGAGCAGCCAACAGTGAATTTGGGGGGTCTGGTGGAGGCAGGGGGTCAGGCTGGCCGCGGGCCTTTGGGTGGGGGCGCTGCATGCACAAGGAGGACTGGAAGAGGAAGAGGGAGGGCTCCAGCCTTTCCTGGGGCAGGTAGAGGGAGACCCTCACGTAAAGGAGCTGGGGAGGAGGGGGTGGGTGTGGCAGGACCGCAGACCAGTGAGGTGGGGCTTCCAGACAGGGATTTGGAGCCCAGCACTGCGTCAGTCCACACTGAGGCAGTTCTTAGCCGAGAGACAGGTGGGAATGGGGTGGAAGGGGGTGCGGGAGGCTTGGTGGGAGGTGTGGCTGGGCAAGGTATGTGCAGGGTGGGGGTTTTATGGGTGGGGTGGGGACGAGGGGGGCAGCTGGGTGGCACCATGGCTGGGAGCCCAGGGCGGGGGGCAAGGATTTACTGTCCCCATGAGGCCGTCGGGAGTGCAGGGAGTCTCGGGGACACCTGTGGCCCCTGCGGCCTGGGAGCACTGGGTTGGCAGAGGGCAAGGTTCATCCAGGGGGGAATGGTTGGGTGCTTGGCAACCTGCTTGGCATACCTCTGTTCACCCCCCCCCCCCCGCGTTTTCTTTTCTACCTTCGCAGGATCCAGCAACGTTTCAAACTACAGGACATGGAATAAGCAGCCTTATGTGGCCTGAGGCCGATAATGCAGATGATGGAGGGATCCAGCAGTGAGGTGCGGAGATCTTGGAGCCAACGACTGGTCCGAGGGTGGTGCAGGCCCTGGATGCGGTGGCAGCAGGTGAGCTACCGGCGCAGTTGGGGGATGGGGCGGTACAGGTCAGTGCACTGGAAGGCATGGGGTTCAAGGCTAAGAGAAAGAAAAAGCATTCTCACAGGCGGCGGCATGGCTCAGGGTCATCCTCTTCTTCAGCGTATGACTCCTCGTCCTCCTCGTCAGGAGCGGAGAGTTCGGGGGGAGGGGCAGTCAGGGGGCAGCCAGTGCCCGCTGGAGGAAAGGGCACGCCTACATTGGTGTCCTTTTCTGAGCTATGGGAGGGGGTACCAAGGAATCTGCGTAGGAAAATCAGGAAGAGGAGGTACATAGACATTTTCCGACTACTGGAGGGCAGGAAGAGGTTGGGGGAGAGTAGGAAGAAGCGTAAGGAGGACGAGAAGGCGGGTCAGATCAGGAAGGTTTCACGGACAGTGGTGAATTGGACAAGAGCCTTCTTGCAGTTGGCGAGTGTTTGGGGTCAGCATTCTCCTGAGGATTTACAGCATGTTGTTGGCATATGCGGATGCATGAAGGGTGGCATGGTTGAACTATGATGAAAAGTTCAGGGACAAAATGGAAGCGAGCAAAGTGCTGTCATGGGGTACGCAGGACATTAGTCTGTGGCTGACACAGATGTCGGCTAGGGCTGGTGCAGGTGGGGGTGGGGGTGCAAGGGGTGGGTCAATGAATGCAGCCGGGTCAGGTCATTCCTTTTGTGCAGGGGGGGCCTCAGCAGAGAGTGGGGGGAGGGACTGCGGGGGACGTCTGTTGGTGTTTCAATAAGTCTTCGTGGCCGTTCCCCGACTGTAAGTTCCGACACGCCTGTTCGGCTTGCGGGGGTGGACACTCCGCAATTAAATGTATTAAAAAGGGGATCGCAGGGGTGTCCTCACTGGCACCCAAGTAATGATGACGTGTCAGGATTGGCGCCGACACCCATACGTTGGGATGCCATAAAGGCCTGGTTGCGATGTTATCCAAGGAGGAAAGACAGGGAGGCGCTGGAATTAGGGTTTCGGTTTGGTTTTGTTATACCAGTACAGGGGACGGTATTAGGGAAGAGTGCGCGCAATTCCCCCTCGGTACAGCGTTTTTCGACCGTGGTATGGGATAAGTTGGCAGTTGAATTGAACTTAGGGAGAATTGTGGGCCCTTTTGCAGAGCAGCCAATCGCGAATTTGGTAGTTTCTCCGCTGGGGGTAGGTGCCTAAGAAGGAGCCGGGGAAGTTTTGTTTGATCCACAACTTGTCTTTCCCGTTGCGATCATCTGTGAATGATCATATTCCGAGGGAATTGTGCACTGTTCGCTATGCTTCTTTCGATGAGGCTTCAGATTTAGTTAGGAAATGTGGTCCAGGTACTTGGATGGCAAAGGTTGACATTGAGTCCGCATTTCGTTTGCTGCCTGTGCATCCGTCAGCGTTTCACTTGTTAGGCTTTTGCTTCGAGGAGGAGTTTTATGTATTCAAATGCATGCCTATGGGGTGCTCTGTTTCTTGTGCCTATTTTGAGAAATTTAGTTCGTTTTTGAATTGGACGCTGGTTCAGAAGGTGGGTGAAAGACGGGTATCGGTTCTCCTGTAGCTAACTGCTTATTTCTCTTTCAGATCTTGGGCGGTGTCCTCTCGACTGTTGGATGATCGGCCACTCATTTGTTCATTGGGCAGGACAGCAGGCAGCAATGCGGCCTTTGGGGCTTAATTTGGGTCTTGACCCGGGTGTGGTGTCCGTCCTATGGCTGGGCGAGCGCAGGCTTCAATGGCCACAGTTATTGCCTTTGCTTCAGCACCACCAGCGGGTGAGGAATGAGCCTGCAGCGATACTCTTGCACATGGGTGGTAATGACCTGGTCTCCTGGACATGTAAGCAGTTCATCAGAGCGGTGAAGAAGGACTTGGCTGAGGTTCTTCGGATGTTTCAAGAAGTTGTACTGTTATGGTCCGATATCATTCCAAGGCCTGCCTGCTGATATCAGCGGCGTTGGTCTCGCGGCCTGATGAAGATTAATCGTCAGATTGGTCATTGGGTCTGCGAGCATGGGGGCTATGAGATTCTGCACTTTTGGGTGGAAGTGGATTGCGGGGGATTGTATCGGCAGGATGGGGTGCATTTGTCCCCATTGGGTGTTGACTTGCTGCTCAACGATTGGCAGGAGGCTTTGGAATGCATTGTGCAGCGGGAAGCTCGCTGGTCGCAGCTTAGTTTAGGGGGGGGCAGCACAGGGACGTTAAAGTCTCCTGTGCCTGGTGGCGTGATCCCGGAGGTTTCCGGGGTCCGGAGCCTTAAACGATAATTGGGGCAGGGGTCGGTGGCCCCCAACCCAGATAACCCCTGGCCGGCTTTTGCTAATAATATGGCGAGGCCGGGGAAAAGGGGGGACAGAGGTTTGCCGCTGGCTCAGCTGCAGCGGAAGTGGAACGGGGTCACCTTGCAAGTAGCACAGCTGGTGAAGGCCCGTTTCGCTGGTTGGGTTATTATAAAGGTTATGTCAAACGGAAATGTTCTGGAATGTTATGTAAGTTAATAAAGCTGCGACCAGTTAATTCCCAATTCATGTCTGTTGTATTCTGTGGTGAAGAAAGGGTGGAGGGGCAGTTGAGGGGGTGCTGGTGAGGCCAGGGGGGGGGGGCAGGGGGAGGTTGTGGTGGTGGGGGAGGAAGAGTGGGGAACAAGTGGAGAACCGGGTCCGAGCTGCCTCAGTTATTGTAAGGCCACGGGGCAGGGTCCCCAATGGCCAATGGTAAACGGGCACGTGGCCTGGTGTGGGGACCCTGCGCACGGCCAGCGGCGTCGGCGGAGCAACATTGGGGGCATTTTTTAAACCCATTGGCTTTCCTATGAGTGACAGTCTGGAGAGCCAATGGGCGGAAGGGAGGCCGGGGCAGCGTGCAGAGGTTCGCGCGACGCCCCGGTCTTTTAGCACTCGGGCAGCAAGCAAGGAAGAGGTGTCGTGCCTCTGGCTTCCCACCCTCCCGCCCTGTATGGGAGGGGGTGGTGGGTAGGAGTGGGGTGTTGCAGCTGGTGGGAGGGCGGGATTCTGGAGGTTTCCGGGGTCCGGAGCCTTAAACAATAATTTTGGCGGGGGTCAGTGGCCCCCAACCCACATAACCCCTGGCCGGCTTTTGCTAATAATATGGCGATGCCGGGGAAAAGGGGGGACAGAGGTTTGCCACTGGCTCAGCTGCGGCGGAAGTGGAATGGGGTCATCTTGCTAGTAGCACAGCTGGTGAAGGCCCGTTTCGCTGGTTGGGTTACGCTAAACTGAAATGTTCTGGAACGTTATATAAGTTAATAAAGCTGCGACCAGTTAATTCTCAATTCGTATCTGTTGTATTCTGTGGTGAAGAAAGGGGGGAGGGGCAGTTAAGGGGGTGCTGGGGGAGGTTGTGGTGGGGGGGAGGAAGAGTGGGGAACAGGGGGAGCACCGGGTCCAAGCTGCCTTAGTTACCACTTATAGATCAAACTACAGAAGATACAGATGGGGCTTATGCCCAATGGGAAAATGTTGTTTTACTCACACAAAAATTAGTCAAAGAGGAGATGCATGCATCCTATTTCTTAGAATGTTGTAAATCAAAAATTAACCCTAGGGGTCTGCGGATGAGTAAAGCTTCTCGTTTATATCGTGATGAAGAAGGTTTTATTAAATGTTGTAACCGTGGCAGGCCGCATCCGGTGCCCTATGCCCATCCTTTCCATACCCCCCCCCCTCCTTCTCACTCCCCCCTCCCTTGCCCCAACCATACAAAATTCACAGACAACCATTTTCTTTATTGGAAGTACCAACCGGTCGCAGCTTTATTATATTTAAACAATTAACTTTACATACCAAAAACAGTTCTGCTAACAATCTCACCCCTAGCGGAGCGATGCCCCACCAGCCATAATTAGCAAAGTGGGGTCGCATCCGCTCCGGCCGTGTCCGACCACCGGCCAATTTCCTAGCGCCCTTTCCCCGACCTCGCCATGTGACTAGCAAAGGCCAGCAGGGCTTATCCGGTTCAGGGGCACCCCGCCCAAGTATATCCTAAAGGCTCCGGACCCCGGAAACCTCCGGGATCCCGCTTTGCACCCCCCCCAACTGCGACACCCCGAAAAACAACCCCCAACTCCATATCATGCTGAGGGGAAGGAGGGCGGGAAGCCTTCACTCCGCAATACCGCCGCCGGAAAAAGGGGGGGGCGAAGACCGCGGCCCCACTTTTATGGCAGCTCCCACGCCGGCAGCTCTAATTGGCTCCGCTCCACGCACCCTGCGGAGCCAATCAATTCAAATGACGCTGCCGGCGTTATCCACTCCCTCTCGCTTGCTCCCCCTCCCTCCTCTTACCCCGAAGCCGGAAGCACGGACCGGGACCGGGGCGACCGCCCGGTTACCGTCGTCCTTCTCGACTCCGCGCTCGTACTTTTATGAACGCTATTCTTAATAAGTGTTCTTTAGACTTAATGATATTACTGATTACTACTGCAAATAAAAAGTCAGAATTATTAAAGAATGAGTTAGCTGATAAATTAGTAGCCTTAAAAGAATGTGACAGGAATTTTGAGAAGATACGTATAGACTATGAGAGAAGCATTCAACTCTTTAAGAAAGAAATTAAAAATAGAAAAGTTTATAAGTTTATAAGAGATGAAGATGATTATAGAAATGGATATTTTTCTTATTGGAGTAAGAAAGTGGATAATGATAGGATATGGATCAAAAAGAGATCCTCTATTTTTGACCGTAAAGACAGTATTGTACATGATCCTAAAATAGATCATTCTCCAGAGCATAAGAAGAAGAGAAGTAGGAGTGAGTCTACAGAGGGCCTAGATCCCTCTGCATCGTTATTTTCCACTCAGGCAGAAGAAAGTAGGCCCCTTAAAGAGAGAGAGCATGGTAACGATCCAAGCAAGGACCATTTTTTCAACATGGACAAGTTTTGGAAAGGAGGTGGTCGGGACCCCTCTCGGTTCCATCGTTTGCGGTTGGATCAAGACATACACTACAATTACAATCAAGACAAAACACACAATCGGTACCCTCCGCCTCAGGACCAAGACAGATCGCGTACCCGTGCCCCACAAATAGATCAAGACAGACATTACAATCAGAATCAGGACAGGACATACAAACCATTTCATCACCCACCCCGGGGGCTTCACAAGTAGACCAAGACAGATATTACAATCAGAATCAGGACAGGATATACAGCCAATATTAATACCCTCCCCGGGGCTGCGGTCGCAGACGAGGAAGGGGAAAATGGAACAGGGATTGGTCCAACAAGAGGACAAATTGAAGAATATTGGATGCAACAATGTAATCAATATTTCTAAATACATGTTGACACAAGAAAAGGAATCACTGATGAATAAAGGGTTATGATTTGTACCAATGAGGAAGCCAGATTTGTTTGAGATCAATATAGATTTATTTAAGTTTTTTCGGAAGATCCGTATTAAACATTTTTTTAGTACCCAAGAAGGTAATCCGGCAGATGTTTCTATTGTTAAGAAAAGGTCTACATGGATACCCCCTTCACATACGGATCGTCTTTGAGCAAGTAGTCTCACAAGAGGTCCATAAAATGTATACTAGTTCAGCTCCAAAATACAATAATCTTTCTAAAGATTATTGACTTAACCCTCCATAGCCCATGTTCCCTGTAAAATAGTTATCTCCAAGTTATAATGCCCTGTTCAATGTAATTTCAGTTTGTTCAATGTAAACCGCACTGATGCAGAATAGCACGGTATATAAGAGAATGTAAATAAAATAAATAAATAAATAAAGGAGAAAGGGAGGCTATTCATTACAAAAAAATGATTCAATTATTATAAAACCTGCCGATAAAGGAGGGGCGGTAGTAATTATGGATAAGGACATGTATATAATTTAGATAGACAGATAACTTAGTGATCACACTTTTTATTTTCATCTCACAGGAGATCCTACCAAGAATTTAAAAAGTAAAATTGATAATATCGTACAGACAGCGTTTGAAATTGGATATTTCACTAAGAAAGAAAGAGATTTTCTTATAGTCCCCTCACCGGTTACCCCAACAATTTATATTCTTCCAAAGATTCATAAATCTCTTATAACTCCGCCTGGTAGGCCAAGTTTCTAGATTTAATGTTACATCCTTTTGTCCTTTCCATGTGGTCTTATGTGAGAGACTCATCTAACGTTATAGAAATTTTGTCTAATTTTCAAGATTTGGACTCTAATATCATTCTAGTTACCTTGGATGTTGAATTGTTATACACTAACATACCACAAGCTGAGTCCTTGGTTATTTTGGAACAGTATTTTCTTAAACGGACAGTACATAAATGTATTCCAACTCAGTTGCTTCTCACATTAGCACAGATAGCCCTAGGCAAAAACTTTTTTTGTTTTAGAGATTTATTTTTTAAGCAAGTTAAGGGAGTAGCGATGGGTTCCTCACTGGCTCCTGACATTGCCAACCTCTATGTATTTGAATTTGAAGAAACTTTTTTAAAGGACCATTTATATAAAGACAATATCAAACTTTGGATTAGATACTGCGATGCCCTAGCTTGGGCCCGAGGGCTTACAAGCATAGAGCAGCCTTATAATGCCCTTTTAAATAAAGCTTCCCTTGTTTGTCACCAGAAGGATTCTGGGACTTGCAGTTGGCTTACTTATATAAGGACAAATGTAGTTGTGAGTCCGGTGGTTTAAGGCAGCAAGAAAATTTATTTTTTTGTGGGATTCCAAGGCATTAAAGCTCAAAACACAAAAGCAAAAGGATGCTTCTCCAACATAAGAGTAAATCAGGTTAACAGAGGAAAATGCAACAAAAAGTCTTCTTTCACTGGGCAGCAGCTTTCATCCAAATAAACTTTCACAGAGCACAGCTCCTGGTGGTCATTCAACATAACAGGTAAACGTTTCACAGCTGCTGTTTTCTTTTCCAAACCAAACTTTTACTAACAACAGCTCCTGGGCTTCAGAAGCTCACATTCTTAGTAAAACACATTCTTGGCTTTTCTCAACTCTTTGCAGTCATAAGAATTAGTTTCTATATTGTTTCACAGTCTTTCAACCCTGTTCAACAATGCTCAATTCTCCTTGAGACAAAAAGAGCAATCCATTGGTGATATTTCTGAGTCAGATTCTGGCATACAAGAATCCACCTGCATCTCTTCTATGGATACCGGGTACTTCTCTCTTTCACCAGTTTTATAAACTTTCCCAGACTTCCTGTCTTCTAAAAACTCTTGGAACTGTTTCCACAGCAAATCACCCTGAGAAGGCACGCTTGTATTGGGAGGGTAAAGCTTCCTCTCTGCAAACAGTTTTCTTAATGCTTCTAGTGTTAAAAGCTCAGTTTCTCTGCTCTTATCTGGGTTTCTGTTTTCTCCATACATAAAACTATCCACCCACCTCTTAGCAGATGAAGACGTTAGGTCAGGCTCCTGGACACTAGCTGTAGCAAACCTTTTTTCTGCAAGCTGTTTATCTCTGAAAGTGCTGGCTTTACCTTGGGGTGGGTCTCTCAGACAACTACTGATTCCTTTCCTCCTGATATCTTTCAGGCCATGGAACTCAGCCTTCTGGTGTCTTTCTCCACTCCTTCCCAGATAGTCATTCTCTTGAAAGTTTCCTTGGAACCTTTCTCCCTTTCCAGGATCTTTCAGAGTTTCTCCTTCTTGCTCTCTCTGCTGTGTCTCCTGTGTGTGTGTCTCCTGCCTCTCTTGTCTCCCCGTCTCTCTCGTGTCTCTCTCTCTGCTCTGAATGTGTTTTTAAAAACCGTTTGCTGCCAGGCACTCCCTTGCCTTTGCACAGGTGTGACCAATCACTGAGCAAGCTTGGCTCCCTGTCTGAACTAGGGTGTGGCCTGGCCTTAGCAGAGAGCTGAGTTTTTTTCTTGCAAGCACTGTGCACAAGTGAACTGTCACTTGTTTTAAAGGGAAAAACAGGGTTTTCTTCCACTTCCATCTCTTCCTGAGAGCTCTCCTCACCATAATACATTGGTTTTATGGGATGGAACAGAAGAAGTCCTTTCTAGTTTCAATCAATGGATTAATAATTTAGACAATAATTTGAGATTTCAGTTAACATATGATTATCGGCAAATTCCTTATTTAGACTTACTTATAAAAAAGGAAGCTAAGCATTTGGTAACATCTTTATATAGAAAGCCAACAGACCAGAATCACTTATTGCACTTTAGTAGTTTCCACAATCCGGCACTTAAGAGGAATCTCCCCATTGGCCAATTTCTTAGGGCTAAAAGAGTTTGTACAAAGCATCAAGATTTTAATATCCAAGCAGAAGAAATGAAGAATAGGTTTGTAGCCAGACAAAATCCTTCGAAATACATTCATCAAGCATATAAAAAAGCTCAATCATCAACACGAGAGTCTCTTTTGAAGCCTAATCAAAAGAAATAAGAGGTCCATATGGTATGTCCTCTCCTATACTATTTCTCGTGATATTGTCAAAGTAATACAAAGAGAATGGCATCTCATTCAATCACTTCCTGGCTTTCAGGATATACCTCTGATTATAGCCCATAGACGCAATGTAAATCTGAGGAATTTATTGGTACCATCAGCGCTTACGGAATGTCCCTTTCTTTCAAAATATAAAGGCCAATTCCAATGTGGTCACTGTTCAGTCTGTATTCATGCATTACCAGTAAGGAATTTTTTTATTCATCCTTCCACTAACCAAAATTTTTTTATTAATGATTACTCTAATTGTGAGACCTCTCATGTTATATACGTCATACAATGTCCATGTAAAAAGCTTTATGTAGGGAAAACCATACGTAATATTAGAGTTAGGATTATAGAACATAGAAGTGCAATTAAAAGAGGTGTAATGGACAAACCTCTTGTAGCACATGGCAGGAACAGGCACACAAGGTATCTGATTTGAAGTTTTTTGTCATAAAAAAAAGTGAAAATGAATTGGAGGTTGGAACAAAGGTATATTTTTATGTTGAACTCTATGGTACCCAATGGGTTAAATTTAGATAGTGACCTGTCGGTTTTTCTCTAAAGCGTTTTTAGCTCCTGTAATAATTAGGTGATTTTTATTTAGTCCGATTTTTCCTTTTCACCTTAATATTACAAATTAATAGAGAGTATATGTGCTCCTCAGCGTTATATCATCATTTAGTAAGTATTTTGCCCATAGGATGCCTTTACACGTCATAAGTCATCACATTGTAGTTTTATATTAATGCACATGTGCCGGCGTTTTTTCAATCAACAAGAGAAGTGTGATCTGCTGCAACGCTGATACGGATCCTCTCAAAGAGTTGTTCGCTGATTCTACAAAACGTTTTTTAACTTTTATTTTTTATCCACTTCTTAAGGTATTCATTTTGGCAAAGTTTTTTGAATTCTTACTAGTGGATAGTGAAAGAATTTAGATGCTTCTGCTCGTAGCGCCGGCACTGTTGTTTTCTTTTATAAGCGGAGCCATGGTGGTACACACGGTTGTGATAGAACCTATGAAGTGTTCCATTGATCATTGAAGTCTTTTTTACATTATTTACGGATACTTCACTTGCATTTTTTTAGTTATGCTGGTTATCCCGGCTTTTAATTTAATTATGTAAGCTGCATTTTAGGTTTTAAATGTGGCCCGTTAGCGGGCTTCTATGTAGCGCTTGAGTTTTTATCATTGGTACAATATTAGACCTTTTTTGGTATGGGTTACCCTCTCCTTCTTTTCAATATGGTCCTTCTATTTTCAGTATTATGAGTGGTTTGTTTTTTCAATAAATTCAATTATATTTTGATATGGAGCCTGGCTGGCCTTTTACCCTTGGCATGTACGATCGGCCCCCTTTTTTCAAATCAGAGATCTTTGTTGTTTTTTAGGTCTCCAATGTGGGTATATTCATGCATTTGATATTTTGCCTCAATTTATTACTAAATTGTACACATTTATTTATATAGTGAAACACTTAATTAAATTAATAATTTACAATGGATCTGAAAGTCCGTTTGTGTGGTGCTTAATAATTTATTGATTTGTACTTTTTATCTTTTTAGTATTGCTCCCATGGTTTTAGTAATGGGTGCAATTTTTGAATATGGTTTTGACATCAAATGCTCGTGGGTTTTAATTATTAAATTGGCTCAACATCAGTGGGATCCCTTGGTCAAGATTCACTCCTTCTTTTCTCTTTTTCTTTTTCTTTTTAATTTTTAGTGCAAGTGTTTTATCCCATCTTTGAGGTAACTTTATATTCTCATGATCTTTTGTAAGTTATTAGATTGTTTACATTTTTTAATTTCATATTTTTGTTATTATATTTTATTATGAGTTTGTATATTAATGTTTTAATATACCATTACTATATATGTTAATAATGATTCTATTTCATATTATTTTTATTTGTTCTATTTATTGAGACAATTATACTGTCATTTTTGGTCTTTTACATTTTAGTTTCTTATGTATTTTTTAAAGATACAGTAACATTGATCATATGGGTTATAGCGTTCCAACAATTGTTTTAACTATTTATTTATATATTTTATATGTTTTTAATGTATGTATTTATTATTTTGTATGATGTTTCTCTTTGTTTTTATGACCCCAGTTTGCCATTTTACCCCTGAGGAAGTCTAAACGAAACACGGCCTATGTCAGGTTATATTGGCAATTCAAATAAAGTTTACGGTATTTTCATCTACTTTGGTCTTTCCTACCACGTTCTCAGGCTGTGCTGTTGTATTTGACGTGGCTCCTTGCTTCCTGTTTTAAAGATTTGCAGGAAACAAAATTTGCTGTAGAATCTCTATGGATTGAAATTCCATGTAAAAAGGGGAAGGCGATGGCGGTGGGGGTATACTATCGACCACCTGGCCAGAATGAACAAATGGATGATGAAATGCTCAAAGAAATCAAGGAAGCTAACAAACGTTACAGCACAGTAATAATAATGGATGATTTCAATTACCCTGGTATTGACTGCGTCAGTATCACGGCCCTAGATTAAATAAATTACTGCTTCTTGGAGCAGCTGGTTCATAAACCATCCAGAGGGAAACCATATTGGACCTAGTCCTTAGTGGAACACCAGATCTGGTGCAAGAGATAAGGGTGTTGGGGCCACTTGGCAATAGTGATCATAGCATGATCGCGTTTGATTTAATTAATGGAGGAGGGATGGTAAGGAAATACACAGTACTACCTTTTAACTTTTGAATGGGAGATTATGATAAAATGAGGAAAATAGTTAAGAAAAAACTAAAAGTAGCAGTTCCAAATGTTAAAGAATTACATCAAGCTTGGGTGTTGTTTAAAAATACTATCTTCGAAGCCCAGACCAGCTGTATTCCACGCTTTAAGAAAAGTGGAAGGAAGTCCCAAAAACTGCCAGCATGGTTTAAAGGTGAGGTCAGAGAGGCTGTTGTTGCCAAAAAAGCATCTTTCAGGAAATGGAAAAAAGAGCCAAATGATGAAAACTGGAAACAGCACAAGCACTGGCAAGTTAAATGCAAGGCATTGATAAGGCAGGCAAAGAGAGAATTTGAGAAGAAACTTGCTGTGGAAGCAAAAACGCATAATAAAGAATTTTTCAAGTTCATTCGTAGCAAAAAAACTGTGAGAGAGTCAGTTGGTCCATTAGATGATAGAGGGGTAAAAGGGGCAGTAAGAGGGGACAAGGGTATAGCAGAGAGACTGAATGAATTCTTTGCTTCGGTCTTTACTAAGGAAGATGTAGGGATGTTACCTATGACTGAAGTGGTATTTAAAGGTGATACTGCATAAGAATTGAAAGAAATATCGCTACACTGGGAAGATATATTACAACTATTTGATAAACTGAAGAGTAGCAAATCACCTGGATCGGATGGTATACATCCAAGGGTGTTGAAAGAACTGAAATGTGAGATTGAAGACCTGCTATTAGTATAACCGATGTAGGGCGGACTCGAGGCTCCTCACCACCACTCACCTACCTTCTCCCCTCCCCCCCACACACCTTTTTCCCCTTTAACAAAACACTCTGACACCATCCTTTTGGAAACCATCTGGTTGCAGCTTTATTAACCATTAAACAGATCAACCATCAAATACAATAACAATCCTTAACTCAAACAATAGCAGAATGATCTATCACCAGCCATATCACTAGTAAGGTGAGATCTCCTCCGCTTTTGCCTACTTCCTTCCCCCCTTAGCCCCGACTTCGCCATGTAATTGGCAAAAGCCAGCCAAGGTTTGTCCGGGTCGGGAGTACCCCACCCCCGTCCCAAGCTTATCTTAAGTCTCCGGACCCCAGAAACCTCCGGGATCCCACCTACACCCCCCCCCCCCCCACACTGCGACACCCCGACTCAACCCCACCCCCTTAAAACATTGGCGGGCGGTTGGGCCACCGGACCTCTCCCTCGTGCCTCACTCTCCGGACCACCGGCCTCCACACTAGACCCGCTTCTTCCCCCGATGTCTCATTGGCTCCCCATGCGCGCTCCCACGGGGTGGGGAGCCAATGAATTTAAATGATGTGCCCTTCGACGTCGCTCCTCCTCCTACCCCCCCGCCTCGCGCCTACCTCCCACTCGCCTCTCACCGCACCACCCGGTTATGGGCGGCCGGCAGGGACTCCATCATGCGGCCTATTACTAAACAAGGTAGGGCGGACTCGAGGCTCCTCACCACCACTCACCTACCTTCTCCCCTCCTCCCCCACACCTTTTCCCCTTTAACAAAGCACTCTGACACTGTCCTTTTGGAAAACATCTGGTTGCAGCTTTATTAACCATTAAACAGATCAACCATCAAATACAATAACAATCCTCCGCTTTTTCCAACTTCCTTCCCCCCCTTAGCCCTGACTTTGCCATGTAATTAGCAAAAGCCAGCCAGAGGTTGCCCGGATCAGGGGTACTCCACCCCCATCCCAAGCTTATCTTAAGTCTCTGGACCCTGGAAACCTCCGGGATCCCGCCACTGTGGAGGGTGACCTCACTGTCCCCGCGCCGCCCTCCCCCCACAAAGCTGCGACTAGCGAGAATCCCCTTGAGTTATTGTGAAGGCCAAAATGTTCCCGAGCCCTTAGAAGTAGGAAAAAAAGCACAATTTTACCTTGAGGGAGAGAAGCAGGAGGCAGGGATGTGAAACACAAAATGTTCTTGAACAGAAAAAAACTCATCTAGTGCCTAGCTATAAGCCACGCCCTAGCTCAGGAACAAGCTGTAGGGCTAACGAAGGCCAGCTGAGGAAGCAGCACGTGGTTACAGCTCAAACACGTGCAGGGAGAGTCCCTAGGGGATTACAAAAGGAAGAGAGCAGTAACAGGAGATATCCTAAGGTTGATGTTTATCCTAAGGTGGATGCTAATGCTGAGCAGGATCCTGACGCTGATGCAGAGGCTGAGGTTGAGGGGCAGCATCACAGGAGGAAGGGAGTTCTCAGGGGAGGAGTTACCCGAGACTCAGAACACAGCAGAAGTCCTAACATGCTGGATGGAGGAAGAGGAAGCTCCCGGGCAGTTAGAGTGAAAGGTATTTCCCAGGACAGCCCAGGGGAGGAGAAGGAACTGCTGAGACAGACTTCTAAGAGAAGCCCAGCCTTAGAGGACACTGTAGAATCTGCTGGAACACTCAGGGGAAAAAGCCATAAGCCAGGGAGGAATCCAGAATGCAGGAGAGTTGCTTTGGAGCCTGGAGGCAGGAGATTTCCTTCTGAGGGAGCCTTAAATGAGGACACTTTTACTGCAAGCCAAAGGCTTGGTGAAAGCTTATCTGGTACAAGGAGAACCGTGAGTAACCCTATGTCCAACAGCAAGTTAAGCCAGCTGCAGACAATAAGCCAGTTAATGAGAGAGAGAGAATTGCCAGTATATGCTGAGAATTCTAGAGGCAAAGCAAAGTCTTGCTGGAAGAAAATTCTTGAGCTGTTAGAAAGGGCAGAGCCTGGGTTTACCTGGAGAAGTTTAAACCACGATACACAAGAGTCAGATATTGAGGAAATGGAGACAGGAAGCTATCCTTCTGATATTGACTCTGAATGTTCTGAAATGGAATGTGCTCTGTGTCACAAGACAAGTTAAGTGTTTGAGCACTATAGAGTGTGAAGCTCAAACAACTGCATTAGCCAGTAAAGAAAAAGAAACAGGCTGGACAGTGTTTTAAAGCCCTGTGTGCTTTTTAGAAATGTTTCCTTGAATGAAGCCAGAAAGTTTGTTTGAATGTTGGGAAGTTTCAAGAAGGGCAAACTGGCATTTATGTTTAAAGGCTAGAAGAAGTGATGAAGCCTGATTTGTGAATTCTGGAAGTGACAGAAGCTAATTGTGTTAGGAGAAGAAATCCTACTTTTTTTCTTTCTTCTTGCCCTTGCGCTGAGTTTTCTAAAAGCTCTGTATGGAGAAGTAGTAAAAATCAATAAATTTCCTGTGTTAGCCTTAAGCCTCTCGGACTTCAATTTATTTGAAACCCACAACTACAGAAAGAGTGCTCGCCCTACCTTAGGCAACCGCCTAGGGTGGCAACAAAAGGCGACATTATCCATTCTAACGCTTCCTGCCAATCGTTTAACAATAAATCCAACCCCACCGGAGATAAATGTACCCCATCCCGTCCATACAAACCTGCACAGCCCACCTCCACCCATGAATGCATTATCTGGTACCCACCATGTGCACATACCCAACGGCCGATTTGCAGGTTGATCTTAGTCAAGTCCCTCGACCAACGCCGCTGGTCCTTGCAACTCGGCCGTGGGATAATGTCTGACCACAATAATATTACCCCCAGAAACCACTGCAGCACCTCCCCCAGGTCTTTTTGCATCGCTCTTATCAACTGCTTGCAGGTCCATGCCGACAAGTTGTTGCCCCCCAAATGTATTAACATCAAGTCTGGTGAACTCCGCAACCGCCTGTGGTGTCGAAGCAAAGGGAGCAGCTGCATCCATTGAAGACCATTCTCACCCAGCCATGAGACAGACACCACCTCTGGATCCAGGCCAAGATTAGCCCCCAAAGGCCGCAAAGCCACTTGCTGACCTGTCCAATGCACAAACAAGTGGCCAATCAGCCAACAGCCATGCGGACTGTGCCCCCTACCTGGAAAAGAAAACAAAATTAGCCTTCCACTCCTCCATTCCACCCCCCCTCACAAATGCACTTATCCCAAGAAAGCATTGGAATGCCATCTCACTATGCGTTGCACCTCCCGCTCCGACAACCCTGCCACCGCGGCACTAGTTGCCGCCCCAATGTGGAAGGAACGTGCAGCGAACTGATGTGGCTCCTCCCCTATCCACCTTAGCACCATTCGCAGCACCACTGTCACCTGGAACCGCGTTACCACACGTGTATCCGCGTGCACAAACAGCAAACCCCCCACTGCCGGGCGACCCCATAGGTATTCCCACAATGCCGACACCATGCATGTTGTCACACACCGGCAATCTCCCGCAACAATACCCACCACACGTGCCCCTGCTGGTCGGTCTTAGAGCGAGCCAACAACACTCGCACCTGCCCTCCCTCCACCTGCAGGTGCTGGAGGAGCAGCCCACCGCCTCTGTCCGACCTACCAGAGTCGGCTACTAGCTCGCCAGTATGAAAGGCCCCAAAAAATGCCAAGCAAAAAATGGCTTTAAACAATCGTGCTTCATAATTGGACGACGCCACCGAAGGTAAAGCTACACACAGCCGTACCAGCAAGTCATGCGTAATCGGCCGTCTGTAGTCTCGTGGCCTTGGCTCCACTCTATCCCATAATTGTTCTGGGACCAACAATCCCACTGCATCTGCTCCTGGCGCCAGTCTCCGAAACCGGTCCCACTGAAAACGAGAAAGAGCATCAGCCACCTCGTTGGTACATCTGGGTATATGCCATGCTTTGATTACTGCATTCAAGCGTAAACAAGCTAGCACCACCTCCCGCATTAACTCTGCCACTTGCACACACCACAGGGTATAATGATTGACCACACTAACCACCACTGCATTATCACACCACCACAATACCCGTCTGTTCCAAAGGCGCTCCGGCCACAACTCTAGTGCTACCAGCATGGGAAACAACTCCAAGAAGTCTACATTGCTCACCAAACACGCGTCCTGCCACGACTGCGGCCATCTATCCACACACCATGCCCCTGCAAAATAAATGCCCAGCCCCAGCCCCCCCGCCACATCCATGTACAACTGCAATTCCATCGAGGAAATCTCCCCCTCCATCATCACTGCCGTCCCATTAAAATCTTTCAAAAAGATATACCAAATCCGTAGATCCGCCCTCATCACCATTGTCACCCTAATACAGTGATGCAATTTCCTCGCTCCCACTGTTGCCCTTGCCAGCTGTCACAGAAATACCCTACCCATCGGTATGACATGGCATGCGAAATTCAAAGCCCCAATCAATGCCTGCAACTCCTTTAAATTTAACTTGCTGGAAGCCATCACGTTTGCTACCAACACCCGCAATGCCGCCACCTTATCACTGGGCAGCCTAGCTACCATATCCGTTGAATACAATTCGACCCCCAAAAAGGTTAGGCACCTAGTTGGACCTTCCGTCTTACCCTCTGCTAATGGCACACCGATTTCCTTTGCCACATCCATAAAACCTCGCAACAAACTCTGACACTCCCCGGACTGCGCTGCTCCGACAAAGAAAAAATCGTCCAAATAATGTACCACGTTCTCACAACCCACCTCCTGTACAACCGCCCAATGCAGAAATGTGCTAAATTTTTTGAAGTAAGCACAAGAGACCGAATACCCCATCGGCATGCATTTGTCAAAATAATACTTATCTTGAAACTGAAAACCTAACAAAGGAAAACTATACGGGTGCACCGGCAGCAGACGAAACGCCGACTCAATATCGACCTTCGCCATCCACGTACTCCCCCCCCGCACACCTCACTAATTCTATTGCCTGGTCAAAAGATGCATATCTCACCGCACACTGGTCCCGAGGTATATGATCGTTGACCGAGGTGCCTTCCGGAAAAGACAAATTGTGAATTAACCAAAACTTCCCCACCTCCTTTTTTGGAATGAGCCCCAGCGGGGAAACCACTAAATTCGGGAAGGGCCTCTCATCAAATGGGCCATCAATCCTACCCAATTCCAATTCCTTTAACAATTTACCCTGCACTATGGCTGCTAAGCGCTGCACCGCGGGCAAATTTCATGCTGTATGACCAACCCCCTGGCTTCACTCCCCCTACTACTCCCCCTACACCTGACTTAGCCGACATTTGCGTCAACCATAGATTAATATCCTGCAACCCCCAGGACAAGGACTGGTTCTCCTCCATTTTATCGTGGAATTTCTCGTCGTAGTTCAACCACGACCATCCTTCATGTGTCTGCGCTGCCTCCAGAATAGTATCCGCGTAGGCCAACAACATCCCATACTGTTCAGGATAATGATGCCCCCAAACGCTCATCAAACGCAAATGCCCGTGTCCAATTCACAGCATTCCGGGACACCCTTTTAACTCGCCCTGCCTTCTCGTCCTCTTTTCTCTTCTTTTTGCTATCGCCCGAACGCCTCCTCCCCTCTAACAACTGGAAGATATCAATATATCTCCTCTTTCGGATCTTACGACGCAGGTTTTTTGGTACACTCTCCCAGAGCTCGGAGTACGCCGCTACTAACGGAGCTCCCCCAATATGCGTACTCATCCCCTCCCCTCGACCGCCCACCTCTAGTCCCACTTCTCCGCTACTCGAGGACGAAGACGACGACAAAGATGAGGAAGACGAAGGGAATCCGAGCCATGTCGTCTCCGGCACGCATGCCTCCACTTTTTACGTGCCTTACCCTTCGATCCTGCCAACTCTCCTCTCTGCGCCAAAACCTCGCCATCGTCACCATGCAACTCACCTGACACCCTCGTGTCCACCGCTCCTACAGCAGGTTCCACCATCACGGCTTGGCTGTCCACCTCACCATGCTGCAGTCGCTCTACCGGTCTTACTCCAGACATGTCCACTCCCACATTCGGAACCACCGTCCACTAGCTGCTCTGCTCCCACCTAGCCACCACCTCCAGGCGTCGCTGGGTACAAACTCATCACTGGCACCTGTGAGGACATAAATGGAAACACTGGGGGAGGGACCACCAAATGCCAAGCCGGCTGCCAGGCCCCTAGCCACTCAGACCCAGATGGCCCTTGTCCCCCTCCCAGCCAATGCTCCCAGGACCCCACCCCCAACGCCAGCTGATAACCCCCTGGAGCCACACATCCCGCCACCAATGGGTGCAGCCCTTGTCCCCCATAACTGGGCTTCCCCTCTTAATCCAGAGCTGGTCGCCTCCCCTGCCCCTTCAGGGAACCTCTCCCCCCCCCCCCCGCCCGCCTCCAGCATCACTGCCCCTACACCCACCATCAGGCCGAACCAGCTAACCTCTTTTCCGCCCCCGTGTCCCCACCCACGAATGAGACCCCCATGTCTGTCCCCCACCCCTCCTTGTCCCACTCGGGGACCACGACCCCCTCCGCCCTCTACTGGCACCTCCAGCCCTATGCCCTTGTCTGCCTTTCCCCCCAGTTGCCCCCAACCCAAGAGCAGCCCCATCATCCCCCCCCCTGCCGGAAGACCCTCCACAGCCAGTGTTGCACATCTCCCTGTGGCTCTACCAGCCCTCCCTCGCCCTCTCTCCCCCCTCCACTGCCCCCTTTTTACTGGCATCAAGCCCTGTGAGCGCCTCCAATTTATTGTTTTTTTTTGGGGGAAGGGGTTGTAAGTTAACCTTTAATTTATTTCTTTCCTCCTGCAGAGCTATGAATGCCCCGAACACTTGCCTCACTGCCAAACGACGCTGAATGCTCTTGCTGGCTCAAACAGCATGTCTGTCCCTCAAGCACACGCAGTGAGCAGCGAGCAGCCAGAAGACTGTGTCAGCACTGCCAGCTACCCCACTGCACTGCCGCTGCTTCTTACTCTCCAGGTAAGCCATCTTCTGCCTGTCGAAGCCGCTGCTGCTGACTGCCAACATCCGCCACTGGACCCCCACTTTGGCCAACAGACCTCTCCCTCTCGCCTCATTCTCCGGACTGCTGGCCTCCACGCTAGACCTACCTCTTTCCCCAACTTCTCATTGGCTCCCCACGCGCGCTTCTGTGGGATGGGGAGCCAATGAATTTAAATGATGCACCCTTCGATGCCGCTCCTCCTCTTACCCCGCGCCTCGTGCCTACCTCCCACTCACCTCTTGCCGCACCACCCGGTTATGGGCGGCCGGCAGGGACTCCGTCATGCAGTCTATTACATCTGTGAACTATCATTAAAATCATTTCTAATACCTGAAGATTGGAAGATCGCCATTGTAACGCCAATTTTTAAAAAGGGTTCCAGGTATGATCCGAGAAACTACAGACCGGTGAGCCTGATGTCAGTACCAGGAAAAATGGTAGACACAATCATAAAGAACAAAATTACTCAGCATGTAGATTGTCATGGCCTAATGGGAGATAGCCAACATGGCTTTAGACAAGGAAGATATTGTCTCACTAATCTGTTATGTTTTTTTGAAGGTGTGAATAAACAGGTAGACAAAGGTGAGTCAGTTGATATAGTGTATTTGGACTTTCAGAAAGCCTTTTACAAGGTCCCTCATCAGAGACTTTTGGCAAAACTAAAGAGTCATGGGATAGGAGGCAGTGTACTATTGTGGATCAGGAACTGGTTAAAAGATAGAAAACAGAGGGTAGGGCTAAATGGGCAATTTTCCCAATGGAGAAAGGTGAATAGTGGAGTACCCCAGGGATCTGTGCTGTGTCCGCTGCTTTTTGACATATTCATAAATGACCTGGAAAAGGGAATGACGAGTGTGGATATCAGATTTACATATGACACAAAACTATTTAAAGTTGTTAAAACCCATGAGGATTGTGGAAATTTGCAAAAGGATCTTGATAAATTGGAAGGCTGGGCATCGAAATGGCAGATGAAATTTAATGTGGACAAGTGCAAAGTTATGCACCTAGGGAAGAACAACCCAAACTATGTTTAAACGATGCAAGGTTCCACATTAGGAGCTACCAACCAGGAAAACGATTTAGGTGTCATTGTGGATAACATGTTAAAACCCTCAAACAACACAAAAATATGGTTTGATGTACCAATAGGGACCACTACCCAGGAAAAAGATTTAGGCGTCATCGTGCATAACATGTTAAAACCCTCTGCCCAGTGTACAGCGGCGGCTAAGAGAGCAAATAAAATGCTAGGTATCATAAGGAAAGGAATGGAAAATAAAATAAAGGATATTATAATGCCTCTGTATCGTTCCATGGTGCGATCGCACCTTGAATATTGTGTGCAATTCTGGTCGCCGTATCTTAAAAAGGATATAGCGTTATTAGGAAAGGTTCAGAGAAGAGCCACCAAAATGGTAAAGGGGATGGAAGGATATCCCTATGAAGAAAGGCTAAAAAGGTTAGGGCTCTTTAACCTGGAAAAGAGACGGCTGAGGGGAAATATGATAGAAGTCTATTGAATGGAGTGGAACGGGTAAACGTAAATCGATTGTTTACGTTATCAGAATATCGGAAGACTAGGGGACATGCAATGAAGCTATAGGGTAAACTATTTAAGACTAATAAGAGAAAATATTTTTTCACTCAACGTGTAATCAAACTCTGGAATTTGATACCGGAGGATGTAGTAAGAGCTGTTAGTGTAGCTGGGTTTAAAAAAGGTTTGGACAAGTTCCTGGAGGAAAGGTCCATAAAACATTATTAAAAGGGACCCAGGATATCACTGCTTGACCCAATACAAGCAGTGTGAAACCTGTGTCTTTTGGGGAAACTGCTAGCTTATGTGATAAGGAAGCTTATCATAGCTCAGGTAGGAGCTATAGAAAAGATGATGTGACTCTGAACAAGCAACCTGTCAGTTCTGGTAGAAGTAAGAAAACAGAGTTTTCACATAAAAGACTACCAGTCCCAGAATGCACCAGGTTTCCAGCAGCCATGAGAGGGGCTGAAGTGAGAAAACGTGTGTGCAATCAAGAGAGCTATGAGGTAATCCCTAAGCACTCATCTCAAAGGGCAGGGCCTGATTCAACACAGCTGCGCTGTGTTAGGGAGGAGCACACATTAGAACAGAATAAGAATAGAGCTTATTCTACAGACAACAGCTTCAGGGGGAGCGACAGCAATGGCTACAAGCTCCAGCCCAGCTTCAGACACAGATACAGCAACGGCTACAAGCTCAAGCACCAGTATCACCTGGAGAAACAGAAGCCAAGCCAAGCGGATAGAGAAAGAATGAAATTCTCTGGAAGGAAGAGAAGAAAGGCCATTGGAAGGTCTGGGAGATTCCAAGGCAGTACCTATACTGGGAGGTATTCCAAATGCCAGCAGAGTCCATTGGACTGGAGTCAGCCAGAGGAATGGAATGGCAGAGATAGGAATCACCAGTGGCTACCTGGAAGAGAGAAGACTGCACGTGGAAAGGACTTTCAGACCTATGCCAGAAGGTATGTGAGAGTGGATCCAGTGTCCAGGGATCAAGATTGGAAGGCTGGACATCAGAATTGGATTACATACTGGCCAGGCTATACAGAGAGGAATTATGATAGCAGGAGAGGCTCAGGTATGAACACTGATCCAGACCCTATCTATAATAGAGAATGGCAGCAAGGGAATAAGCATTCTCATGATAGTGCCTTAATGAAAGACTCGTCTGTGCCAATGTATGATAGTGACCCTATGCTGATTGATGAAGGGGGAGATACAGCAGATGAAACTATTAATTACATGGACTGTTCTCTATCTAAGTGCTATTGCTAGCTTTCTGTGAGCAAACACATCAGCCATCACAAAGAAACCTAACTTTGTTCTTTATTTCCACTGCAAACAGCTCTTAAAGCAGGATTTGGGTTCACACAGTAGCAGCCAGCCAGCTAAAGGGTTTCAGCTGGTCAATTGATAGTAATTAAAGCTGCACCTGATTGTGTGTGTGAGCAAGGGAGAATCACTGCTGGGATCTGCGTGGAAAATAAGCAGAAGTTAACCTAACAAGCAAAGTTTATTCATTTCTTTGTGCCTTTTTATTTGGTAATTATTTGCTAAGAAAACATTAGCTAATTGCCTGACAAGCTGAAGGTTGTTTTCTGATTTGCTTTGTGACTTTATGTTATCCATTTAAACACTGCAAGCAAGTAACCTCATTTATATTGCTACCAAGCATATTTGTGCTGGGTGAATTAAACCCCCATCAATAAAAGAAGTATTTTATTGGCCTTACCACTGGTATCACAACTCAATTATTGTCTTCAGCTGTGTTTGGGAGTGAAAGAACTACATTACCCACAATACCTTGCAAGAATCATATGAATATATGCGTCGTCAAGATTGTGTAAGTTCTCACCCTAGGCAGCCGTCTGACACTACGTATGACCTAGATTGTCGACTGCTGGAAACAGGATACTGGGCTCGATGGACCTTGGTCTGACCCAGTATGGCATATCTTATGTTCTTATGAGTTTTCTAATAAAGGCTGTTTTAATTCCATCTCGCTCTTTTCTGTTGCCAATGTGCAAATAGTCCATTTACCCTTGTGTTTTTTTGAAATTTCCCACAATATACATATATTTACAAGACAAAGTTTTATATTAAAAAGTGTAGGGCCAATATTCGAAAGGTATTTACACGGTTTACAGTCCAGTAAACTCTGCAAATGCCTTTAATTGGGATATTCAATGACACTTACATGGTTAGTGACATTAACTATCCCCTTCTGACCCCGCTACATTCCCCGATGCTATGCAGTTAGCATCGGGGCGTGTTGAGGGCGTTATGGGGTGGAACAGAGGCAGAGATTGTTGCTAACCAGGTAGCAGCGATATTGCACTGCTACCTGGTTACAGACCTGCAGGTAAAACTTGGCTAGCTTTTCCTATGCCTAGTTTTACCCACAGGAGCTAACCTGATAGCAATGCAATATCGCTGCTACCTGATTAGGTTCTGCGGTGGTTTCCTTTGTGAGGCAAACCTGGATATTAAATGCTGTTGCCACAACATTGAATATCTGGGTTTAGGGGTTAGCGGGCAGGGCTATGTGCCGTAGTGGCGCATAGCCTGCCCAACTAAATATCGGGCCTGTAATGTCCAGATATGCATTTTTATAGGATTGTTCTGTGGGGGATGCTGTTGAGATGATTATAATTGAGTTTAATAATGAAAATCTTGGGGGGAGAGGGTGCTAGCGGTCTAAAAGCTAATTGCAAGGGGGACACAATGCTGACGTTGTCCATCAGGCTTGTATTTCTTCCCCCTTTTGTCCTCCCCATGTGGTTCAGACTGCAGAGGAAAATCAGCACTGCTGAAGCACACAGATTCCTCTGTACCACCTCTTCACAGTAATCCAGCTGCACAGTTCAAATTAAGGAAACTGAGCCAAACAACAGAGAGCTGTCAGTATGTCTAATCAACACGGCTCTTTTCCTGTTAGCTGGCCTGGAGCTTAAGACCACACTATTGACTCCCTACAGTCCCTCCCAGACACTTCATTCGCAGACTGCAAAGTTTCTAGTTATCCCACCTGTCTCTGCTGCCCGTATGCAGGCATCTCGCCATGCAGCATTTTATCTTTTGGCTCCATCCCTCTGGAATTCTCTTCCTTCCTATATACAGTGTGCAATGAGTCCTTCTACAAGAAATTCAAGATGCTCTTGAAGACTCATTATTCCAAGGAGGCTTTTGGGACTGCGCAGTCTAGAGTGGGGGTCGCTCTTGCTGGTTACTCCCTGCTGTTTTTCTTTCTCTTCCTGTTTTAATTGACATTCCTTTCCATATTTGGTTTATTTTAGCTATTGTACACCACTCGGATGCTATCCGGCCTTGAGCAGTATAGAAAGTTTTAATGATAATAATATTGTGAGAAAGAGTGAGGATCAGGCTGCATAGAGGTCCAGATCTAGGGATTCCCTGGGCCATGCTAGTTTCCACTTGGAGCTGAAGGGATTTCTGGCCTATACCATAAACCTCAGGGCTGTTTTCGCATGACATTTACTGGCTGTGCAGTCCAGTGGTCATTTTTTGCTGCTGATGCCTTTGTTTCCTGAAAGAAAGAAAGAAAGAAATACGTTGTAGTTTTGCTGGAAAATATGCTGCTCAATATTCAAAAGCACTTATCAGTGACAGTTGCTATGTGGATAAGTGCCGAGTCCATCAATTTCCAGTGGTATTATCTGGATCGTGCCACTGAAAATTATTTCTGACCACTCTGGCACGATCCAGATTGTTCTGGGGTGGAGGGAGGGCAGAGAACGGGCATTCTGCCTAACTATATGGAGAGTAGCAATATTCACTCTGCTAGCCGCATGATGATGCGGATAAATTTAGGCCAGCGAAAAAACTGTCTGAAATGTATCCGAATAGCTATACAAACAGCAGCTGAGTATCACCCAAATTATTGGTACAGTGATGGCACTCACTGTGGTATCCATATGTTCAGCCCTGCCACTTCTACGGATAGCAGTGTTGAATATATATAAAAATATGCTGATTGTGGCATTTGAATATTCATCCAATGATTTTTTTTTATTTTTATAAAAACCTAGTGCATTTTCTTTTTCAAAAACTCAATGAGGTATGTTAGTAGGACAAAGCTTGTCCACACAAAAGTGGTTGGTGATCAAAGGGTTGCTTCCTGCCTGCAGATTCGTTCCAGTGTATTTTACAGTTACCATGCAACTATTGGAGGTGTGAATAAATAAAATGTTTTTGTTCTGTAATCTCACAAAAACTTTGCAATCCTGCAGGACATGTTCAAACCTGTAAGTAAAACTAACAAAAATGAGCAGTGCCTAGCACAGCAGGAAATAGGCAATGCCTCATTACACACCGTACTGCTTCTAGAATTCAGTTTGCACTTCCAAAACACATTCTTTCCAGCTTTGCTAAAATGAAAAAGACAGAATTGGTCCCTCAAAGGTTCATTTTAATATGCAAATCTCATATATAGAACTCTCCAGATAAATGGTTGCAAAAACATTTCATTTTTACTTTTCTCTTTGCGGTATTTTCATAAAACCTTTTCACTCTTCAAATGCCAGACGTTTTACACAGCATCTGCATCAACACTGACATAGTACTATGTTTCGAATGACATCTAAACTTGCCGATCCTTTGTACAAATCCAGCAGCAGCATCTTGTAGCCACTATAAATCCAGCAGCATGCCATTTTGTTGCCGCTTTAACCTAGAGCATTAGAATTCCCGCATTCCCAACTGTAGCGACTCAGATTTGCATTTTAAAATGGATATAGTAAGTTCAGTGAGAGGAAGGTCCCACAAAAAGAAAATCTAATATATGAGTTCCTGAGGCTTAATATTTTTTGGATTGGATTGGGTGATTGACCCCCAATTTTTGTTTTTTAGTTATTAGGTGATCTTAAGGTTATTTTGTATCAGGGCGCTTATGTGGGATGTCCATGAAGGTTCTATTTTATGCCTGGTTTATAAAGGCAACATAAGTGCCTATGTGTCACTGTAAAAGAGGCTCCAGAACCAGCACTAACAGCATATGTATACAGGCAGGGCCAGTGAAGGACTGGCGGCGCCCTAGTTGTCTATCTCCATCTTGCCGTGCCCCCACTGCCACTGCTACCACTCCTCTCTAGGGCCAGCAATGACAGTAATTACAAGTGACCCATGACACAGTGCTTAGCAAAGCCTCCAACGCTGAATCACAGTTCCTGCTTGCTATCTTTGGCTGTTTCCATCTCCCCTATGAGGCAGACTTCTAGGTTATGCCAAACCAGAAGTCCAGGTCGGAGAGGCAGAAATGACCAAAGATAGCAAGCAGGAACCATGATGCAGCACTGGAGCTTTCGATAAGTGCTGCGTCATGGTTTCCTTCCAATGGCCACTGCTGCTGGTCCTGGAGAGGGGCGGCAGCAGCGGCAATAGGAGCCACCAAAGGACTATCACTCTAGGAGACTGCCTTGTTTGCCTAACGGCAGCAGCAGCCCTATATCCAGCCACACAATTTTGAAAGAACCTTTTACCACCACAAAACAGACTTTACTCATGGAAAACACTTTACAACATCCCCTAAAATGGTGTATTGCCTTCTGTTGGACTATTTACTATTTGAGAAAAATTACCCAACAAAACTAGAAGCCTGTAAGTCAATCAGTTTGGCATGTCTGCGATTATGCCGTCAGTGAAATAACGAAGAACCAACTTGGACCACTTTCTTTAATCATTTAAAATTCCATTTCTGTACCATCTGTGAACATTCCCCTGTCTTGTATGTTTACACTCTGTGCAATTTGATCAGCCTCAAAAGGGACCTTCTGCCTCTGCAATGAATAAACTTCCGGCAAGTAATTCCACAATGTCTAATTCATGCCTGCCCTAAGAATGTCCTCGCTCTTCTGCTAAATGAGCCAAGAAATATGAGAACATTGCAGTGTTGTAAGGCAATACACTTTCCCCAAGCAGCTCTGCTGTTTATACTGAAGAAATACTCTGGCTTGTGGTTTGCCATTAACATGAAAGCTATTTAGCAGCATTTGGAAAAAATACAAAGTAAAAACAGCAAAGATGTTGTGAAAAGCAGAGCGCTTCTTTTCTGATATATATGCTGCAAAGAAACTAAATGTAACCAACCACGTGACTTGGCTAATCTCCTCTGTACAGTACGAAGGTGGAGGGGACACAAAGCACAAAGTCAAGAAGATGCACCCGGGAATTCTGTGAAAAAAATGTAAAATTATGCACAAAGATGTAGAAAATTTTGTATTTGAAACCACTGCAAAGTATTTGAAAATGCTGCAAAATTCTGCATATTTTTTTAGCAAATGTTTGTGTAGAATTTCCATCATAAAGCTTAACTCCTCCTCTAGAGCAGAAATTCCAACTGCCTTTTCCCTCCTCAGCTCTCTAATTCCAATCACAGTTCTTTCCCTAGTACCCAAGCCTTCCCTGCTCTCCCTAGTTCTCTCACCTTCTAACTTCTAGCAAGATCCCTACTGCTGCCTGTCACTAAAGCCTGCCCTCATACATATACCCCCACCTCACCTCCTTCCTCCTGTCTCCATGCTCTTATCCTTATCTCTCCCTTACTTCTCCTTATTTCTTCCAAGGCACCTACCTCCACCTTTCTTCCTCCCCATACCCCAGGCATGCACCCATCTCCAACTCCCAGTCACCCAACTCCCATCAGCCCATCTTAAGAACATATCATAACAAATGCCATACTGAGTCAGACCAAGGTCCATCAAGCCCAGTATCCTGTTTCCAGCAATGGCCAATCAACAAGTATCTGGCAGCAGGGCCGTACCAAGCGTGAATCGTGCCCTGTGCGACTTGCACATTGGGCATGCCCCCCCCCCCGCCCCGCACTTCCATCTAGCCACTTTATGGATGGGGGCGAGAGATAAGAGGCGCACCCGATGTGCAAATCGCTAACGTGCTAAGCAGATCTGTCCCTCCCTGCTCTGATGCCGCATTAGAAGAGGGAGGGACCAGACCTGCTTAGCGTGTCGCAAGAAGGCTTAAGGGGCGCATTTCAGCTGTCTGCCGTTGCCTCTCACCACTGAGAAAAGAAAAAGTGGCAGCGGCAGACAGATGAAATGTGCCTATTAAGCCTTTGTGCCCTGTGCAGCCGCACCGCTCACACAGGGCTAGGTACGGTCCTACCTGGCGGATTCCCAAAAAAGCACACAAATTCCACAATGCTTGTCCCAGGGCAAGCAGTGGATTTCCTGGGTCCTCTTTAATAATGGTTTATGGACCTTTCCACCAGGAACTTGTCTAAATCATTTTTAAACCCAGCTACACTAATAGCCTTCACTACATCCTTTGGTAATGAATTCCAGAATTTGATTACACATTGAGTGATAAAATATTAGGCCTGAATTTCAGTTGGGCAGTGCTATGCGCCATATTGGCACATAGTCCTCCCACCTCACCCGGATTTTCCATACTGGGGTCATATGCAGCCCTGCCATCAAAAATCTGGATGTCACCGATTTTCAATGCTACATTAGCACCAGTGCCTTAAAGATAGGCGAGGTTTTCCCACACCTACACAGGTAGCGCCATGGCCAGCCTCCACTCCGCCCTGAAACGCCCCCAACACACCCCAAACGTTATCCACATAGCATCTGGGCACAGTCCTTTACATGGGTAACTAGTGAAGTTACCTATATAAAGAACTTTGAAAATCGGGCCCATTTTCACTCATTAGACTTTAAATAGGTTACATTGTAGCTTCATTGTGTGCCCCTAGTTTTTCTACTTTTTGATGGCGTAAACGACCGATCTACGCTTACATGTTCTATTCCATTCGTTAATTTATACACCTCTATCATATCTTCCCTGAGCCATCTCTTTCTCAAGTTGAAAAACCCTATTTTCGAAGGCCTTTAGACAGGTAACTTCCCTAGTTACCCTTGTAAAGGCCTTATCTGGGATTTTCAAAGGGCACCTACACGGGTAGTGCCTTTCGAAAATCCCGGATATGTCCCTAACGCGCCCAGACGCTATCTGCATAGCATTGGAGTGTGTTGCGGGTGTTTCAGGGTGGAGCAGAGGCGGGCCATGGCGCTACCCGTGTAACATCGATTTTCAATGCTACACGGTTAGCACTCTGTGCCTTAAAGATAGGCATGGGAAAACCTTGCCAATCTTTAAGGCGCTGGGGTAACCATGTAGCATTGAATATCCAGATCAGTCAGATAGTAGTCAGTCAGCCACTGCCCGGATATCTTCTGTGGTAAAGTTAAGTCATCCTTTAAGGTGCCTAACTTTTGCCACTAGCAAAAACCAGGCAGTTGCTGAATATTGGTACTGCCCAGTTATTGCTGGGTGCCACCTCCGCTCCACCCCTATAATGACCCAATTCTAGCCGGCTAGCATCAAGGCATTCAGCAGCAGCATCCATGGATATTCAGTGGCACTAACCGTGGTTAACGTGGTTAGCAGGTTTGCTCATTGCATTAATCATGTTGAATATCAGGACTTAAGATTATATCTGGTGGAGAACCTGAAGAAGGGATTCATCAGGCCTTTGACTTCTCCACTGGCGCTCCAATTTTTTTTTTGCTCGAGAAGGATGGATTCTTCCAACCATGTATAGATTACCGAATACTTAATGTCGTGAACATCCAGAATCAGTACTCATTCTTGCTCATCAGCAAACTGCTGGAATACCTCCAAGTGGCTCAAATTTCCTCCAAGCTTGACCTTTGTGGGTCCACAACCTCATTTATGTATAAAAGGAGATGAATGGAAAATAGCCATTCACACCCAATATGGACATTTTGGGCTCGATTTTCAATTCGGCGGCACTATGTGCCATGTTGGTGCATAGCCCACCTGCCGTCCGTCTAACCTGGATTTTTAATGCTGGGGTCATATGCGACCCTGGCATTGCAAATCCAGTTTGCGCCGCACAACCCAGAAGCCACAGGAGCTAGCTGGGTAGCAGCAATTTTCGATGCTACCCGCTTAGACCCTGCGCCTTAAAGATAGGAGAGGGAAAACCTTGCCTATCTTTAAGGTACATAGGGCTAAGCAGGTAGCATCGAAAATCGCTACTACCTGTTTAGCCCTTTCCTCCACCCCTGCTCTGCCCCAGAACGCCCCCAACACACCCCGATGCTAACCACATAGCATCCGGGTGCGTTAGAAACGTATCCGGGAGGCTCTATCCATGTAGGTGCCTTTCAAAAATCCCGGATAAGACATTTACACGGGTAACTAGGGCAGTTACCTGTATAAATGCCTTTGAAAATGCCACCCTTTGAATATTTAGTGATGTCCTTATGTAGTAGCTGATAAGAATGCAATAAATAATACCCGGAGTCAGGCAAAGATTCAAGCCAATTTAATGTGCACAGACTCAGATTGCAGTAACATTCAAAATAGTCTGAGCACAGAGCTCAGAAAAATGACAGTTTATATACTTTTCTTCTCCAGTCTAATACAGGCAAAACTCCTCATTGGCCACAGTGGCCCACTTACTCTCATCCAATAGACATCTCTGACCGGGCCCAGGACTCACTCCCCCTGCTTGGGTCTTACTAGCCACGGGTCAGCAATTAGACATAACACTAAACATAATACTTTTACTACAGTATATTTTGCTACTTCTGCAAAAATAGTGGAAGGCATATCAGAAGCATTCTTAACAAAAGCAAAACAAAGCGAGGCCAAACAAAGCAAGGTTAAGACGTATCTCTAGCCTTGGCTCAAAACACTAAACAATCTTCATAATGCTAGACAAAATATTCTTACACTGTTCGGCTTCTCTGCTATATTTTCATCCTAATTACGAGGTCAGTGCACAATCAGCAAAGATACAGTGGCGCGGCATTCTACTGAAAGAGACATCTGACTTACCTAAACAATAAACAGTACCAAGGTTTAATTCTCTTATCTCCAGGAGAGCAGAACATGTTATCAAACCAGAATAGAACGGAATTTCTTTCTAACAGCTAACAGCATTCTGCAATTTTCCAAAATCAGCAATAACATTTTAAAGCAGGAAAAAGGGCTTCAGACCTAGCTCTGCTACATACTAGGCCATCGCCTATCACATTCCCTCCTTTTGATTATTCTCACCCGCAAGTGAGGAAGGGTGAGAATCTAATCACACAAATAGCAAAAATATTTCAGACCATAGTAGAGGGATCACTGTGTGGTATAGGGTAATAATTCCATGAGACTAATATATGTGCCGCTGCCTTGCGGTCAATAGTACTATCGATAATAGAGTTCAGCATGCGCAAGCATAAGGGCAGGAAACAGGGGATGCATATGCAAATAGCCACAATCAAAAATACATTTGATACAAGTGTCTTTGTCAAATCATATAGCATGCCTAGTGTATAAGCGGAGGGGCAGGAGACATAGGAGGAACAAATGACATATATACTGTTCATCATAGCAATAGGCCCGTTCTCATTGTTCCATCGCAGTTCCCATAACAGGAGAGGAAAGATTCTGGCGGGGAGTTGAGACAAGTCCGGGTATTCCCTGTTGTGCAAATACTAGGTTTGCAGGCTGCACAGGGAAGTAGGGCAAGAGTCAATTCAATGCACCCCAAGGCTGCCGCCAGAACGAAGCAAGAATAAGAATTCATAATGGGCATAGTCTCTGGAAAATTGGTGGAACCGTCGGCTTCCACAACAGGTAGCAGACGTAGAGTTGATTGTAGGTCCTCAAGCTTCTGCCGTACGTAGACCTACCAGCTTTGTGGCAGAAGTAGGGCTGTAGATTCCTAAGTATCACTGTCCTCTGGGATGTCTCAGGTTCTTAAAATATCATAGTACAGTCTCTCAGGCTATTATTGCCTCCTTAGAGCAGTTCACTTTTTAGGAGATCAAAACAGTTGTTGTTTTTTTTTCTTGTTTTTTTTTCCAGAGCATTTGAACACAGTCTCGTAGAGGACTCAATTTCTTAACACAACACAGTCTATTTCTGATGATTTCAGCTTTCTCCAGATGCGAGGCTTACCTTTGGATAAACAAACAGTCTTGAAATAGTGCAGTTTCCGAGGGACCAATAAGTCTTAGGTCCGTGGCTGTTGTCGTAGGGTGAGGCGCAATGGAGTCTCAGGATCATTTATGTAAGTCCACGACCAAGTTCAGAAGCGGCTTCTGGAATGCAAAACTGGAGGACGTCTGTTCTCTTGACGTCCAGGAGCAGGTTGGTAAAGTTCTTACGATGACGGATCTTTTCTTTGCAGTGTGAGTCGCAACGGTGATGCAGGATTAGCGAGCCAGGTCCAGGGGCAACTCTCAGGAACTGTGGCTGGTTTCACTCGACTGTGGTGGATCCAGGAGTCGATCTCGGCCACTTTAACTGCTGTTGGAGTTGATAACAAGACGACATATGGCCCTTTCCAATACGGCGCCAGTGGTGTCTTCTTCTACTCTGTCACCCACACCGAGGCTCCAGGCTTGAAAGGATGCAGGGGCTTGGATGGGCTGATCTCGTACTCACGCATGAAGACCCTGCAAAACAGAACTTAAAACCAATAGTGCTTATCTAGTAATTTCAGATCCTATCTGTCACACATCTCCTTTTACTCTCTATACAATAGGCTACAGAATCTCAGAATCTCAAAAGGGGAAACTCCTAAAGACTTAGCAAGGGTTAAGTATATCCTATGAAGGGCTATAGGAAGAACCTGGGGCCAGGGCTGAGGACTTAACTACTAGATCAAGGGTCACCACTGCATATTTAACACAACTATGTCCATTAATGATGACAAGACTGCTTTCATCCACAAAGAAAGTTTTGTCTGGGCGGTCCAAGGGGATATCAGTTGAGTCTAGGCAACTTGAGCACACAATGTCCATTACTTCCAAGCAATCATGGTCAGGAGGGCCTGGACCGACGGGCAATAGGGTGGCTGGGTTTAGAGTTTGGCTGACACTTAATTGTAATCGAGGATTCTCACATAGCATATTTTGATATTTTAACATTCGAGCGTTGGTGAGCCAATGGCTTCCTTTGTGCTCCAGCAGGGTTAAAACAGAGTGTGGTACAGTAACTTGAAGGTTTTGTCCTAAGGTGAGCTTATCTGCTTCGCTCACTAAGAGGGCTGTGGCTGCTACAGCTCTCAGGCAAGGTGGCCAGCCTTTGGCAACAGGATCCAATTGTTTCATCAGGTAGGCCACAGGTCGCTGCCAAGACCCAAGAGGCTGGGTCAAGACTCCCAATGTGTTTCCACTTGATTCATGGACATACAGACGAAATGGTTTCTGCACATCTGATAGTCCCAAAGATGGGGATGACATCAATGCTGTTTTCAGTGATTTGAATGCTTTATCTTGTTCTGAGCCCCATTCCAGGGGAGATCATTCCATCCCCTGTGTGACTTGGTACAAGGGTTTTGCCATGAGCGCAAAATTTGGTATCCATATTCGGCAGTAGCCTGCAGCTCCCAAGAAAGCTCGCACCTGTTTCCTAGTAGTGGGGGTTGGGATGCGGCATACTGCTTCTTTTCGCTCGAGTCCTAATGTCCGGGTTCCTTTAGACAGGTGGAACCCTAAATATTTCACTTCTGTCTGGCACGGCTGCGCCTTGGCTCTGGAAACCTTGTAGCCAGCTTCATTCAAATGGTGCAAGAGGTCACTTGTAGCTTGTATTCAATCAGGTTTGTTGTTGGTGGCTATGAGCAAATCATCTACATATTGAGGCAAAATTCTTTTTCCCGGAATCACAGAGTAGCTTGACAAATCTTGACTGAGGGCTGCACTGAAGATAGTGGGTGAGTTCTTGAATCCTTGTGGTAATCGAGTCCAAGTAAGTTGCCCTCGCCGTCCTGTGGTAGGGTTTTCCCATTCAAATGCAAACAAAAGCTGACTGGCCTCTGTCAGGCGTATACAGAAAAAAAAACATCTTTTAAGTTCAAAATAGTAAAGTGAGTGGCTTCTGCTGGAATCAGTCCTAGGAGGGTGTAAGGATTTGGTACTACTGGATGTATGGTTTCAACTGCACTGTTCACTCGACGTAGATCCTGCACTGGGCGGTAGTCACCTGTCCCAGGCTTCTTGATTGGGAGAAGGGAGGTGTTCCAGGGTGACTGGCATTCTCTGAGAAGTCCATACTGCAATAATTTCTTCAAATGGCGATGAATGCCTTCAATTGCTGGTCTCGGGAGGGGATACTGACGCACATGCACTGGTTCTGCTCCTGGCTTAAGGGTAACAAGTACAGGAGCTATATTCTTTGCTAGGCCAGGTGGATTATTCTCTGCCCATACTCCAGGTGGGGCTGCAATGCTGGTAAGTATACAGGAACTTTGCTGGCCTGATTGGAGATGCACTATAGAACCGCTACTCTTCTTCTCGGGGAACAGTCAGCACTATCAATCCAGCTCCTTCGATTAGGAAAACTTCCTCCACATCATTCAACTAAAGTATCAGCAAGAAGAACTGCTCTCTTCTCCATCTTACATTCACTTTCTCTGTCACATTATCTCCACAATTCACAGACATTCTAAACAACTTAATCGTGCTGTATTCATGCCCGCAAATCCATCCCGTTCCTGCAAGTTCTGTTTTATATCTCCCTGGGACTGACTTGACAAAAACTGCATTTACCATGCACAAATTCTCCTGGGCTGCTGGATTTCATGGGGCATATAGTGAGGGCTGCCTGCACTATCTGGATTCCACTTCATGTTCTCGGGCGCTGACTGTGGGTGACTCTGAACTGGTAAAATGAATCCCTGCCTGCAGTGTCAGCGGTGGACTGTAGCCCCCACATGTGCTTGTCAACAGACAGAGGAACAATCTAGATAGAGTCCTTACAATAGAAAACTACACTTCTGCAACATGTTATAATAACAAATCCTAACAGAAAGAACTATAGTTCATAACATGACGACTACATAGCTGTTACGTATAACTGGAATAAAATTACTTGGCAAAAAACTAACTGCCAGCCGTAATCAGCTTGGCTTTACAAAAGAAATTACTTTCAGTTTTACAGTTTTTAGGAAGCAGAGATTCAAAAAGACATTCATTCTGGATGCTTTTTCCATAAAGCGGGTGGACATCTAAAATACATATACACATTTTCCTTCCTAGTTCGTAGGCTTCGTAGGGCAAAGGGAAAATACAAGCATCCTTTCCTATTGAAACCTGAGCCCTACAAGATTTCTGCTCACTTGATCTGCACAGGAATTCGAGTAGGAATGTAACCCTTTCCAGGCTAAGTACAATACTATCGAGATCCACAATTCTGACTAAACATTCTTATTAAATGATATATAATACATGACCATAGCAGAAGACACATCACTATTACAAAATATTGAATAAAAACAGGTATAATTCCCCTAAAATAAGCACTCATTAGCCCAGCAGCAGAACGTTGAAAACATGCCTTCATAGGGTTAAAACATTCCTCTGCACAAACACGTCTCCTGTCAGTTTCACTCTGCGCTGCAAGACAGCTGAATGAGAGAGAGACAGCTTCATGATTTTACAGTGACTCTAGGGGTTCGCAGTCTGCTTAACTATACTTTTACTATTACATATGCGGTAAAGTGTCACAAATTACCCAACGGAATATAATCCTACCCTTATACTAGAAGGGAAACTCGTGGTTTCAACAGATAACAAAGACAAACTCCCAACGCTTCCTCCTTTTCACAAGCATTCTTCACACAGACAAACATGCTAGCATTTTCCAAATTCCGAATTCCCGGGCTGACTGACAAACCAGAATTACTGAAACCGAAAGGGCTGATGGGTTCGCCCCGCGCACTACTTGCAGGGGTACTAGGATCGCCCGTGGAAGTTGATCAGACTTCCTTTACCTGTTACTGTACCAGAAGTGTCTCGAGACTTTCCCAAAGCTATCTGACTAAGAACCAGAAAAATCAATACTCACCGGATCCGGTAGCTAATGCGCTGCGCAACCAATCCCTCCTTGGGTTGAATCCTGGACCCCCCTCGGGTTCAAGGTGTTGGCCGGCCGGAAGCAGCAACCTCCGATACAAAAGGACCAGGGGCGCCAGAGACCCTCCTGCGGTCAGTCAGGCTCAGCTCCAGCCGGACCAAACCTGTGAGGCGAGATGTCGGGGCATATTCACTTGCATACCATCCCCCACTCGCACATTCCCGGCCCAACGCACCAGAAATATGTAGTAGCTGATAAGAATGCAATAAATAATACCCGGAGTCAGGCAAAGATTCAAGCCAATTTAATGTGCACAGACTCAGATTGCAGTAACATTCAAAATAGTCTGAGCACAGAGCTCAGAAAAATGACAGTTTATATACTTTTCTTCTCCAGTCTAATACAGGCAAAACTCCTCATTGGCCACAGTGGCCCACTTACTCTCATCCAATAGACATCTCTGACCGGGCCCAGGACTCACTCCCCCTGCTTGGGTCTTACTAGCCACGGGTCAGCAATTAGACATAACACTAAACATAATACTTTTACTACAGTATATTTTGCTACTTCTGCAAAGATAGTGGAAGACATATCAGAAGCATTCTTAACAAAAGCAAAACAAAGCGAGGCCAAACAAAGCAAGGTTAAGACGTATCTCTAGCCTTGGCTCAAAACACTAAACAATCTTCATAATGCTAGACAAAATATTCTTACACTGTTCGGCTTCTCTGCTATATTTTCATCCTAATTACGAAGTCAGTGCACAATCAGCAAAGATACAGTGGCGCGGCATTCTACTGAAAGAGACATCTGACTTACCTAAACAATAAACAGTACCAAGGTTTAATTCTCTTATCTCCAGGAGAGCAGAACATGTTATCAAACTAGAATAGAACGGAATTTCTTTCTAACAGCTAACAGCATTCTGCAATTTTCCAAAATCAGCAATAACATTTTAAAGCAGGAAAAAGGGCTTCAGACCTAGCTCTGCTACATACTAGGCCATCGCCTATCACACTTTGGCTTAAGAAATGCTTCTGATACTTTTCAACACCTGACAAACCAGATATTCTGAGACATTTTAAATCAGTGTCTGATAGTATATCTAGGCGATATCCTAATATTCTCTGAGAACCCAACTAATCACAATCACCAAGTCTATCAAGTAGAGCATCTAAGGATGAATATGTTTGCTAAGCTAGAGCAATGTGAATTTGATAAGAGATCTATAGATTTTTTGAGATATATTATTTACCCTGGAAGATTTAGGCTGTGACAGAGTTGCCAATCCAAAAAGATATCAAGAGGATCCAGTGGTTTTTGGGAGATGCCAACTTTTACCAACATTTCATCCAAGGTTTATCAAGAGTGACCACTCCACTGAAGGAAACCCTGAAGAAGGGTATCCCATTCAAATGTCGCTGATTGCAGCAGTGAGCATTTGATAGCCTAAAGACTCCATTCATATGGAAGCTGATACATCCAGAGGGGTAATTGGTGCTTCCATGAAGCTACATAGTAGTATATTTAAAACAGATAGGAAGAAGTATTTTTTCTCTCAATGTAAAATTAGTCTTTGGAACTCTTTCCTGGCAGATGTGGTTAAAGCAGGTTGTGTGGTTGGATTTAAAAAAGGTTTGGAGAAATACCTGGAACAAAAGTCTAAAAACTGTTATTAAGATAGTCCAAGAGAAAACCATTGCTTATCAGGGCCGGCATGACCCACTGTACAAACTGTTTGCTCACATAGGGCAACAGTCATGGAAGGGCAGTATGGTCAGGACAGTAAGCCAGCCAGACCCAACTGTAGGATGAATGGTGGCAAGCAATGGACAGCAGAGAAGCAGAAAAAAAGCAGCTTTGGGGCTTTGGAACCCATGTGCATGCAGCCCCTCAGTAACAGGAAGTTGCATCAGATATGCAGTATGTGCATGGACTCCAAAGCCCTCTGCGGCTTTCTTCTTTTGCAAATTTGAAGCAGTAGCAAGTTAGGCATCATTAAAGAAAAGGGGAAGCAAGGCCAGGGAAGATGAGGTGGGAGCCATGGCCCGGAATGAGGCGTGGCTCTATTACTGTATTTAGAATACACAAACATAGAAATATGATGGCAGAAAAAGACAATATGGCCTATCTAGTCTGCCCTTCCATATCAATTACTATAGTCCCTTTTTGTCCTTTAGAGACCTTCTGAGTTTGTCCCATGCTTTCTTGAATTCAGTTATTGTCCTCATCTCTACTATCTCCACTGAGGGACTATTCCATGCATCTACCACTCTTTCCATGAAGAAATATTTCCACATATTATTCCCTTTCACCTTCATCCTATGTCCCCACATTGCAGAGCTTTCTTTCAATTGAAAGAAGCTCTCCTCCTATGCATTTATGCTACAGAGATATTTAAACGTTTCTGTCATATCTCTTCTCTCCCGCCTTTCCTCTAAAGCAGGGGTGGGGAACCCTGGTCCTGGAGAGCCGCAGACCAGTCAGGTTTTCGGGATAGCCCTAATGAATATTGTCGCACCGCCGCCCTAGTGGCCAAGGGTGGTTAAGGCAGGTCGGGTGGACATGAGTTATTTTTCTATTTTTGAGTTTGGTCCTTGTATGCGGGGTCTGGGTATTTGTTCCCAGGACCTACCGTGTACCAATACTTCAAGTGAACACAAAGTCCGAGTGTAGGGAAAGAAAGGCTTTTTATTTCCCCTAATGTACAATGGTTCAAATAGTGGAGTCTACATCAACATAAAGAAAACCTTGCTTCAGGTAGAAAAGAAAATATATTCAGATATTGCTTTGTCTACTGTTACTTCACAGGACCTTATACAAATAAAACACACAGGCTTTGCTACTGAGCCCTGCTTTACACATCAGGCAGAGACTCTAGGCTTCCTGCCTGACAGTAGCTGCAATCCATGGCTATCTCAGGAGGGTCCTCATTGAATTCCACCTGCATAGGCTGTGGGTCTGATAACTGTGACTCTGTATCAGTATATTCTTGTGGAATACGTTGAGGCTTCTCATATACTGCTTGCACTAGCCTCCAGTGTTCTGGGCCTAGGTCTGGGCTTTGGTCATGTGAATGCTTGCTATGGAAGTATCTTCCTTTGTCTTGGTGCCTTGTATTAAACAGTTTTTCTTTTGATAAAAGCTTGTGTCTTGTCTTACAGACAGCTTGGTAAGGAGTGCACACCTCTGTTCCTTGTGCTCCCTGTGTCAGCAAGTTATAACGCTTATTAGAATAAAAATGTGGTTTACCTTGTTCTCTGGGCCTATCCCAGTTAGCTGAATCTTGAGGCCTAGTCCTGCTGCAATTCAGCCTTACTCGAGTAGTAGGCTTCCCACTGTTCAGCTGGCCTTCGGGTGGAGTTACCACTCTTTCACACCCACACCTTTTGCTCCTTGAATGAAGAGTGTTACCTCTTGTGGCAATGACTTCATCATCTCTCTGGTAACTTCCACAGTGTCCTGCATCTGCTGGTACCGGTTCCTCATATAAAACTCTGACCTTTGTTTCTCTCCTGGTAACTTTCTTCACAGTGTCTCTTTGCCAAGAACTCCTGGTATTCTGCTGCACCGGACTCACTGTGTCTTCTTGCCAGGAACTCCTTCCTCTCTGGTCTCTTTGCCAAGACTCCTTTTCTTCTTCGGCTTCTGCCTCTACTTCTGCTTCTGCCTCTGCCTCTTTTTCAACTTCCCAGCCTTTCTTAAAAGGAACTCCCCCTTTCCTGGATTGGCTGTTGGTCGGCATTACATCACCAGCTCTGGGGTGCGGTTCTCTAGGACCTGGAAGGTCTCTCTTGCTCCCCCTATCTGGCTCCTCGTAATGTCGCATCTGGTGTTGAAATCTTTTTTCTGGATTTAAAACCTTTTTTCCTGTTTGAATAGGCTCTGCAGTACCACAATATGCATGAGATATATATGCATTAGAGATATCCTGCCAACCTGACTGGTTTGTGGCCCTCCAGGGCTGGATTTGGAGACCCCTGCCTTACACCTCTGTCATTTAAGATTGTGAGTGGGCAAGGTGCAGATGTCCAAGACATCAAAAAGGTTAGATAGAATGTGTCACATTCCTCCTCACTTTTCACCACCACCAAAATATTGTCTATTAGACAACTTTTTGGTGGTGGTGAGAATCGAGGAGGAATGTGACACATTCTATATACCCTTTCGATGTCTAGGACATCTGCACCTTGCCCACTCACAATCTTAAATGACAGAGGTGTAAGGCAGGGGTCTCCAAATCCAGCCCTGGAGGGCCACAAACCAGTCAGGTTGGCAGGATATCTCTAATGCATATATATCTCATGCATATTCATTAGGGCTATCCCGAAAACCTGACTGGTCTGCGGCTCTCCAGGACCAGGGTTCCCCACCCCTGCTCTAAAGTATACATATTGAGATCTTTAAGTCTGTCCCCACATGGCCTATATCAAAAATCACTGACCATTTTGGTAGCCAACCTCTGCACTGACTTCTTCGTGTTTATATCCTTTTGTAGGTGCGCTCTCCAGAATTACACAATATTCCAAATGAAGTTTCACCAAAGACTTATACAGAGGCACTACCACCTCCTTTTTCCTGCTTGTCATTCCTCTCTCCCTGTGCATCAAAGCATCCTTCTGGTTTTTGCCATCACCTTTTCTATCTATTTAGCCACTTTGGGACATGACATCATTGTCATGTTTGTGCATGTGCCTGCGCACTGCAAATCCACATCTCTGCATGGCAGCATGGCATTACATGTCTGTATCTTCCTTTCCTACCTTATCGCCTTGTGGTTGTGGGGTCAGCTTGGTGTACCTGCCTAGACCGTGCTCCCTGTCAGTTGTGTGGCCTAACACATATTTCATGGCTGACCCATCTATCAGAGCACTTACATGGCTATGGTACAGTTGGTGGACACTGGACACATGTTATGATCCCTTTGTCCTGTCCATCTTACAATGACTTGTGCACAGGTGTTTGACACTGACAGCTATACATGTGCAGACATTCCGGCCAGGTATGTTGGAACGTCAACCATGCGCCATGTGTTCTCTTGCTATTGCAGTGATGATGCAGGCAACGTACTTCAATGCCGTCTGGATCACTCACAGCACAATAATCCCAGACCCTTTGAGATCATTGACCAGTGTGGATGTTTTATCATACACAGGATGTGTGAGGTGTCTCCAACGTTGTGCTGCTGCATTTCTGCCCACAGATGGTTTCACTAATATCCACATAGGTATTACATTTTAACACAGCTACATTCTTCACTCCCATGTGCCTGGCCAGTTGCATGTCAGCTCATTTTGACCATTGTGGCTTCTTTTGGGTGGGCGTTTCTACTACTTGGCCACATGCATGGTCAGGCTGGTGCCAGTACATCCCCACCTGGGAGGTGTATCAGGGACATAGCTGGCATTGGTGTTCGTTGGCACTGGTGCTGACAGTGGCGGTGGGGCAGATTAAAGATGCGCCTGCCTCCTTGTGTACACATCATCAACAGCAGAGATATTCATGTCATGGGGTGGAGGAGTGGCCTAATGGTTCACACACTGGCTTGGGAACCAGGAGACTAGGGTTCATTTCCCACTAGCACTCCATGTGGCCATACAGAAGCTATTGTCCGTAGCTAGTTCTACTGGCCTTGGACACTTGTATATATGCCCAGAAGTTACATACTGTTGCCTCTGCCTGACTTCTTACTATGGCTCCTTTGTTTGCAAGAAGCTGCCCATCATCTACCTCCTGATTCGCTGAGAACACCTCAGACTGCCTGGTGCCAACCAATCATCGGACCTATGACGGAGAATTCTTACAGAGAATAATGCAGTCTGCACTGGAACTTTAGTAAGAGAGTTGGGGGCTTTTCCCACCTGGATATAGAGACTTCTGCACCGGTTCCTTCCTGCTGTGCACTGCGTACCTGATTCCTGCGCCCTGAGCCTTCCGCCAGACGGCCACTACGTGTGGGCTAGGCCGTCCTCCAAAGGTCTGAGATAAGACTTTCACAGATACCTCCGGTTCGGACTTACTGCGGCTCGCCTGATGGGGCTGGAGCCTGCATTAGCCAGCAGCCGCCTCCTTTCACTGTGCTGTTCCTGAGTGCCCGACGGAGCTAAGGTACTGGCTTATCTCTCCTCTCCTGGATGGGCAAGGGGTTAGCAATATATTTCTTACTTTTCCTCAGTGCAGAGCGAATCAGTGACGTCTGGTTACTAATCAGTGATTTATTACGTTGTCCAATTGTACATCTGTACTATAACCAATTTCTATCTCATGTTTCTAATTAGCTATATGTGTGTGTGTATTTTTCTACCTGGTTGCCTATAATAAAGTCTAATATATATCTGCAGACCAGACTTCTTTCGTGGCTCATTGCCAGAATAACTCACCGAACTTTGGGCTGGGTATTAGTAGCTATTTCCCCTGGACAACAGAGAGTCTAACTTATTTTTGTGCTACTAATAATCCCCACATAATAATGAGGTCTCTTCCAAGGGATGAGTATTTCTGAATGTGCTACGTCTCTCAGAATTTGTGTAATATTTCTGAATTGTCCTATTGTGGTCCAAGCAGCTGTTTATGCTGAGGTTTGTGGCTAGAGAGGTGTCTATTAAGACGGGTTTGGAACCCACATTACAGGATTTCTGAATGAGTTGCGTCTTACTGAGTCAGCGTAATTCTAGCAGCTATTCCTGTGTTTGTTCTTACAGACAGTCTCAGCTATTGCTTAACGATGGTTCACACAGAAGGCTGGGTGGATCAGGTTTCCGCTCTCAGGAAGCGGAATGCTCTGGATCAAAAGGAATTGCAATTTCTGACAGCTTGTAGAACTGAACTAGCCGCCCAGACCAGGAGACTAACAGATGTCGCTGCTCTTTATGAGCAGCGAGAGAGAGCTCTGATGGCTGAGCTCGAGTCTACAGAGACTGCTCTAAGTGCAGCGAGACGGCATACAGCCGATCTGCAAAGGGAGCTAGCTGTTGCACGTCAGGAATGTGGGCAGGAAATACAGAGAGTTAACCTAGAAATCCGGCAATTAAGAGCTGATTGTTTTGACTTGGCCTATGAGTCCACCTCTCAGAGTAATGAGACAGAGTACAGGGATAATTTGATCCCTCTAGGCTTCTCGAATTACCAGAGGGTAGATGACAGCAGTTTGCCACTGGAAACCCTGCCCAGTGTTGAAAGGCAGCTTTTCCAGAACAAAATCAGTTCTCTCCCATCAGCGCATGAGCACAGGAGAGAAACAGGGCGGAGTGAAACAATCTACTCTCGACCCCTCCCCATACAGGGAGCGGTGAGGGGGGGTGGGAAGTCCCCCTAGTGATGGCAAACTGTACCAGCAGCGACCACCAGCGGGAGCTGAAGGCAAGCAAAATCCTCTATGCTCCCGTGTCCTGCAAGGAAAACAAACAAATGAAGGTGCTTCTGTCGCCCAATTACAAATTATCAAGACCTTGCGGAGCATGGTCACACCTTTTGAGAAAAATGGTCGTGCCACCATAAATGAACATTTAGCTGCAGTCAAAGATGCCTTTCGGGCACTGAACATTACCAGGGGGGAGGACATGGTTCTGTATCTTCCATGGTCCTTTGATGTACCTTGTCAGCAATTTATTCGGGCCATGGCAGACGATGAAAAGAAGGACATCGTCATCTTTGAACAGGCACTAAAGAAACATTATGGGCCATACCCTGATGATATCGCTGCAAAGCAGGCAGCATTTAGTATGACTCATAGGGAAAATGAAACACCCCGAGAGTTTGCTTACAGACTTAGGCAGACCTTCTTCCAGAGTGACCCTTCTTGGGAAACGATAGAGCACCATCAGGAGTTTCGTAATCTTTTCTGTCAGTTGCTCCTTCCATCCATTAAGCCTTATATGTCTGACAAGCGTCACGAACCCCTGTCACGTGTGATAGAACATGCTGAGTGGATTTGGGAAGCTGTTCCCAACATGAGAGCAACCAATACTGGCAGCACAGTAAGGGCTCCAAGCAAAGCCAAAGAGCCAAAACAGTGTGTTAGTGCTGTAAAATCTACCCTTTCGTTGGAAAATAACTCTTCTCTTTCTGCTCCACAGAATCCTCCCAGGCCACCCCAGAATAACCAGTCATCTGGGTCTAAGCAGCGCTCTGGGAATCAGCGTTTCGCTCCACAGAACCGGAACTGGGAGAGAAAGCCCGGTTTTGACAAATTCCAGGAGCTGGAGAAGAGAATAAGCGAGTTGACAGATATGATGAAGGCTACCATTGCATTCAGCTCCTCACAGGAGGCTTCTGCTAGTAGTGCGCCACCTAAGCCACGAGCAAAGCCTCAGAAGCCAGAGGAGGAACTGGTTGACTCCTCTTCCCCTTCTAATGCGACTGAATGACTAACCGACTTTGTTTCTGTCCCACAGGTCACTATTGCACAGGTGCAGCCAGCTGGAGATGCCACCCCAGGGACACAGAGTGACAGTCCCGCAATGGACAGCGAGGGTCCAGCCTTCGACACCATCAGGAAGCACAAGTACTTTCTGGGTAAACTCAAGCCAAAAGGACAGAGGTACACTGTTCCTGTTACAATTCAGCAGGCATTTCTCTGTGAGGGCCTGATAGATTCCGCCTCTGAGGCTACCCTGATTACCTCGAGTCTCTTTGATAGACTCACTGCTTCCTTGGAGAGTCAGAGGACCCTACACGTCACACCCAGTGATTTGTCACTCGCAGCTTATGGGCATCAGCCCATAGAGTCAATGGGGCAAGTCTGGCTTAACCTCCAAATTGGAAAATTACAGGTGAAACATCCTGTCATCATTACTAAGTGCCCTGGGGAAGAATTCTTGATTGGCAATGAGCTCCTGAAACGGTTACGCCCCATCCTGGACTATGTCCAGGAAGTGATCTGGACACAGGTCACACATCCCATACCTTATGCTAGGGTAAAACATGACAGCAGAGTCAGTGGTCCTTGTTCGGTGGAACGCACAAACATGTCCATCAGGATTAATTTCCAGAGGTCAGCTGATCCCCAAATCCTTCAGCTCCAGTATGAAAGGGCTGGAGATGAGGATCAGGGCATCAGCGACGTGGTTGCCATTTGCAGTAGGTTCAGTAGCTAACATTGTCCTTGATACTGACTGCCTGCAGATATTCCTGAAGGAACCTGTGGAAGGTTGTGAGGTGCAAACCCCTCCTCCATCCCATCCCTGCCTAGATCACCCTAGGAGACTGACGGACATATTCTCGGCTGAGAAAGGTCCCTTTATATATGTGCAGGTGGGCATGTCCCAAAAGGAAACGGCCTACCTATTACCCCACTGTGACCACTCCCTCATCAGTGAGACTCTTTTCTATCGGCTCAAACAACAGCTTACCCTTGATTGGGTAATGGGAGCGAAGACTTCGTTCCAAGTGCCTGGGGAAGGGCTCAAGACATTAATGGGCTACTGCAATCTCCCCTTACAAGTTGGGGTCAAAGGTTTTCGGCACACCTTCTCCGTCATCAGAGGACTTGAGGTGCCCCTCTCCTTAGGCTCAGATTGCCTTGTTCGACTGGGAACTTATGTGGATTTCGTGAACAACATCCTCTGGAGTAGGATGGATGGAGATCCGGTGGATTTCTCTGGTGCCCGCTCATCCCTACGGGCTGGTCAGACTATTCCTCACGTCTGTGAAGTGGTCAGTGCAGAAGACATCCAAATACCTGGGAGGGTACGGGATTGTCCCCTGCCGATACAGGTGACCCGAGGACATGTGGTCTCAGACAACTTGGTCTTCTTCAGTCCAAATTCCCATTTTGAGGAGCTGGGCCTAGCCATGGGTCCCATACCCTGCATGGAGGCCACAGCTCCCTCTTTACACTTATTGCTCACCAATCCAAACCCAGATCACATTCACCTTGTGAAGGGCGAACCACTGGGATTCCTAGTGGGGGAATCGTTCCCAAGTGTGGAATTGAGTCTCCAGATTATTGGGGAAGCCCCTGTTTCCTGGAACATCTGTGAAGGGGGGGGGGACCCCTGCATGTGTACGATCCTCACCTTACAGTTTGTCTGGCCACATAGTGCTGTGACCTCACAGGTGGACCTCGAGTCTGACCATCTGATTTTGTCAAGTAAACTCGATGAGGCTGTTAGTTCCCTCACCCACCAGGGGGGGGGAGCCCCATGCTGTCCAAGCCATCCAGGTCTCTTCTCTCCAAGATGAGATTGAGGAGAAGGTTGAAATACCCTCAAACAAACCTGTTCTGGGATTTGCCGAAATGGTTGCGGGAAAACTTGCTGAAGCAGACGCCTGCACTGATGAGTTAGAAAAGGCCCAATTAAAAGAACTGCTGTACCGTCACAAGGACCTGTTTGCCACTGACACCTATGACTGTGGTCTCACCGACCTACATGTCACCCGTATTCCTACGGATCCCAACAGTAAACCTGTCTTTGTGAGGCAGTATAAAATCCCATTGGCCTCCTATGAATCCGTTCAGGAAATCATTAATTCCCTGGAACAAAAGGGAATTATACGTCAATGCAACAGTACTTACAATGCCCCACTGTGGCCTGTCATCAAGAAGGATTCTAGCTGGCGCTTAGCTTTGGACTATCGCCAGCTTAATAAAAAGGTACCTCTATCCAGATGGCCTATGGCACATCTGGAACAGAACTTAGCCACCATCAAGGGTGCAAGGTACTTTACAAGCCTGGATCTGGCCTCAGGATTTTGGACTATACCTGTCCATCCAGAAGATCAGCATAAGCTGGCTTTTACCTTCGGTAGGCGACAATATACTTGGAATCGGACACTGTTTGGTTATTTGAATGCCCCAGCAGACTTCAATATTTTCCTGCATAAGGCTTTGCCTGATGCTGAGACTAGAGGCACCCTCGTCTATGTAGACGACATTCTGGTGAAGAGCGCCAGTTTTACTGACCATTTGCAAGAAATAGAGCATGTTTTCCAGCAACTGAAAGCTGCGGGAGCAAAGCTGTCCTTGTCAAAGGGCCAATGGTGCCGGAAATCCCTCAATTATTTGGGTTACGAAGTTTCTGCTGAGGGACTGCGGCCTCAAAGGAAGAGAATTGTGGCCTTGCAACAACTCAAACGTCCGACCAACGTGAGTGAGCTGTGCTCATTCTTGGGCATTTGCAATTATTCACGCCAATTTGTGGATCAATATGCGGAGATTTCCCGACCCCTGGTCAAACTCCTCAAAAGAGATGAACCTTGGGCATGGAATCCCGACCAAGAGGCAGCTCTAGAAGAGCTGAAGGCAGCTTTGAGTCGCGCTCCCTGTCTTGCATATCCAGAGAGTGGCAGAGAATTCTTCGTGGAACTAGGTTTCACCGATCACTCTATGAGTGCTGTTCTGTACCAGATGCATGACACAGATAGGAAAGTTATTGCCTATGCCAGCAAAGCTTTAACGGAAGTGGAGAGGGGATACTCTGACTGTGAGAAATTCTTGTTGTCCACAGTCTGGGCCCTCCAATATTTCTGCAGTTATATCCAAGGTGAGAGGCTGGTTGTTGAGACTCATCACCAACCCATCAAGTTCCTAGGCAGTGATCGGATTAAATCGGGACAAGTGTCAAACAGTCGCATTGTCTCCTGGACCTTAGCACTTCAGGGCTGGCCCCTGGAGATCAGGTATGCTCAAAACCGCAAGGATGCCGCCGCACAGGGCCTGGCTGAATTGCACGATTGCACTGCCAGAGAACCTTTAGTGGGTAATTTAGACACCGAAATGGAGTCATGTACGCCTGAGCCTTCTCGTCATCGTCCTTATGATGAGAACCTCTGTAAAGGCTACCCCAAGGTGTATGTGGACGGTTGTGCTTACCGTCGAGAGCCTGACCATGAACTGGTAGCAGGTATAGGTGTAGTTTGGAACCAGAACCACCCTTGTGAACCCTTCAAGTACCGTCTGGGTACCAAGACTAATCAGTATGCAGAGCTAGCTGCAGCCCTGGCAGCTCTCCAGTCCGCTGCTCAGGGAGGGGTTCACACCCTAACCATCTGTACTGATTCAGACTACGTCCGACAGAATTTTGTTTCCCACTTACCTATTTGGAAATCTAACAATATGCTGAATTCCAAAGGGAAACCTGTCAAACATGCCGGATTGATTCTGGCCTTGGACAAGGTAGCTCATGAAAATGACATGACCATCTACTGGAAGAAAGTGAAAGGTCACTCCCGTGTTGATAATCCTGACAAGATTGGAAATGATCTAGCTGATCAGCTTGCCAAGGAGGGTGCTTTCTCTGGAGACCTCTGGCAGTTGGAGGCCCCCGAGACTAATGGGCTTCGAATGGTGACGGCGGTTACCCGGCGACAAGCTCAATTATCCACCATGCCCCCTGTGGTTCAATGGTGTGGCGAGAGCACAGATCTCGACCTCGTGCAAGCCCAGAAGCAAGATCCTACTCTTGGACGTTTCTACCTTTTTCTGCAGAACCCCCAGGAACACCCATTAACTCTGGAGGATTGTCAGGACGATGAGGAACTGATGATCCTCTACATCTCCAAGGACATGTTCCATCTCCAGAAAGATCTGTTGATACGGACGAGTAAGCATGGTATTGTGCAATGGGTGGTACCTCGGGCCTTCCGAGGAGTTATGTTAAAGCACGCTCATGATGAACCTTGTGCCGGTCATAGGGGTGACCGAATAACCTATGAAATGTTGAAACAAGTGGCCTACTGGCCCCACATGTACCAATATGTCCAATTGTATACTAAAGGTTGTCTGACCTGTTGCAGATTTCAACCTGCAGCTCCTTCTCATAGAGCCCCTTTGAGAAACAGAGGTCTGACCATGCCTTGGTCTGATCTCCAGATTGATTGGATCGGCCCCGTGCCCCGATCCTCTCGAGGCAACAAATATATGTTGACAGTTACCTGCTTATTTACTAAGTGGGTCGAGTGCATCCCTGCACCCAACTGTACCGCCGAGACCACGGCCACCTTGTTGTTAAACCATGTTTTCAGCAGGTGGGGCCTCCCCATGCGAGTGGAATCCGACCAGGGTTCTCACTTCACGGGACAAGTCATTAAGCATCTGTGGAAGGTACTAGGTGTGAAGGCCAAAGTCCACATTGCTTATCGTCCACAATCCTCTGGACAAGTGGAGAGAGCAAACAAAACTATCATCAGTATCTTGAAAAAGTATGTTTCTTCCTCTGGGAAGGACTGGGACATCAAACTGCCCTTGGTCCTGATGGCTATCAGAGCCACGCATCATCGTGCTACTGGTGTGTCCCCTTTTGAGATGATGACAGGTAGGGACATGGTTTTACCCCTTCATCTTCTTTACAGGACTAATGATGTGAATCTCGCTGCTGCTACAACTGCTCATGAATATGTTGCCCATTTAAGACAACACTTGCAAAGTGGGTAGGAAGGCCTACTATGATTTGAGGACTACCTCTAAAGAGTACCAGATTGGCGATAAGGTATTCTACTACAATTTTGGTAAGAATAAGGTCAAAGACTAAATTTCTACCTAGCTGGAACGGTCCATTTCCTATTGTGGATAAAGCCTCCCCTGTTGCTTATCAAATTCAAATGAAGTCAGGTACTGCGAGGGAAGGCTCCCTTAAATGGGTCCACATTAATCAGCTTAGACCGTGTCATCCCAGTAAGCTCCTTCCTGAAGAACCTCTTGCTGAAGTGAGTGATGCTAACCTTGAGGCGGGATAGCCTGTTTGTTTTCTTTTACAGATGGAGTCCCGAACTTTGAAGGTCCTGTTCCTGATTTTGATGTTAGCGGGATCCGAGGTTGCCAGATTGATTGAGCCTGGCCCACTTTCTGGTGTCATGCTACAGGATGCGCCTGGTTTCCTGATTACACAGTCCCAGACTGTCACACAGAAAGTCTTTGTGTCCCTAGATCCCCGACATATTTTACAGAAACCTTTTGAATCGTCTGTTGTACGCACCACTAATATACAACAGTACCTAATCTCGGCATGTGCCAACGCTCTAAAGACATTCATTGGTTGTGTCCTGGTAAACCTTTCCTGAAGGACACTTCTACGGCTCTTTGTGGGTTGTCTGCTGAAAATGTGAAAGAACAATGTAAAGTTACCATGACCAAGTACGATGACTTTTCAGAGACAAAAGTTGCTGTTGTCAACAATGTTTGGCTGGTTAGTACCCCTTTGAGTGAACTCCTGGTCACCATGAATAAACATGACATTCATAATAGAGTTCCTCTACCCTGCAATGTTTGCTTGATTGATGTTCCCAAGAACTCCATTGTTAATGTTGGTGGAGTTTCCTTGTTTTATCTAGATGCTGACCCTGTTTCAACAGAGCTCCAGATATTGGATGTGTTTCGCGGTCATGAGATTGACTTCACTGCAGCCTTGACCTATCTTTTGGACTATAAGGACTCTCACACAGTTGGACTGTCTATTGACCAGGACGACCTTGCCATTGCTGATTATAACTTTGATTCACGTGATGTGGACATTTTACAAACTGATTTTATGTCACATGTCATTGTTCCTGGTCTTTTCTTTCTGTTGGTGCTCCAGTTCCTCATCTCTTTGTATCAACAGCGACAGATTCGTACTCTTCATCGCTCTATGCATCCTGCACCTCTGCTGCCTGCCATGCGTCTGCAGGATTTGCTGGAACGTCACACTTTTGAATAAGTGTCACCATTTTCTTTGAAAGTTATCCATTGCTCTTGATTGAGTTGTGTTTTTTCATAGATAGCATGTGTTTATTTTACTAACACAGTTACACATGGCTTCTCATTACTTTTGAGTGTTCCCCTTGGTGTTACACTAACACATTATATTGCTTTATTGATATGCCTATTTGGTTAAGGTACACTATCTACTCTTGAGTTTGAAGTTCACCTGCCTTATTTTCATTGACTTGACTTGACTGTATCTATGTCATTTTATTTTGACTTCTTTTATTGCTTCAGAGTATTCACTGTATTATTCCTCATGCCGTATTGCTTTCATGCATCTTTTGTGCTTGAAGTATTATCCGCTTATCATGTATTAGTCAATCATTTGTCATTTGGTTCTGACCTGCACGGTAGTACTGCTAGTTAGGCTTTGTACGATGGAGTGTACTCCCTTGTAGCATCCTCCATCTTACAAGGGGGGGGGAGATGTAGGGCTGGTACCCCTGAAATTCTACATGCAAATCTCCGGCCTGCTCAGCAACTCAGGCCTGAACCAAACTGAACAGACAAGATGGATTCTTCACTACACTTTTGCTGTGTTCAGCTACTAACCTGACCTCCAAGCAACTGCTGGCGCAGCGTTTCTAAGTGTACATACAGAAGCTATTGTCCGTAGCTAGTTCTACTGGCCTTGGACACTTGTACATATGCCCAGAAGTTACATACTGTTGCCTCTGCCTGACTTCTTACTATGGCTCCTTTGTTTGCAAGAAGCTGCCCATCATCTACCTCCTGATTCGCTGAGAACACCTCAGACTGCCTGGTGCCAACCAATCATCGGACCTATGACGGAGAATTCTTACAGAGAATAATGCAGTCTGCACTGGAACTTTAGTAAGAGAGTTGGGGGCTTTTCCCACCTGGATATACAGACTTCTGCACCGGTTCCTTCCTGCTGTGCACTGCGTACCTGATTCCTACGCCCTGAGCCTTCCACCAGACGGCCACTACGTGTGGGCTAGGCCGTCCTCCTAAGGTCTGAGATAAGACTTTCACAGATACCTCCGGTTCGGACTTACTGCGGCTCGCCTGACGGGGCTGGAGCCTGCATTAGCCAGCAGCTGCCTCCTTGGACTGTGCTGTTCCTGAGTGCCCGACGGAGCTAAGGTACTGGCTTATCTCTCCTCTCCTGGATGGGCAAGGGGTTAGCAATATATTTCTTACTTTTCCTCAGTGCAGAGTGAATCAGTGATGTCTGGTTACTAATCAGTGATTTATTACGTTGTCCAATTGTACATCTGTACTATAACCAATTTCTACCTCATGTTTCTAATTAGCTATATGTGTGTGTGTGTATATTTTTCTACCTGGTTGCCTATAATAAAGTCTAATATATATCTGCAGACCAGACTTCTTTCGTGGCTCATTGCCAGAATAACTCACCGAACTTTGGGCTGGGTATTAGTAGCTATTTCCCCTGGACAACAGAGAGTCTAACTTATTTTTGTGCTACTAATAATCCCTACAGGCCACATGCATGGTCAGGCTGGTGCCAGTACATCCCCACCTGGGAGGTGTATCAGGGACATAGCTGGCATTGGTGTTCGTTGGCACTGGTGCTGACAGTGGCGGTGGGGCAGATTAAAGATGCGCCTGCCTCCTTGTGTACACATCATCAACAGCAGAGATATTCATGTCATGGGGTGGAGGAATGGCCTAATGGTTCACACACTGGCTTGGGAACCAGGAGACTAGGGTTCATTTCCCACTAGCACTCCATGTGGCCTTTGGTCATTTACTCTCCATTGCTCAGACATGATCCAGGTTATCAATGTCCCTCTTTAGTGTACATTGCCAGGTTTACATTAAAATGTAAACTGCTTTCATTGATATAATAAAGCAGTATAGGACAGCTGTTACATATATGTTTGTACACTTGCTTGCATTTTGCTGTGTATGCTTTTTCAGGTTTGCGTGTCCTGTATTGACAGGCAGGTATGTTTTTGTGGACATTTCATGACTGATGTGTGTTGGGTCCTCATCATGCACCACCTACTGTCTACATGCATGCATATGTGACTACGGCATTTGGAGCGTGCAGCTGCATTGGTGGGGGGGGGGGGCCTACTGAGCAGTACACACCATGCAGCTCCTGGACATGATCTGTCCTGCTCATCATCTGTGGACGGGCCAGTGACTGTTTGTGTGACATGCTGGGCACACATTTGTCTCTGCTGCTGCATCATCGCACTGACCAGTGTATTTAGTGGTATACTGCTGATGTACATGGCCCACCTGAGCTCACATCCTTGAATGGTGGCAGCTGTCTGTGTGCCAGCCGTCTGCCATCTCACAGGGAGCTACAGGTTTCCATATATACATTCCCTTTGGTGGAACATATTTGCATTGTGCTTGCTGTGGTTGTTTGGGATAGTGGTTACAGACATGCATTGAGCCACCATACGTTGCAGGTTTGATTCCCACATGTTCCTTTTCTTTTCTTGTATTCTGCAAATCTTACCATACAATGGCCGCAGCTTTGTCACTTCTTCACACACCCTTCCTTCTCTTCACTGTGCACTACAGTGTGCCCTCCATGCAGCCTATCCATCACATATTAGCTGTTACATATGGTCCCTTTCTTTGGGCTGTCTGGGTGGGTAGTTGGCTCAGTAGTTTGGTATTGGTGTTGGTGAGCTGTGTTTGGACTCTGCAGTATACTGGTTCAATTCTCACATACTTCTTTTTGGATCTCTTCCCCATTTTGCCCTTGTACACACACCATCCACATGGCTGGCCCTTCAGACCAGCCCCTGACGCCCTTACAGTTTAATTTGTTTACTCTTCTTCATGCTGTTTTCACTGCACACCATTTGATGGTGTGTGTACATGTGTTTATCTGTGGCTCACGTCCCACTTACAGACTGCGATATCAGCAGCCTGAGGTCTACGGCCTTACACCTATGGCTCCATTTTTCATGTGGCACCATGTCTGCACATCCCTCAGCGCGTATTCTACTGTCTGCGCGCCTTTGATTGTAACCCCCTTTGGACACGCTGCTGCTTCCCGTTGGCTGTGACGTTAACGCATGGTAATTGTCCAGGGCACCCTATACCGCATGTTAAATGGCCAGGGCGCCCTGTACTGCACGTTACCAGACCATGCTTAACTTAACGCCGCACCGCCCACTTCCTTATATGGCATCCATAACATTAGCGCTGCACTTACCGCCGGTAACATTACCGTGCCTTAGTAAACATACCCCCAAGTGTGTAAACTTGTTTCAAAACAATTGACTTGCGGTCAAGGATTGCAAGTTTGTTTGAATCTTACCATTCGATGCACTGGCATAAATTTCAGGTGAAAAAGTAATGCTGGGATGAGAATTAGCTAATTCTACCACCATTTTAAAGAGCTGGTCAGGAATTTATTCATTTATTTATTTAACATTCCTTATAGTGGTATCAAGGTGGTTTATATCAAACAAAACAAAAAAAAGTTACATAGAGCATGGTTACAACTAATAAGTTACATGCAATTTGAATCCTGTTGCAGTTAACTATTTACAATTTAACCTTTAGACAATTAGGTATTTACTGTCTGATCAGTGGGCTGTTAACTATTTACATTTTGAATGGTATAGAGTCTGGTTTTTGGTGTATTTCAGTCATTTGGGTGTGAGAGAGATTAACAGTTTGTCCCATAACATTTCTGGAATAAGTACATTTTTAGCATCTTCCTGAAGTCCTTCAGGTCAGTAGTTGCTCTGACACAAGGGAGTTCCACCTTTTCCATATACGGACCTATCTTATGGAAGAGTTGGTCAGGAATGTTAGTACACCTCTGCAGGGGCAGCTCAAAGCAATCTGCTGCCTGAGGCAAGGGATGAGATGGTGCCCTTCCCACAGAGCAAGGGAGGGGGCTTTCTCAAAACTCCAATCAGGGACTGAACCAAACCAAAAAGCCAATTAGATAATGTGAAGGAAATGCATGATGTTCGCACACCAAGAAACTAAAAGAAAGAGCGAGAACCACAGCACAATTTACAACACCAAATTATAACTCATTTTTATTTAGTTGTTATAAACTTGCTTTGTCTTTTTGAACAGCTATTTTGCATTCACAGAACCCCCCTCCCTCAACATTGGGTGCAGAGCAGAACTAGGACATTCACCCATAGAACTCAATATCTAAAAAAAAAATCTGCTTCTGGTCATCTCACTAACAACAACATTCACCAGTACTAGGCACATTGTGAACTAACACAAAACTCTACAACAAAGTCACTAAGAATCTACCATACCATACCAGCACCATCTTCCAAAAATCACATAAGGAACCTACCCAAAAAAAGCATCACTGTAAATACTACAGCGGGCCCTAGAACATCCAATGCCAATTTGAAAAGCTGAACAATTCAGATTACTATGGTACAGATCCCTATGTTCAAAATCCATGTTAACAGAACACATGGCCTTGGTCATACATTCAGAACACAGACCCTCACCAAGTACAGAATAAGTGGCCATAACCTTAAAACAAACATATGATAAAAATTAAACTGCAACCCCAAGAAGCCAGATTCTGCATACAATGCAAAACCAGAGAAATAGAAAGAGAAGCATTTCCCTGTACTTTATAAAATATAAAGATAGCACCAAATCCGATCATTAAATTGAAAATAAAATTTATGCTATCTTTATTATCTGACCATTTTATTCTCTGATCATGCTGATCCCAATTTGAGGTTTCTGTTTTCCTCCACCTCTCAGTGCCCGCCCCCCCCCCCCCAACCTACTTCCTCCCAGGGCTGGCATGAAGGTGATGCAGGGCCATGTGCAGAGACTCACTGCGGCATCATTTGCATAAATTTAGTATACTTTATTTTAAAATGTATACGCCACCCATCTAAAATCCTAGGTGGCTTCTAAACATACACATGCAATTTAACAAAAAAGATGTTACAATAAAACAAACATAATAACAAAACATTATATTTGATTAATGAAAAGCCACTTACACAGCTCTCCCCCCAAATCAAACCATTCTGCACATCAAATTTATTTTGCTATGACCAGATTATTGATGAGGAAGGAAGATATAAAATTAAAAATTAATCCTGACAACCATGAATTCAACAGCTGGACTGGATTGTACTGGAGCTGGAAAAGTCTGGAACTCAGCAGCGGTGAAGCTATCAGGCTACCAAACAAAATTAAACTGAGATGTTCCCTGAAAATTTGAAATTTCCTTGAATCTGAACTGACAATTTCAGTCTGGCAGTATAAAGAATGCAAAACTGCAAATCTCAAAGATAATCCATATTCCCGTACCCCCCTCCCCCAACCAGCACCCTATAGTTGACTACACCATGAACCCAGTGTACTGGGTCCATAGAGCAAATCTACTATTCCATAACAGCACTAACTTCCAAAACTCATACAACTTGGAGAGTACCCAGAAAAGGGCAGCACCATAAATATTGCCGTGGCCCTAGAACATCCCATATTCCTATTCAGGAAAACTGAACAAGCCATATTACTACAAATCCCTACATAGAAACTCCATGCTAACAGAACATGTAGCCTCAGTCACACATGCAGAAGAAAGAGAGATCTTCACCAAGTAGGGAATATATCAATATAAATTAAAAACAGACATATGTAAACAAAAATGCTTTTACTCCTATATTCTTAGGGGTATGTTTACTAAGCGGCGGAAAGGGAGCAAGTGTGCCGTTAACACAAGTTATCAGCACACTTGCGCCCTTAACATGGCAAAAACGCCACCTTAACGTGCGTTAATGGTACCAGCAGTGGTAAGCGAACTGTAGGCGGAGAGTGAGCATCAACGGGGCGGAGAGTGGGCGTTAACGAGGCAGGGAGTCAGCATTAACAATGTATGCTCCCCTACCACCGATTGTACATGTCAAAAGGTGCCTTAACACTGGGAGCCTTACCGCAGATGAAAACCTCATGGAAAAGGCACATTTCAGAGGTGAGAGAGACTATTTAAATGTGTGCAATGTGGCACACAGACAGGGCAGCCCAAGACAGTGATAGTAGTGCTCCATTAGCAACATCAGCGTTGGACCAAGTATGAAAGGGCACTATGTTGATGGTGCAAATGGGGCAAAGGTGGTGGCACATGGGTCATGCAGTGGGGTCCCCAAAAGACACACAGATACCACAATGCCAGTATTGGGGCAATCCATGGATTACCCGAGTCCCCCTGAATAATGGGTTATGGGCCTTTCCCCAGGAACCCATCCATACCTTTATGAAACACAGCTACATAAACAACCTGTGATAATGAAGGTCAGAATATGATTACACATTTATTCAATAAATATTTACTCATATTAGTCCCCAATGGGGTACACTGTAGCATCATTTCATGCCCCTAATCTCTCTACATATTGCTGACATAAACAATCGATCTACTTGTCCCCATTCCACTCCAAGCATTATATGATAGACCACTATCATATCTCCCCTCAGCTATCTCTTTCCCAGGTTGGGGAGCCCCAACCCTTTTAGCCTCCCCTCATAGGGGTATCCTTCCATCTGCACCACCATCTGTGATGGTTGGCATGATCCCACTGTGTCAGTGACAGCACACAGACATCCTGCTGATATGGAAATGGGATGTGCCACATGGGGCAGTCCAAGTGACAAGGCACCCTAGGCAGAGATCCCAGCTGCCCCCCCTCCCCGCTGAACCTAGATTTGGAGGAAGAGGCTGATGGCACCAGCAGCTACAGCCCTCCATGTAGCTGTGCCATGTAGGCCGCTGGGGAACCACCACAGCAGTGGCTTTCATCAACCTCCATCCTGTATTAGTGGCAGCCAGGAAGGGGTCCCTGCAAAGGCAGATGGTGGGCAGGGGGGCTGTGTGGCCATCCATGTGTGGTCTATCCCCCCTCCAGACTCTGCACCTTAGGCACTCTCCAAACTCACCTGTTGTAAAACCTGGGACTGTGCACAATCACTGATTGCACGTAGGCATGTCAGCATGGTGTGGGGGTATTGGCAAAGGGAGCAGCAGCACCCGCCAGCAGCAGACCCCAGCCATGCCCAGGTCCTGAGTGCCGTGCACATTGAAACATGTGCCAGGGTCTTTCTGTTGGGGAGTATGTCAGCCCCAACAGCACTGTGGCACAACACATACTGTCAGTGTGTATATCAGCAGAGGATCCCAGGTTCAAGGCCCGGCTATGTATTGCATGTCTCTGTGGATAAACTTTAGGCTACAGTGCAGTACAGCGCCAGCATGTACAACCCCCCCATTGAACTGGCCAGCAAGGGTACAAACACCCATCAGCCACACAGATGAACTCCACTATCCACAGTTGGATGGAAAGGCCAGCTGATAGCATAGGCACACACTGAGTGCAAGCTAACAATGGGCATTAATGTCAGAGCACGCTAATAGCACCTGCACAATGCCTGAGCAGATCTGGAAACCAAATTTGTAGGCTGGAATGCCACCCATCACCACTTTTGCACAGCACAGCAATGTGAGTGCGTGTATGTGTCTGTGTGTCTCTCCATTGTTCTGTGGCTGTCGGTACTTCACTGTGCCCACATTGCCTAAGCTGTTCCCACCGTTAGCCTACAAATGTGCATGATAAGGAGCAGAGGATTGTGGGTATGGCCTGAAACCAAACAGATTGGGCAAGAGCTGTCCACTGCGGTGGTAGGGTCAATGGCTGAGATGTTATAGTGCCTGTCTGACATGTTCATTGCCTAGGTGGGCACATCAGATCATGCCAAGAGGGCCCTCTCACTCTGACTGAGCAGTGACCTTGGAACAGCTATATATCCACATAGTGCTACAAACTATCAGGTTTTAGTGATGTTGGTGCAATCTCTTTTCAGGGAACCTACTCACTGGGATATTGCTGGGTGTTGTTTTTGTGGTTTATCTTGAGATAGAGTGTGCCTGCAGTTGGTATGTGCATGGCTGAGATAGCCTGGTGATGGGTAGCAGGTGCAGTCTGACTGGACTTGATGTGGTGGACTGTTAGTCCTAGATGGGTAGGATAGCAGTTGTTCCTGGGCTATTCACTGGGGTCATAGCAGAACAGCAGCAGCAGGCCTAGAGACACCCCCCCCCCCCCCCACTGTGTTTGACATATATGGTGGTGACAGCAGCTTTGTCACAATGGTCACTGATATGCACTGTTCTAGGAGGAACAAGACACAGGGCCCAGATTTGACAGGTTCCTACAGCATGTTGCACATGAGCATGAAACAAGGTGATAGCATAACACACTGGCAGGTATGTGGATCAACAGCACAGCTAGCGGAGACCATCTTTAGCAGTGCAAGTTCTGGGGACCTGATGCTGGGCACCCATCCTTACCATCAGGTTGACTGCTACAATTGCTTGGTAGTACGGTTTGTAACTGTTATATGCTTGAAGCACACACTGTCTGTGCATCTTACTGAGTTGCTGTGGTATATCAGTGCATTCGCCATTTGATGATCAGCTGCAGACTGCTGTGCTGTGTGTGATATGCATCATGGGTACTGGAGAGGCTAACCTATATTGGCACACACAGCAGACAGTTTAGGCAGAGACCTGCAGGCTCTTGGAATCCAGACATTGCTGTTTAGAGAGGTTTGGAGGCATAGCCTACTGGTTAGTGCAATACCTCCATAATCAGGGGACATGGATTTGATCCCCACCTGTTCATTTTGTGCCTGTGTGTTACTCAGGTAATTTCCTTGCCTGTTACATTCCTGGCTCTGCTGGAACCTGCACACACACATATCCTTCTATATGTTTATGCATTCTGGCCACACTTTGGGTCGGCAAACATGCTATTCCCCATCATGGCCTTCTAAGAGCATGGCTTTATTGTCTATGCTGCTGCCCATGCTGGGGGGTCAGACATGCTTGGAGGCATGGTACGATGGTCATGGAAATGGATTGTGGGTCAAGGTACCATGGTTTTAGGCCCACTACCTAAGAATATGTTACTGTCACATTCTGTGTCTGCCACAACCTTCATGGACTGCAAAACCTCATTCTGACATTGGGCATATTACTTAACCCACTGATGGCTCAGCAGACTGCAGGTCCGAACAGTCCCCGTTTATCATCAGCCCTTACAAATTGCTGGCAGGATGTACCCCGATGTGATGGCACAGCTACAGTGGTATACCAATAGACAGTTACTTGCATAAAGCTGTTACCTACTTGGGCAATATGAATCATGTATGACATCATGACTGTTACTGTACAGCTTTGGCTCCATTACATCTCTGCAGTACATGTGGACACATCCTACCTCTTGGAAAGCCACCTGCAGGTATCACCTCATATCTGTACGTGCCCCATTTGCCCAGTTTGGATGACACCTGTGCAGTTGTTATCTGCACCTTTGTCTGAACTGTTGAATGGTGGCTGTGTGGCTGGTATCAGGCCTTCCAGATGGCACTGGTGCATATTTTCTCACACAGTACAGGTATATTGGGATTGGCACCTATGGCAAAGCAGTGCTGCCAGCCCATGCCACTTCAGCCACCATCTTCCTTCAGCTCATCCATCCACCTCTGTCAGCTGTGTGCAGTCATATCTTCTTGTGCAAGCTGATACACCATGGCCTCAGCTGGTATTCTTTTCCACATTTTGGCTCTTCATGTATGCCTCTCCTGTGTCTGGTCTGCACGTCACCACTCCTACTCTGTCCTCCTGTCACTGCACTCATCCTGCCACTTCTGGCTCCACTGGGGGGCACGTCTTTCCCATCTTATGCCACACACTGACATTGCACCATGTTACATTGGCAGCCCCCCCCCCCCCCCTGTGCATCAGTACAACTGCTCATCCCCTTTACTGGCTGTCACGTAGAGTGACCACGAATATGGCAGGTCCATCAGCTCCCACCTGTCCTTCTATCCATCACCTTTACATTGATTTTCCTTGGTGCTCCTTTATCCAGCATTAGGGTTACAGCCTTTTTTGGATGTTAAGGTGCATGCCTGACACCTTAATGTGTGATGTCCCATTAATGTGTGTTAAAAGGTACATAGCACACTTTTCGCCAGCACACCTCCTACATGCCCAGAGCCCTTTAAACACAAAAACCCCTTATTGCACTTTAGTAAACATACCCCTTAGGTTTACAGGATTTCTTTCTCAAAATTATACTCACCTATCTTTCAGGCATAGGGGCTAAGTGGGTAGCATCGAAAATCGCTGCTATCCATTTAACCTCCGCGGCTTCCGGCGCATCTAGCCAACCAGGATTTTCACTTCTGTTGCTGCGGAAGTGAAAATCTGGGTTAAAGGGATCGGCGGGCAGGCTATGTGCTGAAGTGATACATAGCCTACCCAACTGAAAATTGGGCATATAGTCTTTTGGCCTGTCTGAGTTTTGCTTTATATTTCGATTGTACACACATCTTGAGATGAGATGGCTCTATCTTTACTCCAAATATGTTCTGCCTTCCTTAACTCTTTACTTAACTCCTGCAGATGTTTGTTATACTGTGGGTTTGTAAACTTTCTTCTTTTAGATTTAGAAGAACAAGGAGCTTGCTCATTTAAAACAACTTCCAGAGCCTTATGGAATTTATTAACTGTCTTGTTGAAATCAAGGAAAGGCATCTTCAAATCAGAAAGTTTACATTGTTCCAGAAATGTATTTGGTTCTACATGATGTAATTGATGATAGGTTTTAAAGGTGACATCTCTTGTAAAAATAATAGTGCCACTCATATTAACTGATAGCATATGTATGATGGTCAGACCAAGAAATGGGAAGCATGGAAACACTATTAAACATGAAATATACAGTGTTTGTAAAATCTAAATCAAGGCAGAGGCCTAATTTATGAGTTGGTGCTTTATATAACAATTGAAAGGATAAATTGTCCATATATCCCAGAACAGAGCATCGACATGAAATCGCTAAATAAACAAAATTGACCTGACATTAGACTAACTTCCGCAATTAAAGATACATGTTCAACTACAGTATAATGAGACAAAGGTAGCACAGAACAAAATTCAATAGAGGGTTAGTAGTTAACTAGAGCAGCATTGTTTGTGCCACAAAGGGCTAAACCTCCCCCTCTTTTATTCAGTTGAGAAGCCTCAAAAACCTATAGTTTCTGCACATGCTTGAACCTGGTAGTGTGTTTCACCTGGTTTCAGCGATGCTTCTGTAATACCTAAAATATTGAAGTGCTGCAATAGCAACATTTCCTGAACTAGAGCAGCTTTGTTTTTTAAAGAGCACACATTTAAACGTTCCTTCTTTCAATTCCTAGCTGGAGGATTCACTATACAAGGATAAAGTCGGGGGTGGGGGGGGGGGAGGAGGGATATTCAGCGGTGGTGGCTAGCTGTCGCTGCTGAAACTTAAACCTGGATATTCAATGTTGGAGTCATATCACTGAATATCTGGGTTGCCCAGATTGTCAGGAAGCTAAATGGGCAGCAGCCATATTCAACCACTGACCAGTTAGCTTCTGCAGTGAAAGATAGGCTGGCCTTTGCTGTGCTTACTTTTGCCACTTTGCCATAACCAGACAGCAGCTCTGTATTGCCACTGCCCAGTTATGGCAGAGTCCTGCCCAGAAGCTAACCAGTTAGCATCAGGGCATGCAGTGGTGCCAACCGGGTATATGGTTAGTGCTGCTGAATATCCCGGATAAGGGGATTAACACACTTAGCAGATCTGCTTACCATATTAATCCCTTTGAAAATCAGGCCATGGGTCTACATGGAGTAAAAGACCTTCTGGAAACCTCAAGTAGAAGTTCATGTGATCCATGAATGAGTAAACCCTGTGGCACATTGAGTGCAGCCATCAACTAATCTCCACATCCATGTGGTGTTTTCTGCGTCTCTTTTTTTTTTAAATTTAATTTTGGTTTCCTTTTATACAAGGACAACATAGGAAATACAGGATAATTGACAATCCAAGAAAACAAACGATACAGATATAACAAACCTAGATGCCAAAATGGAGTCTATGTCTCTTTTGAAGCAGGGCCTACTCTCTGATTAGCAACCTCCACAGCTAGCCACTATGAGAGATCAACAAGACTTCCTTGTTAGGACTGCAAGTACCTTCAGGGCCAACTGCATTACCTTGTGAATTGGAAATAATACAATCCAGAGGGGCACAGCTTGATTTCATCATGAAGAGCTGGAGAAGCCTTGTCTTCTGGAGGGGCAGCAGGAAGGGGAGTATGCTGTCAGGGTTGGTGAGGTTTGAACCTGCAACCTTGGTGGATAAAAGGGTCACAGTCACGCAGCAGGAATCACAGCGGCACCAGAGACTGAGCTCAAGTTTTGCTATTAAGACCATGAGTGGCAGAAGGGGACGCCCATGCCTCAGAGCAGCCCATGGAACCAGCAAGAGAAGTGTCTTCTGAGCCACAGTATATAAGGAAGCCTAGTCAGACATCCTTGCTGGTTCAACAGTTTTTGATACACCTGTCCTACATCTACTGCCAAACCAGTGAAGTGTTTCTACTTCCATTCACTGTCAAGACCTCCATGTCTAGTTCCTGCTCCTGTTCTGCCAAAGCTCCTTTTTAACATCTACATCCAACCAATATGCAACATTATGAAAGAGAACAACATCCAATACACAATATACGCAGACGATATAATGGTATACTCCCCGATATCAATCGAAAACCCGGACTTCTCTAAGATAGCAGACTGCCTTACCCAAATGGCGAAGTGGTGCCAAAACAACAATCTAGCTATAAACTACAACAAGACTGAAGCTTTAATCATCACTCGAAACCAAAGCTTCACACACCCACCAAACATAAAGATACAAAGCACCACGATACCGATAAGATCGGAGGTGAGATACCTTGGGGTTACTCTGGACAGTAAACTCAACCTCAAACCACACATAGACAAAACAATCCAAAAAGCATATTACAGGATGCGAATCATCAGGAGACTGAAACCACTCCTCGCTCCAGAACACTTCCGTACAGTCTGTCAAGCACTGATAACCCCAATACTGGACTTCTGCAATCCGATATACCTCGGACTACCAAAACAAGCTCTCAAACCACTACAGCTGGCACAAAACACTGCAGCTCGAATCATATCCGGAGCCGCAAGGCAGGAGCACATCACACCTACACTAAAGGACCTACACTGGCTCCCAATCATTGCTCGCATCAGATACAAGACTATCATAAACCTATTTAAGATAAAAGAACACACATCAGCCAACAGCCTCCACCTGCTCATACAACCGGAAACCAGCGCACGTCCCAGAAGAAGTCAAACACGCAACCGAGTCAGCACCCCAAATGAGTACAAGCACACACGCAAGGACACAACAGACAGAGCTCTATCCATGGCTGCTCCAACAATATGGAACAATCTACCGGACGATCTAAGGGCAACTCCAGACCTCAAAGACTTCAGAAAACAACTGAAAACCATGCTGTTCATAGAGCACTATGGTCACATCACATAACCTAAGAGAATGGATAACAGCACTCCAATCCTCCCAAACAACTGAATATATATAAAATATGATTCTAGCACCACTGTAAATAGCCCACCCTGTATATAGCTCAAACAAATCAAGCACCCAACACATCCCTCACACAACTAAGTTTTATCCTCACTGCATGTACAACACACACACTTTACCTGATTGCTTGCTGTGATACCACCTTGATTATTAAGATAAGGCGGTTTAGAAATACTGTTAAATAAATAAAATAAATAAAAGCTATCCTGGTTCCCTCCTGTTCCACATCTGGCTGTCTGCTCCAGTCCTATCATTGCAGAGTAGGCCCTAATACATGTGTGAGTTAAGCACAGGGGAGAACTTTAGTTTATTTCAACTCCCTAGGCCAGTGATGGCTAACCTTTTTGAGCCCGAGTGCCCAAACTGCCGCACAAAACCAAAGAATTTCCTCAAAGTGCCAGCATGTCAATTTGCATAAATATTTGCATAATGCTAACATACACTAACTTTTAGTAAACATGTCTCTTAATGAGTGTATGGATAAAGACAGACTAAAAGATTTCTACATTACTATAATCCAGTGCCAACCGCCAGGCACATTAGGAACTACTACAAACGCTGCCCATTTAGAACCAATAGCAAACCCGCCGTATCCTAACAGCACTACCAGGAGTCACAAAGCACCACACCATACCTATCAAAAGGCAACACTGCAAATATTAAACCAATACATTTCAGACAATAACAATACATGACCTACTGGGGAAAGAGAACAAGTGGCAATGTCAAAAAGGAATTACATAAACAGAATACCTCAGCTCAGTTACACAGTTGCAATTGCTCCAGCCACTTTCTTCTGGTTTCTTCATGTTTTCTGCTAACTCTCCATCATCTGCTGTCCATTTGTCCTTTCTTCTCTCTTCTAGTTTTTTTTTCCATTCTCTCTCTCTACATCCGCTTTAACATACTAATCTTTCTCCTTTTGCTCTTTCCTCATTCCTATTTCATCCACTCAAATTTTACCCCTCCATCCTCAATCCCCACTTACTCTCCCAATACCCGGCCAATTGTACATGTTTCTTCCCTCACACACAAAATATTTTTCCCCTCTCCATTTCATTCTCCCAGCCCCATCCCCTTCTAATCTCCCCCAACATCAGCTCCCTTTTAGTTATAGCCCCACCCAGTATCCGCTCCCTTCTAGTCCCCTCATCAGTCCATTTCCAGTCCTAGCTCCCCCATCCATTTCCAGTCCTATCCGAGTCCCTTCATCAGCTCATTTCCAATACCAGCCTCCCATCAGCCCATTTCTAGTCCTTTCCTAGCCCCACCATCAGCCCATGTTAAATCCTAGCTCCCCTCCACTCAGCCCATTTCTAATCCAAGCCCCCCATGAGCCTACCTCCAGTTCTAGCCCCTCCATGAGTCCATTTCAATCCAAGCCCCCACCACAGCCCATTTCCAATCTTAGCTCCCCCAACACCCAATTCTCAGTTCTATCCTAGCCCATCCATCAGCCCAGTTCCTGTCCTAGCTCCCTCCCCTAAGAGCCCATTCCAAGCCCCCCTTCCCATCAGTTATTTGCAGTTCAAGCCCCCTTCCACTCAGCCCATTTCCATTCCAAGTCCCCCTCCCCATTAGCTATTTGCAGTTCAAGCCCCCCACTTCCCCTCAGCCCATTTCCATTCCAAGCCCCATCCCCAACAGCTATTTGCAGTTCAAGCCCCCTTCCACTCAGCCCATTTCCAGTCCTAGCAACCCCAACCCATTACCAGTCCTAGCCCCCCATAGCCCACTCCCAGTCCTAATCCCACCAGCCCATTTCCAGTCCTAATCCCCCCTCCCCCAATTTTCAGTTTAAGCCCCCCCGTAGCCCGGTACCAGTCCTATCCTCCCCATCAGCCCACTCCCAGTCCTAATCCCCCATCACCCAATTTTCAGTTTAAGCCCCCCCATAGCCCATTACCAGTCCTAACCCCCCATCAACCCACTTCCAGTCCTAATCCCACCAGCCCATTTCCAGTCCTAATCCCCCATCACCCAATTTTCAGTTTAAGCCCCCCCATAGCCCATTACCAGTCCTAACCCACCATCAACCCACTTCCAGTCCTAATCCCACCAGCCCATTTCCAGTCCTAATCCCCCATCACCCAATTTTTAGTTTAAGCCCCCCAGCGCCCATCACCACTCCTAACCCCCCCACCCCAGGGCCCATCACCACTCTTAACCCCCCAACCCCGCCCATTGCCCATAACCAATCCTAACCCCCCCCCCCCCAGCCAGCCCAGTGTCCATCACCACTCCTACCCCCCCCAGCCCAGTGCCCATCACCACTCCTAAATCCCCCCAGCCCAGCACTACTCCTAACACCCCCCCCAGCCCAGCCCATCACTACTCCTAACCCCATCCAGCCCAGCCCATCACCACTCCTAACCCCCAGCCCAGCCCAGCCCATCACCACTCCTAACCCCCCCCAGCCCAGCCCAGCCCAGCCCAGCCCAGCCCATCACATCACCACTCCTAACCCCCCCCAGCCCAGCCCAGCCCATCACATCACCACTCCTAACCCCCCCCCCCCCCAGCCCAGGGAAAATTAAAAAAAAGAAAACCTGTCTGTTGCCGCTGTCGGGGCCGCCGCGGCAGAATCGAGCGTGCCGCGGGGCCCCCCTGTATCCGGCAGAGCCTGCCCTCCCCGTAGCAGCTCTCTCTTTGGAGCTGCAGTCAGACGCGCCGGCTTGCAGAGCGCGAGGGAAGAGTTTCTCCCTCGCTGCTCTGTTAAACCCGCGGGGGCTGATGGGGAGTTCCCATCAGCCCCCGCGGGCTTAACAGAGTCGCGAAAGGGAAACTCTTCCCTTCGCGCTCTGCAAGCCGGCGCGTCTGACTGCAGCTCCAAAGAGAGAGCTGCCAAAGAGAGAGCTGCTACGGGGAGGGCAGGCTCTGCCGGGTACAGGGGGGCTCCGCGGCACGCTCGATTTTGCCGCGGCGGCCCCGACAGCGGCAGCAGACAAGTAAAATTGAAAAAAAAAAAAACCTAATTGCGGACCTTCCCGCGTGCCAGCTGCAAGGCCTTCGCGTGCCACAGCTGGCACGCGTGCCATAGGTTCGCCATCGCTGCCCTAGGCCTTTGAGAAGGAAAGAAAAAGTGATTTTGAAAGTAACGAGATCAATATTCAAAGGTGCTAACCAAAGAAGTGCAGGTGAGAGGAATATTTAACGAGATAGCGTAGTTACTCACCTGTAACAGGTGATCTCCGGGAACAGCAGGAATTTAGTCCTCACAACCCACCCACCTCCCCTAGGAGTTGTCTCTCTATCTCTTTGTCTCTTTTCTCTCTCCCTCTATCCTTTCACTCAGCTACAAACTTAACTGAAGAGGGACAGTTGGAAAGGCGGGAAGGCAGCGCACATGTGCTGAGGGATGCTCCCAAAAGCGTTCCTATTGGACACAGGGGAGCGTTCCCGCGCAGGCTCCGTCGGTACCGACGATACCCATATGTGAGGACTACATTCCTGCTTGTTCTGGAGATGCATGTTTGCAAATGGATTAAGGGAAAACGCACTAGAAATGTGCACTTTTCAATTTGTATTCTATAAATATTCTAATATTACATAAGTTAATGCACTTTATCGTTTCCAGGTCCATATCTGGAGTCCTTTTACTAAAGTGCAGTAAGTGTGTTGTCAGCCCACGCAGGTATGACAGTGTGTGTTAATTCTCGCGCTAACTGCATACTTTCCTTTTGGGCAGAATGAGTGTGGCAGCTGGTGATAGCTAACGCATGGGATGTTTTTATTTATTTATTTAACAGGTTTTAATTCAAGGTGGTTCACATTGGAATAAACATCGCGATAGGCTTTTACATAGAACAGGGAGAAGGAGCTTGGAGGAATATATGGGGCAGTGGATACATTTAACAATGGCTAACTATGAACAGTAACATTGTTGCAGATTGAGGTGATATAGTTACATTTCCATTATATATATATCTGGTTGCTGTGCACCAGCTGTCACAACTGCGGCTAGCATGGCTGCACTTAATGTCACTTGTTGAGATGGTGTTAACTGCAGTTGTGCTACGGACAGTCCAATGGCACAGCCGCTGTCTCACCCCTCTATAGTTTTGTTCAGTTTACTCCATTCTTGATATACCATTGCAAACTCAGCAGGGATGCTTCAAAACAGTTCACAATAAATATACCCGAGGAAAAAAGGAAATTGCAATATTACCAAAAATAAAGAAAAGAAAGTGAATTAGGATAGACAGTCTTGTTCCAAAGCCATTTGGAGGAGGACAGGACAGGAAATGCCATTGTAAAGTGCATTTTAAGAGAGGATATGAATACGGTACGGTTCACTTTATTTCTTAAATGTAGTGGTAGAGTGTTCAGATGACAGGACCATAAGAGGAGGCAGTTTCAGAAGGTGAAGACATTTTGATTCAGTAAAAAAACATCGACCTTTGCTGAAGGATGAGTCATTTGAATGACTGAAGTCCTGTTCTTAAGGGCTTTGTTTCCTCCTCTTCAGAGCAGATGCAGGGCTGTGGTTTGTTATCTGCTATCAGCTTCCTTCACTAAGCCTCTTCCCTTAGGAGAATGTCAGAGGCACTTACACATTTTGCTTTGTAGGGCTTTTTTTATTTCTTTTATTTCTTTAATGTATATTAATACAGTCAAGTATGAAAACAACAATGAAAAGGGGAACAATAGAAACACTCAGGACAAGATCACATTATAACAAAATCCACATTCCTCTCAATTCCACAAATAAAAAGAGCCACGAAGGTAAGCCTGGAGCAAGGCATGAAGAAATTAGTAAAAAGAAAAAAACGTATATTAAGGATATAAAGTGAGTGGGAAATATTGAGCTCTGCATTAAACCAAACTTCCCATCCCCCATCAACCCAGTATCAGTATGGATAATAGGCGCTGATGCCTTATTATCCAGAAACTGCTTTATAGTATTAAAGAACCATAAATAAATCAATTAAGCAAACGTGGAACAATCTATTTTATGGAGTTGCTTTTATTTCACATAATTGTAGGATGGTTTTATAAAAAATATTTGAGTCACTTGCACAGTCATAGTAGAAGTGGGTGCTGGATTATAGTTGCTGGTACAGTCATTATTTTGAATTCCTGATACATATTCCTTTATGTTAGAGCTTGTCAGACGGCTGCCTAGGGTGAGAACTTACACAATCTTGACGATGCATATATTCATATGATTCTTGCAAGGTATTGTGGGTATTGTAGTTCATTCACTCCCAAACACAGCTGAAGACAATAATTGAGTTGTGATACCAGTGGTAAGGCCAATAAAATACTTCTTTTATTGATGGGGTTTAATTCACCCAGCACAAATATGCTTGGTAGCAATATAAATGAGGTTACTTGCTTGCAGTGTTTAAATGGATAACATAAAGTCACAAAGCAAACCAGGAAACAACCTTCAACTTGTCAGGCAATTAGCTAATGTTTTCTTAGCAAATAATTACCAAATAAAAAGGCACAAAGAAATAAATGAACTTTGCTTGTTAGGTTAACTTCTGCTTATTTTCCACACAGATCCCAGCAGTGATTCTCCCTTGCTCACACACACAATCAGGTGCAGCTTTAATTACTGTCAATTGACCAGCTGAAACCCTTTAGCTGGCTGGCTGCTACTGTGTGAACCCAAATCCTGCTTTAAGAGCTGTTTGCAGTGGAAATAAAGAACAAAGTTAGGTTTCTTTGTGATGGCTGAGGTGTTTGCTCACAGAAAGCTAGCAATAGCATTTAGATAGAGAACAGTCCATGTAATGAATAGTTTCATCTGCTGTATCTCCCCCTTCATCAATCAGCATAGGGTCACTATCATACATTGGCACAGACGAGTCTTTCCATAAGGCACTATCATGAGAATGCTTATTCCCTTGCTGCCATTCACTATTATAGATAGGGTCTGGATCAGTGTTCATACCTGAGCCTCTCCTGCTATCATAATTCCTCTCTGTATAGGCTGGCCAGTATGTAATCCAGTTCTGATGTCCAGCCTTCCAATCTTGATCCCTGGACACTGGATCTTTCCTCACATACCTTCTGGCATAGGTCTGAAAGTCCTTTCCACGTGCAGTCTTCTCTCTTCCAGGTAGCCACTGGTGATTCCTATCTCTGCCATTCCATTCCTCTGGCTGACTCCAGTCCAATGGACTCTGCTGGCATTTGGAATACCTCCCAGTATAGGTACTGCCTTGGAATCTCCCAGACGTTCCAATGGCCTTTCTTCTCTTCCTTCCAGAGAGTTTCCTTCTTTCTCTATCCGCTTGGCTTGGCTTCTGTTTCTCCAGGTGATGCTTAAACCTGTAGCTGGGCTGGAGCTTGTAGCCGTTGCTGAAGCTCTCCCTGAAGCTATTATCTGTAGAATAAGCTCTATTCTTATTCTGTCCTAATGTGTGCTCCTCCGTAACACAGCGCAGCTGTGTTGAATCAGGCCCTGCCCTTTGAGATGAGTGCTTAGGGATTACCTCATAGCTCTCTTGATTGCACACACGTTTTCTCACTTCAGCCCCTCTCATGGCTGCTGGAAACCTGATGCATTCTGGGACTGGTAGTCTTTTATGTGAAAACTCTGTTTTCTTACTTCTACCAAAACTGACAGGTTGCTTGTTCAGAGTCACATCATCTTTTCTATAGCTCCTACCTGAGCTATGATAAGCTTCCTTATCACAAGCTATAACGTTCTTCTAATCCAGTGGTTCTCAACCCAGTCCTCTGGACTCCCAGGCCAGTCAGGTTTTCAGGATATCCACAATGAATATGCATGAGATTACATCTGCATATAAGGGAAGCAGTGCACGCAGATCTATCTTATAAATATTCATTATGGAGAACCTGAAAGTCCAACTGGACTAAGGGTCCCAGATGACTGGGGCTGAGAACCACTATAATCTAAGCCATTTCATTAGTGAATTTTGTAACATTTTTTGTTATTATTTAACTTTGTGAAGCTCATTAGAAGACTTACTTGGTGGCTCAGCAACAGTGCCGGGGTCTGATTAAAGCATAGACCAATTAGACACATGCCTAGCACCCAGTTGTTTAAGGAGACCCCTGTAATATGTACTCAGGACTCCGGAGAGTAGAATTGCCAACTGTCTGGATTTTTAGGATTATATCGATTTTTGCATTAATATTTGGAAGCCAGAAGGATGATTAAAGTGTCTGCACATTTTTCAGAGTTTAGACCTTTATAGCTCTCCATTCCTCCCCCTACCTGATTAACCTGCCCTACCTGCTTCCATTGTCCCTAGCAGCAGGAAACTAAATGGAAATTACACTTACCTGGTAATTGTGGTTCCTGGAGGGACTCCAGTTCAGTCCTCCACCTCTGGGTTGTGTACCTCCTCCTGCAGCTTGGAGACTGGGCATGTCAAAATTGTGACATCACTGGATGTAGTCTGCTGGTCTTTCCCATCAGCCCCAGTGAACTATTGACAAAGCACACTCAAAGGAGCAACAAATAAGTAGCTATCATATAAATTTCAACTGTGCACTTAAACCTGAATGTACAACTAACTATATACACATAATATTTTCTCTTTTTTTTTTATAGAAAAGGACTTCTTCTTGCATCTTACCCCTTCGCCTTATTCGGAAGAAGAAAGAATACCAGGGAAGGAGAAGCAGAAAGAAAAGCATCAGAATCCCCGACAGCCATTTAATAATCATACCTACCGGTAGTCCCACTCTTCTCCCATCTGATCATCCACTGCCAACGACACCATCCCGGGGGGGAATGAGGACTGAACTGGAGTTCCTCCAGGAACCACAATTACCAGGTAGGTGTAATTTCTGTTTCCTTATCGGTCCTCCAGTTCAGTCCTCCACCTCTGGAATGTAACAGAGCAGTTATCATTGGGAGGGTCCTTTCCAGCCGGCTCGTAATACCGTCGAACTGAAACAGGCGTCATTCACCGCCAAAACATCCAGGCGGTAGTGTTTACTGAAAGTATGAAGGGACGACCAGGTGGCTGCCCTACAGATTTCCCCTGGTGGAACCAAACTGTGTTCCGCCCAGGAAGTCGCCTGTGCTCTGGTAGAATGAGCTCTTAGCCCCGATGGAACCGACTGGCCTTGCAGAAGATAAGCTGATGCAATCGCCTCTTTAATCCATCTAGAAATGGAAGCCTTCACCGCCACTTCTCCTTTGCGGGTACCTCCAAACAACACGAAAAGACAGTCCAACGTGAAAATTTTCCGAAACCTTCAAATAGTGTCGCAGAACCTGTTTGACGTCTAAACGACATAAAGTATGATCCGAAGCGCTGCCCTCTATCGCACCTAGCATTGGAAGTGAAACCATTTGATTCAGGTGGAAAGGAGACACCACCTTTGGCAAAAAGGACGGTACCGGTCGCAACACCACCTTCTCTCTGGAAAAAGACAAGAACGGCTCCCTACAGGACAACGCCTGCAACTCTGAAATGCGCCTCGCCAAACAGATGGCTACCAAAAACACTGTCTTTGACGTCAAATCCTTAATCGACGTCTGGTGCAATGGCTCAAAAGGTGTTTTGGTTAACGACCCTAAGAACAAATTGAGATCTCACGGCGGAATCATAATTCTATGCAATGGCCGCAGTCTGGTCAATGCCTTAAGGAAACGCAACACATCAGTATGAGTGCCTAAAGCAACTCCTTGTACTTTGCCTCTATAGCAGGAAAGGGCTGCCAACTGAACTCTCAAGGAACTGGCTGCAAGATCCTTATCAAAACCGTCTTGAAGAAAGCTCAAAATCAAGGGGACAGAAACCATAGCTGCCCTAACTTGCTGCCGTGAACACCAATCTTCAAAAATACGCCATATACGTACATATGCAAGAGATGTGGATTATTTCCTTGCCCTAAGCAAAGTTGCAATAACTGCTCCCGAATAACCTTTTTTCTTCAGCCTCGCCCTTTCAATGGCCAAACTGGAAGTGAGAACCGATTCACCTGAGGCATTTGAAGTGGCCCTTGCAGCAACAGAACCTTTGACACCGGCAACCTCCAGGGATACCCATCGAGTAGACGAATGAGATTGGTGTACCAAGGCCATCTCGGCCAGTCCGGGGCAACCAACAATACTTTCCCCTGGTAAGCTTCGATGCGCTGAACCACCCGGCCTATGAGCACCCACGGGGGGAAGACATAGAGAAGACCCGTCGACGGCCAGTGCTGCATCAGGGCATCAATCCCTTCCGACATTCTTTTGCACCTTCTGCTGAAGAAACGATTGGCTTTCGCCGACTGGAAGGTCGCCATTAGGTCCAATACTGGAGGTTCCCATCTGCGGACTATCTGTGCAAACATGTCCAGATGCAACTCCCACTCTCCGGCATCCACCCGGACCCTGCTGAGAAAATCCACCGTCACAATGTCCTTCCCTGCAATGTGCGCTGCTGAGATCGATGGCAGTCGACGTTCTACCCAAGAGAACAGTGCCTCTGCTTCCTCTTCCATAGTTGCACTTCCTGTGCCGCCCTAGTGATTGATGTATGCCACTGTTGGGAGTTGTCCGAATGCAAGCGGACCGCTCGACCCGTCACCGTAGCCTCGAACCTTTGCAGCGCTAAAAATGACCGCTCTCAGGTCTAGCCGGTTTATCGACCACGCGCTCTCTTGAACAGACCACGTGCCCTGCACGTACAAGGCTCCGCAATGTGCTCCCCAGCCCGCGAGATTCGCGTCCGTCAACAATGGGAGCCACTCCAGCTGCTCCAGAGGCATTCCTGCTTTTAACGACCCCGGGAGCAGCCACCACTGAAGAGACTGCCTGACCTTGAGTGGGCAGGGAATCCACTTCTTCAACAAATCAGACTGATGCGATCAACTATGAAGCAGTGCCCTCTGTAACGGTCGCATATGAAATCTGGCCCAAGGCACCGCTTCTAGGGTTGCTGCCATGGTTCCCAGCACTCAAAAATAATTCCACGCCAAGGGCACCAGAGCAGATCTGAACTTGCGGACCAGTTGTCGAAGGGCTCAAACTCGATGATCCGGAAGAAACACTGCTCCTTCCTGCGTGTTGCACTGTACCCCCAGATACTCGAGATCCTGGGAAGGTATTAAACGGCTTTTGGCCGAATTGACCACCCAGCCGAGACTTTGCAAAAACTTCACTACTTTGTCTGTCACTTGAACACTCTGCCTCGGACTTGGCCCAAATCAGCCAATCGTCTAGATATGGATGGACCAGAACTCCGTCTTTTCATAACGCTACTACCACCATAATTTTGGTGAAAGTCCGCGGTGCTGTAGCCAGACCAAAAGGCAATGCCTGAAATTGATAATGCCCCCAAGGCAGTGCGAACCGCAGGAACCTTTGATGGGCCGCCCTGATTGGGATGTGTAGATATGCCTCCGTAAGATCGAGGGATGTCAAGTACTCCCACTGTCATACCGCCACAATGACCGATCTCAACATTTCCATCCTGAAGTGAGGTACCCGAAGACACCAATTCACCCCTTTTAGGTCTAATATAGGGCACAGAGCCCCATCTTTCTTTGGCACCACAAAATAGATGGAGTATTGACCCACACCGTAGTCTGCTAATGGCACTGGAGCGACTGCTTCCATTAATAAAAGACGATCCAAGGTATCTCGAACCACCAGGGTTTTCTATTGACCTCTGCAGGGAGACATCACAAATGAATCTCATACTGGCCTCACCAACTCCAGCACATAACCCTAGCGAATTATCTCCAGCACCCATTGGTCAGTCATTAATTGGGTCCAAGTGGGAAGAAATTCCAGAAGTCACCCGCCTATCGGTTGGCTTCCTGCCAGGACCCGCCTCCTTTCATTGCGGCTTTTGACCTGCTGCTGAGGAAGCGGCTGTGAAGCCCCTATTCGCCCCTCAAAAGCCACGAAACCCCTGGGCCCTAGAGGCAAACCTTCCTCTTTGAAAACCTCCCAACCGAGAAGTGCGGAATCTCCTGAAGTCCCAAAACTGGCCCCGAAAGGCCTGTACGGACTTGCCTTGCTTTGGCTTATCTTCCGGAAGTCTCCCATCTTTGGACTCCCCGAGATCTTTAACCAATTTGTCCAAATCTTCACCAAACAACTTTCCTTTAAACGGGAGCTTACTGAGATGCAACTTGGACGAACCATCGGCCGCCCAATTCCTCAACCACAGAGATCTTCGGGCAGCCACCAAGGAAGCTATACTATTGGCTAGCGCTCTAATTAAGTCATAATGCACAAAGGGAACGGTATTGGTTGAAACATATGACCAATTGTGAATCCAGATCAGTGATATACGCTGTTCAATGTCCTTGCTCTGTGTAGATTGGCAAGCATGCGTTTAAGTTGCTCCAATCAGAGGAGGCCTTTGGAGGCTATTTAAATCTTGACCTAAAGCACATGCGTTGGCTTTCACAATCCTACAGGGTTACTACTGCTATGAGCTGCTGACCGAAAAGTGTAAGAAACCGGCGAAGCCTGGAAAGGTAGATTGTGTGAGAAGTGTTGTGTATTTTTGAAAATAATATTGTACATTATTCTTAACCATATTATTGCCGTTGCTGTTTTTATCATTATAGCAACTAGTTCCTGTGTTTTGAATAAATGTGAATACCGTCTGGTTTGTGATACAAAACAAGCTCAAGTTCCCCTTGAGAAACCCACCTGGAGAAACGCTCTGAAGCGCTTACAAGATTGAGGCGTTGGGGTTTTTTCCTCTGTTAGTATTCACGAGAAACATCAATAGGACGAATCAACAGTTGCCATTCTACGACGATTAAGATAAGTAGAATGGCCATCTTTTTTATATAAAGTTGAAGAAAAAGTTTATAAAAATTATGAGAAAAAGTTTATAAAAATTATGAGATAAAGGCAATATATATTGATAAAAAACCACTTGCACGACAGGTCATTGATGTGAACGGACACAAAAAAGGGGGCAAACAAATATACCCCTATAGAAGTGTCAGCAATAACCGTTTATCTGAGACCAGTGGCAAGAGGTATACAAAACATTATGGTTATTTGAGAACTTTTTGAGTGAATAATTTTGTACTTGTGTACATTTAGAACCCATAGCAAACCCGCCATATCCTAACAGCACTACCAGGACTCACAAAGCACCATACCCTACCTATCAAAAGACAACAGTGCAAATATTGTTGTTGTTAAGTGCCGTCGAGTCGGAGTCGACTCATGGCGACCCTCTGAATAGCTATCCTAAACAGTGTTCGGTCTTCAGTCAGGCGGCTCATTGTTGACAGACTGGTACCCGTAGCTGCTGTTATTGTAGCAATCCATCTCATTGCTGGCGTTCCTCTTTTGTGTTGACCTTCTATCTTGCCAAGCATGATGTCTTTCTCTAATGATCTCTCTCTCCGCATGATGTGTCCAAAGTATGAAAGTCGAAGTCTTGTCATCTGAGCTTCTAAAGAAAGCTTAGGTTTGACCTCCTCTAGTACAGACTGGTTTGTTCTTCGGGCAGTCCATGGTATACACAGTATTCGCCGCCAGCACCATAATTCAAAGGCATCAATTTTCTTCCTGTCTATCTTTTTCACTGTCCAGCTTTCACATCCATATGATGTTATTGAAAATACCATGGCTTGAACAAGTTGAATCTTTGTATGGAGAGAGACTTCTCTGCTCTTGAGAATCTTATCTAGGTCTTTCATAGCCATTCTGCCAAGAGCAATGCATCATCAGATTTCTTGACTGCTTGTTGCTTCTTCATCGATAGTTGATCCAAGTAGGTTAAAGTTATTCACGATTTCAATTTCTTCTCCTTCGACGATGAACCTGTTGATTATGCCAGTTGTCATGATCTTTGTCTTCTTTACATTAAGGTGCAGGCCCATTTTGAGACTATGTTCTTTGATTGTGAGAAGCAAATGTTTCAGATCATCTTCACTTTTCGCCAGTAATGTGGTATCATCAGCATAGCGAAGGTTGTTGATGAGTCTTCCACCAATCTTCACACCTCTGTTGTCTTCATACAATCCTGCTTCTCTGATGATTTGTTCTGCATATAAATTAAACAGGAAGGGGGAAAGTATGCAGCCTTGTCTTACACCTTTGCTTATTTTAAACCATTCTGTTTCTCCTTGTTCCGTTCGAACTGTTGCTTCTTGATCAATGTACAGATTGTGCAAGAGAACGATCAGGTGTTTTGGTATACCCATGCTTCTTAATGTGGCCCAGAGTTTCTCATGGTTTACACAGTCAAAAGCTTTGCTATAGTCGATAAAGCACAAATAGATATCCTTTTGGTATTCTTTAGTCTTTTCAAGGATCCATCTCACTTCCGCAATGATGTCTCTCGTTCCTCGCCCTTTTCTGAACCCTGCTTGCACTTCAGGTAGTTCTTGTTCCAGGTATGATTGTAGTCTCTTTTGAATAATCTTCAGTAGAATCTTGCTGGCATGTGGGATCAGAGCGATTGTGCGATAATTTCCACAGTCAGTTGGATCACCTTTCTTTAGTATTGGTATAAACACAGATCTTTTCCAGTCAGTGGGCCATGATGCTGTCTTCCATATTTCTTGGCAGAGCCTTGTAAGTACGGTAACAGCTGCATCAGATTGCTGTAATACTTCTATGGGAATGCAATCAATGCCTGGTGCTTTGTTCTTTGAAAAGGCTTTCAATGCTGCTTCAACTTCTTTCATCACCAATGGTTCCAGATCATAAGGTACAGGTTGAAACGGCTGTTGGTCCACTTGATCTTTATCATATAAAAACTCTGTATATTCCTTCCATCTTTTCTTGATCTTCTCAGCATCATTCAACATAGAATCTTGAGCATCTTGTAACATTCCAATTCGAGGCTGGAACTTTTTCTTTAACTCTCGCAGCTTTAGGAAAGCTGATCTTGTTCTTCCTCTAATAGTTTCTGCTTCTATTTCCTTGCATGCGTCATTGTAATACTTTTCCTTGTCCTGTCTTGCTGCACATTGGAAATCTCTGTTGAGTTCTGTGATTGTCTTTCTTTCTCCTCTGGCTTTAGCTTCTCTGCGTTTCTGGGCAATTTTCAGTTTCTTCCATCATCCATTTTGGCCGTTTTTTCTTTTTTACCTTTTGTAGAGACTTCTCGCTTTCTTCAAATACAACCTTCTTGATGTCATTCCATAACTCTTCTGGAACTCTATCATTTGTATCTAAAGCAGCAAATCGATTTTGCAGGGAGTCTTTAAATTCCTGTGGTATATTCTCAAGGTCATATTTTGCTGCATTCATGAGTGGTTTGCTCTTTTTCAGCTTTAGTTTGAGTTTGCATACTAGTAGTTGATGATCTGTACCACAGTCAGCTCCAGGTTTTGTCTTTGTTGATGTTATAGAGATTTTCCATCATTGACCTCCACAGATGTAGTCAATTTGATTTTTATACAATCCATTGGGTGATGTCCATGTGTACAGTCGCCGCTTGTGTTGCTGGAAGAAGGTGTTCGAGATGAATAGATCGTTGGTCTTGCAGAATTCTATCAGTCTTTCTCCAGCTTCATTTCTGTTGCCAAGTCCATATTTTCCAACTACTTTGGGGCTTGTTTACAAAGCTGCGGTAGCGGTTTGCGATCGTAATCGGAGCCGCGGCCCCATTGATTTCAATGGGGCCGCGGCTGCGATCGCGATCGCGAACCACTACCGCTGCTTTGTAAACAAGCCCCTTTGTCTTCTTTGTTGCCAACCTTTGCGTTCCAATCACCCATGACTATCAGGATATCCTGTTTGCATGTTCTGTCAATTTCAGCTTGTACTTGTTCATAGAACTCTTCAATTTCATTCTCTTCTGCAACTGTTGTTGGGGCATATACTTGAATTATAGTTGTGTTGATAGGCATTCCTCGTAGACGAATAGAGATTAAGCGTTCGCTGACTGCATTGTATTTCATTACAGTTCTTGCAAGTTTCTTCTTTATTATAAATGCAACACCATTTCTTCTTTGTCTTTCATTTCCAGCATAGTAGACCATGTAATCATCTGATGCAAAGTGCCCGATGCCAGTCCATTTCAGTTCGCTGACACCCAACAGATCAAGTTGTACACGTTCCATTTCATTCTTGACCACCTCCAACTTCCCTTGGTTCATGCTTCGTACGTTCCATGTTCCAATGTGTAAGACATCTTTACAGCTTCTGACTCTCATTTCATGCGCAGCTACATCAGCAGTCAGACGTCCCGAGGGCTTTCATCCAACCACATCATAAATGCTGGCTTTACTCTGAAAAGTCTTCAGCTCTTCCCCAGTAGCTTGTTGAGTGCCTTCCGACCTGGGGGTTTCATCTTCCAGCACTACAGCACAATTTGTTTTGTTGTAATTATCCATTGGGTTTTCATGGCAAGATACAGAAGTAGATTGCCGGGCCTTTCTTCCGCGCAATTTAAGTTTGGTGTTGTTGTCGTTGTCACAGAAATGTGATCCTCCGCCATCAACACTGTCCCATTCTGCTGCTGCCCAGATGGGTGGTTTGTCTTGGTCTGGCATCTCAGCTGAGACCTGTCCATCTTGGGAGACCCTGCCAGTAGTTAAACTACCGATAGTTTAGCTCTCAGCATCACTGATGCACACACGCCCTCACAGCACGACAAGCTGCAAACCAATACATTTCAGAGAATAACAATACATGACCTACTGGGGAAAGGGAACAAGTGGCAATGTCAAATAGGAATTACATAAACAGAATACCTCAGCTCAGTTACACATGCAGAACACAGACCATCACCAAACAAGGAATCACAATTTAGAAACAGGAAGACAATTAAACTGGGAACCCCAAAAGCCAAACTTGGAATGTACAACAACACTGTAGAAATAAAACTATACATTAATTTCCTCTTGTACTAAACAAAGCGCAGATGTTAATGATGCACATTTCCCAGAGCTGACATATTCCAGTTAATAAATTCAAAATAAAGAGATATCTTTCTACCTTTTGTGCATTTATTTTCAGTTGCAATTGCTCCAGCCACTTTCTTCTGGTTTCTTTGTGTCTTCTGCTAACTCTCCATCGTCTGCTGTCCATTTGTCCTTTCTTCTCTCTTCTAATTTTTTTCCATTCTCTCTCTACATCTGCTTTAACATACTAATCTTTCTCCTTTTGCTCTTTCCTCATTCCTATTTCATCCACTCAAATTTTACCCCTCCATCCTCAATCCCCACTTACTCTCCCATTACCCAGCCAATTGTAGATTTTTCTTCCGTCCCACACAAAATATTTTTCCCCTCTCCATTTCACTCTCCCAGATCCATCCCATTCTAATCTCCCCCAACATCAGCTCCCTTCTAGTTCCAGCCCCACCCAGTATCCACTCCCTTCTAGTCCTCGCATCAGCCCATTTCCAGTCCTAGCCCCCCCATCAGCCCATTTCCAGTCCTAGCTCCCCATCCATTTCCATTCCTATCCAAGTCCCTCCATCAGCTCATTTCCAATACCAGCCTCCCATCAGCCCATTTCTAGTCCTTTCCTAGCCCCACCATCAGCCCATGTCAAATCCTAGCTCCCCTCCGCTCAGCCCATTTCCAATCCAAGCCCCCCATGAGCCTACTTCCAGTTCTAGCCCCTCCATAAGTCTATTTCAATCCAAGCCCCCACCACAGCCCATTTCCAATCTTAGCTCCCCCCAATGCCCAATTCCCAGTCCTATCCTAGCCCCCTTCATCAGCCCATTTCCTGTCCTAGCTCCCTCCCCTCACAACCCATTTCCATTCCAAGCCCCCTCCCCATCAGCTATTTGCAGTTCAGGCCCCACTTCCACTCAGCCCATTTCCATTCCAAGCCCCCTCCCCATCAGCTATTTGCAGTTCAAGCCCCCCCCTTCCCCTCAGTCCATTTCCAGTCCTAGGAACCCCCCCCAACCCATTACCAGTCCTAGCCCCCCATAGCCTATTACCAGTCCTAAGTCCCCATCAGCCCACTCTCAGTCCTAATCCCATCAGCCCATTTCCAGTCCTAACCCCCCATTACCCAATTTTCAGTTTAAGCCCCCCATAGCCCATTACCAGTCTTAACCCCCCATCAGCCCACTCCCAGTCCTAACCCCATCAGCCCATTTCCAGTCCTAACCCCCATCACCCAATTTTCAGTTTAAGCCCCCCCCCCATAGCCCATTACCAGTCCTAAACCCCCATCAGCTCACTTCCAGTCCTAACCCCCATCACCCCATTTCCAGACTTAGCTCCCCATAGCCCCAGTCCTAACCCCCTATCAGCCCTCTTCCAGTCCTAACCCCATTAGCCCATTTCCAGTCCTAACTCCCACCCCAACAGCCCAGGGAAATTTTAAAATAAAATAAAAAAGCTGTCTGCTGCTGCTGCCACCGCTGCGGCAACGGCAGAATCGCATATCCTGTGGGCCCCCCCCCCCCGACAGAGCCTGCTCTCCCTGCATCAGCTCCGTCGGCTTTCAGAGCGCGAAAGGAGAGTTTCTCCCTCGCGGCTCTGTTAAGCCCGCGGGGGCTGATGGGAAAGTCCCATCAGCCCCTGCGGGCTTAACAGAGCCACGGAAGGGAAACTAGTCTCCCTTCGAGCTCTGAAAGCCGACGGAGCTGATGCAGGGAGAGCAGGCTCTGTGGGGGGGGGGCCCGCAGGATATGCGATTCTGCCGTTGCCGCTGCGGCGGCAGCGGCAGCAGACAGCTTTTTTTTTTTAATTTTAAAATTTACTTTGCAAGCAGAATGTTCTTTGCGCGGGGCCCCCTGAAATGCGGGGCCCTGTGCAAAAAACATTCTTGCTCAATGGACGGGCCGGCCCTGCACACACTGTGGACGCGATGCCATAGAGCAGACCGCGTCCCCCCGTATGCAGATAACTCCCTTTTTTTTATATATATGCACTTTAATAAAATGAAACAAAAGGAGATAAGCTAAGATTCCCCGAGGAAAGAGCAAATCTCCCCTCCAAAAATGAAATTGTACTCCTTAACTTCTCTCCTCAATGCAACAAAACAGCTCTTCACAGAAAAATACTGTGCGCGATAAAAACCACCTTAAACAAGGAAAACAACTGAAAACAAAGGAAAACCAAGTAAACAGTTCCCACCAAGAACTTAGAGCTTGTTTGGGCCCAGGACCCAAGGAACCTGATGGCCCACGCCCCGAGCCACGCCATGCACACACGGTCCCATGATGGCTGCCAGACAGCGCGCTCCGGAAATGGCGCCAAACCCCACTGTCACTTCTCGCTCGTGGGATCGCACCTGGTGCCGGTCTGCTCCCCCTTCACACTCCGCTATACTGAGTTACCTGCTTTCAGTAGCAAAGGAGTGCCATTCAGCGTCTCGCCGAGACGATCGGGAGCCTCCAGCCTGTGCAGCCCCGCTCCACTGAGAATCGAGCGGGAAGCCGCCAGCGAGCTCCGTTCACTCTTTTCTCCGCCTCAGCGGGTCTGATGTGCAAAGGGAGACTGCCTGCTGTCGAGCTCTCCTCCGTACAGGCAAGGAGGAGAGATCTGACAGTCAGTGCTTCACAGGCACAGGAAGGCAGAGCGGGGCCGGTGCAAGAGAGAAATGTCCTTTTTTTTTTTTTTTAAAGAAACAGGACTCAGGGTCCAATTGATATAAAAGAAAATTAGAACAATGAAATTAAATCAATTCAACTACTGCTAGTGCTACCCTAACAGCTCCTTATCTGTTCTCAAGTGAGCCCAGACCTAGGCTCACTATGTCCTCCTGCTGCATGGAGACTGGACACACTGGGGCTGATGGGAGAGACCAGCAGACTACATCCAGTGATGTCACGATTTTGACATGCCCAGTCTCCAAGCTGCAGGAGGGGGTACACAACCGAGAGGTGGAGGACTGAACTGGAGGACCGATCAGGAACTGTGGGTAGAATCCAGGCACGAAAAGACCGCGCTAATCACAGGAAGGGAGGTAGTGAGTCAGGCGGCATGTCCTGTGCCATGTAAGTGAGTTAGGAGGCCTAAGCTCTGTATGGGGCACTGAGCTGACCTTGGAGAGATGCAGTGGAACCAGTGAATGTCCTTGTGGGTGAGGGACTTGCTGAGAAAGGGTAGGAATGGACTAGGGGTGTGGGAAAGTGTCAGTGGCCTTCTCTGGACAAAAACATTACATGATAATGGGTAGAGCTGGATGGTTGTAGGGGCCACAGACTGAACGAGCAACAGGCAACAGCACAGCATCAAAATCAAGTGAGTGTGTGTGTGTGTGTGTTGGTTAGGGCAGCGTTTTTCAACCACTGTGTGAGGTATTGTCTGGTGTGCCGTGGGAAAAATTCCAATTTCATCCGTAACATGTGGCCTCGGCTCACAAATTAGGGTTGCCAACCGGCCGGTTTTCAGCCAGCCTGGCCGGTTTTTCCATGGCCAGGCCGGCTGCCAGCACAGTTGTAAAACCGGCCATTGAAAAGCCGGTTTTTTGCTCTGGCCGCAAGATCGGGAGCAGCCAGAGCAAAAAAACGGCTTTTGTGCCGAAGTCCGCGGCGCGAACACGATCGCGATTCCCTATAGCAGTGCAGCCGCTGGTTCTGCTTTGTACAGAGCAGCGGCTGCACTACACTTACATTGAAAAGTAAAGAGAAACTGTGTCAGGAGCCCTCCGATCATGCAGAGCCCGAGGAAGTGATGTCATGGGGGCGGGCTCCTCACAGGCTGTCTTTCCTTTTCAAATTAACTTTACCTGCAATAAAGTTAATTTGAAAAGGAAAGACAGCCTGTGAGGAGCCCGCCCCCATGACATCACTTCCTCGGGCTCTGCGATGACCGGAGGGCTCCTGACAGTTTCTCTTTACTTTTCAATGTAAGTGTAGTGCAGCCGCTGCTCTGTACAAAGCAGAAGCAGCGGCTTGGGCAGAGGGGTGTGTGTGTGTGTGAGTGAACCAGCAAGGGGGGGGGGAGTGTGAGTGAACCAGCAAGGGGGGGGGGAGTGTGAGTGAACCAGCAGGGGAGGGGGGGTGGTGTGAGTGAACCAGCAAGGGGGGGGGGCGATGGTGTGAGTGAACCAGCAGGGGAGGGGGGGTAAGTGAGAGGGTGACCCAGCAGGAGTGGTGAGTAAGTGACAGGGGGGTGGGTGAGAGAACCAGCAGTGGAGGGGGGGGTGGTGTGAGTGAACCAGCAGGGGAGGGGGGTTGGTGTGAACCAGCTGGGGAGGGGGTTGGTGTGAGTGTTTGATTCCTATTCAAGAGAATTACTTTATATATAGTCAATATAGGCACAGAGGTAAATTTTTTTAACATTTTCTAATGGTGGTGTGCCTCGTGATTTTTTTCATGAAAAAAGTGTGCCTTTGCACAAAAAAGGTTGAAAAACACTGGGTTAGGGCATATGCATGTTCAGAGAGGTCCAAAAACTTCTCTGAGCTAGGGGAGAGCCTGGGCAACTCAGCTCAATAAACACTTCACCATCGGAGAGTGCCCGCATCCCCCTGCATATCTCCTAAGAATGCATGTGTACATCGGAGGTGTATGTGTGCTTCTGTGTCTTTCTTTGGTGGGGACAGTGTCAAATAGTTCCCTTTGAAACTCTGGGCTGGGGAAGTCCACTGCTACAAATGTACTTATGTGCATACTAAGCAGAGGAAAGCTTTCAGCCCAGGGAATTTACCTAGCTAACTATTTAGTTACCTGGACAAATTCCTTTGAAAACTGTCCTGATACTCTCTCCGCCCTATCCATGTCCTTTCAGAGTAACCAAAGAAAGCTAACTCTCAAAGAGAATGCTGTGTGGCTGCAGCATGGTCACTTTTACAATTAGCATTTTGTTAGACTCTTTATAGTAAATTTGATCCTGACACATGCAATTCTTGCCAAAATAGAACCATGCCTAATAAAGAGTCCTTATAAATAGCTGCAGGATTTCTTATTATCCCTGCTGTGAGTTTTCCACTTGGGGGGGGGGGGGGGACCAGGAATAATGGAAGGATTTATTAAAATAAGGGAAAAATCCCCAGCTACCGGTATTTGTGAATGAAGACACATAACACCAGGATCTCAGCCATGTTTCCAACGGAGCTGAAAGAGAAAGACAGAATTACCCAGCCCCCCTCCACCCCACAAAGAAAAAGAAACAATCGTGCTTTAATACAGTTTTCTAATATCTTATTTTGCTTTACTATTCCCTCTCCCATCAGCATAAATGCCTGCCTAGTCAAAAGCGTTCTGTGCTGGTATGACGACATGAGTGGTCTTGCCTTTGTCTTGCTAGCTCAGCACCAAACGTGAGCAAACAGTGTGCATTTCAGCGGATGGTGGGTTGCTATGATTGCTGAATTTTGTCTCTACACTTGAATAGAGTACTAACATGACAAGAATACTACTTTATCTCCAGACTAGCATTATATCAGCAGGAGCATCAGCATATCTGATGTTGTTGGAGAGACCCTACAGCTTGGAACATCAGCATCAAGACTTATGGTCTGTAACCATCTGATCCCTTAATGAGCCTGTAAATTGACATTGGCACATTCCTTTCACATTGCTGTATTCATCCTGGCAAGGTGGTGGTATCCATGCCAGTCCCCACTGGGAGACAATAGCAGTTGTGTTCCAGTGTGCCTGAATGCTAAGGATTGTCAATTTTCCCTTACTGCAGAAGTGCAGACTAACATTGTTAAACTTTAGTTTCTCAAAAGTGATGGAACTTAGAAACTGAAATAGATCACAAACTGCAAAATCTGCAACAGACGAAGTTCGAAATTTAGCACAGATAGAGCTACTGCATTAAGCAGTAAGAATAATAATGATATCCCAACAAATCAAAACTGCTAGCAGGGAGTAAGATAGTGCAATTAAAAGTCATATTTTATCATGTCACAGTGACAATACAGATACAAATCCCTCCACCCTAAACAGTATAATTTACAATTGCACTGTAAAAGATCTACACTGGCATTAACAAGTCTATCGTAATCATGAAGCTTTCAGCATTTTAATATATACATGGATAACTCCTAAATCAGGATGCTGGACAGCAAATTACATCTGAGTATGATGGGTGCTTTCCATGAAGGGCGTACAGTCTAATCAGTTGGCTTCAGCAATGGGAGGCAAGTGACTGGCAAGAGGTCACAAAGAGGGTAAGTTTAAAAGGGATTGGCTGCTTGAAGTACTATTTAAGCTGATTTTAAACCTATTTTAAAAAACAAGTTGGCGCCTACCTGTATTTCTAAACTACTAGCGTAGATGGCAGGGGCTGCACTGGAAGTTAAGGCTTGGAAATTTACGCCAGCTCTACAGCTGGCATAAATACCCTGTGCCTAGATTTTTCAGGAATTCAGGTAAATTCTATGTTTTTATAATCTACGCGCATACTTGTGTGCTCTTCCCACACTCCACCTAAACTCTGCCCCATGTGCACACTGGCCAGCAAAGTATACGCTATCATAAGACATGCAGACTTTTAAGCTGCCCCGATGCAAATGTGTGGTGACATATGCATGTGGAAGTACAGATGCTCAATGAAAGATACTCTGCGCCCCCCTCACCAGCAACACTGCAGGGCTCTTGGAGTAACGGAAAACCACACTCAAAGCAATGAGAAGGAAATCTAAGAGACAGCAATAAAATACCACACACTTCTATATATATAGATACACCAAAGCTTTGCGGAGAGAAACAAATAGAAACAAGTTCTCTTTGTTTACTCTAACTATTAGCTATGGTTTACTTTATTTATAAGGCTCTTTTGGATGATACAGCATAATTTCACTTTATTGTTCTACGTCAGGTATTATGTATTCATAACATCATAGGTCAATTTCTAATCAACATAGGTCAGTATGAGGAGACATACATGTATTCCAAGACATAACTGTAGATATTAAGTTTACTGCTGACTGCTTGATATCTGGTAACCCTGAGACTGAAAGGCTGGAGGACAAGCTGCCCTTTTTCTTATTTCACATAGCTTACAGGACTTGTACCTCTTCACCTACTTAGTAAGCAAATATATGAAGTTTATTTTTAAGCAAAGTTCTGAACAATTGTAGCTCTTTCTCAGGTTTTATTAGACAGTCTGGTTGTGTACACCGCCCTGTACAGACAAGCTTACTTTCACTCAAGTCACCGGGATTGTCTGGGAGGCTACGATGAGAAAATTAATTAGCAGCTGAGTCTCTCTGGCAGGCTGCTAGTACAGTAAAATCTAGAGGCACAATATTCGAAAGGCATTTACACGGTTAACAGCCCTGTAAACTGCGAAAATGCCTCTAACCGGGATATTCAATGGCACTGAATATCCCCACTCTTCTCCCTTACGCGTTTCGAAGCTAACGGCTTAGCATTGGGGAGTTCCGGGGAGAAACGGAGGCGTTGGCAGTCGATGACCAGGCAGCACCGATATTGCATGCTGCCCGGTTAGCAACCTACAGCTAAAAGATAGGCAAAGCTAAAGCTCGCCTATCTTTTAGCCACAGGAGCTAACCAGGCAGCATGCGGTATCATCACTGCCCCGTTAGCTACTGCGGCTGGGAGGCTATGCGGCAAACCCGGATATTCAATGCCAGGGCTGCCTATGATCCTGGCAATGAATATCCAGGGTTAAGGGTCAGTGCAGACAGCTATGCGCCATAGTAGCGCATAGCCAACCTAAATGAATATCGGGCCCTAGCAGTTCTAGTGGAAACACGGGTACTCAAGTAGCTAGGTCTGCACAGCAAGATAGGGGCTCTTTGTGTTGGCTAGGTCAATGCAGTAGGTTGGTGATGATGGGGTATTATCCAGACAGGTCAAGGGGACTTAGAAAGTCAGATGTTCAGGTAACAGGATCCTTGTGACTGAACACAGGAGGAGAGAGAGGTGCTAGATGTGAACTAAAAGGGATCTTGCCTGTTTAGCAACCCAAGAGTATAGAATGCAATAGAGGAGGACAACAAACCAACTTGGATAATTAGCGATATCTTATAGATAGTCATGCTCTGTGGTGGGCAGCTGGCATATATCCTTGTCACAGTGGAAAAAATAACTGGACAGATTAGATGGGTCAATTGGTCTTTATCTGCTATTAATTAACTATGAATTTTCAGCATCATACTATAATCTAGACAAGATGGCCGAGCATGAGGTGTTTAAAATAATAATCGTTTTGATGACCACTAAGTTCAGAAAATTAGACCAAATTTGGTTCAAATTCTGCTGGTCGAATCTTCATGACAACAGATTTTAAAGAGTACCACCATCCATGCCAGGTATACCACACGATCCCATTATCTGTCACCGCTGTGTATGGGCCTTTGTAGTACAATCCATTCAGATTGGCAGAGTGACACCTGGCGGATACAGAAACAGCACAAGTCAGCCACGCCAATTAACTGCATTCAAGCAAGCTGTACTGGTAATATCAGAACATATCTGCATAGTCCAGCACCTAAGATCATTGAATAGTTTCAGAGCCACCAATTTCTGATCTTGCTAGCGCTGAGATTGGCCATATATTGGCAGACACTGCATCTGGAGATTGTTTGGGGAAGCAAAGTGCTGCTGTGGTCAGAAAGTTGAGGTGCTGGGGGCAATAAGCCTGATACTAGAGTCACTAGCCACATCTCTAGGGAATATGATTGAGCCTTCAGCCTTGAAAAGGGATTCTTGAGAACAAGGAAACTGTTCCTAGCAATCCAAAGGTTAGCTGGCTCCATGCCTGGAAATGAAACTGTACCTCTGTACTAAGACATAGAGGTGTTCTGCTCTGAAACCAGAACAACTGGTTTGTTTACTGATACTCTGACTTAGACTGGACTGTTACCTGACTTCCTAATACCTGTTGCTACTAAATGATCGGCCCTGGATTTTGTCTCTGAAACCCACAGACCCTAAAAAAATTCAGGTGCTGGTACTTGGGGATCCTGCCACTCAAGGTAGCCTGGTTTGAAAACCTGAGGAGGACTTGATAAAAACCTTCAGTGCTAACCAATTATGGGGAAGGATGTTACATAAAAATAAAAAAGGATTTCAGTCAAAGATTACATAAAATGTTGCCTAGATATAATTCTGACTCCTTAAATTATAAGACTTGACGAACATTTAACTGCGGCTATTCAATGCTGGTATCTGGATAGTGGCTGGTTCTGCATATCCAGATTCAGTGCTGACTACCAGCGCTATTCAGGGAGTGGCGATACTAAACCCAATATCTGTATAATTATCTGGTTAGTGGACTGAACTCGCTGCTAACTGGGACAACCTAGAATGTCTCAAGTTCCACATAAGATCAGCACAGCACAATCCAGTTAATGCCAAGGCTGTCCGAGGAAATATTCCGTGGGACTCTCCAGATAATGCTGCCGAATGTCGTGCTGGTCAGCACTGATCCGGTTAGCAGATGCTTTTGAATAATCGGCCCCCAAGCTTTTTCTTTATGGTGTGATCCTTGACTATTTCCTGGCAGTTTAACTCCTGCTGCTCATCATAGTACAGTAATTCCAAAGTCTCCTGCTGGCAGACAAGTAGTGATATTAGCTTGTGAGAGGTAGGCAGCTACTACTACTATTAATCATTTGTATAGCGCTAAAAGGCATACGCAGCACTGAACAGACACATGTAAAAGACAGCCCGTGCCCCTTGGAACTTACAATCTAATCAAGACAGACAACACAACACAGAATAGTGCGGTATATAAGAGAATGTAAATAAATAAAAATAAATAAATAAACAACAGCTGAGGACAAGGACACGTCTAGGGGAATGGTAAGGAAACACATAGGAGACTAAGCAGATCAGGAGCCAAAAGCGGCCTTGAAGAGGTGAGTTTTCAGCTTGGATTTGAACAGGGCCAGAAATGAAGCCTAACATACAGACTCAGGTAGTTTGTTCCAGGAATAAGGAGCAGCAAGGTGAAAGGACCGACGTTTGGACTTAGCAAAAGAAGAGAAAGGCACAAGTAGAAGCGATCTGCCGGAAGAGCGGAGTTCCCAAGGAGGGGTGTAGAGAGAGATAAGAGAAGAAAGGTAGTGACAAGTATCAGAATGAGTGCACTTATTGGTCAGTAGGATACGGAAACAGATAGGGAGCCAGTGAAGTGACTTGAGAAGAGGGATTATATGAGCATGTAGAGGTTGGTGGGAAATTAGCCATGCAGCTGAGTTTTGAACAGATTGAAGGGGAGAGAGATGATTCAGAGGGAGACCAACAAGGAGGAGGTTGCAATAGTTTAGATAGGAGGTGACTAGAGTAGATAAGTGTCTTAGTGTGTGTCGAAAGGAAGGAGCAAATTTTGCTGATGTTATAGAGAAAGAAAGAAAAATTATACCCAAAGTGTCCAAATCACTGGCAAGCTCATAGATGCAAAGAATGAGTAAGTCCTAAAAGAGATAACCACCAAAGGCAGAAAATCACACCTTCCGAGTCTAATACATGGAAGGGAAAAGTAAGGGACATTTTCTATACAGCTTCTAGCAGCTCATCATAGGAGAACGCTGTGCACAGGACACACTAACATTTCTGTTTGTAGAAACCAAAGAACACTGTATCCCAAACTCTAATGTTTAGCTTCACTGCCTCTCCATATCTGACTCATTTTTAAAAAATTACTGTTTTATCCTGTGCTTTCTTCTTACCTTTATATTTAGTTCTGGAGGAATGGGTAGACATTAGGGAGCACTGTCTCCCCACGTTTGGAGCTCATGCTTCCCTCCTGGTTGTTGGTCTTTTCTACCATGTGACCCTCTCTCCCTTCCCCCAATGCTCTTCCCACCACTGGCCAGCAAGAGCAGAGTGATGCTTCATGCTAAGTCATCCTCTTGGGCTGGCTGGGTTCAGTCTTGCGATTTGAACTGCCTGGTGCCCCATGGTCTTGTGGGCCCTGGTGGGCCCTGCCAGCACTGTACAGTTCAAGGTGCAAGTGTGAACCCAGCTAGCACAAGGGGCTGACATAGAATAAAGCGCTGCATTATATTTGCTTAGGCAGAGAGAAGATTGTATGCAATGTGTGCCTTCGAGTCAGTGCTGACTGAGATTAGGATAGGCAAAATTAAATGGGAGGGAAAAAGATTGCATTGATAGGAAGGACAAAGGAGGAAAGAGAGGACTTGGGGAGAAATAAAGATTGCATGAGGTAAGGGAGAGAGATATGATGATAATTTATACTTATATACCACGTTCCTCAAAAATATTATACAATAGTACAATACATGGAAGTCATTTTAGAAATATCTAGATGTGTAAATAGCAATGTACATAAGAACATAAGAAATGCCACACCGGGTCAGACCAATGTCCATCAAGCCCAGTATCCTGTTTCCAACATTGGCCAATCCAGTTACAAGTACCTAGCAGTTTCCCAAAAAGACACAGGTTGCATAATGCTTGTATTGGGGCAAGCAGTGGATTACCCGGTTCCTCTTTAATAATGGTTCATGGACTTTTCCTCCAGGAATTTGTCCAAACCTTTTTTAAACCCAGCTACACTACCAGCTTTTACTACATCCTCTAGTAACAAAATTCCGGAGTTTGATTAGGTGTTGAGTGAAAAAATATTTTCTCTTATTAGTCTTAAACAGGTTACACTGTAGCTTCATAGCTTATCCCCTAGTCTTTCTCCTTTTAATGGCGTAAAGAATCGATCCATGTTTACCCGTTCCACTCTATTCATTAATGTATAATCCTCTATCATATCTCCCCTCAGCCATCTCTTTTCCAGGTTGAAGAGCCCTAACCTTCTAAGCCTCTCCTTTTAGGAGTATCCTTTAATGTGATTTTATATAGCTCCAGGATGTAGAAATTTAAAAAGGGAGTGGTGGGGCAGGGTCCGGGTATGCCCCAAACATAAATATGTACTTTCCATTTTACAATGGGAAAACATATCTAACTTGAAAAATATCTGAGCCGGCTTTTGTACTGCCTTGAGGCACACACAAGTGCTAACTTTCAGTTAGACTTGGCGTCTCCTTCAAAGTACAGGTGCAAAAGAAAATGGCACCCAGACCCTCCCATCAATAGCAACCCCCTCCCATCCCTGGTGGCTAGAAAGGGGCAGAAACGGTTCCCAGTTGCTCCTGCCCCATTGGGCAGCTGATTCAAAATGGCATCTCTAACCTCTTACTGGCAGTCTCATGGGTCAAGCTACCAAATAAATAACATATGCTCCTAATCCATATCCATTTTTGTTTTCTTCCTCTTGGTTCTCTATTATCCTGGATAAATGAGCATTTGAGATCCCATAAGCCATCCAATGCCCCCTGCTCCAATGTCTTACTACCAAATTTTATAAGAATCTAAACAGCTACCAAAACTAGCAAGTTTGTTGCTCAAACATTCAGCTATCAGTGTTTCCATCACCTTTTTGTATAGTATCGGGTCATATATATCAGCCGGCGCCAAAGCCACTGAGAAGTTGTAGCCTACTTGTACTTCAGATCCTAAAGTAGCTTGGTTGGTACCAGAAGGCTACAACTCCCCAGAAACCAACGGGGCTTGTGACAAAGGGATGGTAATGACTATATACTGTCCAGTATTGCCAAAAGGAGCTAGGAAGCTGGATGTTTGGGTGACTGCCTTACTAGTTTTGGCGACACTTGAGCTATGTAGGAGCTATGCAAGATCTGAAGAAAACCTTAGCTAGTTGCAAATTAAAGGTCATGATGCTATAATCCTGGAAAGGCCAGTTCTAATTGACAGGAGACCTAAAAGAACATAAATTCTGCTTGCAAAAAAAAAGGTTTGGCACCATCTAATGAAAGTTTATCTAAAGAGCCACAGATAGAAATTGGGACTCACACTATATTGTACCTTAAGCTCTTTGACAGAGAGCATTGCTTGATTGTCCTGAAATATTTAAGGTTTCAGCATATCACCATTATCCATTTAATTTCTGACAAGTTTTACTGAAAATTGTTTTGATATCAGAAGCGATTTTATAAAGATGAATGACCTGTTAAACCACCAGCCTGCTTTGTCCTCTTCAGCACAGTTGCCCTCATAATTATCGTTGTCTTTGTCACGGGTACTGAATTTCATTCCCTTGTGGCTGGCCCACCATTTTACTTCGGGGTGGAAGCCACCAGAGAGGGAATCACCAGCTGTGCCAGAGTATTCCCCACAATTCATTAGGTAGGAGTTCTGTGGAAAAGGAAGGTTACAGATCACCAACTGAAAATGCAAAGCTGTTAGGAACCACTCTGAATCAACACTGCTTGAAACCAGTACCATCATACGCTGAACACAGGAACAAGAACAGCCAGACAAAGGAATATTTTTGTTTACAAGATACACAGTTCAAAGAAATCACTTTAAAAAGAAAGCAGGCCACATCGAGAGTGCCTAGGGTCATTCCGGTATGTTTTGCTCCACTAGCAGTTTCAAAAGCATAATGTGTTCCAGATCTTAACACATCATAATTGTGATTCTTGGTAACCTTTTTGAGAATATTTGTGAAGGAGAAAGGATCTGAAAGTCACTGTGTTCCTCGTCATGCTCTGCACTGTAGATGATGCTTGATGTGAGTGAATGAATGTGTGTTTTTATTCACAAGTTTGTACATTATGAGGGTAATTTTTGTAAACCATTTTTAGTGTAAAACACCACCTTAATATGTGTAAATGGGCTCTTATAAAATTAGGTCATTCCTAAAAGTACACACAGTGTGAGTAGACACAGACTCGTACAGTATAGCAGAGTGCAGGTAGAGTCATAGGGTACATGCATATTTATAAACTACATGCTGATAGGTGGAATATCCGTATCTTCAATGCAGGCATAATTTCTGCACAATTTGTGCTGATATTTTACAGAGACACAAGAGAGAGGCCATTGAATATCCCCACATAGCCCAGTAAACACCTCGATGCTACAGCATCAAGGTATTCCAGGGCAGCAACCAAGGGTAGCCAGTCATCAGCGATATTGAGCCGCTAACTGATTAACTTAGGCAGAAAAAAGGCTGTCTTAATTTTAGTCCATTTAGCTACCCAGCCAACGGCTAAATATCAACCGAAACTGAATATTCTGTACGGCTGGCCGAATATGGCCCCAGCACTGAATATCTGGGGGTAATTTAAAGCGCTGATAACCAGCCGCTCTAACTGCACTGGTCACCACTGCTGAAGATGCCCCCCTTAGGTGCCTTTGTATCTTTATAAATAGGCATAAAATAGATGCTTTCCTGCACACTTAACCTAGGTACCCTATTATAACTTTATCCTCAGTATGTACGAGGGGTGTCCGATATTAAAGGTACAGGTGGCAATCATACCGGCTCCGCATGCACAATAGTGCCATCATATGCAGGACTACTTGTACTCGTAGTAGGAAAGTCTGTAGTGTTGTTTTTTTAAACACTCAAATTACGAGTAGTTTTCGGGAAGCAAACAAACATGGCGTGTGTAATCGCAGAGTATTCGAAGTTTGAGGTGCGTGGAGTTATCAGATTTTTGCAAGCCGAAGGAGTTAAGCAGAGCGAAATTCATCGCAGATTAGAGGGCGTGTATGGCCTGAACGTTTTAAGCCTAAAAGAAGTCAGCATCTGGTGTAACAAGTTTAAAGATGGCCGAATGGAGTTGAATGATGATCCGGAAAAGAAAAGAGGCAGACCAAGGACCTCACACACGGATGACAACTGCGCAATTGTCGAACGTCTAATTAGGGAGGATTGTCACATTAAAGTTCGTGAAATTGCTGAAATGATTGGCATTTCTAAGAGTTCTGTTCACGAAATCATATGTGATCTCAACTTCCGCAAGATCAGGAGGAATTGCAAGACACCGTTATGGACTACTTCAAGCAACTTGACACGCAACTGTACCGTGAAGGGATGTTCAAACTAGTGTCACGCTGGAATAAATGTCTCAATGTTTACGGCGATTATGTGGAGAAGTAAACAAAAGTATGTAGTTTTTGGTGGAATAATTTATTTAAATACAAATGTTAGTGTAATTTTGGCCTATACCTTTAATATCGGACACCCCTCGTATAATTCTTCCTGTACAAACATTGCATTTGTAGCCCCATCTTTCCATTAGGTGTGGGATGAGCTAATGAGCCCTTCTTGATGGAGGGGCAGGGGAAGCTTATACTTCAAAATCCTACAAAACAAGAATAGACAGATGGCACAGAAGGGAGCAAATTGAAAATTGCATACTCTACGCATGGCACAAAGATGGGATTTGTGGAGTATATAATGGATATCTACAAGATCAAGACAGTCAGTCAATGTATAGGGGGATATAACTAGCAGAAGGTTGAGGGACTGCTTGAAGGGGGAGGGGGATTATGAGCAGCAGAACAACAGATAGTGAGTGCATGGACATGGAGGCTGAGGGAATGGATAGGTGATAAGTGGCAAGGAGCTGAGTAAGTGCGTAGATGGGGGATTATGAATAGTGAGGATACTTAGAGAGTGAGTGTTATAAGTAGTTGTAAGGGATATGTGATGGAATGATATCGGGACCATGAAGGAAGGATTAGGATGGCCATTATAGTTGGTGATTCAATCATTAGGCATGTAGATAGCTGGGTGACTGGTGGACGTGAGGTTTATCTGGTAACAATACCTCCCTGGTGCAAAGGTAGCAGACCTCATGTACACCTAGACAAGGTTTTAGATAGTCCTGCTGAGGAGCCTGCTGTCATGGTACATGTTGGTCGAATGACATAGGAAAATGTGGGAGGGAAGTTCTGGAAGTCAAAATTTAGGCTTTTAGGTAGGAAGTTGAAATCCAGAACTTCCACAACAGTGTTCTCAGAAATGCTTCCCATTCCATGCACAGGACCCAAGAGGCAGGCAGAGCTCTGGAGTCTTAATACGTGGATGGTACAAGGAAGAGGGTTTTGGATTTGTTAGGAACTGGGCAATATTCTGGGGAAGGGGGGGCTTTTCTGAAAAGGATGGGCTCCACCTTAACCAGGGTAGAACCAAGCTTCTGGCATTAACCTTTAAAAGGGAGATAGAGCAGCTTTTAAATTAGATAATGGGAGAAAGCCGACTGTTGCACAAGAGCACATGGTTCAGAATAATCTACCCTTGAAGGATACTAGCAAAATTTGGAAGTCAGGGCATCCCGATAGAGAGGTTCCAAAAAAGGTAAAAGTAATCCAGGTGCCTTTAAGTAAAAATCAGATAGAGTTGAAAGATTCCAAATTAACCCTATCATCAAATAGCCCAACTCTTAATATTAGCAATAAACAAACTTTGAAATGCCTGTATGCAAATTCTAGAAGTCTACAAAATAAGATGGGAGAGTTAGAATATATAGCAATGTATGAAAGGTGAGATATAATTGGCATTTCAGAGACCTGGTGGAAGGTGGATAACTAATGGGACACTGATACCAGGCTACAAACTACAGTATATCACAAGGATAGGGTAGATCACAATAGTAGAGGAATGGCTTTATATGTTAAAGAGGGCATCGAGTCAAACAGGATAAGGGTTTTGCAGGAAACCAAATACACTGTAGAATCTCTATGGATAGAAATTCCAAGTAAAAAGGGGAAGGGAAAAGGACAGAATGAACAGACGGAAATTAGGGAAGCTAACAAAGTTTACCACACAGTAGTAATGGGAGATATCAATTACCCTGCTATTGACTGGGTCAATGTCACATCAAGACATCCTAGGGAGATAAAGTTTCTAGATGAAGTAAATGACTGCTTCATGGAGCAGCTGGTTCAGGAACCAAACATGCAGGGATGCTATTTTAGACCTAGTTCTCAGTTGAACACAGGATCTAGTGCAAGAGGTAACTGTTTTTTGGGCCACTTGACAATAGCGATCATAAATTGATCACATTTGATTTAATAAAGGGAGGAAGGATGGCAAGGAAATGGACTGCGCTAGCATTCAACTTTCAAAAAGGAGACTAATAAAATGAGTAAAATGCTTAACAGGTTTTATATTCCGCTTTATAGTTTCAGTCAGAATTGTAACTTAAACTTAATAATGTACATTAAACAGGGATATTGATAACTTGGATTTTATTTTTCTGAGGCAATGGAGGGTTAAGTAACTTGCCCAAGGCCACAAGGAGTGCTTGTGGGAATTTGGTTCCCAACCCACCTTTGTCTATCTGTTTATTCACACCTTCAAAAAAACATAACAGATTAGTAAGACAAGATCTTCCTTGTCTAAAGCTATGTTGGCTGTCTCCCATCAAGCCATGACTATCTACATGTTCAGCAATTTTGTTCTTTATGATGGTTTCTACCATTTTTCCCAGTACTGACGTAAGGCTCACCAGTCTGTAGTTTACCGGATCACCCCTGGAACCCTTTTTAAAAATTGGCATTATGTTGGCCATCCTCCAATCTTCAGGTATTACGGATGATTTTAATGATAGTTCACAGATTACTAATAGCAGGTCTGCAATCTCACATTTCAGTTCTTTCAACACCCTTGGATGTATATCATCCGGTCCAGGTGATTTGCTACTCTTCAGTTTATCAAATAGTTGTAATACATCTTCTCGATGTAACGATATTTCCTTCAATTCTTCCGCACCTTTAAATACCACTTCAGTCAAGTAAAATAGTTTCGAAAAAAACATAGTATCAGCCTTAGATAAAACTAGGACTTTGCGAAGGTATTTCCTTAGCAATATCTCAGGTGATAATAATCTGCAAAGGGGAGAATTCAAAAAATGAATATTTTTTACCTTAAAGAAATTTTCATACAATTCCAATTTATAATGAACAGAATAACTATTCTTAAGAGTAGAGGCATGAATCGACTGCAGAGAAGCGCATTGATTCTCACATTTAGAAACCTGAATAGTCAAAGATTCCACCTTCCCCTCCAACTTATCCAAATTTGTAGCAGTCTCCTGGGAGAAAACACACAATTGAGATACCGTGGTGACCACAGTGTGTTCAATCTGAGTTACAACCCGCCATATATCCGCCAAGGATACCTCTGATTCAGAGATATCCTGGGCTCCACAGATGGGGGGGAGACCAAGTAACAGGTCTCAGCATTTCACCCTTATTTGTGGGGGTACTCTGCTGAGAAGGACCTCCCACGGCCATTGGAGAAGGAATAAGAGTTGCAACTGGAGGAGGGGGTGGGGTACGATCTGGAGAACTGAGGGTAGCTCCCGATGAATGCAGAATAAGAAAGTCAGTGTCAAGAGACACATTATCCCCCACTGTTACCTTCAAATGGCGATCTATGGGACCCACAACCGGCTCAGCTGGAATCAATTTCTTCTTCCTCTTACCCATGTTCAGGGGCAACCTCACCTGGACACCTCCAGCACCTCCTGCAGTCCTCCAAGGGGCTCCCAAGGGGCAGGAAAGCCCCTTGTATCACGCCCCTTCAATCACGCCTATCACAAGGTGCCTATGGCTGCGCCTAGGGCTGAAGATAACACATACACCAGCCTTTGATGACGTCGGGGCTTCCGGGACCTCATCCTGCATCCTCCAGCTGCCCTGGCTGCCCGACACTGCTCCCAGCACTGGCAAAGAGGCAGAAAGATTTTAAAGGTCCCCATTTATGTCGGGGCTTCCGAGACCTATTTTACTTAACTGGGACGAGAGTTTCCTCTGAGTCTCCAGAGGGCTTTGATGTTTTACAAGTTTCCCCTGATATAAATTTGACTAATTTTCTGGAAGACTCACAGGATACTATCACCTCCAGGTCAATTTTAATAGTTAGTTTTGTTTCTGAACAGAATAAGTCTACTGTCTTTAAGGCACATTTTAAGAATAAGAATGCTTTGTTTTGTGGAGCCTAGTTACAATTATTTCCTGATGTTTCCAGGGTGACACAACTGTGGAGGAAGGCCTTTTTGGCTTTAAAGCCGAGGGTGTTGGCCCTGGGAGCTACCTTTTTCCTTCGGTACCCTTGTAAATGTGTAATATTACTAAATAGGGATAGGTTTATCTTTATGGAATCTTCTCAGAAGTATTTTTGACTACTAGAGAAGGGCAGAATTGATCTTCGGTAGAGGGAATATGGGGTAAAAAGATTTTGGGCTGCATGTTTGAGCACTAGTTTGTTCTTATTGCCTGTATATTTGGTTATATTTTTATTGTATGAGTTGTTCTCCCCGAAATGTGGGCTAAGGGTTGCATTTTATTGTTGGTGTGTACCTTTATCTTTATGTAAATTTAATTGTCAACCATTTTTCTTGTATACTTGCTTGTAAGTATTGGTGTTATAAAATTATAAATTAAAAAAATACCACTTCAGTCATGGGTAACATTCCTACATCTTCCTCAGTAAAGACCGAAGCAAAGAATTCAGTCTCTCCGCTATCGCCTTGTGTCACCCACCAACGTACCCAGAGGCAAAAGAGGCTTGGGTAGTTTAATGGGGCAGTATTTTAATGGCTGTAGACTTTCCTGTGAAGGCTTTAGAAAGGCCTTCTGGGACCTGTGGTTTTTAACTTTAGCCAAAGAAGTGTAGTTGTAGGCAGAGGGTAAGGTTAAACACAGGCTTTATTCCCCGTCCGGGGTGGATTCATAACAGTGGAACACAAGGAACTGCAGATTCTTCGTCTGGTGACACAATTAAAGAAATGTTTCAAACAAAACTTGGCTTACTTCAGCATTAGTTAATGGAACAAAAATCAAAAAGAAAACAGTTCATTTCACTTACAGAACTTTTCCTCCTGTTTCCTTTTCTAAACAGTTCTTGCTGCTTTCAACAAAGAGATGATATGCAATCAGCCAGAGTGTATGTACAATCCATCTCACTCCCGTCTAAAGACTCTCCAATAGTCTCAAATTGCATTCCTTCCTCATCAGAGTAAACTTCTCCCGGCACACAACTGCCGTTGAGGTTATAATGTTCTTGCCGGTGAGCTAAAGCATTCCCCTCCTCCACTAAACTAGTGGCCCGTGGGAAATTACCATATTCACTGTAGTCAGGCTCATGAGAGTTACAGAGTTCCTGGTAAGTGCAGGGCAAATCAGGGTATTTTAAACCTCTTCTACTAGAGTAAATACGCCTACCTTTAGGCACTGCTACTTCCTGTTCTCTCGGTCGAGCAAAGCTCTGTTTTGAAGAACACTCTCCACGGTGTTTCTCTGTTAGCTTCAAACTTCCTTCAGGGTAAAAGTTTTCCCCTGCTGAATCCCTGGTGTTGGGTAATCTATACCTCCTGGACTTGGCTGCTGGACTGCCACCTCTGCTTACTTCGTAGCAATGCTCCTGTGGATATTGAAAAGCTGTGCACTGCTGCTCACAACAGCTTTCCTGGGAATCACCAGCCTCATATGCCCCGGGCAATCTCTCTGGCTCCGTCCTGGCTGCTCCACTGGTTCTGCTTTCACGCTTAGCAGTTCTCTCTGTAGCATCTACTACTCCTCCAGTAGCTCCTGCCAATCCTCTCCCTCTACCTTCCGGTAAGTAAGTTTTAAATGTGTTTAAACTGGTGTTAGTTTGGGCTCCGCCCTCATGCAGGTGCTCCTCATTTCCTAATGAGTTTTGTGCTACGCTTCTGTTTGGGCGTTCCCTTACACCTTGTGGCTTTGTTTTTATCTGTTGCTTATAGCAACCTTTCCCCATGTGTGAACCTGAGCTGTCAGTTTCCCTTACGTTTTGCTCAGAGTTCCCTAGTTCCATGGGTTCTGACAGCGCTACCTTATGACACTTGTCACCTCTTAGTGCCCCTTTAACCCCTCTATCGTCTAATGGACGAACTGACTCACCCACAGGTTTTTTGCTATTAATGTTTTTGAAAAAGTCTTTATTATGCGTTTTTGCTTCCGCAGCAAGCTTCTTCTCAAATTCTCCCTTTGCCTGCCTTATCAATGCCTTGCATTTAACTTGCCAGTGCTTGTGCTGCTTCCAGTTTTCGTCATTTGTCTCTTTTTTCTATTTCCTGAAAGATGCTTTTTTTTGGCAACAACAGCCTCTCTGACCTCACCTTTAAACCACGCTGGCAGTTTTTTGGACTTCCTTCCACTTTTCTTAAAGCATGGAATACAGCTGTTCTGGGCTTCCAAGATAGTATTTTTCAACAACACCCAAGCTTGATGTAAGTCTTTAACCTTTGCAACTGCTCCTTTTAGTTTTTTCTTAACTATTTTCCTCATTTTATCATAGTCTCCCTTTCAAAAGTTAAAAGGTAACACTGTGGATTTCCTTACCATCCCTCCTCCACTAATTAAATCAAACATGATCATGCTATGATCACTATTGCCAAGTGGCCCCAACACTCTTATCTCTTGCACCAGATCTGGTGTTCCACTAAGGTCTAGGTCCAATATTGCTTCCCCTCTGGTCGGTTCATGAACCAGCTGCTCCAAGAAGCAGTCATTTATTTCATCTAGGAACTCTAGCTCCCTAGCATATCCTGCCGTGACACTGACCCAGCCGATACCGAGGTAATTGAAATCACCCATTATTATTAATGTGCTGTAACTTTTGTTAGCTTCCTTGATTTCTTTGAGCATTTCATCATCCATTTGTTCATTCTGGCCAGGCAGTCAATAGTACACCCCCACTGCCATCGCCTTCTCCTTTTTACATGGAATTTCAATCCATAGAGATTCTACAGCAAATTTTGTTTCCTGCAAAACTTTAATCCTTTCTGACTCAAGACACAAACAACATCTACAACCAAAACAATATTTTACAAATCCAAGACTCTACAACACCTATGGCCCATCCAAGATTCATCAGATTTCCGTTCAGTCCTCCAAGCCCTAATCCTTCCTCATGCTGATTACTGCAATACAATATACCAGGCATGTCCAACAGGTAGATCACGATCTACCTGTAGATCGCAGAGGGGTCAGAGGTAGATTGCCAGCCCCACTTGGCACCATTTCTCCAGCAGCTCGCCCCATTGCTAGGAGAGAGCTTGTGCCAGCAAGTCGACTGCCGAGTGCTTGCCGCCGCTGCTAATCCTTTGCCTGTCTTTTTTCCCTGCCTGCGGGAGTATTGGGGGTGCTTGTTGTTTTCGTGCCAATAGTTTGTGGGTACCCCAGGGGGCCGCTGCCCACACCCCACGACAAGATGCCACAGGCCCAGCATCATACCTGGTCTCCTGCCTCTCAGAATCACCCATTCCTGCCCCCGCCCGAACACCCTTTAGAAGTGTGTAATATACCGGGCGATATCCATTCGCCTGGGCTTTACCTGAATACACTTACCGTATTAGTAGGCAGGCACTTATAACCCCACTCCTAGACTTCTGCAACCCGATTTATCTTGGCCTCCCAAAACAAACCCTCAGACCACTGCAACTGGCACAGAACACGGCAGCACGCATAATAGCCAGAACTTCAAGACAGGACTACATCACACCCATCCTGAAAGACCTACACTGGCTTCCAATCACCTCACGCATCAAATATAAGACAATCATAAACATATTCAAAATTAAACAACAATCATCAGCCCTTAGCTTACAGACCCTCATACAACCTGACAACAGTACACGACCGAGGAGAAGGGGCACTTCCAACCGCGTCAGCACACCAAAGGAGATCACCAAGGTCCGGAAAGACACCTCAGAACGAGCCCTTTCCCTGGCTGCACTGACAATTTGTAACATGCTAACAGATGAACTTCGACTAACTACAGACATTAAAGACTTCCGGAAGCAACTAAAGACAATCCTTTTCATTGAACACTATGGGGATGGCACATAATAGACACACCATTCAGATATCTTGACACTGCATGTATAATAGCGCACAATGTAAATAGCGCATCATTAATCGAATATACCCCGACACACTCACACACTCTGGAACACTGCATGACCCTCCCCTAAAACACACTACTGTGATTGTTTGCTGTGAAAACCGCCTTGATTCAATGAAAAGGTGGGATAGAAATCCGTTTAAATAAATAAATAAAATAGTTGTGTCATGTGCTGGTCTTTAGTCACTTTATAGTTCGCTTTCACTAAACGTTTTCAGGGAGACAACAAAGTGTCAAAAATTTGGTGATTTTGGCGGACTTTTCCAATTTTGTTCTAACTTGCCTATGACTTGCCTTCAGATTGGTTCAAACCACTGTGACCTTTGCTTGCCTCTGCAATTTTATTTTGCCTAGCCTTTGCGTTGATTCTACACTGCAATTTTATTTTGCCTTGCCTTTGCATTGATTCTACAGTGTGTGCAGAATTTATTAAATTGCGTGTGGTGGTATTTGAACTTGTTTGGTGGTATTTGATTTTATCTGATTTACTGGACAGGTGTTTCAGTTTTTTTGATGATTGTTTGGTGGTATTTGATTATTGGTGCCAGTATGATGAATTCTTATTTTTACTTTTAGAACTGCATGCATGGTTTTGGCATCTCCAGTCCTTGTATTGCACATCATCCAGAAGTCTTCAGTTCCTGTTGATCTTTAATATTTTGTGACAGTGACAGTTTTGGACCAGATTCAGCCAGTGTTTATACTAACTTAGCAGATTTGGCCTTCTTACATCCAGCCACCCCAGTATAACGAAGATGAGTGTTCCAAAGAAGAGCAAAACCTACCACTTTCATGATGAATGGGAAATGGACTACTTCTTCATCATGGTGAAAGACATGTGTTGTTGTCTAATTTGTAACGCCCCAGTATCCTTGCCCAAAAAGGGTAATCTGGAACGACATTATAAGGCTCTGCATAGCAATAAGTTTGATGCTGATTTTCCACCCAAAAGTGAAATTTGTAAACTGAAGCTCAAAGAACTTAAATCGAAATTGGCTACTCAGCAACAGTTGATGGCGAAGCCAGGGTCACATTCGGTCAATGCAACCATAGCATCCTTCAAGGTCAGCAACCTGATCGCAAAGAAATGCAAACCTTTCACTGAAGGGGAATTTGTAAAAGATTGTTTTCTTGAAGCAGCTGACAATCTTTTTGAACGATTTAAAAATAAGAAAGAGATCATAGCTGCTATTCAAGATGTACAATTGTCAAGAAACACCGTTGTGCGGCGAATAGAAAAGATGTGTGGAGACACAACTGAACAATTGTTGGAGGATGTTTCAAATTGTGTTGCTTTCTCACTCCAACTGAATGAATCTACAGACATAAGAGACATAGCCCAGTTACTAGTCTTTATCTGGATGGTTTTTGAAGACTTCAGTGTTACAGAAGAACTACTTGGAATGATTTCTTTAAAAGGGGAGAACTACCGGTCAGGAAATATTCAGTTCTTTCCATTCTTTTGTGACAAAGTGTAATCTTCCATTGCATAGACTTGTTTCCATCACTACTGATGGAGCAAGAGCAATGACAGGTGAGGTTAACGGTTTCATAGCCTTCTATAGACAGCATGACGACTTCTCAGATTTCCTTTCTTACCACTACATCATTCACCAGCAAGTTTTGGCAAGCAAGAGACTCAGTACAAAGACTGTCATGGACATCACTTTCAAAATTGTAAATTCAGTTCGTGGAAGATCACTTCAAAGATGGCTTTTCAATCTTACTCTTGATGAAGGGGCAGCGGAAATCATTTTGCACACAGATGTAAGGTGGCTAAGTAGGCACAAATTTCTGCAAAGATTTTGTGATTTGCTGAATGAAATAAGAAGTTTTTTGAAGGAGAGGGGAGATGACCAAGCAGAGTTGGAAGATGAGGCGTGGTTATGTGATCTGGCATTTCTCGCTGACTTTACAGGCGAACTAAGTGATATAAACCTTGAACTACAAGGTAAAAACAAATGCATTGGCGAGATGAGTACAGTTTCATCCTACAAGAGCAAATTTGAGCTAATGATGACTGACCTTGTAAACAACACTTTTGATCATTTTCCTAATACCCAGGACCATCTGGGACAATATCCAAATTTTGTTTTTCAGAACGAGAAGTATGTGACAGAAATCTGTTCTGTTATCCAGGAATTCAAAAATAGATTCCGTGACTTCCAAAAAATTGGAACAGTCATGGAGTACTTGTCATACCCATTCAAAGTAGATGTGGACATTAAAGAAACTGCAGCTACTATCAGTAAAAATTACTCATTGAACAAGCCATATCTTGAAAACGAAATATTAACCCTTAAAAATGACATTTTTCTCAAGACCCGGGTTGAGCAAGAATCGTTTTGGAAGCTAGTGCCTAGAGACAAATTTCCCAACTTGAGAAGATGCAGTGAAGCTGTACACTCATGTTTCGGTTCAACTTATTTGTGTGAATCTGCGTTTTCCCATCTGAAAATGACAGAGTACACAACGTTCCAACATGACAGATGAACATCTCCAGGATTCCCTGAGACTGGCCCTCACGCAATATTCACCCAACTTCAAAAAGCTGGTGGATGAAATGCAGGCTCAGACATCTCGCTAATGAGCAAGAGCAAAATATTAAAGATTGTGCAAGATCAGCCTGGATCAATACTCAACCTAAATTTAACACAAATTACTCAGTAAAAGTTAAAGAAAGTTATTACTTAATAAAACTTTAAGAAAAAATATACTTTCCATTTCCCCTTGCAGTTCTTACTGGATCTTCGTCTCTGTTTTGTGTTTGCTTAATTTGCTTAACAGCTGATCACATCCAAGTAAATGACAGAAGGCACATTAAAAATGGGGGGGGGGGGAAATCCTCCAACTTTATTGGGTTAAAATTTAATTTGAAACTAATTTGAAACTTAATTTTCATGGTGGTAGATCACCGGCACTTTTGGCCGGAAAAAGTAGATCACGACCTGTTCGAAGTTGGACATGCCTGCAATATACCATAGTCTCCCACAGTCCACCCTCCTTCCACTACTAACTGCCCTCCACACTGTTGCACACATTATACAAGGAGCATCCAAATACGACAGAATCACCCCTGTACTCAAAACAACTCCACTAGCTACCACTACCCTGCAGAATCACATACAAAGCCTTCCTACTATCACACAAGGCTCTCCACTATACCCTTGCTACCCATCTTCAAATCCTTCTTCAGCCCCTCAACCCCAATAGGCCACAAAGACTCTCCCTGACCCACAAACCCACTATACCACACTGCAGAACAAAAACACACACAACAAACATGCCACAGAGCCTTTGAACTATATGCACCCGCACTCTGGAACACACTCCCTAACCATATAAGAAATATCTCTGACCTCCATTCATTCCGCAAACACCTCAAAACCTTCCTGTTCTCAAAACACTTCAATCCTGACTCTGAACCAAGAACACACTGAACCCCTCAGTAAATGTGCACACCGAAACTGCTAACCCTATAGACTTACTTGATGCATGTATATAGTTATAAATGTTCTATATACATAGTTTTATACATAGTTGGATGCTATATGTAATTTGAAGTTGGTTCAATGTAAACCCCTTTGACCCGGTGAAAAGTGGTATCTATACATACATAAAAAAAAGAGTTTTGTCACCAGCTCTCCTTGAACCCCCGTATATAAGTGAGTAGAGGTTAAGTGAGTGGGTCTTCCCCACTGAAGCAGCTACTTTACAAATCCTGAAGCTGGGCTTTTTGGGAAATGTAGTCCCTTCACCGAATCAATGAGGAGCAGTTGTGGAAAAGTGGTTTAAGCAACCAAAGGATTTTATTTCCCCTCCCGGGGTGGATTTCACCATGAACAAAGTAACACAAACCAGGTATTTACTGGCATAAGGACAAAACAAAGGTTCTTTAACAGAAAAGGCTTACTTCAGCAATAAACAGGTTGATATCTAGCATTCCAACATAACAATGCTGTTTCTTCACAGCTCTCTGCTTCCCAATGCTAGTAGTGCTGTACTTTCTCTTTCAAAACATGCCTTCAGCATAATGAGATTATTTCATTAGCAAGCGATATCGTACAGTCCATGATATCTTCATCAATATTCACACACTCAGGTTCAAAGTCCATTAACTCTTCCTGGCTAGAAGGAAATGTTTGTAACGGCACTCCTGATGCCACGCCCTTTCTAACTGCTTCAGGTTTCACCTGATATTCCTGAGTTAAATACTGGCTTTCACAAACGTTATCAACACAGGTATTCTCTTCCCAGCTCCAACCCTCTGGGTAAATACAGTCACTGTAAGTATTTTTATACCAGCCTTTTGGCTTACCTTTTAGCCTAGCTGGTGGAGGTTTTCTTTGTGGCTTTGGACTGGCTGTAGGTTCCCAACCTAAGCCTTGCACAGAAGATTTCACTTGCCTTCCTGGCTTCCTTTCACTTCTGTGTTCCCCCGGATACTGCAGGTAATCCACTCTGCCCTTATTATATCCTTCCCTTGGGGTTTCTTTTCTTTTCCTGAAGAAAGTCTCTGTCTCACCCTTCCACAGAGATTCTGGCTTTTTCCTGGCACTGCTGTCTTCACCGTAGCTCTCATTAGCTTCCTTATCCAGCACACATGCCTCAGCTCCTTCTTCTTCTCCAAACCCTTCTTCTCCTTCTTCCCCTTCTAACCCCATAAGCTCAACTGAACTCTCTTTATCAGGGCGAATTCTAGGGCAGTGCTCAACTCCACCCCTTAGCAGGTGTCCTGCATTAGCTCGTGACTCATTCCCTGAATGGTAGCACGGGCGTTTCTCTTGCTTCTGTGTTTGGTTTCTAAGGTAACCAGGAGCCATGTGCTTTTGTTTACAACTCAGCCCTACTCCTGTTCCTGGCTTTTTAGCCTCATCTAACGGGCTGGAAGGACCCACTATGTCACAGATCCCCCCCCCCTTAAAATATTATGGGCTTCCAAAACCTGCGACGGACAGCACGTAATCCCTTGTGTAGTGTTCCTGTGGTGTTCCTTCATAGCTAATTGTACTGTGGCTACCCTTTCTTGCCAGGGTTTTTAAACATTAATGTGATATACCTGGCGCCGGCCCTTACTATTCTCTACCCGGTATGAGACGGGACCTACCCTCTCCACTACCGTACAGGGCCCCTTCCATCTGGACTCGAATTTTGGTCCTACCTCGGCCACCATAATCACCACTTTATCGCCTACTGCTAATTGACGGGGTTTTGTTCCCCGGTCGTAGTACTTTTTCTGCCTCTTTTGGCTAGCCTGTAAGTTTTCTAAAGAGGCTTGAGCCATTCTCTTCAAATGACTCCTTAAGTCTTTGGGGAACTGGGATACTTCTGTCTCCCCCCTATCTGGTTCCACCCATTGTTCTCTGAGTATATCAAGAACTCCTCTGGGGGCTCTATCAAATAACAGCTCGTACGGGGATGCCCCTAGGGACGCCTGTACACGCTCCCTACATGCATACAATACAAAGGGTAACAATGTATCCCACTCGGACATCTGCCCATCTAGTCCCCTCCTAAGCATTTGCTTTATGGTCTGGTTTGTTCTTTCAACCATCCCATTGGACTGGGGGTGGTATGCTGCAGTCCGCACATGGTGTATGCCAAAGGCATCCCACACAGTAGCTAAATATTTTGACAAAAAGTTGCTTTCTTGGTCAGTGAGCATCTCCTGAGGGAAGCCAACCTCACAGAACAATTTTATCAGTTCTAAGGCTATTGTTCTGGCGGAGGTATTTCTCATGGGTATGGCCCATGGGAAACGGGTAGCTTGGTCCACGATCACTAACACATACTGAAAACCCCAGGGAGTCCTAACGAGTGGCCCTATGATGTCCATTGCCATTCACCTAATGGGTGTGGATATGGCAGGTGTGGGTAGCATAGGCACTGCTCTCGGTTTCGAGGCAGTAACCCGTTGGCAGGTGGGACACGCTTCACAATAGCGGGAAGTTTCCTTGTAGACCCCTGGCCAGTAAAAACGGGCCACGACCTGGTCCAATGTCCCCTGAATCCCCTTGTGGGCTCCTATTGGGTGGTCATGGGCTAGACGCATTATTATGGCCTTAAATGTAGTCGGTACCACCAACTGCTTTCTTACCTCACCAGTAAGCGGGTTATTACTCTCCCTGTACAGGATATCCTTTCTAAAAGGAATCGGGGCAGAGTATCCCTTTCTTCTTGCGCAAACATAAAGGCTCTTTTCAAAGCGGGATCCGCTTTCTGTTCCCCTGGGAAGGACGGGAATTTCTTTACTAACTCCGAGGGTACCCATGGTAAGCCCTCGCCGGCTCCCAAATCAGCCCTTCCTTGGGTCCTGTGTTGCCTTTCTTGTTTTTTCTTGGCCTTTCCTTTCCTCACCTCCTTGGGCATGGTATCAAAAAGGTCAGTCGGTGCGGGCAATGGGTCTATTGCTTCCTCATCATATTCCCTTTCTAAGTCAGGGGAATCTTCCCTAACTCGGGTTGGGCCTGCCACTTCTTCAGCGGGGTCCTCCTCCCTATGAGGGGTTCTTGCCTGGGAGCGGGTAGAGACATAGCCTGTCCTCTCTTCTATACCCTTTTCAATTCCCCGGCAAAATGGGGGCCAATCATTTCCCAAAATTACATCGTGTAACAGCTGTGGGATTATTGCCACCTTTACTTTCTTGGCTGATCCTAAACCTTCTATCATGAGGTCATATACAGGGTAATAGGAGGCTGACCCGTGCAAACACTGTACTTTCACCTGCCCCACTGCTGGACTCGGCGCTACTTGAGCTTGTATGGCTTCCCAGAGCCATTGGGACACCATACTCTGGTAAGCGCCCGAGTCTAGTAGCGCTTGGGCCTTTATGCCCTCCACCTGGACTGGTAGTAAAAAGCCTGCCTTGAAGTTTTCCCCATTACCATAATAAGGCAGTGCGTATAATACAGTCTTTTTGCAAGTGCCCAACATTTCCACACTTAAAACATTTTCCTTTAGTATAGGAAAAACCCCTATTTTCACACGGTGCTTTACATTCAAAATTCTTACTTACTTTATCAGCCTGTGTCATGCCCAGAACGCCGGATTTTGAGGCCCTTGAGCATTCAGCCTCAAAATACCGTTCTGTCATGGCAGCTGCTTCACTTGTTGTCTTACAGTTCTGTAACATAAGAAACTTTTTAACCTCAGCAGGTACAGCTTCCATGTACTGTTCCAACATTATTTCATCTAACATAGACTCTACATTTTGCTGCTCAGGTTTGAGCCATTTACAGGCTAATCCCTTTATTCTAAAATACAGGGCTTTAGGGGTTTCTCCAGGCTTTAACTTTGCCTCCCTAAACCTGCGCCTGTAGAACAGAGGGGTGAGCCCTAACCTGTCTCATACAGCATTCTTTACTGCGTCATAATTCATTGCTAAGGTAGCTGGCATTGACTTGTATGCCGACAAAGCTTCACCAGATAAAGACATGGCAAATCTTATAGCCCACTGCTCCTTAGGCAGTTTGACGGCTTCTGCAATCCGTTCAAATGCATCCACATAATCATCTAAATTGTCAGTAGGAGATAACTGTCCCAGCAAAAGTGAACCGGTTCCATTTAGTCCTACCCCTTGGGTAAATCCTGGAAAAACCTCCGCTGGCTCCTGCTGTTGCTTTGCTAAATGTTCTATGAGAGCATTTACTGGTCTCAGCTGTTCTTGCAAGGCAGTCATCGCTTGGTCATGCACCCTTCGCGACATCTCCAGCTGCTTATCCCATTGCAGGGACATCCACCTTAGTATTTCTTGCGAGTCCATTCTGGATCTCCTGGTATCTGCAACAGAACAACAACAAAAAAAAAACCAAGTGTGGCCCAAAAAAAAGAGAGAAAAAAAAATTCCCCTTCTCTTTTTTTTTTTCAACGCCGTGCACTATTCCTGTGCACCAACCTTTCTCCTTTGTATCCTTCTCCACCCGTGTCCAGCTACAATTACCTGGCACCAGTGCAGAGTCAGGCACTGAGAAAAGGGAACTCCCCAGTCTGACCGATCGTCAGCCGAGCTCCGGATCTTTTCCTCCTGGCTGTCAGCTCTTGCTGCAGGAACCTCGTCCTTGTGGTGTCCTCAAATCCAGGTAAAAATCCAAACTACTACGCCATTTGTCACCAGCTCTCCTTGAACCCCCGTATATAAGTGAGTAGAGGTTAAGTGAGTGGGTCTTCCCCACTGAAGCAGCTACTTTACAAATCCTGAAGCTGGGCTTTTTGGGAAATGTAGTCCCTTCACCGAATCAATGAGGAGCAGTTGTGGAAAAGTGGTTTAAGCAACCAAAGGATTTTATTTCCCCTCCCGGGGTGGATTTCACCATGAACAAAGTAACACAAACCAGGTATTTACTGGCATAAGGACAAAACAAAGGTTCTTTAACAGAAAAGGCTTACTTCAGCAATAAACAGGTTGATATCTAGCATTCCAACATAACAATGCTGTTTCTTCACAGCTCTCTGCTTCCCAATGCTAGTAGTGCTGTACTTTCTCTTTCAAAACATGCTTCCAGCGTAATGAGATTATTTCATTAGCAAGCGATATCGTACAGTCCATGATATCTTCATCAATATTCACACACTCAGGTTCAAAGTCAATTAACTCTTCCTGGCTAGAAGGAAATGTTTGTAACGGCACTCCTGATGCCACGCCCTTTCTAACTGCTTCAGGTTTCACCTGATATTCCTGAGTTAAATACTGGCTTTCACAAACGTTATCAGCACAGGTATTCTCTTCCCAGCTCCAACCCTCTGGGTAAATACAGTCACTGTAAGTATTTTTATACCAGCCTTTTGGCTTACCTTTTAGCCTAGCTGGTGGAGGTTTTCTTTGTGGCTTTGGACTGGCTGTAGGTTCCCAACCTAAGCCTTGCACAGAAGATTTCACTTGCCTTCCTGGCTTCCTTTCACTTCTGTGTTCCCCCGGATACTGCAGGTAATCCTCTCTGCCCTTATTATATCCTTCCCTTGGGGTTTCTTTTCTTTTCCTGAAGAAAGTCTCTGTCTCACCCTTCCACAGAGACTCTGGCTTTTTTCCTGGCACTGCTGTCTTCACCGTAGCTCTCATTAGCTTCCTTATCCAGCACACATGCCTCAGCTTCTTCTTCTTCTCCAAACCCTTCTTCTCCTTCTTCCCCTTCTAACCCCATAAGCTCAACTGAACTCTCTTTATCAGGGCGAATTCTAGGGCAGTGCTCAACTCCACCCCTTAGCAGGTGTCCTGCATTAGCTCGTGACTCATTCCCTGAATGGTAGCACGGGCGTTTCTCTTGCCTCTGTGTTTGGTTTCTAAGGTAACCAGGAGCCATGTGCTTTTGTTTACAACTCAGCCCTACTCCTGTTCCTGGCTTTTTAGCCTCATCTAACGGGCTGGAAGGACCCACTATGTCACAGTTTACATCAGGCTTGAGCTTTATTTAACAATACTATCTATCTATCTTGAAAGCCCAGACGTATTCCATGCTTTAAAAAAGGTGGAAGATGAGGTCAGAGAGGCTGTTATAGCTAAAAAATCTTTCAAAAAATGGAAAAAAGAGCCAAATGACAAAAACAGTAAAAAGCATTAGTACTGGCAAGTTAATTGCAAGGCATTAATAAGGCAGGCAAAGGGAAAATTTGAAAAGAAGCTTGCAAAAGTGCATAATAAAAATGTCTTCAAATATATTCATAGCAAAAACACCAGTGAGGGAGTCAGTTGGACCATTAAATGATGGAGGGATAAAAAGTGCACTAAGAGAGGGACAAGACCTTAATGGAGGGACTGAATGAATTTGTTGCTTCAGTCTTCTCTGAAGATGATGTAGAAAGCTTACCCATGCCAGAAAAGATAATTAAAAGGTGATATATCCCAGGAACTGAAACAATAAATCAGGAAGATATAATATAGTGTCCTGCCCCCGCCTAGGGCCGGTGACTCCAGGGCCGGCCAGTCCATAGAGCAAGAATGTTTTTTGCACAGGGCCCCGCGTTTCGGGGGGCCCCGCGCAAAGAACATTCTGCTTTTTTTCTTAATTAAATTTAAAAAAAAAAAAAAGCTGGCCGCTGCCGCCGCATGGAGTGTCCCGCGGGGCTCCCTCTGCCCGGCGGAACTCTTCCGGCGTGGCTGAGCCCCTCTGTGCCAGCTTGCAGATACGCGAAGGGAGAGTGTCTCCCTCGCGTCTCTGTTAAGCCCGCAGGGGCTGATGGGAAGCAGGGGCTGATGGGAAATTTCCCATCTGCCCCTGCGGGCTTAACAGAGTCGCGAGGGAGACACTCTCCCTTCGCGTATCTGCAAGACGGCACAGAGGGGCTCAGCCGCGCCAGAAGAGTTCCGCCGGGCAGAGGGCGCCCCGCGGGACACTCCATGCGGCGGCGGCGGCCAGCTTTTTTTTTTTAAATTTAATTGCCATGAGCCGAGGGGGTGGCGGGCGGGCGGGTAGGACTGGCAATGGGCTAGGGAGGGGGGGTTAAGACTGGCAATGGGCTAGGGAGGGGGGGGTAAAGACTGGCAATCGGCAAGGAAGGATGGAGGGTTCAGACTGGCAATGGGCTAGGGAGGGGGGGTTAAGACTGGCAATGGGCTAGGGAGGGGTAAGACTTGCAATGGGCTAGGGAGGGAGGGAGGGAGGGGGGGTTAAGACTGGCAATGGGCTAGGGAGGGAGGGGGGGATAAGACTGGCAAGGGGCTAGGAGGGGGTAAGACTGGGAATGGGATGGGGGGGTTAAGACTGGCAGTGGGCTGGGGGGGTTAAGACTGGCAATGGGCTAGGATGGGGGGTTAGGACTGGGAATGGGCTGGGGGGTTAAGACTGGCATAGGGCTATGGGGGGGTTAAGACTGGCAAAGGGCTATGGGGGGGTTAAGACTGGCAATGGGCTGTGGGCTGATGAGGGCTGTCTGGAAATGGGGTGATGGGTTAGGACTGGTAGTGGGCTGATTGGGGGGGTTAGGACTGGTAATGGGCTATGGGGGGTTAAGACTGGTAATGGGCTGTGGGCTGATGGGGGCTGTCTGGAAATGGGGTGATTGGGGGTTAGGACTGGTAATGGGCTATGGGCTGATGGGGGCTGTCTGGAAATGGGGTGATTGGGGGTTAGGACTGGTAATGGGCTATGGGGGGGGTTAAGACTGGTAGTGGGCTGATGGGGGGGGTTAGGACTGGTAGTGGGCTGATGGGGGGGTTAGGACTGATAATGGGCTATGGGGGGGGGCTAGGACAGGAAATGGGCTGATGGGGAGGGGTTAGGACTTGAGGTGGGCTGATGTGGTTAGGACTGGTAATGGGCTGTGGGCTGATGGGGGGTTTAGGACTGGCAATGGGCTATGGGGGGCTGACTGGAAATGGGCTGTGGTGGGGGCTTGAATTGAAATGGACTCATGGAGGGGCTAGAACTGGAAGTAGGCTCATGGGGGGGCTTGGACTGGAATTGGGCTGAGTGGAGGGGAGCTATGATTTGACATGGGCTGATGGTGGGGTTAGGAAATGACTAGAAATGGGCTGATGGGGGGGCTAGGATTGGAAATGAGCTGATGAAGGGACTTGGACTGGAAATGGATGGGGGAGCTAGGACTGGAAATGGGCTGATGGGGGGGCTAGGACTGGAAATGGGCTGATGCAGGTACTAGAAGGGAATGGATGCTGGGTGAGACTGGAACTAGAAGGGAGCTGATGTTGGGGGAGGATTAGAATGGGATGGGGCTGGGAGAGTAAAATGGAGAGGGGAAAAATATTTTGTGTAGGAGGGATGAAAAATCTACAATTGGCCGGGTATTGGGAGAGTAATTGGGGATTGAGGATGGAGGGGTAAAATTTGTGTGGATGAAATAGGAATGAGGAAAGAGCAAAAGGAGAAAGATTAGTATGTTAAAGCAGATGTAGAGAGAGAGAATGGAAAAAAAATAGAAGAGAGAAGAAAGGACAAATGGACAGCAGACAATGGAGAGTTAGCAGAAAACATGAAGAAACCAGAAGAAAGTGGCTGGACCAATTGCAACTGAAAAAAAATGCACAAAAGGTAGAAAGATATCTCTTTATTTTGAATTTATTAACTGGAATATGAAAGCTCTGGGAAATGTGCATCATTAACGTCTGCGCTTTGTTTGGTACAAGAGGAAATTAATTTATAGTTTTATTTCTACAGTGTTGTTGTACATTCCAAGTTTGGCTTTTGGGGTTCCCAGTTTAATTATTGCCTTCCTGTTTCTAAATTGTGATTCCTTGTTTGGTGATGGTCTATGTTCTGCATGTGTAACTGAGCTGAGGTATTCTGTTTATGTAATTCCTATTTGACGTTGCCACTTGTTCTCTTTCCCCAGTATTCTCTGAAATGTATTGGTTTAATATTTGCAGTGTTGCCTTTTGATAGTGTCACACTTCAGCACCCTCTGGTATATATAGGCGGTTGCCTAGGAGGGGTTGGCATGTGATGCATAGGGGAATACATATTTATAAACCTTCTAAGTGCTGCAGCCTGGTGTCCGTTGTAGTTGTGGTCCAAGTAAACACAGCAAAGGCCTCCGTGGGTTTAACAATAACTTTATTGCCGCACAGGAGTTTGGTGAACTACTTCCCCAAACACAGACAAAAGATGTTGCTACTCAATTGTGTCAAATAAAAGTCCAAGAATCCCCTGATGCTTCTCAGGTACAAACTCAAAGCAAAACATTCAGCTTTCCAACTTCCTTCAGCTTCAAATACAACAGCTGTTTCTCTCCATTGGCATTGCTTTCATATACATGCTTTAAACACGGGAAAACTTTCACAGCCTTGTACTTCTCTTCACAGCTGAATTAATTAGGTTTGAGTTTCCCACAGGCAGAACGCTGCCTTTCTCCGTGGAAATTCAGGTTATAGCAAATAGGCTTTCTCAGCACTTCTATAGGATATCTTTGTACAGCTTTCACTCCTTTTACAGGATACACTTATATGGCTTTCTGTCCTTATAACAAACCCCACAGTCCATAGCTGATCCACTGCTATCACTTAATGGTGCATCAGTTTGCATGTCCTCCAGCTCTGGGTCTGATATGTCCTTAAGACCTGGGTTAAGGGAGTCTACAGACTGCCACTGCTTAATTAGTGCTTTAAGCTGCTTCCGTTTGTTATCTCTAAAATATCTAGGCACTTGTAAGGATTCCAAATCACCAGCACCTTTTAAAACATCACAAAAAGGGCTCACCTTCCTTCTGGTCTGCCTAGTATATGCTTTCTGGTTGAGAGGCAAATATTTCCCTTGATACTGCTTCACTAGTTCTTTTAACACAGAGTGCTCTTCAGAGTCTAACTCTTGCCCGTGTCTGTGCTGCCTGCAATTAGAAACATGCTGAAAGGCACCTGGGCTATACTCAGAGCTAGAGCTCCTGTCACGTTCTCTGTAGCATGAAAACTTTTGCAGTCTTTTGAATGGGACTTTCTCTCTTCCCAATCTCTCTTTTATAATTCTGGCTTTGAGAGAAGATTCCAGAGAACTACTCCTATCCCTTCCAGGCAAGGTATCTGACCTTTTCCCCTGAGGTTTAAAATAGTCTCTGACCTGTTTTTGTTTCCTGGGCAGCTCACAGTAGTTCCTTCCTGGAAGCTTTTTCAGACGGCACTCCTGAGACCTGGCTGTTTCTCTGCAGTCTGGCCAGCAACTCCCCAAGCACCTTGTGCCAACCGGGTATCGGTTGCTCTTGGCTTTGCTTCTCCTGGTCCCCAGATCTCTCCCTGGATCTGACTCTCCTGGACCTTCCTGGAACTGCTCTCTTTCTCCTTGCTGCTCATGGAACTCCACGTAGTGTTCTCTCTCTCTTCCTTGTTCGAGTTCCTGTTCTCGTGCTCCCTGACTAACAGTTGCTTCCTGGTTATGTGAACAGGGCTGCCCTATCAGGTGTGACTCCGCCCCTTTTCCTCCCACGTCAGCTCCCTGGGTTTGCCTGAAGCTAGGGTGTGGCTCTCTTTCTGCTTTCCTGTGCAGAACAGCTTTCAGGGCTGAATCCTTAACCCTTTCCTGACCTGGTTTACTGACAGCTTCTGAGGACAAAAAGTGTTTTAAACCCCTATTTTTAGGTTCTGCAACCTCTGCCTTGTCACAATAGGTAGGGTATGGTGCTTTGTGAGTCCTGGTAATGCTGTCAGGATACGGCGGGTTTGCTATGGGTTCTAAATGGGCAGCGTTTGTAGTAGTTCCTAATGTGCCTGGCGGTTGGCAGTGGATTATAGTAATGTAGAAATCTTTTAGTCTTTCTTTATCCATACACTCATTAAGAGACATGTTTACTAAAAGTTAGTGTATGGTAACATTATGCAAATATTTATGCAAAGAAGGCCACTTATGCAAATGAGGCCCCGCACCGAGTCTCCGCACATGGCCCCGCACCCCCCTTGGGCCGCCCCTGGGTGACTCTAGAGCAAGGGTGACCTCTACTTTGTCTTCAAGTGTCCTTTTTGACTAAGGTAGCAGCAAGGTATGCTGGGAGTTGTAGTCTAGGTTTACTATCAAACAAAGGTGTTGTGGCACGAGGGTCATTTGAACAGATACATTTTTATTTGGGGTTTTCCCTTTCACACATAGATTCTTGGCTCAAAACATGACACGGATTACTTTCCAAAACAATAGGAAACAGGAGCAATTCAAAGTTAGAAAATAAAGCATATGGCAAACTGTTTCTTCACAGCAAACATTCAGGAGAAAACAACTTTGCATTACCTTCATACAAAGGTTGTCTAACGTAGGTCCAAGTGATCAATCTCACATAAAGAACAATCCATCTCATAGATATCAGTTGTATCAGGAGTGCTTTCTACGTCAACAATCATCTCCTCGCTGTAATCATTATAATTCTGCTTAGGGGAACTTCTAGACTGCAGGTCACTGAGAACGTCTTGCAGCTGTTCAATAAAGTTGTCCCTCTGATTGGCAGTAACTTTCTCTAGTGCAGGAAACTGATTCTTACGTAAGCTCTTAGCAACAGCCTTTACGTCTGTTTCAAAACACTTATTAAGAATGTTTCTGACTGGAACTGTTTTCACAGCAGTGCTATCTCTGCTCTTATTAGCACTGTTCTTTAACTGCTGTACAATCTCCTCAGCAAGTCTCTGGCTAGGAATTATGGCAGACGTACCTTTCTCACTCGCAATGCCTTTTCTGTAATCAGCAACCATTGTCTTAAAGAAGGACTGATGATCGAATGCACAAAAGTAGCAAAACTTCAGCGCGGACACAGCACTGCGTTTCGGGCGATCAACTTTCTCTCGCCCTGCTTCAATGCTCAATCAACTACACCAGAAGCAGTCCGTCTGTCAACTGATGAAAAACGCCAGCGCATGCTCAATTGCAATCTGAACTAAGAGGCAGGATTCACCAGTTTAAATAGCTCAAGAAAATAGTCCAAAAATGTTCCAACGATTTCCAAAAAGCATGTTCGCTATAAATGTATTCACTATAATAATAGCAGATTCTGATAAAATATGGAAAACATACTAATCAAAGTTGAAATGAAGTTGAAAAATTAAAGTATACTGATCCTTTCTAGTTCTCTGTTGAGGCCATGCGGCTGCACAGTAGACCACCGAAAAATCCATTGTTGTTCCAACAATTGAAGTTGTTGCTCCCGGTCTCCCCCTCTAGGATGCTGAGGCACATGATCCAACACTCGCCATTTGAAATCTTCAAAAGTATGATGGAGATCTAAGGAGTGTTGAACCATAGGAGCTGACAATATAGAGTTCTTTATCCTCAATGAGTGTTCATTCAGACGGATTTTCACCGGACGGATAGTACGACCAATGTACATTAAATTGCATGGGCAAATTAACATATAGACAGCGTAAGTAGTAGAACAAGTTGTATGCCATCTAGCTGTATGAAGAAAAGTTGAATTGGGAACAGTCCATTGAGTCCCCTCAATAGCCCGCGGACAATGGGAACACGAAGCACACACATAGTGCCCTATGATAGAGGGTTTATCACTCCTCCTATCTAAAGGAGAGGAAGTAGTTCCCACCATGTCACGTAAATTAGATCCACGAGAATGTGCAATTTGTAATGACTTTTGAAAACATGGATGTAGCTTGTCAGACGGCTGCCTGGGTGAGAATGTTCACAGTCTTGGCAAGTGCATATATCAATATGATTTGCAAGGGATTGTGGAAAATGCAGTCCATTCACACCAGACACAGCTGCTCACAATAATTAGTTGTGCTTGAGTGTAAAGCCAATAAGATATTTATTTATGGGGTTATTTCTCCCAACACAGATATGCTTGGTAGCACATAAAACAGGATACTTGCTTTCAGTGTTAAACTTAGAAAAACAAAATCAGGAAAACAACAGATGAACTTGTCAGGCAATCAAATGAAAAGAATAAAGACCTGGTTGGTAACAAACTGGTCTTTTCTGTAGGCTTTAGCTAATATTTTCTTAGCAGTGTTTCAAACAACAAGCAAAACCCACAAAGAAGGGAAAAACTGTTCCTTTCAGGTTAACTTCTCATATCTTCCCACATAGACTCAGAAGTGATTCCCTCAGAGCTCACAAGCAATTAGGTAAGGCTCAATTGCTAGCAATTATCCAGCTGAAACCCCTTAGCTGGCTTGCTTTCTACTGCGTGGCTCAAATCCTACTTCAGGAGCTTTTCTGAGTAGATTAAAGAACAAGTTTGTATTTCTTTGTGATGGTTGTTGTACTCTGTAACAGAAAATTACCAAAGGAGTTTAGACAGAAAGCAATCCATATATTCACAGCCTGTATCTAAGACCGCTCCCCCTTCTTCAACAATCATGGGTTCAATATCATGGATTGGCACAGAGGAATTTCTCAATGTAGCACTCTCAGGAGAATACTTGTTTCCCTGCTGTCTTTCAAGGTTATAGCTAGGGCATAGATCAGTGTTCATACCTGAGCTTCCATTGCTGTTAGAGTTCCTCTCTAAATAGCCTGGCCAGTATGTAGTCCAGTTCTTATGTCCAGCCTTCCAATCCAGATCCCTGGAACTGGATCTCTCTTCACATACCTTCTGGCACGGGTCCTAGGGTCCCTTCCAAGTGCAGCCGTCTCCCTCACAGGTACCGTCTGGAGATGCCTAGCTCTGCAGCACCACTCCTCTGGTTTTCCCCAGTCCAATGGTGTACGCTGGCCTTTTGAATGTCTCCCAGTATACGTACTGCTCTGGACTCCTTTAGACCTCCCAAATGCTTTTCTCTTCTTTCTTCCAAAGGGTTTCTTGCCCTCTCTGTCCGTCCGCACTGGCTTCTGCTTCTGATGATCCTCCAGATGAAACTGAGGATAATTCTGAGGATCTCCCAGATGATGAGGATGAGGATAATTCTCTGTAGAATAAACTCTACCTTTATTCTGCTTTGATGAGTGTTCCACCCTAGCACAGCGCAGCTGTGCTGAATCAGGCCCTGCCCTTTGAGATGAGTGCTTGGGGATTACCTCATAGCCCTCTTGATTGAACACACGTTTCCCCACTTCAGCTCCTCTAATGGCTGTTGGAAACCTGGTGCATTCTGGGACTGGTAGTCTTTTATAGAAAAATTCTGTTTTCTTATTTCTACCAGAACTGACAGGTTGCTTGTTCAGGGTCACTTCACCTTTACTATAGCTCCTTCCTGAGCTATGATAAGCTTCCTTATCACATACCCCCCTGCTTAAGTTATTACGGACTGGTGTAACTGGTAAAACTTCTTCTCTACAGTCCGTAATACGGGAAAGGGCATCCGCATTCTTGTGTAACTTCCCAGCAAGATGTTCCACTTGAAAATCAAATGCCTGTAAGGCCATGTACCAGCGTGTCAACCTGGCATTGTGGTTCTTCATTTGCTGCAACCACTTAAGTGGGGCATGGTCTGTGACCAACTGGAACTTTCTCCCTGTAAGGTAAAACCTTAACGCCTCCACTGACCACTTTATAGCTAAACATTCTTTTTCTATTGTGGAATACTTTTGTTCAGCCGGTGACAACTTCCTGCTCAGGTACATCACAAGATGCTCCTCCCCTTCATGACACTGGGATAGAACCGCTCCTCGCCCTACATCCGATGCATCTGTTTGAACCAGAAAGGGTTTCTTGAAGTCCACCCCTTTCAGTACCGGTCCTGTACACAATTTTCCTTTTAGGACTGAAAATGCTTTTTCAGCTTCAGGTGTCCACTTTAGCTGGTTTGGACAATTCTTCCGCAGCATATCCGTGAAAATGGCATTTTTCTCTGCAAATTGCGGTATAAATCTGCGGTAGTATCCAATTAGTCCCAAGGAACTTCTTAGTTGTTTCTTTGTTGTTGGAGGGGGAAAATTCCTGATGCTATCTACCTTACTCATTAGAGGTTTAATTTTTCCTCTTCCCACTAGGTGGCCCAGGTATTTTACCTCCCTATTTGCAAAGGCACACTTCTTCAGGTTTAAAGTGATTCCCGCTTGCTTCATGGAGCACAAGACTGCCCTGATCCTCTTTAGATGCTCCGCCCAGGTGTTACTATGGATTATGACATCATCCATATATGCAAACGCATAATTTTGGTGGGGTCGAAGTACCTGATCCACTAACCTTTGGCAGGTAGCTGCCGCTCCATGCAGTCCGAAAGGCATCCTCTTGAACTGGAAAAGGCCAACGGGGGTGCTGAACGCAGTCTTCGGCTTCGACTCCCTGGTTAGAGGGATTTGCCAATATCCTTTTGTCATATCAAGGGTGGTTAAGTATTGAGCCTGTCCCAGCTGGTCCAACAACTCTTCAATTCTTGGCATTGGATATGCAACAAAAACCGATATTGCGTTTACCTGCCGGAAGTCAATACAAAATCTTAAAGATCCATCAGGCTTCGGCACCAGGACTATGGGGCTATTCCAGGGACTCTTTGACTCCTCTATTACTCCCATGTCCAACATCTCCTGGACTTGTGCCACAACTTCCTGTCTCTTGGCTTCAGGCAAGCGGTATGGCCTTTGACGAACTAATTTCCCAGGTGGAGTTATTATTTCATTGGCAACCAAATGTGTCTCCCCAGATATGGGTGTCAACACATCTGGGAATTCTTTAAGCAATTTCCTAATTTCTTCCTGTTGTACCACTGTCAGGTCCTCCCCTATTTGGGGCTCTGATTTTTCTTTACAATCAGATACCTGGGGTCCCAAATCTTCCTCTTCATTCACCTCCCTCTCTCGGGCACAGGTGGCAGCTAGGCTTTTAACCACTTTGACGTCAGTAGAACCAAAGCCTTTGGTTCCACGCTCAGAATTTTCCAGGGATGTGACCTCCTCCACAGGTGGAAAACCCAGCCTCTCACAGATCAATTGGGCAATTCTGTCTCCTGTCTTCACGTGATAATCATTCTGTCCAAAATTAAATAACAGAACTTTAATATTGCCCCTGTAATCGGGATCAATTACTCCCGCACCCACATCGATGAAATATTTAAGGGCTAATCCGGACCTTGGGGCTACTCTCCCATAGCATCCAATAGGTATTTCCACTTGGAGACCGGTGTCAACCAGGGCTCTCCCTTGGCTAGGTACAGTCACATTTTCTATGCTGCACAGGTCAAACCCAGCAGCTTGAGGGGTTGCCCGCTTAGGAGCTTGGGCCTTCTCTGTGACCCTATGATACTTTAAGACGAATGTCTGCTTTGGGGTAGCTTGGTCTTCTGGACGCTTAACCATCTTTTTAGCTGGGTCTGAGGACTTCCAAATAAAGGCCCGGGAGCTATTACCATTAAACCTTCTCCCTCCTTCTTTCCTAGTCCTTCCACTAGACCCTGCTTAAATCTTGGCCAGTCTCTTCCTAGAACCAAATCAAAGGGTAGCCTAGGCACCACTGCTAACAGGACTTCCTCTTGTTCCCCCAGGCACTTACCCTTAGCCTATAGGTGGGATATGATGTTGCAGCACCATGAATGCATCTGATGTGAAGTTGGCTTTCAGGGGTTCTAGGCACAAATCCTTCTTGGGCCTCTATTCTCTTCCAAAGCCTTTTTGACATCATACTCTGGTCTGCCCCAGAGTCTAACAAAGCATTTGTGGTAATTCCTTGCACATCAACCATCAAAAGAAATCCTTCTTTGGGCTGTTTTAAATCCAGACCCATTAAGCTAGTGTGTGTCTGGCATCCCTTTTCTAAATGTCCCCATTTTCCACACTTGAAACATTTCTTTCTATTCCACTGTGTCATCTGGTTTGGCACAGTACATTTATTTTCAGAAGCATTTTTAACTATTTTCTTTTCTGATACAGCACAGCTTGCCTCAGCACCCATCTTCAGAGGGCCACCCATTCTATGGCAAGCCTGCGTGTCTTCCAAGAATCTCTCTGCTAGCATGGTTGCCTCTCCAAGATTTTGGCAATTTTGCTGTATAAGGAAAGTGTGCAAATCTTTAGGCACCGCAGACATAAATTGTTCAAGCATGATAATGTCTAATAACATTTCTACCGTCTTTTGCTCAGGCTCCAACCATTTTACAGCTAATCCTCTGATTCTCTGACTCAGAGCCCTGGGTGTTTCACCCACTCTCAATGTAGTAGCTCTAAACATTCGCCTATACTCTGAAATAGACAACCCTAGGCGATCTCTAATAGCAGCCTTTACATCCTTATAATTCAAAGCCTGGGCTGCTGGCATTGCTCTATAAGCTGCAAGCGCCTCTCCAGTTAATGAGGCTGCCAGCCTTACTGCCCACTGGGTCTCTGGCCATGCTAATGCTTGTGCCACTCTTTCAAAAGACTCTAGAAAATCATCAACATTATCATCTGGAGTTAGCTTCCCAAAACTAAATGCCCCAATTCCTTGATTGAGTCCCACACTGTCCACATGTGGTGTACCAGTATTTACTGCTGGTCTTGCATCTGGTCCACTTTGGTTCTGCAGTTTAACTAGGGCTTGCACCAGATCAAGCACTGGCCTCTGCTGGTCCATTAAGGCTTTCATAGCAGTGTCCTGAGCCTGCTGTGCTAGCTCCTGCTGCCTGCTAAACTGGGCTGCCATCCACTGAGGTAGTTCCCTTGGATCCATCTTGATCCCTGCAAGAAAACACAAAAAAACCCCACAGTGCACCACCTTCCAAACAGGTGTTTTTTTCTCTGCTTCTTTTTTTTTTCCAATTACCCCTGTGCCTTACTCCCATCCACCACTAGACATGCCCAGGTACTTGTTACCTTATGCCAGTGATGAATCCAGCTCTGCACAGGGTCTTTTCTTCCTGGAACAGCTACCTGGAACAGCCACCTCTCCTCCAAAGTGCAGTTGAGGGAAAATCTTTTCTTTCAGCTTTTAAGCTTGAACTGTCTTTTCCTTCAGACTTGAGTTGTAATCCTTAGCAAGTAAATCCTTTTGCGCAAAAGCAATCCGAAAAACTACGCCATTTGTCAGACGGCTGCCTGGGTGAGAATGTTCACAGTCTTGGCAAGTGCATATATCAATATGATTTGCAAGGGATTGTGGAAAATGCAGTCCATTCACACCAGACACAGCTGCTCACAATAATTAGTTGTGCTTGAGTGTAAAGCCAATAAGATATTTATTTATGGAGTTATTTCTCCCAACATAGATATGCTTGGTAGCACATAAAACAGGATACTTGCTTTCAGTGTTAAACTTAGAAAAACAAAATCAGGAAAACAACAGATGAACTTGTCAGGCAATCAAATGAAAAGAATAAAGACCTGGTTGGTAACAAACTGGTCTTTTCTGTAGGCTTTAGCTAATATTTTCTTAGCAGTGTTTCAAACAACAAGCAAAACCCACAAAGAAGGGGAAAAACTGTTCTTTTCAGGTTAACTTCTCATATCTTCCCACATAGACTCAGAAGTGATTCCCTCAGAGCTCACAAGCAATTAGGTAAGGCTCAATTGCTAGCAGTTACCCAGCTGAAACCTCTTAGCTGGCTTGCTTTCTACTGCGTGGCTCAAATCCTACTTCAGGAGCTTTTCTGAGTAGATTAAAGAACAAGTTTGTATTTCTTTGTGATGGTTGTTGTACTTTGTAACAGAAAATTACCAAAGGAGTTTAGACAGAGAGCAATCCATATATTCGCAGCCTGTATCTAAGACCGCTCCCCCTTCTTCAACAATCATGGGTTCAATATAATGGATTGGCACAGAGGAATTTCTCAATGTAGCACTCTCAGGAGAATACTTGTTTCCCTGCTGTCTTTCAAGGTTATAGCTAGGGCATAGATCAGTGTTCATACCTGAGCTTCCATTGCTGTTAGAGTTCCTCTCTAAATAGCCTGGCCAGTATGTAGTCCAGTTCTTATGTCCAGCCTTCCAATCCAGATCCCTGGACACTGGATCTCTCTTCACATACCTTCTGGCACGGGTCCTAGGGTCCCTTCCAAGTGCAGCCGTCTCCCTCACAGGTACCGTTTGGAGATGCCTAGCTCTGCAGCACCACTCCTCTGGTTTACCCCAGTCCAATGGTGTACGCTGGCCTTTTGAATGTCTCCCAGTATACGTACTGCTCTGGACTCCTTTAGACCTCCCAAATGCTTTTCTCTTCTTTCTTCCAAAGGGTTTCTTGCCCTCTCTGTCCATCCGTGCTTCTGATGATCCTCCAGATGAAACTGAGGATAATTCTGAGGATCTCCCAGATGATGAGGATGAGGATAATTCTCTGTAGAATAAACTCTACCTTTATTCTGCTTTGATGAGTGCTCCACCCTAGCACAGCGCAGCTGTGCTGAATCAGGCCCTGCCCTTTGAGATGAGTGCTTGGGGATTACCTCATAGCCCTCTTGATTGAACACACGTTTCCCCACTTCAGCTCCTCTAATGGCTGTTGGAAACCTGATGCATTCTGGGACTGGTAGTCTTTTATAGAAAAATTCTGTTTTCTTATTTCTACCAGAACTGACAGGTTGCTTGTTCAGAGTCACTTCACCTTTACTATAGCTCCTTCCTGAGCTATGATAAGCTTCCTTATCACAAGCTGTAAAATGTGCCAATGTTTGAGCAAAATGTGTTTAATTTGTTGAGAATGAAACATGTATGGTAAGACTCCCACAAAAACTTGGGAAGTATCTTCAATGTTAGGAAATTGAGAAGAAAGTAACCATTCACGATGAGTGTACTTAGCTCTCACAAAAGCCTGTCGAATAACCCATTTTGGGTATCCCCGCTGAAAAAGACGTTCAGATAATTCATGTGCATGAAACAAAAAATCTGCCATCGTAGAACAAATCCGCCGAAGTCTAAGGAATTGACCGTATGGGAGACCTCTCTTCAAAGGACCAGGGTGAAAGCTAGAGTAAAATAACAATGTATTTCGCTGGACCGGTTTCCTATATAAAGTCGTTTGTAAAGAGTCGTGACTTTTAAATACAGTGACATCCAAAAACTAAATTTGAGAAAAATTATATTGTAAAGTAAAAGACAAATTTGAACGGAGGGAATTTAACCAATCAACAAACTGATGTAAAGCATCTTCCGTGCCCCGCCATAGAAAAAAGATGTCATCCAAAAATCTTACCCATAAAGTCACATGAGTAAACCATGGAGAAGGGTAAACCAGAGAGGACTCAAACTCCGCCATGTAAAGAGTAGCCACAGACGGAGCAACCGTAGCCCCCATTGCTATCCCCTGAATTTGATGGTATATTTGTTGCTCAAATTGGAAATAATTGCGAGTCAGAACTAAAGTGAGCATTTCCATAAAAAAGGAATGGGGTATACGATCAGGTAAGGCGAGATCCAGCTGAGCAATTACCTCCAAGGCTTGATCCTGATTGATATTTGTGTACATCGCTGCGACATCTAAAGAGGCAAGCCACCAAGAGTTGGTGTCCCCCTCAATATTTTGAAGCTTGGTAAGAAAATGGGTAGTATCTTTTAAAAAAGATGACACACGTTGGGCACATGGTTGTAAAATTTTGTCGCAGAATTGGGACAACGGTTCCACTGCTGATCCCCGACAAGAAACAATGGGTCTGCCCGGAGGTGTAGACAAAGATTTATGTATTTTGGGGACAGTATAAATAAACGGAACCTTGGGATGTTTCAAAAACAAAAATCCAAATTCCTTGGGATGTTTCAAAAACAAAAATCCAAAGGAACTAGATTGGATCAGTATACTTTAATTTTTCAACTTCATTTCAACTTTGATTAGTATGTTTTCCATATTTTATCAGAATCTGCTATTATTATAGTGAATACGTTTATAGCGAACATGCTTTTTGGAAATCGTTGGAACATTTTTGGACTATTTTCTTGAGCTATTTAAACTGGTGAATCCTGCCTCTTAGTTCAGATTGCTATTGAACATGCGCTGGCGTTTTTGATCAGTTGACAGACGGACTGCTTCTGGTGTAGTTGATTGAGCGTTGAAGCAGGGCGAGAGAAAGTTGATCGCCCGAAACGCAGTGCTGTGTCCGCGCTGAATTTTTGCTACTTTTGTGCATTCAATCATCAGTCCTTCTTTAAGACAATGGTTGCGGTTTGATGGAGCACTTTTGAATCGAAACAAGTACCTAAGCTTACCTGCGAAAGCGATATCAATAACGGGGGACTCAGATAAGTGACTTCCGTTTTTACTTAATAGCTTTGCAGCAATTTTGGCTTAGAGGTTATTTCTTGTTCTTATATGTGTTGACAAATTTTCTACAAATTTCAAATGATTTTTATTGGTGACACTTTGGTTGTGGTGTTTTACCTTATTTATTGTTAGCTCCGTTGTGAGCTCAAAAAAATTGAGCAAAATGGAAATGGTAGCTTCAAGGGGTGTGTAGTGCCTCAAGGCTACGCTTCCGACATTATTTCACATATAATCATACACATACACGTCAGCTTTTAGGCATTTATTTTCTTCTACTTTTGATTTTGAGGTTTATAGGGTAGAGTTTTTTGTTAGGTTGTTTTTTTGGATTTTTCTGTAATCAGAGCTTTCCTCCCTCGTATAGGTAAACTCTTCTACCTTTTCTTCGGGTAGTTTCCACAGAGGTTTTGGCTTTGCTTCTAATGCTCTCTAGGTAAAGGAAATGGACCTTCCAGAATCCTCCTTTGCTAGTTCTGGGTTCCAAAGTTTCCCTCTTTGCTGCTCTCCTCTTTGCCTTCCTTGCCTGCGTTGCTCTGTCTGCTGTCGTTGCTCACCTCGTGGCTTCTGTGTGCTCTCTCTCTTTCCACCTCTTTTCCTGAACTCTAGCTCTGAAGCAGGTTTAAAATGGCTTCCTTCAGCAGCCACACCCCTCTGGCTACTCAGGTGCAACTCATTAGAGCTCCACTCAGCTCCTACGTCACTGCTATGGCTGGGCTCAGTTCTAGTTAGAAGCTTTCGGTTTCTATGGGAACCTGACTTGTCCTTACTCTTAAAGGTACAATGCTCATTATTTTCCCAATCCATCTGCTCAGCATTGCTGTCATTATCACAATAGCTAATTGATAAACTAAAGAGCAGCAAATCACCTGGACTGGATGGTATACATCCCAGCGTGCTAAAAGAACTGGAATATGAGATTGTAGAACTATTAGTAATCTGTGATCTATCATTAAAATCATCTGTAGTACCTGAAGACTGGAGAATAGCCAGTGTAAAGCTAGTTTTTAAAATGGGTTCCATGAGTGATCTGGGAAACTACAGGCCGGTGAGCCCGATGTCTATACTAGGCAAAATGAGAAAAACCATTATAAAAAACAAAAATTACTGAACATGTAATCATGGTTTAATGGCAGAAAGCCAACATGGATTTAGCCAAGGAAAGTTTTGTCTCACCAATCTCTTATATTTGTTTTTAACACGTAAATAAACAGGTAGAAAAAGGTGAATCTGTTGATATAGTCTCTCAATTTTCAGAAAGCCTTTGACAAAGTCCCTCATGAGACAGTCTTGGAGAAATTAAAAAGCCATTGGATAGGAGGCAATGTACTATTGAGGATTATGAACTGGTTGAAAGATAGAAAACAGGGAATAGGGCTCAATGGCCAGAAAGTAAATGGTAGAGTACCACAGGGGTCTGTGCTAGGCTCACTGCTTTTTAACATATTTATAAATGACCTGGAAATGAGAATAACGAGTAGGTTGATCAAAATCGCAGATGACACAAAATTATTCAAAGTTGTTAAAACAGAGTATTGTAAAAAATTGCAAAAGGACCTTAATAAATTGGAAAACTGGGCGCCCAAATGGCAGATGACATTTACTGTGGACAAGTGCAAAGTTATGCACTTAGGGAAGAACAACCCAAACTATAGTTACATGATGCAAAGTTCCACATTAGAAACCACCACCCAGGAAAAGGATTTAGGCATCATCGTGGATAATACATTGAAACCCTCTGGCTCAGTGTGCAGCAGTGGTCATGAAAGCAAATAGAATGCTGGGAATCAAAGAAAGGAATGGAGAATAAAATGAAGGATATTATAATGCCTTTGTATCGCTCCATGGTGCAACTGCACCATGAATATTGTGTACAATTCTGGTCATTATATCTTAAAAAGTATATAGCAGAATTAGAAAAGAAACAGAGAAGAGCAACAAAAGTGGTAAAGGAGATGGAAAGATATCCATACTAGGAAAGTCTTAAAAGGTTAGGGCTCTTCAGCTTAGAAAAGAGAAGGCTGAGGGGAGATATGATAGAGAGCTATAAAATAATGAATGGACTAGAACGGGTAAATATAGGTCAGTTGTTTACTCCTTCAAAAAGTAGAAAGGCTAGGGGACATGCAATAAAGCTACAATGTAGCACATTTTAAGACTAATCGGAGAAAATATTTTTCACTCAACGCAAAATCAAACTCTGGAATTCATTGCCAGAGGATGATGCAAAAGCTGTTAGTGCAGCTGGTTTTAAAAGAGCTTTGGTCAAGTTCCTGGAGGAAAAGTCCAAAAACCACTATTAAAGAGAACCAGGGAAATCCTCTGCTTACCCACTGGACAAGCAGCATGGAATCTGGATACTTTTTGGGAACCTGACAACTATTTGTGACCTTGAATGGCCACTGTTGGAAACAGGATACCTGCTCGATAGACCCTTGGTCTGACCCAATATGGCATATCTTATGTTCTTATGTTGTCCACCATTTTTATTTCTTCTCCATCAACAATGAACTTATTGATTTTACTAGTTGTCAGGATCTTTGTCTTCTTCACATTAAGATGCAGGCACATTTTAAGACTATATTCATTCATCTTAAAAAGAAAATGGTTCCGATCATCTTCACTTTCAGCCAGTAATGTGGTCTCATCAGCATAGCAAAAGCTGTTGATGAGTCTTCCACCAATCTTCACACCTTGGTTGTCTTCATAGAGTCCTGCTTCTCTGATGATTTGTTCTGCATATAAATTAAACAGGTGAGGGGAAAAGTATGCAGCCTTGTTATACACCTTTGCTGATTTTAAGCCTTTCTGTTTCTCCTTGCTCCGTTCAAACTGTTAGTTCTCATGCACAACCTTTACATTAGTCAAGAAGCATCAGGTGTTCTAGTAAACCCTCTGCTTCTTGATGTCACCCAGAATTTCTCATGGTTTACACAGTCAAAAGCCTTGAACACAGATATCCTTTTGGCATTCTTTTGTCTTTTCAAGAATCCGTTTCACATCCTTGATGATATCTCTTGTTCCTTGCCCTTTCCTAAACCCTGCTTGCACTTCAGGCAGTTCTCATTCCAGGTACAGTTGTAGTCTCTGCTGAATGATCTTGAGTAGAATCTTGCTGGTATGTGGGATCAGAGCGATTTATGCAATGATAATCTTAAGCACAAGAGCATAATGCATTCTTTCATTCTTTCATACTGTAATAAAACATTTTGTTATTCAAAATTACTCTCCTTAGCTCCAGTCTTTTTCACTGTATCTGAAGAGTTTGGGATCTAAAATCTCCGCCATCTTCTGTTTTACATATATATTGTATACTCTTAATTCATTGGGTTTCTGCAGAAGAACTACAATGATGACTTGGTAGGTTACAAGTTCAGACATATCAAGAGAACACTACCTCTTAAGTCTGAGGATAGACAACATAATGTACTTTGTAGAGATTGATATACATCCTTCTCAGTACTGTAATGATTCCAAAAGCTTACATCACTGCTCTTGTGCAGATATATGATTGTGTATTTCTGAGAAAGAAGCTGCTATGCTGCCTGCTCACAGTATAAAGCATCCTTCAGTTTTGCACTTCAGTAAAATGAACCTCAGCATATCCATGTCAAAAATCTTTAAGCCAATGTTTTCTTTAAATAAAATGCTTTATATAGTAAGCCTCAAACACTTCACATCTTACTTGTCCATTCCTTCACCAAGTTGCATAGGAACCAAGTCAAGTGAAAACCAAACTTAAAAAGTAACAAAACGTTTTATCACCCCAGTTCTGAAGATTTCTTCTAGAAATAAAACACAGTTAGACAGATTGAGTATTCTATTTCAAGCATGGATAATTGCCAGCCATTTGATTAAGGCAAAAACGATGTATAAGGTAGGAATATGCACACAGCAAAAATGTTTGTATTTTTCTAATTTGTTTCACACCATTCATTTTAATAAAAACTTAAGTTGTTTTAGAACATTTTAATTCATGCTAGTCATTTTAATATACCTTAGCTCACAGGTTAGCATGCATTAAATTGACTTAATGAGCCCTAAGGGGCTCTTTTACTAAATGCTGCTAACCAGCTAATGTATCTTTTAAGGTGCAAGAACTGGCCACAATAAATGCTAAGGCATGGGCAGCATATTAGTGCGCAATCACTGTGAATTTTGCAATTAACGCAAGTGCAACTGATTCATCTATGGGTATCATTAGATGTACCTGCATTAATTGTGCCACATTCATGGATTAATTGCCAGAAACATGCTGGTCACACCCACGATGGTTAATGCAGAGGCTCAACCCCCCCAAGACCTCATCACACCTCACAGCAATCAAACCCCTCCAGTATAATCCCCCCATTGACCAAATCTCCCTAATCTGACTCCACCCTTGATCAGAACCCCCCCCCCAGCATATCCCTATCAGAATTGCAATCCCTTAGAAAGTAAAGTCAACAATTCAAGCCCCCCCACCCCTAATCAGACCCCCCACTATATTGCCCTAACTTGACCTTTCTCCACCCTCCTTAACTAAGTGCTCCCCTGTGTTCTCAGTGGGAATGGGACAGGAGCAGTCCCTCTCTGCTCTATCTCAGCTGTGGAAGGTGGCAAAATGGCACTAGTTCTTATGGTACTACCTCTAGGGTCTGCCTGTAATCATAGTACTTTGAAACTACCATTGGATCATGGAATCTATTTTGACAGCCACTGTAGCTATTGGAAGTCATGGTAGCTAGCGTGTGACGACACCTTTTGTGCTTGGTAAAATCTGATATGCCAATTCTACACCCTGATCCCTTCCATCATACTCAAAGCAGTTAGCTTAGGATTTTCATTATGCTGGCTGCTTTTGACATGCAGTAGCACTTACCACAGGCTGCTAATGTGTGCTCAAACCCACAATAACCATTACCCCAATTTTTGTAAAAAGGCTTCTCAGTGTTTATTGATGTTTTTGATATGCAGGTGTCACTGCTGGGTGCCTTTTCCAGTGGTGGGAGTAATAAGCTGAGGGAAGGGAGAAAATAGGGGAATGAGCTGGGAGAGGCATAAGGTATGGGGGTCATTTTAAAAGTCTTAGTTGTCATTTGGATGTCTGAAGATGTGCAAGTGGACATCAAAATCATGGAGATATCTCAAAGACATTTCACAAATGACATTTACAGACGTCTCCAGTGCAGAGACATCCAAGTAGGCAAGGGGGCATGGCGGAGGTGTGTCTGAGATGCAATGGACTTCCACATCACCATTGATTTCATGAATGTCAGGGACGTCTGCAGGCATGTCTACATTTAAACCTGCTGTAGGCACAAATAGGCATCAGAAAAGTGCTTGTGTGAAGACCAAAATAGTAGACTAACAGAACAACCACACTGTTCTATTCAAGTTCCAGTTTCAAACTGCCAAGCTTGTCTTCAGAATCCACCAGGGATCTGTACACAGGCTACTCTCTTATTTCATCACTCACTATCTTCCCTATCCTATGCTCTCCTATCCTTTCACCACTGGAGATCCCTCTTCAATGTTTAGTTCCTTATCTGTTGATTCAAAGCTTTGTCATCCTGTGCCTCTAAACTGTGCAGCAGTTTCTTCTTAATCCTCAGGGTAAACAATTCTCTTTACAGTTTGAAATGGCAATCTGAGTCAACTAATGAGGTTGAATTTGTGCAATTTTATAATCTGTGAGAATTAGCATCAGTCATCAATGCTTCATTCCTAGCTACCACACATTTGCATGTTTTTCATAAGCATTTATATTCAAATTCCACAATATGAAAAAATACTATCAGAAATAAAAGCAAATATTTCAATTCATTTACCTTATATTTGGGGGTCTAGATAGTAATATGCATTAAAGATGTGTATTAAATTTTAAATGCATGTTAGTGAGACTCTGTTAACGTAGGGCCCAATATTCAGAGCGATTAACATGGTTAGCAGTTAGTGCCGCTGAATATTCCCAAGTGCCTCCACTGAATGCGCCAATGCTAGCTGGCACCTGGAGAGAACCAGATTGAGGCAAGTCAGTCACTGCCTGGTTATCCTTAAGTGGGGAAACTTAGGCACCTTAAAGGCTGGCCTATCTTTTTTCACAGAAGCTAACCGCGCAGCAGCTGAATATCGCCACAGCCCAGTTAGCTTTGCCACTATCTGTCTGAGCCAAATATTCAATGCCGGTGGCCGGATATGGCGCTGGCAGTGAATATCCCGACTTTAAGTCCAGCAGCGATGGCTAGCCACTTTAGAAGGGCTAGCCACTGATGTTGAATATCAGGCCCATAATATTTACTAAACGGCATTAACTCCTTTCTCCACCCTGAAATTTTCCCCAAGTAGAATCTCTCTCTACAGTAGTCTTGTTTCCTGGGTGTCACTTACCCCCTGTCTTGAGTACAAATCCCATCTTTCTTCAGCATCACTTATCCCAAACAGTAAAAATATCTCCTATTCTAAGCCCCTTCCATCCAAGAGTACAAATCTCTTCTTTTCTTGGGCATTATTCCCCTCATTCCCCTTCTGGAGTAGTAATTCTTGTTCGTCTAAACATCAGCCATCCCTCTTCAACACAAATTTTACCTATCCCCAAGCATCATGTGCCCATAAGGCAAAGGAGATTGTGAGATCAGCTGCCTCATTTGATCCTGTAGCATGAGAAGTTCAGGAATGACTGAGTATGACACCTGCCCTGAAGACCCTGAAATCCTGCTCCAAAGAATACTGAGGTCTAGGCAAAGATGGGTAGGTAGGAGCTCAGGAAGGTTCTGAGCATGGGGGGTGAGGGGGGGAATGCTCAAAGAAAGCTTTCTGCTCCAGAGGAATATGACTGCGAGAGCTGAGGGAGAGTGATGATGGGGAGGGAGGTGACGGTAAGAGATGCTCAGTGAGTTTTTTGTTGGGCTGTCAGTGACTCTACAAAGACAGTTAGGAATGTCAGTGATGAGACATGAACCTGCTGATGCTTTCCAAAACTAATAAATTATCAAGTCTATGTTCAGTTTCCATGGTCAGCAGTGGGTTATTTTAAATGCTTGCTGCAGCGTTTCAACATCTGTATATTCAGCATCACTATATGGATAGTCAATGGTGCTGAACATATGGATTCACCACTGACTGCTGGTAGCTAGACATGTGAAAGCTGCCTATATGTAAAAGCCATGTAGATGTCTATTTCGTACACATAGCCCTGTATCTTGATGAAAATGCTAGTGGTAAACCATCAGAAATAATGGCAAGCTTGAAGCCACAGACATTGCAGCTGCCCAGGAGCAGGTATAACTGTGCACATGTAAAGTTCATGTGTATGCATGCATAAATCACACCATCACCCATGCTCCACCCATACTCTATATCAAAACCTGCCTACATGTGGGGCATGTAAAGTATACACCTTCTTGTCACCATGCGTACTTCTATGCACACAGGACCCGATATTCAGCCTGCAGAGGCCAGCACTTGTAAAGAACCTGAATGACACTAGCAAAAGTGAAACTTGATATTCATCACTGGATGCCAGATCTCCACTGGCCCTGAATATCTGGTTTCGCCGCCAGTCTCCTTTACTATCCGGTCAGTGTCAATATTCAGCCACTAACCAGTTACCTATACGATTAATGGGCTGGTTATCGCTACTGACCAGATAGAAGCCGGGACTTTCTCAGCTCCACTCGTAGACTCTTCTAGCACTATCCAGATTATATCAAGTCAGTCTGTGCAGATATTCAGTGGAACCGACTGGTCACTGCCACTAAATATCAGGTTCAGTGGAGTTTATGAGGTTAGCAGGTCCTTCTAACTGCTTAAAACTCTTTGACTATTGAGCCCATAATTCCTGGGGTAATTTTACAAATGCCCTTTTATGCACATAAAACAGGGTGTCACAATACAGGAGAAGTTTACAAGTGGCAATATTCAGCTTCTATACATATATAGTTACATGACTGAATTTAGGACTGCTTATCGATCTGCCTACATTATGTGATAATTTCCACAGTCAGTCGGACCTTTCTTCAGTATTGCTATAAACCCAGATCTTTTCCAATCAGTTAGCCATGGTGTTGTCTTCCAAATTTCCTGGCAGAGCCTTTTAAGTAAGATAACAGGCTGTTACCAATCTGATCTTTATGGTATAATGACTCTGTATATTCTTTCCACCTTGTTTTGATAGGAAGTTGAAATCCAGAACTTCCAGGGTAGCATTCTCCGAAATGCTTCCTGTTCCACGCGCAGGACCCAAAAGGCAGGCAGAGCTCCGGAGTCTCAATGAGTGGATGAGACAATGGTGCAGAGATGAGGGTTTTGGATTTGTTAGGAACTGGGGAACATTCTGGGGAAAGGTGGGGCTCTTCCGAAGGGATGGGCTTCACCTTAACCGGGATGGAACCAGGCTGCTGGCATTAACCTTTAAAAAGGAGATAGAGCAGCTTTTAAACTAGATATTAGGGGAAAGCCGACAGTCGCCCAAGAGCGGATGGTTCGGAAGAATGTATCCTTGAAGGATACTACCAAAAGCAGAGAGGTTCCACAAAAGAGTAAAGTAGTCCAAATGCCCTCAAGTATGGAGCAGACAGAGCTTAAAGATCCCAATTTACCCATGTCTAACAATAGCCAAATTAACATGAATAAAATACATTCTCTAAAATGCTTGTATGCAAATACTAGAAGTCTAAAGAATAAGATGGGAGAGTTAGAATATATAGCACTAAATGAAAGGTTAGATATGATTGGAATATCAGAGACATGGTGGAAGGAGGACAACCAGTGGGACACTGTGATACCTAGGTACAAACTATATCGTAATGATAGAGCTGATCAAATAGGTGGAGGGGTTGTGCTCTATGTTAGAGAGGGCATTGACTTAGAAAGGATTAAAGTTTTGCAGGAAACAAAATCTGCTGTAGAATCTATATGGATTGAAATTCCATATAAAAGGGGGAAGGCGATGGCAGTGGGGGTGTACTATCGAGCACCTGGCCAGAATGACCAAATGGATGATGAAATGCTCAAAGAAATCAAGGAAGCTAACAAAAGTTACAGCACAGTAATAATAATGGGTGATTTCAATTACCCCGGTATTGACTGGGTCAGTGTCACGTCAGGACATGCTAGGGAGATAAAGTTCCTAGATGAAATAAATGACTGCTTCTTGGAGCAGCTGGTTCATGAACCGACCAGAGGGGAAGCCATATTAGACCTAGTCCTTAATGGAACACCAGATCTAGTGCAAGAGATAAGGGTGTTGGGGCCACTTGGCAATAGTGATCATAGCATGATCGCCTTTGATTTAATTAGTGGAGGAGGGATAGTAAGGAAATCCACAGTACTACCTTTTAACTTTCGAAAGGGAGACTATGATAAAATGAGGAAAACAGTTAAGAAAAAACTAAAAGGAGCAGTTGCGAAGGTTAAAGACGTACATCAAGCTTGGGTGTTGTTGAAAAATACTATCTTGGAAGCCCAGACCAGCTGTATTCCACGCTTTAAGAAAAGTGGAAGGAAGTCCAAAAAACTGCCAGCATGGTTTAAAGGTGAGGTCAGAGAGGCTGTTGTTGCCAAAAAAGCATCTTTCAGGAAATGGAAAAAAGAGCCAAACGACGAAACCTGGAAACAGCACAAGCACTGGCAAGTCAAATGCAAGGCATTGATAAGGCAGGCAAAGAGAAAATTTGAGAAGCTTGCTGCGGAAGCAAAAACGCGAAATAAAGACCTTTTCAAGTACATTCGTAGCAAAAAACCTGTGAGAGAGTCAGTTGGTCCATTAGATGATAAAGGGGTTAAAGGAGCACTAAGAGGCTACAAGGCGATAGCGGAGAGACTGAATGAATTCTTTGCTTCGGTCTTTACTGAGGAAGATGTAGGGATGTTACCCATGACTGAAGTGGTATTTAAAGGTGCGGAAGAATTGAAGGAAATATCGATACATCGGGAAGATGTCTTACAACTATTAGATAAACTGAAGAGTAGCAAATCACCTGGGCCGGATGGTATACATCCAAGGGTGTTGAAAGAACTGAAATATGAGATTGCAGAACTGCTATCAGTAATCTGTGAACTATCATTAAAATCATCTCTAATACCTGAAGATTGGAGGATCGCCAATGCAACACCAATTTTTAAAAGGGGTTCCAGGGGTGATCCGGGAAACTACAGACCGGTGAGCTTAACGTCAGTACCGGGAAAAATGGTAGAAACCATCATAAAGAATAAAATTACTCAGCATGTAGATAGTCACAACCTAATGGGAGACAGCCAACATGGCTTTAGACAAGGAAGATCTTGTCTTACTAATCTGTTATGTTTTTTTGAAGGAGTGAATAAACAGGTGGACAAAGGTGAGTCGGTTGATATTGTGTATCTGGACTTTCAGAAAACCTTTGACAAGGTCCCTCATCAGAGACGTTTGGCGAAACTAAAGAGTCATGGGATAGGAGGCAGTGTACTATTGTGGATCAGGAACTGGTTAAAAGATAGAAAGCAGAGGGTAGGGCTAAATGGCCAATTTTCCCAATGGAGAAAGGTGAATAGTGATGTACCCCAGGGATCTGTGCTGGGTCCGCTGCTTTTTGACATATTCATAAATGACCTGGAAAGTGGAACAACGAGTGAGGTTATCAAATTTGCAGATGACACAAAACTATTTAAAGTTGTTAAAATCCAAGAGGATTGTGAAAAATTGCAAGCGGATCTTGATAAATTGGAAGACTGGGCATCAAAATGGCAGATGAAATTTAATGTGGACATGTGCAAGGTTATGCACCTAGGGAAGAACAACCCAAACTATGGTTACACGATGCAAGATTCCACATTAGGAACCACCACCCAGGAAAAAGATTTAGGCGTCATTGTGGATACCATGTTAAAACCCTCGGCCCAGTGTGCAGCGGCGGCCAAGAGAGCAAATAGAATGTTAGGTATGATAAGGAAAGGAATGGAAAATAAAACAAAAGATATTATAATGCCTCTATATCGTTCCATGGTGAGACCGCACCTTGAATATTGTGTGCAATTCTGGTCGCCGTATCTTAAAAAGGATATAGCGATTTTAGAAAAGGTACAGAGAAGAGCCACCAAAATGATAAAGGGGATGGAAGGATACTCCTATGAAGAAAGGCTAAAAAGGTTAGGGCTCTTTAACCTGGAAAAGAGACGGCTGAGGGGAGATATGATAGAAGTCTATAAATTAATGAACGGAGTGGAACGGGTAAACGTAGATCGATTGTTTACCTTATCAGAATATAGAAAGACTAGGGGACATGCAATGAAGCTACAGGGTAAACTATTTAAGACTAATAAAAGAAAATATTTTTTCACTCAACGTGTAATCAAACTCTGGAATTTGTTACCGGAGGATATAGTAAAGGCTGTTAGTGTAGCTGGGTTTAAAAAAGGTTTGGACAAGTTCCTGGAGGAAAGGTCCATAAACCATTATTAAGAAGTGACCGAAGATATCAATGCTTGACCCAGTACAAGCATTGTGGAACTTGTGTCTCTTGGGGAAACTGCTAGGTACATATGACCTAGATTGGCCACTGTTGGAAACAGAATACTGGGCTTGATGGACCTTGGTCTGACCCAGTATGGCATATCTTATGTTCTTATGTTGATCTTCTCAGCATCATTCAACATGGATCCTTGGGCATCTTGTAACATTCCAGTTCAAGGATGGAATTTTCTCTTTAACTCTTGTAGATTTAGGAAAGTCAATCTTGTTCTTCCTCTAATAGTTTCTGATTCTATTTCCTTGCATGCATCATTGGAGTACTTCTTGTCTTGCTACCCATTGGAAATCTTTAAGTTCTGCGATTGCCTCTCTTTCTCCTCTGGCTGTAGCTTCTCTGAATTTCAGGGCAATTTTCAGAGTTCTTTGGTCATCCATTTTGGCTGTTTTTGCTTTTTCACCTTTGTAGAGACTTCTCACTTTCTTCAAGCACAACTTTCTTGATGCCATCCCATATCTGTTCTGGTGCCCTGCCATTTGTATCCAGGGCAGCAAATCGATTTCGCAGGCAGTATTTAAAATTCTGGTGGTATATTTTCAAGGTCATATTTTGCTACATTCATGCATGGCTTGCTCTTTTTCAGCTTTACCTTTCCATACTAGCAGTTAGTAATCTGTCCGACAGTCAGCTCCAAGTTTTGCCTTTGTTGATACTATTGAGCTTTTCCATTGTTGACTGCTACAGATGCAGTCTATTTGATTTATTTGTACAATCCATTGGATGATTAGATCCATGTGTACAGTTGCCACTTGCGTTGCTGGAAGAAGGTGCTTGAGATGAATAGATCATTAGTCTTGCAGAATTCTACCAGTCTCTCTCTAGCTTCATTTCTGTTGCCAAATTCATATTTTCCAACTACTTTGCTGCCTTCTTTGTTGCCAACTTTTGCGTTCCAATTACCCATGACTATCAGGATATACTGTTTGCATGTTCTGTCAATTTCAGAATCACAAATAAGGCTTCTAAAATAACTCCCTGGATTATTTTGTCTACATGTTTATCCATGCCTTCAAAAACAAACTAGATTGGTAAGGCAAGACTTCTCTTGGCTAAGTCCATATTGACTTGGTTCCATACACAGATGTACCATGACTCCTGTATTCAGTGGGAGACTGCTGCTTTGGCAGATCATCCCCCACACTACTGCTGGGGCAGCCCAAATATCCACTTAATGGCACAGCAGAGCACCACCAATATTTCCTGTTATCTCCTTTCTGCGTATGTCTTTACAGCTGCACGTAGCAACTTGTACAGGCACAAGGAAAGAAACTTTACAAGTGGCAAAAAAAAACTGCAATCAGCTCAGTCATCAGGAGGCCCGCCAACCGAAAAAGTCAAAACCGTGCAATCAGAACATTGTAGGAAAATATATTTCCCAGAAATCCATAGATTCTAGTGGCGCCCATGCAGATCGGACTCTTGCAGCCTCAGCAGGAAGGATTTTGCTTCTGGCAGATTCACGGAGCCACTGATTTTTGGCCTCCTCTTGGTTCATACAAGGGCTTCCACCTCTTGTGATGTAAGTAGTGTGATATATTCTATTTAGCGTCTTTGCCCTCAGGGGCAGTGGAACATCTTTTTTCTTGGGAAGACCAAACAAACCAAGCCCAGTCCCTGCTCCCTCCATCATCCAGACTGCTGATGCTTAGTTATGTGGGGCAAAAAAAATATTATTTAAAATTCTTGGGGAGGATATTCAAAGGCATTTACACAGTTCGCAAACCTTCAAGCTGTGTAAATGCTGCTCTGTAGGATATTCAGTGGTACTAATATGGTTTGTGCTGCTGAATATCTGTGGGTGCCACCACCGCTACATGTGCCAGTGCTAACTGGTTAGCATTGGGCCATGCCGGGGGGAATTCCAGGGCAGCGGCAATATTGAATATCGCCACTGCCCAGTTAGCTTCATGGTAATCTGGGCAGCCTGGATATTCAATGCTGGAGCCCAGATATGGCCCTGGCATTGACTATCTGGGTTTAAGGCAGTGCTAGCCACCGGTGCTGAATATCGGATCCCTTATATACTGCTGATCAAAAGTTTCTCTGCAGTGTACATCAGTCATATTTGAAACAATAATATCCAACACAAATATATAATAAAAATTAAAATATCCCATCCATAACCTTCCACTATACCTTTTGATTCATACCACCACCTTCTACCCACCATATACCTATTCAAATTGGTAGGGCCATGGCCCCTGCGGCCCACCCTTTTCCGCTGCCTATGCTTGCCTGCTTCTATGTGTGGTTAAATTCAACATCAAGTTAAAACAAGAATGAATACTGGAGTAAATTAGGTTCAGAAACAATTCCATTAGTTGAACACAGCAGCAGCCTTTTTTTTTAAATATCTCTATCAGCAATAAGCTTCTTATTCTGTTCATTATTAAAAATGTGATTGCAGCATTTTGATATAAGAATACGAGGAGGATATTGAGCCACTGCCTGGTTAGCACCCATAGGTATAGATAAGTGTGGGAAAAGCCGGCCTATCTTTACCCACGGGTCACTAACCGGCAGTGGTTCAGTATCGGCAGTCTGGTTAACTCCGCCCCAGAACACTCATGACATGCTCCAATGCTACATGGTTAGCATTGGTGCTTACAGCGGTGTTACTCAGGGATATTCAGTGGCACTAACCATGTTAGTGCCTCTGAATATCCCTCTAAGAGGCATTTACACAGTTTACAGGTCTGTAAACCATGTAAATGCCTTTGAATATCGGATCCTAAAAGTCTAAGTGTGAAGTGAGGCGTTCTGCATTGCTAATATCTAGCTTTTGTGTGGGGATCTGGTTTGTTCTATTTTCCCAACGAGAGGTGTACCCATATACACCCTACGCACCTTTGAGTTAATGCATCCCTTGGGAGCCTGGTCCTAGCTACAGGATCATTCCCTGTCATACTATGATGATAGTCTCCTTTCAGGTGACCTTGTTTCTGCAATACAGCACAAGGGCTGCCAGACTGGAGATGGCTGTATACACTTCTGCCTTCTACTGTTCCCCCAGGTCTGCCACTCTGATCTCCAAAAAACAGACAGCACAAGTTCTCTTAGCCTCCTCACAGCCAAACATCACTCTTTTGGAGCAGAGGCATAGCCTAAAGACCAGAGCAGCAGGCTATAAACCAAGAAAGCCAAGTTTAAATCCCACTACTGCTCCTTATGATTTTCAGAAAGTCATATAAGACTCGATTTCCTCAAGTATAAACTTAGGGGTTGATATTCAGAGTGGCTGATATTTAAAAACCACGGTGGTTAGCTACAGTGCTTAAATATCAGCAGGATATTCAGCAGCAGTACCCAGCTATGAGCTGCCATTGAATATCCAGACTGAGCAACACTTACCGGATAAATGATGACTTTATCCAGTTACAGTGGGGGTCAGCATTATGGGCACCTTTACAATATCTTAAGAAATAATTGGAAATACTCCAGCTGTATGTCATTATAATTCCCACTAGCACTCCTTGTGGCCTTGGGCAAGTCACTTAACCCTCCACTGCCTCGGAAGAAAGGCCTGGCAATCTACTTCCGGTGACACTGCCAATAAAACCCAGGAGCTTCTGGGTCGCCAGGAGTCAGGACTGACTCGAAGGCACACATTGCATTTGCATGTCATTATAATATTTTAATAGTATGTTCAAAGGTATACAACAAAAAAAGATGTCTGTGCAACTTAGACATAGTAATTTCTGAGAAAAAAACAAAATATGACCTGGACAGGATTAATGGCACCCTTCACTAATATTTGGTTGCACAACCCTTGGCAGTCTCCAAACATTTCTTGTAGTCTCTTTAAGTTTCATACATATGTCTGCTGGTAGTTTCTCCCACTCTTCAAATGCGATTTGTTGCAGCTCATGAATGTTTCCAGGATTCCTTTTACCATTGGCAGATTTCAGCTCTTTCCAAAGGTTCTCATTTGCACTGAGATCAAGACTCATCGCTGGCCAATTTCAAATGGTCCATTTTTTTCCTTTTTAACCATTCGTTTGTACTTTTGGATGTATGTTTTGGGTCATTGTCCTGCTAGAGGACCCATGACCTTCGACCCAGACCTAGCTATCTGACACTAGGTAGCACATTTCTTTTGAAAACACCTTGCTAGTCCTCTGACTTCATGAATTCTTTAATACATTCCAGGCCTCCAGTTCCTGAGGCAGCAAAACAGCCCCACAACATTATGGAACCTCCATCATATTTAACTGTAGGAAGAATGTTTTTTTTCTTATAGGTTTTATTTCGTCACCTGCAAATGTATCACTGATCTGCATGGCCAAAAAGCTCAAGTTTGGTTTCATCTGTACACAGAACATTTTCCCAGAAGGACTGTGGTTTCTCAAGGTGGGTTTGGGCAAAGATCAAGAGTGCCTTTTTAAATCTGTCTGAGCAGTGGGGTCCTTCTTGTCCTTTGCCCATGAAGTAGCTGCTGTGTCTGCTTCAACTGTTATTTGCATGCTGTTTTTGCTCACCTGCTGCCTGTTTGTTTGTTTGCCTAACCCTCAGGAATCTCTGTGCAGTCTCTCTGCCCTGGTTGTTTGCCTTACATATCCCGCCTCCCGGAAGTGACCTCAGTGCCAGGAATCTCTGTGCAGTCTCTCTGCCCTGGTTGTTTGCCTCACATATCCCGCCTCCCGGAAGTGACCTCAGTGCCAGGAATCTCTGTGCAGTCTCTCTGCCCTGGTTGTTTGCCTCACATATCCCGCCTCCCGGAAGTGACCTCAGTGCCAGGAATCTCTGTGCAGTCTCTCTGCCCTGGTTGTTTGCCTCACATATCCCGCCTCCCGGAAGTGACCTCAGTGCCAGGAATCTCTGTGCAGTCTCTCTGCCCTGGTTGTTTGCCTCACATATCCCGCCTCCCGGAAGTGACCTCAGTGCCAGGTACCCTCCAGTATTTAATCAACATTGGGGCGCCGTTCCTGCTTTGTAGCTGCTGTGTCTGCTTCAACTGTTATTTGCATGCTGTTTTTGCTCACCTGCTGCCTGTTTGTTTGTTTGCCTAACCCTCAGGAATCTCTGTGCAGTCTCTCTGCCCTGGTTGTTTGCCTCACATATCCCGCCTCCCGGAAGTGACCTCAGTGCCAGGTACCCTCCAGTATTTAATCAACATCGGGGCGCCGTTCTGCGCCGCGGCGGTGCGCACCCAAGGAGCAGGTCCTGCTCCTTGGGTGCGCTCCTTGGGGCGACGACTGGGGCGCTCTTACATCTCTGTCTGGTCTCTTGCCGTCTTATAGAGCATACCCCCATTTGCGTTTCTTGTTTCCACTATTACTCCTTTTGCTTTTTCTTTCAGCTCTTCGTTTTCCGCGCACTGTCTCAGTTGTGCCTGCCCCTCTATCTCTTCCCCAGCTTGTCACTCAGGCCTTGACCATGGCCTCTATCCCCGTCCTCTGGGGGAACCGTTCCCCCTCAGTTTTTTCTGCTCCACCCGGGGTCTATGCCCGGAACATGCATAATCTTATTAGGTGCCCCCTTACCCGGGGTTCCCCTGCTCTTTCACTCCAATCTGTCTGTTCTTTGGTGACTCTATCATTTGCTCTTCTCAACTGTAGATCTCTTCGTGCCAAAACCCCCTTAGTCCATGACCTCCTATTACAACACTCTCTTGATGCCCTGTTCCTTACAGAAACTTGGCTTCGTGAGGGTGAGGATGGTGTCCTTCACCGTTGTCTCCCCCCTGGCTACTCCAGTTTCCATCTTCCCCAGCTTCACCGATCCGGGGGCGGTGTAGCTGTTATCCATCAGTCTTCCCTTCCTCTTTCTCTTGTGTCCCCTCAGCCTCGCTACCCTGAAGCTCTTTTACTACGTTCTGACACTTCTGTTCCTATTTTTTTTCTGCTTCTTTATGCCCCACCCTCTATGCGTCCTGACCTCTGGGAATCTCTTTTACTCTCCCTTTCTGAGGCATCCTTACTTACTTCTCATTTGGTTGTCCTTGGTGACTTTAATGCCCACCTCTCCTCCCCATCCTGTCCTCGTGACAAGGCCCTCAGTTCACTCTTTTCAGACCTTGACCTTCGCCAACATGTGCTTTGTCCCACTCACTCCTCCGGCTCCACGCTATACCTTATCCTTACGTCCTCCTCTTCCCCCTATGTACCCTCTGCCATCTCTTCTGCCCCTCTTCCCTGGTCCGATCATTACTGCCTGTTCTTCTCTTTCACCCTCCCTCCTCTGCAAACCCTTGCTTCCAATGTCCCCACCTCATTTAAAGCTCTTAAGCGCCGCATCACTCCTCTTACCTTGCAAACCTTCCCTCCTGCTGACTCTCTTTTCTCTTCTGAATTTTTTTCCCTCCCTGCCAGCCGTCAAGCTGATTCCTGGTCTTCTGTCCTCTCCAGCACTCTTGACATGCTTGCACCCCTTCGCCCAACTTCCTGTCGTTCTTCTCCTCATCACCCCTGGTATCACTCCGGTCTCTACCTTCAGCGCGCCCAGCTTCGGCGTGCTGAGCGTCACTGGCGCAAACGTCCCTCCCCTGCCACCCTGACTTCCTTCCGCTGCATCCACCGCTAATACCGTGCTATGATTAATATGGCAAAGAGGGCCCATTTCTCAGATCTCATCACTACCTCTTCCAATTCTTCTCGCTGCCTATATCGGGTTCTCCACTTCCTGTCCTCTCCGTCAACTTGCTCTTCTTCATCAGAGCTCCCCCCCACTGCCCCCAGTCCAACAGCTCTTGCTTCCTTCTTTGTACACAAAATTCAGTCCCTTCGTTCCTCCTTCCCTCTCTGCCCCCCTCCCCTCTCCCCCTCCCTCTCCTTCTGCTTCCTCTACTCTTTCCCCCCCTCCCTCCAATGTCTGTTCTCATACCTGGTGCTCCTTCACTCCCGTCTCCTCTGTTGAGCTTTTTCAGGTAATCTCTTCTTCCCACAAAACCACCTGTCCACTTGACCCTCTTCCGTCCACTTGGCTTCTTGATCCCTCTCTTCATCTTCTTCCATACATCCTCGCTATGGTCAACACTAGTCTTTCCTCCGGTACTTTTCCCACCTCTTGGAAGCACGCCTTAGTCCGCCCTCTTTTGAAAAAACCCTCTCTTGACCCTAGCTTACCTGCCAATTGGCGCCCCGTCTCTAACCTCCCTTTTCTTTCTAAGGTTCTTGAAAAACTGGTCTTTGCACAACTTTCAGCACATCTCGATTCTACCCTCTACCTTCACCCTCGCCAATCTGGCTTTAGATCTGGTCACAGCACCGAGACTGTCCTCCTCGCCCTCCTCAGTGACCTTCACCGTTCTCACGATTGTGGTGACCTATCCATTGCTGTTTCTTTAGATCTTTCCGCTGCCTTTGATGTTATTGATCATCGCACCCTTCTCACTCGTTTGTCCGATTCCGGTATCCACGGCACTGTACTACACTGGTTTCATTCTTTTCTCTCCCATCGTTCCTTCTCTGTTCACTCAGGTGCCTCTACTTCTGCTCCTTCCTCCTTGCACTGTGGTGTCCCGCAGGGTTCCATCCTTGCCCCTTTACTTTTCAATATTTTTCTTGCTCCCCTAGCCCTTCTCATCCAGCAATCCGGTGTTTCTTTCTATTTTTACGCTGATGACATTCTCCTCGTCCATCACACTAGTTCTGTTTTTCCTGACCTTTCTACACTCAACACCTGTCTATCCCGTGTTGCCTCTTGGTTTTCCAAAAATTTTCTTTGTGTTAACCCTTCTAAATCCTCTGCTATTTGGTTCTCTTTCTCTTCTCCTTCGCCTAGCTTAGCCCCTGTGATGTCCTCCCTCCCTATTCCCGTCGTCTCCTCCCTCCGCTATCTGGGTGTTACCCTCGACTCTTCCCTTTCCTTTCATCCTCATATCTCCTCCCTCGTCCGTACTTGTCACTTTCACCTACGCCGTATTCGTTCTCTCCGGCCTTTTCTTTCCCCTCAATCCCTCACCACTCTAGTTCTTTCTCTTGTAACTTCCCGTCTGGATTATTGTAACTCCATCCTTGCTGGCCTCCCTTCCTGTCAACTCCGTCGTCTTCAGCTCCTCCAAAACACTGCCGCCCGTCTCCTCACTTTTCTTCCCCTTCTGATCACATTACACCCTGCCTCTTCTCCCTTCATTGGCTCCCCATTAAATTTCGGCTCATCTATAAATATCTCATCATCACTCACAGGGTTCTCTATACTAGCACTCCTCGGTATCTCTCTGATCTTATCTTTCATCAGCCTACCCCCCGTCTCCTCCGTTCATCTCATACCAACCGCCTCTTCCTCCCTTCCCCATCTCAGGCCCACCTTGAACTTACCTGCCATTCCGCCTTCTTCTTCTTAGCCCCCGCCCTCTGGAACTCTCTTCCTCACACCCTCCGTACTGAGTCCTCCTTCCCTCAATTTAAAGCTCTCCTCAAAACCCACCTTTTCTCTCAAGCATTTGATCTTCCAGCCTCCCCCGAACTATAACCATCATCCAACACTCCTGCCCGCCATGTCCCACTCGACTGCTACCCCCCACTCTTCCTTTCCCCCTGCGTTTTTGTGTCTAGCTCTCCAGTCTCTGTCCTTTTTTCTCTCTCTATCTCTCACTCATTCTTTCCTATTATTTAATGGCGTTCCTTTCTCTCTTTATTTTTCTGTGGCTGCCTTTTATTGTACACCGCCCTGATACTCCGGTCCTGGGCAGTATATCAAGCCTGAATAAATAAATGAAGTCCTTCTTTGTTTAGTGCACAGCATATGGTATGGGTTGAAACCACCACTCCAGTTTGCTCCAGGTCAGCCTTAAGCTCTTTGGATGTTGTATGTGGTGTTTTTCCAGCAGTTCGCACTAACCTTCAAAGACTTCATGGATTAATTTTCCTCTTCCCACCACGTCCTGGGGGGTTCTTGACCGTTCCATGAGCAGAAAACTTCTAAATAACATTGCGAACTGTAGACACAAGAATCCCAAGGTCTTTGGAGATGGTCTTGTACCCCTCTGAAGTTTGATGTTTGGTGATAATAGCTTTTCTGATGGTCTCAGGCAACTTGTTTGTCTTCACCATTGTGAAAATGGAACTGGAAGTGAATGTGGCCATTTTAAACATTAGAACCTTCATTCATTGTTTGAATCAAGTCATGTGAGTACTGACAATTGATCACAGGTACATCTAATTTTACTGCAGTAGGAATGTGGTTCTTCTGTTCAAAATGATTAGAATTGTTTATAAGGGAGCCAATAATCATGTCCTGGCAATGTCCTGGATTTTATACTATTTCCTACTAGTTCCTTATTTAATTGGTCTTGTTTTATTTGATTCTTTTATGTGTCAGATATATGCGCATATACAGTTCAAAGTCATTTCATTGGCCACTATTTTTTTGGAGATCTTGGACATTATGAGATTGAATGGCAAAGGATGCCAATAATGTTGACCATAACTGTAGCATCAATTTACAGCCAGTACTTACCTGCCTTGCAATTTAGGCCTGCTTTTCAAGCAGCCTATGTTTAGCGAATTAGTGCCAACTAAATATTAGGCTATTCAGATAAAGTCATCATTTATCCGGTTAGTACAAAACACTTCCCTGCCCCACCCCTGCATTAACCAGATAGTGCTAGGGCAATCTGTGGATTTATTCAGTGGCATTATCCAGATGTTGTTGTTGTTGTTAAGTGCCGTCGAGTCGGAGTCGACTCATGGTGACCCTCTGGATAGCTATCCTAAATTGTGTTCGGTCTTCAGTAAGGCGGCTCATTGTTGACAGACTGGTACCCCTAGCTGCTGTTATTGTATCGATCCATCTCATTGCTGGCCTTCCTCTTTTGCGTTGACCTTCTATCTTGCCAAGCATGATGTCTTTCTCTAATGATCTCTCTCTTCGCATGATGTGTCCAAAGTATGAAAGTCGAAGTCTTGTCATCTGAGCTTCTAAAGAAAGCTTAGGTTTGATCTCCTCTAGTACCGACTGGTTTGTTCTTCGGGCAGTCCATGGTATACACAGTATTCGCCGCCAGCACCATAATTCAAAGGCATCAATTTTCTTCCTGTCTATCTTTTTCACTGTCCAGCTTTCACATCCATATGATGTTATTAAAAATACCATGGCTTGAACAAGTTGAATCTTTGTATAGAGAGAGACATCTCTGCTCTTGAGAATCTTATCTAGGTCTTTCATAGCCATTCTGCCAAGAGCAATGCGTCGTCTGATTTCTTGACTGCTTGTTGCTTCTTTATTGATAGTTGATCCAAGTAGGTTAAAGTTATTCACAATTTCAATTTCTTCTCCTTCGACGATGAACCTGTTGATTATGCCAGTTGTCATGATCTCTGTCTTCTTTACATTAAGGTGCAGGCCCATTTTGAGACTATGTTCTTTGATTGTGAGAAGCAAATGTTTCAGATCATCTTCACTTTCAGCCAGTAATGTGGTATCATCAGCATAGCGAAGGTTGTTGATGAGTCTTCCACCAATCTTCACACCTCTGTTGTCTTCATACAATCCTGCTTCTCTGATGTTTTGTTCTGAATATAAATTAAACAGGTAGGGGGAAAGTATGCAGCCTTGTCTTACACCTTTGCTTATTTTAAACCATTCTGTTTCTCCTTGTTCCGTTCAAACTGTTGCTTATTGATCAATGTACAGATTGTGCAAGAGTACGATCAGGTGTTTTGGTATACCTATGTCAGATAGTGCTGACAAATATAACGGTGAGAGTCCTTAGCTGACTGGCCTCCCATTGACTGGCTGGCTAAGAGCTTTGAATATCAGGCCCATAGATTCTAAGTCCTCTAGGGACACGAATATACCTATTGCACCTGAGAATAACTCACCTTGAGCTACTATTGAAAGAGGCATGAACTAAATCCCTTCCTTGCCCCTTTTTTCTCCAGATACTATTTTGCCCAGCAAGTAATTAATCTTAAAGACACAGGGGTTGATATTCAGCAGCAGTGGTCATCATCTTTAAAGTGCCTGGCTACCGCCATTTTAACTAAACCTGGATATTCAGCACTGGTGCTGAATATCCAGTTTCTCTAACCAGAGGTTTTGCTACATAAGAACATAAGATATGCCATACTGGGTCAGACCAAGGTCCATCAAGCCCAGTATCCTGTTTCCAACAGTGGCCAATCTAGGTCATATGTACCTAGCAGTTTCCCCAAAAGACACAGGTTCCACAATGCTTGTATTGGGTCAAGCATTGATATCCTGAGTACCTTTTTAATAATGGTTTATGGACCTTTTCTCCAGGAACTTGTCCAAACCTTTTTTAAACCCAGCAACACTAACAGCCTTTACTACATCCTCCGGTAACAAATTCCAGAGTTTGATTACACGTTGAGTGAAAAAATATTTTCTCTTATTTGTCTTAAATAGTTTACCCTGTAGCTTCATTGCATGTCCCCTAGTCTTTCTATATTCTGATAATCTACGTTTACCCATTCCACTCCATTCATTAATTTATAGACCTCTATCATATCTCCCCTCAGCCATCTCTTTTCCAGGTTAAAGAGCCCTAACCTTTTTAGCCTCTCTTCATAGGAGTAGTCTTCCATCCCCTTTACCATTTTTATTGCTCTTCTCTGTACCTTTTCTAATAACGCTATATCATTTTCAAGTCCCTAGCTGTCCATTTTACTAAAAGCCCACACAGAAAATGTATTTAAAGTCCTTAACTTTCTTTCTTACAACCTTTGAGACACACAGAGCCCGATCCCAGAAGGGGCACGTCCAGGCCGTCTGAATGACTCTGAACAGGATGGGCCCATTAGCACCCGATTCCACACCACAGGAGAAAGATGTTCCCATGGGTGCAGGATTGGGCATGGAGATGGCCTGGTGTGTCCCTGAAGCCATGTGGTTGACATCCTCCCCGCCTCACTGCCAGCCCACTGCAGTGCCAACCCCAATACCCCATCGTCCGATCCCAAACAGGGGCAGCCAGGGGCCAGATCAGGCAGGAGGGACTCATTGTGTGTTGCACTGTTGCTCCTGGTGGGGCTTCCTTGCTGAATCGAAGGGGCACCCTGTGCTTATTCCATCTCAGAGGTGGAATAAGCTGGGCATCCTCCTGGTTCTCCCCGGACATTCAGGGCCGTAACCTGAATCAGCCTTGTACATCCAGGTGCCAGTCCCTCTCATGCTCCCTCCACTTTCTGCCCCCTTGCCGCCCCCGTCTTGATCTCCCTGCACAGATGACTAGCCCACCGGGACATACAGCCCCGCTATTCGCCATACAGAATCAGGTCCACAGTTTCCCAGCAAATCAGTATTCATGGTCCTATTCAACAACCAGCAGAGGCAGCTTCTGCTATCAAAAGTGCCTTATAAGATCAGCCAACACCTGTTGTTTCAAAGGTGCATTGCTTCACTATCAAACCTAGTGGGCTTAACTTAAAATATTGGAATGAATAGTTATAATAGCACTGCTTTTTCTCTCTCTTCATTGTTACCTCTTCATCTCTAACTGTAAAACTTTTGTACTGTGCAAAACGGCGATTTCCTTCAAAATCAGCAAGGTCAATTCTCAGCATGTAGTCTCCTGGAACAGAAAAGAAAGCTAATTATTATTCCAAGTTCTTAAAGCAGAAATGTCCATAAGCAATTATTAAAATGGCCTGGGTGAAATCCATTACTTATCCCTAGGATCTGTTTAACTTCTGGGAACCTGACAAATTCTTGCGACCTAGATTGGCTACTGTTGGAAACAGGATATTGGGCTTGATGGGTCATTGGTGTGACCCAGTATGGCAAATCTTATATTCTTATGTTCTAATAGTCAAACCAATATTTATGAACTGAACTATCTTAACTCTGTCATTGCATTGTTGGCAAGGCCTGAACCTAACAACTAATGCTTCAATTCACACAAACCCTTTTGGGCCTCTGAAAGGCAAATAGTAAGAACACATTGAAAAGCTGATCTTCATTAGATAATCTCTAAAAAAATATATTTTCTCACAGGAAAGAGGAGCTACCATAGATGCTCCATTAATACCCTCCATTCCACCGATAATTTGCAGCTCACCCAAATACATACAAACCTTTCTATTAATCTGAGAGCCATCAGACTCAAAATGTATTACTCTTGCACTAGGCCGGCAGAAATCCAGCCTCGAGTAGTGTTGTAATCTCACAATTCCTATTACTACTTGTGGGAGAGAGTTTTGACTCTTGTAAAAGGCTTCTATTTTTTATTTTATTTATTTATTTAGACAGTTTTCTATACCACCTTATCCTTCAATCAAAGTGGTCACAACACAATTGGGGGATACATTTAACATGAGGGGATATGAGACACATACACTAATACTTACAGGGAACATGGGCAATGGAGGGTTAAGTGGCTTGCCCAAGACCATAAGGAGCACCTGTGGGACTAGAAACCCCAGTCCTTCTGGCCCAAGGTTGCTGTCCTCTAGTGGGATTTGAACCCCTGACCTTCTGGCCTGAGGTAACTTGCCCCAACCACTATAGTTATAGAAAAGCAGGAAATCTAATGAAAACACTTTGGGGTCTATTCCAACATGCGAATAGCGGGTCTGGACATCCTGTTGGAACGTCCATCCCCACTATTCGCCCCTTTGCCATCCCCAACCAAAGCCTCCCCGTACGAACAATGAGTTTGTACAGGGAGGCTTAGACGGAGACGAGAGAGGGCAACATGGAGGTGGGGTAGGGGCAGGCAGTGGATGGTCCATGGCCCCGGAATTATAGGGCCAATTCTGAAATTGGCGCTGTACATCTGGGGCCGGCAGACTTGATGGGGGAATTATTCCACCTCGGAGATGGAATAAGTCCCCCTGGATGTCGGGGGACAGCAGGCCCGGGCAGTGGAAGTGGGGCAAAGGGGTTCCTCACAACCTGACTCTGGCCATGGGAGACCAGATCGGGGTCGGGCTGAGAGGAAAGGAACAAGTGGCCAGCAGTCAGGAATCGCAGCCTCTGAATTGAGCCGTGGTGCTATGGAAATGGGAAGCCATGGAACCGCAGCTCCATTCAGGAGCCTGATTGAGTTAGCCAGGCAGGGGCCTGTACGTACAGGCCCAGACCCAATTCCGAGCCCACGGGCACATCTAACCCCGATGCAATCAGAATCAGGTCTGCCTCTGTGCGTCCCACTTCCGATCCCACGCACAGAAGCCTGGGCGGCCAACTTGGAATGTGCCTCTTTTCTTTTACTCTGTCAGATAGCTTTTAAAAATTTTCTACAGATGTTATATTCTATTGTTAAACACCCCCTCTTTGTCCATACAAAGAACCAATGTTGCTCTATCTGTTGGGACTCACAGTACTCACTTTTTGTAAGACTGCTACATTGTGACACACTAGGGCATCTTTATCTTTACTGAAGCATCTGATATACCGCCCAGGCTATTGCATCAGAGCAGTGTACATATACAATGTAGCTGCAGAGAGAGACAAAGGATGAAAGGAACGCCATCAATCAAATAGGAAAGCAGCAGAACAGATGGAAAAGAGACAAAGGAGAGAAGAAGCAACACACAAAGGGGGGGGGAAACAGGGAGGGGAATACTTGGAAAGGGTTAGTCTAGGGGTCGGGAGGGGTAAGATCAAATGCCAGGTGAAATAAGTGGGTCTTCAACATAGCTTTAAAGCGGTGAAAGGAGGCCTCAGTGCGCAAAGCTGATGGGAGTGAGTTCCCGAGTGCAGGGGCGAGGAAAAAATAGGCAGAGTGGTGGGTGAGTTCCAGGTGGGCTTGGGCAGGGGAGGGAAGGAAGGGTTGATTCCCACAGGAGGAGCGGATGGGGCGCGGGGAGGGCTGATGATGAATGAGATCGGCAAGGTAGCAGGGGATGCCAGTGTGGAGTACCCTGTGAGTGGTGGTGAATATCTTATGGATGAAGCGAAATTTGATGGGAAGCCAGTGGAGCTGCAGAAGGAGAGGGGTGATATGATCTGAAGGGGAGGAGTGGATAATAAGGCGAGCATGAATGAGCTGAAAGCAATGAAGCTGATACTGGGGGAGACCTGCAAAAACAACATTACAGTAGTCCAGCCTAGAGACGACAAGGGACAGCACGAGGGTAGTAAGGGAAGGTTGCGAGAGGAAAGGATGGATGGCACGGCATGAGGACATGATGAAGTATGTAATGGAAAAGAGAATGCTTTTTACTTGTATGCCTAAGTGTGCCTTCACAAACTAATGCTGAATATTTCCTGTAACTTTAGTATAGATGACAAAGAGGCTCTGAAGCACCTAATAGATTAACCAATTTATTGAGACATGAGGTTTTAAGGACAAGAAGCCACTTCAAATGCATAGTGTTGATACTAGAAACAAAGCTGCTTCCAGGGCTTCCTGACTTGTGTATATTGGCTAATAGGAAGACTTGGTCAAGATAGATCTGTTTTGGGATGGAGGCTAGATATTAAAGTTGTGTGTTGTTGCTGACCCCTGGTGACCCTATGGATAGTTGTTACTACCCCCTTGGTTTTCTTGGCAAGGTGCAACTGGAAGTAGATTGCTGGAACTTTCTTTAGTGCATTGAGCTACAGCACCTAGTACTCCAAGGTTGCCTCCCATGCAAGTACTAACCTGGCCCAACCCTGCTTAGTTTCCAAGATCAGATAAGAGCAGGGTCACTCAGGGTGGCATGGCCATAGTAGCTATTAAATTACTTTTCCCTTATCAAGTAAAGATTTAAATTTTCTTTTTCATGTTTCCCATTAAATCACGTGGCTTATGGTTGTATAAACAGGCAAGCATTTTTGGTTTCTCACCCCTAATTTAAGCTGCCTTCATGGCATGAGGATAGTTAGCAAGCTTCGGCAATCCAGTTCTAGATGTTGGTGATGTCAAAATGAAGATTTATTGTATTCGGAAGAGGTCATGCATTTTGTAATGAAATGATAATAAGGCCTGTTTTACATAGCACGTTGAGATGGGGATTGAGCTGTCCAGATGTATTTATTTTATTTATTTAACTGTTTTTCTATTCTACTTAATCAATAAATCAAAGCTGTTTACATAGAATGGAAACCTGAAACTTACAAATAACGAAGAACTTAGTATAACTTCAATACAATTTAAACGTAATTAAATTGCACAATTCCCCCAGTATTCCACAAAAGGTTCTTCAAAAGATACTATCGCTAGGGGTCAAGCTGCCAAATAAGGAGCAGAAGCCCTTATTTGACAGCTTGACTCTTTAGACTACCATTAGGGGGTGACTGGTGCTGTTCTGACCCTGATGCCTGACAGAAGCAGAAGCAACTGGGGATCATTCCTGTCTCATACTGCTAGACACCAGGGATTGCGGAGCTAGTCCAAGGGCCTATTGGGAGATGGAAAGTCTTTTGGGGGGAGGAAGGGAGGTCTTGCATGGTGGGAGTGGGATTAAGGAAGTCTTGCCTCACGGGATCAAGTGATAGGGTTCTTACCTGGTGGAGAGGAGATCAGAAAGTGAGTAACCTTTGCTCCTGCACCTTTATTGGCATTTCTACATGTTTCAGTGCAGGTGTAAAAGCCGTAATGGAAATGTTTTTATATACAATAGACATATATTCCCATTGTAAAATATGGGCTCAGTATTCAAAGGCATTTACATGGTTTTGTAGACCTGCAAACCATGTACATGCTGCTAAGCGGAATATTCAGCGGTACTAACATGGTTAATATCCGAGGGGGCTGCAACTTGGCACCCCAATGCTAACTGGTTAGCATCAGATGTTCCGGGGGTGGCGCCCAGGGATAAACTGTCAGCCACAATATTCAGCCACTGCTCAGTTATGCCTCAGCAGCGAAAGTTAGGCACAGAAAAGGCAGTCCTAACTTTCACCACTGACGCTAACTGGGCAGCAGCTGAATATCGCCACGGCCTGTTTAACTTTCTGCTTCGGAGGCGAACTTGGATATTCAATGCTGGTGGCCAGATATGGCCTTGACATTGAATATTCGGGTTTAGCATTCAGCGGCAATAGCCAGCTGCTGTAATTGCACGAGCCACCACTACTGAATTTCGTGCCCTACATGTCTATTTTCAACCCATCAAACCATGCCTTAAGTATCTTGTGGTGTGGATCTCTGGTGGCTTGCTATAATCACTATTTGTACAGATACAATATTCACATATAAATGCTGATATTTACATGTGAAGATGCTTTAAATTATGGGCAAATATATGATTAAATGTATTATATTTTCCTCTTCATTTAAAGTGAAGAAAGGTAGGTAACAGAAGGGGTGCAGAGGCTGCCCAATTCCTTTCTTTAATACCATGGCATCCCCTGTGCCATCTAGCTGACCATTGATCCTGCAACACTCCCTTATATTTCAACAATTTCATACTACTGCTCTTCTTGCTCAAACAACAAAGGCACTGTCTCTGCCTTTTGTGGATTTTTGTAAATTAAAACCTTTCTTCAATGCTTCATTGTCTTTCTTTATGCAAAGTGTTTACCACTTCTACAATTGCACGGTTGTGCTGCAAATAAAAGACAAATCCAGAGGGTTCTTCTTTGGCCAGGATTCCATGACAGTTGCTGGCTCAAGGCAGATTCTGCCGGTTGCAGCAGTGGCAAACTGGACCCCTTAGGTGCCTGTACTTGTCCTGCCCCCTTATACACTGGTGCTACTCTTTCCTTCACCTCTAAAGTTGCTCCTGTTCCGGTTCCAGCTCTGCCTAACAACTTGCTGGTTTGACCGCTGCTGCTGCTACCTGGTAGAACTTCTGTTTATCAGATCTGAGCATTGTGATTCAATGGAAATTCGGCAGGCACTACTGAGTTCACAACTAGTAAACAGACAGCATGAAGTGAGCACACTAGGGGATAGATTCTGACCCATGTTTAGAAGGAATATAGGTCCCAGTAAGATGTATATTCCCTGCTAAACACCCGGGTCGTATTCTTGCCAAAGAGCTCCTGCACGCGCAGCAAAGATGTGCATGGAGCTCTGTATGAGGGTGGGAGGGGGCAGGCCGAGGGAGGAGCGAGGGCGGGCCGGAGGTATGACCCCTAACTCGGACGTGCAATGGCCCTGTACATCCGGCCAGGGTTACTTAGACAGGAGCGGCCATCCAACCCAGGACCAGCAGAGGAGGTGAGGGGGCAGGGGGTTCCCTGTGGTTCCAATCCCAGCCCTAGAAAACCAAATTGGTGGTTGGGTGGCAGGGAAAAAGGACTTTGCTGCCGGTGCGGGCGATCATGGCTCCTACATGGAGTCACAGTGCCATGGCAACGGAACACCACTGCATTGCGATTCCATGCAGGAGCCCAGGCTGAGCTAGCCAGGGAAGCAGTGAGACGACCAGCCGGATGGAATCGGGGCATGTCCTGCCCGTCCAGACCGGTTGCACCCGATTCTAATCCCACGGAACGTATAGCCCCCATGGGATAAGAATCCGGTGCAAATCTGGCCCCAAACGGAATTGGCCTCCACGGTAAGAGGGGCTGGTCTTTGATGGTGTAGGGAGATGGAGTGAGAAGAAAGGAAGACAGGCAAGAATGCAGAGGTAGTATAGACAAGAACTGATAAGGAAAGGGGGAGATGAAGATCATAGAGCAAGCACCTAGCAAAGCTAAATTCTCAAAGAAAATTGTGACATGAATATTGCACCACGTCTATATGTTCTGCACTGGTTTTCTCTTACATGGAGAATAAAATCCAACAGAACTATCTTAAATGTAAGAACTTTGAGGGATATTGCACCATACTAAATCAGTTCTCACTATGTGGTGCCTACATCCACTTCGATGCTCCAATAGGTGGGGAAAAGTCACCCAGGACTGTACCAAGCTAGAAATGTGCTCTGTGCAACTAACGAATCTGGTGCCCCTCCCCCCCTTCAGCCAGCCACATTCAGTAATTCACTCTTTTTGAGTTTTCTGGAAGCCCAGTGGTGATATCAGTGCCCCCGTTCTGTACTTATGCCCTGTGGCGGCCATACCGCATGCAAAGCCCTTGGTATGGCCCTGAGGTCACCTCTCTGTTTCTTTTGTGAAATTATTTCATTTTACAGAAATCTGAACTCAGTTTTTTCCATAGCTGGCCCAGTGGTCTGACATTTTTTACCACTTTATAGAGAATTTCCTTGGATTTAGGAAATAAAAAGGTTAGACTTCTTGGGTTTTTTTGCACAGAATTATGGAGCCTGTAGTTAGGGTCTGTGTTTTCACTAGGTTCTGTGTATATATTAATTTTAATTGTTTATTTGCCTAGGACAAGTTAATGTTTGGTGGAATATAAATGTTTTACATAAAAAGAAACAAATTGCTAGATTTACTAAAGTGTGCCACGCCATTAATGCACTCTAGGATTATGTTTACTAAAGTGCGTTACCTTCTACCGTGGAGCTAATGCAGAACTAACACCTGGCGGAAGCAGATAACATAGGAAAAATGCAGACTTTACAGCACTTTTCTGCAAAGACTGCATTTCACGTGGTGGGTGCAGGCTTGGGTGGGATTAGGGCAAAGAGTGAGCAGAGAGTGGGCGCAATTACTGCAGATGCATACCATCGCACAATAATCACAAAATTTGCAGACTTTGTGGATCTACCTATTACTACATCAATGGGCAGCAATAGCTGCATCCGCAAAGCTTACCCCCATGATCCGCGCACTGCAGAGGAAACACTGGGAACGTCCCCTGCAGCTACTGCGGGACTTTTACAGCTAATGCAGGCTTTTTGCAGTGATCGCCCGGCATTAGCTACAAAAGCCTAGTGCACCTCAGTAAGCATTTGCCTTAGTGCAGCCATGTGGCAGACAGTGCTTAGCGCATACTATCTGCCACACAGTCCATAGGAATAAAATGGGCCAGGAACCAGAGCACGCCAAGCCTTAGTTAAAGGGGCCCATTATTAGTAAATAGGTTCCCATGAAAAAAACAGGACTCGTGGTAAGTAACGTGTATGAATACCTCTAAGTGCACAGTAAATCAAGCCCAAAGTTAGTATCTACCTAATTACATCAGTCAATAAATAATTCTTGCTCCTGTTCCAGTTCTAGCTCTGCCTAACAACTTGCTGGTTTGGTTTAATTCTTAGGTTTTAATGGGGTTCTTTTGCTTTATTATATAGGAAGTTCAGCTGGACCTTGCATTACCATATTCCAGAAATACTATACTTGATATTGCCAATTTCTTTCTCTAACTGTGCCTAAAAACGAAAGGTTCCTAAAAACAGTAAATTATAAAAGAATAATGTCATAAAAAATGTGTAATTGTTTTATTTCCAGAGCTTTGGGCAATTGAAATAGCTGAGCCAATTTCTGCTAAATTTTACATTTCATCCACAAGCGCTTTCCTTGCAAAAGCAAAAAAATCCTGTGTTTGAATGGGAGATTTATATCTGAACAAGATTTGTGATCATGGAAACTCCTGTCGACCACCCTTCCTGGGTAAGTTTTCTGTGGAACCCAGTACAAAGCCCTTACATTCTTCAAAAAATCGAGCTAGTGAATGGGAGTGCTGAAAGAGATGCTGTAAACAGATGTCTACAGGATTTCCCTGGGAGACTTACCTTGTGTTGTAAGGTAGTGAAGGTTTTCATTTCCGAGCCAGTATTCACCATTTGCTGAAATAAAATCTCCAAAACCTTGTTTATAGTCTTCCCAGACCCTAAAGGTAATTGGCAGGGTATAATTCAAAGGCAAGGAACTATATAAAAAGCAAGCATATGAGCAAAAAGAATGGTGCGACAGAACAATGGGGCTGATTTTCAACACAACCAATATTCAAACCCCACAATGGTCAGCCATGGTGCTTAAGTATCAACAAGATATTCAGTGACAGTTTCCAGCTAGGAACTGCCAATAAATATTTGGACTAAGCAGCGCTAACCGGATAAGTGCCGAAATCTATTCAGTTAGCAGATTTTAAGTCAAGACTAATCCAGATTACAATTTAGGCCAACTTTTCATGTGGCATAAATTGGCCGGATAGGCACCAATGGAAAATCCATAAACCTGATAGATGTCAACACTTATCCAGTTAATATCAACACCTTCCACGCTCGACACCCGGCCCACCCCTACACTAAGAGGGTTATTTTAGAAACCCTATTTGTGCTTTGGACATCTGAAAACGAGCATGGAGACATCTTCAGAGCCATTTTAGAAACCAGCTCTGGGGACAGGGATATTCAAGTCTGAACAGGGGTATAGAAAAGGCATGTCTGGAGTGTTCCCAGAACTTGACTGTCATAGCCTGATTTCAGACATTCCTTGTACAATTAGAGCCGTGTCCAAGCTTATACTGTACCTGCTCAAGGCATGAATAGGCTTGTGTTGTCAGACAGACATGTGGAGGGTGTGGAGAAGGAGGTCCACTCATGCCTCCTCTATTTTCCATGCAGATAAAGCATGAAGGAGTAGCCTAATGGTTAAGAACACTGGCTTAGGAACCAGAAGACCAGGGTTTGATTCCCACTAGCACTCCTTGTGGCCTTGGACAAGTCACTTAACCCTCCACTACCTCAGAAAAAGCCAAATTATCAGTATCCCTTTTTGACGTACATTACCAAATTTAAGTTACAATGTAAATTGCTTTAACTAAAATGATAAAGTGGTATAAAAAACATTAAATAAATAAGATAACAAACACTGATGGGGAATGAGGGCTCGTGTTTTTGTTTTGCTACACTGCTGGATGTCCCCTTATGCTAGTATGCCTGAAATGGATGCCCCTGCCCCATGCTTTCTTTTGGGGTGGGCATCTATGGGGCTGCCAGTGTAAACATCAATGTTGGGGACATCTATATTTCTAAAATCAGCAGAGACATGGGCATCCTTTCTAAATGCCACTTCAAGCAGATAGTGCCACCCTGGTACTATCTAGATAATGGTGCTGAATATCGCAGTGAGCACCCTTATCCGGCTGACCTCCTGTTGACCTGCCGGCTAAGGGCTTTGAATATCGTCTTCAACATATCTTACAGCATCTTATTCGTTCTGAATGGGATTCAAAGAAAATGTTTAGAGGCTAAATTTAATGTGAGGGATAGCTGGATCATTCAAAATATCAACTTGGCTGTTTAACACCATGAGGTTTTTTCAGCTTTATTCCTAGGTTTCCAATTTTTGCCATTTACATAGGTAAAATGTGATTTATCTTCATAAATTGGTGCTCTGAAAGATACCTTCTCCCAGTGCAGCTAAATGTATATCCATTGTTCCACAATGCATAACTTGTATTTCTAGCAACAATGAGAGCAGGGATTCTTAGCCGAGGAAAAGTATACATGTTGATGACATTTTCAAAAATCACATGAGAAAATATTTAAGAAAAGGAGACTGGAGAGGAAACCCAAATCACGGTATTTGCAGCCTATAGGAAGTGTTTTCCTTTACTTGTTATTCCATCTCTACTATCGGGAGAATGACACCATGGATCCCGCTCGCCTGGAAGTGATATCATCTAAGGCTGCACTGGATCTCTTAAAATCAGTGCTGCAGCATTATAGCCACAGGCACACCACCGAAAGACCATGAGACAAAAGAGTCACATGTCTTTGGTGCTCCTTCAGGGTCATGTGGGGGCTTTAACCTCAGGTGAGAAAGGAAGCATGCCCAAAAGTTGGAAGAGGAAAGCCAAAGGTAAAAAAAATCCCACTCGGGTTTTGGCATTTCAGGTCCAATGGATAAGCATGTGGCTACTGTAGTGACTGAAGCTGGGTCATCTGGATTCACTGTGGTGACTTTGTCTACCTCCTTCCCATTGGGTGCTTTTTTGAACCCCATTGAGTGAACTCCATCACCATGCCCTGGAGAAAGACAGTCCTTTGATGCTGGGGATGGTACATGTCCTCTGATACTTTTGAAAGCGGGAGAGGCCAGTACCCCTGTATCAGTCTTTACAGGGGTCTTATGTTTTTCTTTCTTTGGCAAAGGTAATTCCTATGATAGAGGAAGCTTCTGTTTCTGAGATACTCACTGAATCAAAAGTTGATATTATCTTGATGGATATATAGAAAGTGGTCTTACAGGTTAATAATTTGCTTAAGGTAAAGTTTGGAATATGTAGACAGAAATAGACTTTTCCTTTTTATGAGCAGAACAAATATAGTATTATCTGGGGAGACTTCCCTTTTTATAGCTGTTTAGTAGTTGTTTAAAGGTGATGGCATTTTCTGACGGCATTTATGAGTGTTTGGTAGACTTCTTTCAGGTACGATACACATTTTTCTATGCGCCAAGTCCTGTTTTGAACAAGCCTGATGCAGAGCTCTTTGAACAATATTTGGAGCTCGAAACACAGCCTGTGTCGCTATTGGATTTCTACTGGGCCATTGCCATTGGTGCTACTGGATTGCCATTGCCGAATAAGCCTTTGAGGGACGGGCTTTCCGTTATTAAAGAGCTAAGTGCAGTGTTTTCCGTTTGTGGTTCTCTCTGTGGTGTTCTCACATTTTGATGTCTAGTGGCGTCTTTAAATATAAAAGAATAAATAGGAAACTTTGCAATGGGAGGAGCGAGCTGCCATGCCATTAGGTTGAGGGAGCTGAGGTTGGGGTGCAGGAAAGTACCCCCCTCCTGGGACAGGAGGCTTGGAGAAGACCCCAAGGGAATGGGGGCCTTCACTGCAAGCTGAAGTAGAAGTGGAAACCAAAGTTGCCTCGGCCACCTCGGGGCTATCAGGATGATTGAGGCTTTGTCCTGAAGGATCTTGAATAGAGTCTTGGCCACCAGGGGCATCAGAGGAAATGCAAACAGGAGGCCCGCAGACCATGATATCATAAATGCATCGGCTGCCACCCTGTACAGGTGCGACTGCCTGGAGCAGAACTCGGGCAACTGGTGATTGACCGGACTCGCAAACAAGTCCATAACTGGCCGACCCCAGGTCTGAAAAAGCCAAAGGACTACTCCCCTGACCAGCTGCCACTCGTGGGGCTGGAGAATCCTGCTTAGCCTGTCGGCTATTATAATCCAAAGAACCAAAAATATTTATCCACACTAACTTACTATCAAAAAGGATAAAACATATGCCCTTAGTACCTGCATAACTTAATAGTACAAATTTTTGTCGGAGCTTATGTCATGAAACTCTCACTTGGTTTGCAGCTTGTCGTGCTGTGAGGGCTTGCGTGCATCAGTGATGCTGAGAGCTAAACTATCGGTAGTTTAACTACTGGCAGGGTCTCCCAAGATGGACAGGTCTCAGCTGAGGTGCCAGACGAAGACAAACCACCCATCTGGGCAGCAGCAGAATGGGATAGTGTTGACGGCGGAGGATCACATTTCTGTGACAACGGCAACAACACCAAACTTAAACTGCGCGGAAGGAAGGCCCGGCAATCTACTTCTGTATCTTGCCATGAAAACCCAATGGATAGTTACAACAAAACAAATTGTGCTATGGTGCTGGAAGATGAGACTCCCAGGTCAGAAGGCACTCAACTAGCTACTGGGATAGAGCTGAAGACTTTTCAGAGTAAAGCCAGCATTTATGATGTGGTTGGATCAAAGCCCTCGGGAAGTCTGACTGCTGATGTAGCTGCGCATGAAATGAGAGTCAGAAGCTGTAAAGATGTCTTACACATTGGAACATGGAACGTACGAAGCATGAACCAAGGGAAGTTGGAGGTGGTCAAGAATGAAATGGAACGTGTACAACTTGATCTGTTGGGTGTCAGCGAACTGAAATGGACTGGCATCGGGCACTTTGCATCAGATGATCACATGGTCTACTATGCTGGAAATGAAAGACAAAGAAGAAATGGTGTTGCATTTATAATAAAGAAGAAACTTGCAAGAACTGTAATGAAATACAATGCAGTCAGCGAACGCTTAATCTCTATTCGTCTACGAGGAATGCCTATCAACACAACTATAATTCAAGTATATGCCCCAACAACAGCTGCAGAAGAGAATGAAATTGAAGAGTTCTATGAACAAGTACAAGCTGAAATTGACAGAACATGCAAACAGGATATCCTGATAGTCATGGGTGACTGGAACGCAAAAGTTGGCAACAAAGAAGAAGGCAAAGTAGTTGGAAAATATGGACTTGGCAACAGAAATGAAGCTGGAGAAAGATTGATAGAATTCTGCAAGACCAATGATCTATTCATCTCAAACACCTTCTTCCAGCAACACAAGCGGCGACTGTACACATGGACTTCACCCAATGGATTGTATAAAAATCAAATTGACTACATCTGTGGAAGTCAACGATGGAAAAGCTCTGTAACATCAACAAAGACAAAACCTGGAGCTGACTGTGGTACAGATCATCAACTACTAGTATGCAAACTCAAGCTAAAGTTGAAAAAGAGCAAACCACTCATGAATGCAGCAAAATATGACCTTGAGAATATACCACTGGAATTTAAAGACTGCCTGCAAAATCGATTTGCTGCTTTAGATACAAATGACAGAGCTCCGGAAGAGTTATGGAATGACGTCAAGAAGGTTGTGCTGGAAGAAAGCGAGAAGTCTCTACAAAAGGTGAAAAAGCAAAAACGGCCAAAATGGATGACGGAAGAAACTCTGAAAATTGCCCAGAAACGCAGAGAAGCTAAAGCCAAAGGAGAAAGAAAGACAATCTCAGAACTCAACAGAGATTTCCAACGTGCAGCAAGACAGGACAAGGAAAAGTACTACAATGACACTTGCAAGGAAATAGAAGCAGAAACTATTAGAGGAAGAACAAGATCGGCTTTCCTAAAGCTGCGAGAGCTAAAGAAAAAGTTCCAGCCTCGAATTGGAATGTTACAAGATGCTCAAGGTTCTATGTTGAATGATGCTGAGAAGATCAAGAAAAGGTGGAAGGAATATACAGAGTTTTTATATGATAAAGATCAAGTGGACCAACAGCCGTTTCAACCTATACCTTATGATCAGGAACCATTGGTGATGAAAGAAGAAGTTGAAGCAGCATTGAAAGCCTTATCAAAGAACAAAGCACCAGGCATTGATGGCATTCCCATAGAAGTATTGCAGCAATCTGATGCAGCTGTTACCGTACTTACAAGGCTCTGCCAAGAAATATGGAAGACAACATCATGGCCAACTGACTGGAAAAGATCTGTGTTTATACCAATACTAAAGAAAGGTGATCCAACTGACTGTGGAAATTATCGCACAATCGCTCTGATCCCACATGCCAGCAAGATTCTACTGAAGATTATTCAAAAGAGACTACAGCCATACCTAGAACAAGAACTACCTGAAGTGCAAGCAGGGTTCAGGAAAGGACGAGGAACGAGAGACATCATTGCGGATGTGAGATGGATCCTTGAAAAGACTAAAGAATACCAAAAGGATATCTATTTGTGCTTTATCGACTATAGCAAGGCTTTTGACTGTGTAAACCATGAGAAACTCTGGGCCACGTTAAGAAGCATGGGTATACCAGAACACCTGATCGTTCTCTTGCGCAATCTGTACATTGATCAAGAAGCAACAGTTCGAACGGAACAAGGAGAAACAGAATGGTTTAAAATAAGCAAAGGTGTAAGACAAGGCTGCATACTTTCCCCCTACCTGTTTAATTTATATGCAGAACAAATCATCAGAGAAGCAGGACTGTATGAAGACAACAGAGGTGTGAAGATTGGTGGAAGACTCATCAACAACCTTCGCTATGCTGATGATACCACATTACTGGCTGAAAGTGAAGATGATCTGAAACATTTGCTTCTCACAATCAAAGAACATAGTCTTAAAATGGGCCTGCACCTTAATGTAAAGAAGACAAAGATCATGACAACTGGCATAATCAACAGGTTCATCGTTGAAGGAGAAGAAATTGAAATTGTGAACAACTTTAACCTACTTGGATCAACTATCAATAAAGAAGCAACAAGCAGTCAAGAAATCAGACGACGCATTGCTCTTGGCAGAATGGCTATGAAAGACCTAGATAAGATTCTCAAGAGCAGAGATGTCTCTCTCCATACAAAGATTCGACTTGTTCAAGCCATGGTATTTTCAATAACATCATATGGATGTGAAAGCTGGACAGTGAAAAAGACAGACAGGAAGAAAATTGATGCCTTTGAATTATGGTGCTGGCGGCGAATACTGTGTATACCATGGACTGCCCGAAGAACAAACCAGTCGGTACTAGAGGAGATCAAACCTAAGCTTTCTTTAGAAGCTCAGATGACAAGACTTCGACTTTCATACTTCGGACACATCATGCGAAGAGAGAGATCATTAGAGAAAGACATCATGCTTGGCAAGATAGAAGGTCAACGCAAAAGAGGAAGGCCAGCAATGAGATGGATCGCTACAATAACAGCAGCTACGGGTACCAGTCTGTCAACAATGAGCCGCCTAACTGAAGACCGAACACAATTTAGGATAGCTATCCAGAGGGTCGCCATGAGTCGACTCCGACTCGACGGCACTTAACAACAACAACAACATGTCATGAAAGAAAAATTCCTTCTCATAGCACTATACTCCTTTTATTCTATTTAAAAGGGAATTAACCCTCACCACAAACCAAGGGATAATTGAAAATGTCCCCTAGGAAATATGCAATGCGATAGAGGAGAACATAAGATCAGTACTTAGCTGTCAGGTGAAGGTACATGTAGCTGCTACGATGTAGTATCCCTCAAAGTAGCAGTCAACCTGACAAAAAATGCTGCAACTGAAACCAAATGGAGCTACGCCGAAGCGTCTTACTCCACGGATCTCATCTTAGCAAACCGCCATGCTGTAAGTTCATTGAAAAGACTTTTTTCGTCCAACTATTAAGGCATGGCGTTTCGAAAAACACTCCTCCAGCAACCACGGCAAAGCGCAACACGATGTGATACAACGCTGTGTTTCAGGCCACTGAACCTCCTGGCCCTTCATCAAAACTTGTTACGTATCTAAGGCATCACGACATTATCCCCTCCTTATATAACGGAACAAAATCATGTTGTGTCTAATCTTCCCCAGGCATTGGCTGTCAAAATGCATTCCAACAATCGATCAAAGATCTGTCAAATCAAACTCCACCAGTCTTGCCATAAAGTCATTCCAGATGGTGCTACTGATTGCAACAAATAGATCCATAATTGTTCACGGTACTGTAAACGGGACATCCGATCATCTCCCCGGACTCTCTCCACTATATGATCCACTATCCGCCAGCGTAAATCTTGAAAGGAATGTTGTTGTTCCTCGCAATGGAGAGCAACTGGCGCTGATAACACTTTTGTAGTAATCCGTGACTGATGCTCCTGAAGACATTTCCGCATAGGTCTTGTCGTGTGGCCCACATAAATTTTGTTACAGGGGCAAATCAGGATATAAACTACAATGGAGGAAAGACAATTAGTATGAAACGCACTTCAAAGGATCTGTTTAGTGGTAGGATGTTCCTGTCGACTAAGCAGTTGTCTTGGCCCGGCAGGTAGATGACCTGCAGATGAATGCCATGCCGAGCTGCAAATGAGCACAGTTCCAGGGTTTCCTGACACAGTGGACGGGACCCTGTGCCACCCTGCTTGTTCACATAGAACATGGCTACCTGGTTGTCTGTCTGTACAAAGACAGGTTTGAGAGCCAGGATGCGCCAGAATACTCTTAGGGCCAGACAAATGGCACGGAGCTCCAAGAAATTGATTTGTTGCGCTCTCTCATTGGGGGACCACACTCCTTCAGTACATAGCACTTGGCAGTGGGCTCCCCAGCCCAGCAGGGACGCATCCATGGTCAGGATCTTCATGTGCAGAGGAGCCTGGAAAGGCATTCCCACCTCCAAGTGGAGTGGCTGAAGCCACCAGTCCAGGGACCGCACTAGTTGCCTGAATATTGTGACTCTGTCTCTGAGGCAGCCTGTGGCCTGTGACAGGTGGGCATCTGGTGTCACATGGAAAGTAGACACCATGTGCCCGAGAAGGCACAGAAACTGTCTTGCTGACACTATGGATCTGTGACTCATCTGACGTGCCAGTGCCAGAAACCTGTTTGCCCTGTCTGTCAGCAGGTAGGCCCTTGCCTGAAGGGTATCAAGTCTGGCCCCAATGAACTCTAGTTGTTGAGTGGGAACAAGGCTGGACTTGGGGTAATTGATCACAAACCACAGCTGCTGGAGCACCTGGATGGTGCAAGATGTGGCCTGATGGACCTCTGTAGCTGAAGTGCCTCTGATGAGCCAGTCATCTAGATAGGGAAGACAGACCCCTTGAAGTCTGAGAAAGGCGGCCACCACCGCCAGGCACTTTGTGAATACCCTGGGGGCCAAGGCCAGGCCAAAGGGAAGCACCCTGTACTGGAAGTGATTGCCTCCCACCACAAAGCATAGATATTGCCTGTGGTCTGGGTGTATCAGGATAGAAACATAGAAACATAGAAACATGATGACAGAAAAAGACCACATGGCCTATCTAGTCTGTCCTTCCATAACAACAACTACAACACTACAAGGATGTGAGTATACACATCCTTTAGGTCTAAGGAGCATAGCCAGTCTCCCTGGCAGAAGTAAGGCAGCAATATTCCAAGGGAGAGCACCTTGAACTTCTCCCTCACCAGGAATTTGTTTAAGTTGCGCAGGTCGAGGATGGGCTTGAGGCCTCCTGTTCTCTTTGGTACCAGAAAGTACCTGGAATAGAAGCCTTTGCCCTGTAGGTGGTGGGGCACCCGGTTCTATCGCCTGATCCTCAAGAAGACCCACCAACTCCTTCAGCAGAAAGCCCTGGTGAAAGGGAGACCCAAGGGGCTCTCACAGGAAGTAAGGAGGGGGCACCTGGACCAGATGAAGAAGATAGCCCTGTTGGACTATCTGCAGGACCCAGGTATCGGTGGTAATGGCTGTCCACCTGTGGGCATACAGGGTCAACCTGCCTCCTGTGCACTGCTTGTCCCTTACGGGGAGGGAGGCCATGCTGTGAGAGTCAAAAGCCACTGACAGGCTAGGCCGGAGCCGGTGCCTGGGGCCTGGGGGCTTTCAGTTTACACGGGCCATGCCCCTGTCCCTTGGCCTGCTGCCTCTGTTGGGAAGTCGGGGAGGCCTGAAAATGGGAGTAGCTTCAGTAAGCAGCACCCTTCCTCGGATAAAAGGGCTTTTTACCCAAGCCCTTCTTGCGAGAAGGGGCAGAGGTCTTCTTGGAGAGCCATGTCCTCGGCATGTACTCGGACTCCAGTTCCATGGCCTTGTCGGTCATAGGTTTGCCAAAAGGTTCTCTTATTTTCAAGTGACATCGACCAACTTGTCCTGAAACCATTGCTCGAGGTCCGACGACTGTAGCCATGCTTGGCGGCATGCACCGATGCCTGCTGCAGCTACCCGGGCCGCCGACTCGAAACCGTCATAGGCTGCTCGAGTCATAAATTTTGAGCACTCATGGACAGCGGTGGACAGGCCCCTGAAGTGCTGCAAAGGCCCCTCGGAGAGACCAGCCAAGAACCTGGCGAGTTCCTTTGCCAGGTCCCTCAGGTACATGCCCATTTACAGCTGGTAGGCCTGGATTCGACAAGTCAGCATTGAACCCTGGAAGCACTTTTTGCCGAGGACATCCAAGTTGCGGGCCTCCCTACCGGGAGGCACCAAGGAATGCATCTTCTGGCTCTTCAGCCTGCGCATGGCTGATTCCACAACCATGGAATTGTGCGGCAATTGTGACTTTTGAAAGGCAGGGCTCCGGCGGACTCGATACATCGAGTCGATCCATTTGCTGATCACCGGCGACGATGCCAGTGTCTCCCACATGCGGAGCATCAGTCGTTCCAGGATCAGAGGCACGGCTACAGTAAGGGCCTCCCGAGGGGGGGGGGCCTCATACTGCAGGATCTCAAGCTCATCGGCTCGAGGATCCTCCTCGGACTCCGTGGAGAATGCCAAAGCCTTGGACATATCCCTCACGAAGTCCAAGAACCTCATATCCTCCAGAGGGGACCTTCTCCGAGGTTCGGACACTGGGGAATCGGACTGACGTCCCTGTGCCAACAGGTGTCCGGGGAATCCTCCTCCTCCGTTTCCCATCCCAATGCCTCCGAGGAGGAATCGATGGGCTCCAGCATCGAAGGCCCCGGCACCGACCGCCCCGAAGCCGGGAGGTCCAGCGGCGACAACCTCAGTCCCAAACGAGAGGCTGAGAGGGACCTTGGCTGAGGATCAACTCAAATCCAAATGGCCTCCAGGATCGGCTCGGCCTCCAGGATCGGCTCAGCCTCCGGGGTCAACTTTGAGGTCGGTGGCCCGGTGGTCGGGGCGGAAGAACCGGACAGACCGGCAATCAGCGCCCGCTGCTGCTCCATGACGGCAGACATACTGTGCTCCAAGGCCTCCATTCTGAACTCGAGTCCAGAAGGCTCCACAGCCACTGGGTCGGGGCCCGATGCCGGTTCCCCCAGAGGGAAGTCCTCGACAAGGACAGTTGTTATCTGCCTCAGCTGATCCATCTCCCTGCGAGGAATCTTTGCCGGGTGCTCCTTCTCTGAGGATCCTGGCCAGCGCTCGGGGCGCCGCAACAGACCCCGGGAGGGGCTGGGTCATTTGGAGCCATCCAACGATGCCGCCTTTGAGGATTTCTTCTTTCTTCGGTGTTCCCATGAGGGAGACCCCCTCTCCGAGGAACCCCTATGACGCTCGGGCTCGGAGAGTTCCCCACAAGACGTAGAGGCCTCTGACGAGGCCTGGGTTCGCGAAGGCACCGACTCAGAGAAAATCCTATCATGCTACTGCTGGCGGCTCCTCAGAGCCTTAGAGGACATCTTCCTACACGGACCGCAGACCGCTGGGTCATGGTCGTGGTCGTGCCTGAGGCACCGGAGACAGCAGTCATGCGTATCGGCGAGGGACATTAACTTTGTACACCGATCGCATTTCTGAAACCCGCTGGCAGCCATTGGGGGAAAAGGGCCCCTGTGAAGTCGAAGACCCAGGCTGCCAGTGAAAAAGAAAAAGGACCAAAACCAAATAAATCAAGCCGGACTCGATACCGGTGTACCAAGCCGAAGGTGGGAAGAGGAACCGGTGTCGATCCGGTAAGGAAAGAAAGAATTCTCAACTTTTTAAACTTTTTCCATGGGGACACTGGGACAACGTCTGGAGGGCTCCGCGGAAAAAAGGAGACTGAGCAAGATGGTAGCCTTTGGCGGGAAGAAGACCGCACATGCTGATACAATTCCCAAAGGCTTTCTTTAAAAGATGGGGATTTGCTCCGCACGAGGGCTCCGTCAGTGCCGACGTCACCCATATGTGAGGACTGACTTCCTGCTTGTTCCCGGAGAATTTCTGTACGTCAGTATATCATTCCCAAACTGATGGCCTGATCAAACGATTCAATAAAACATTAAAACAGATGTGGAAGAAGTTCGTGAATGAAGAGGGAAAAGACTGGGATATGTTACTCCCCTACTTTCTGTTTGCTATCAGGGAAGTACCCCAGAGCTCGACCGGGTTTTCCCCCTTTGAGTTGCTGTATGGTCAACAACCCCAAGGGATCATGAAGATACTGCAAGAGACCTGGGGAGAGGAACCCAACCCTGACCGGAATCTAGTGGATTACATCCTGCAAATGCAGGAACGCATAAAGAAAGTGGGAGCATCAGTCAGACACACCTGAAGAAAGCCCAGGAGAGCCAAGTCCAGGTCTATAATCAGAGGGTAGTGCAGCGGAACTTCCAGCCCAGGGATCGGGTGTTGCTATTACTTCCGGTCTCAGAGAGTAGACTGTTTTGTAAATGGCAGGGTCCATATGAAGTCATTGAGCAGATGGGGCCCATCAATTACAAGGTTGCACAACCGGATAAAAGGAAAAAACTGACAATCTACCAGGTCAGTCTTCTGAAGAAGTGGACTCCGGCCCTAGCAACGATAATCCATGAAGAGAAGTTTGGTCCCATCATACAGTGGTCCTCTGAACCGGGCCAAGTTCCTTTCGGAGAACACCTGACAATTATCCAGAAGGGGAACCTAGAACAGCTGGTCCAGAGGAATAAGGATGTATTTTCCCAGGTTCCAGGACATACCCACCTCACCTACCACAATATCATCATGGCATGACGGTATGCCAACGAGCCTACCGACTCCCAGAAACATGGCAGCAAGCCATGGCAAAGGAGGTAGAAGAAATGCTGGAATTGGGTGTAATAGAAGAATCCCAAAGCGACTGGTCATTCCCCATTGTGCTGGTGCCTAAGCCAGACGGAAGCATCCGGTTTTGTATCGACTTCCAGAAAGTAAATGCGGTTTCGAAGTGCGATGCTTATCCCATGGCCCGGATGGATGGCCTTATTGAGTGCCTCAGGGGAACCCAATTTATTTCAACGTTGGATCTGACAAAAGACTATTGGCAGATTCCCCTGACCCTGGCTGCCAGGGAGAAGACTGCATTCTCGACGCCCATTTCACTTCAGGGTCTTGCCTTTTGGACTTCATGGAGCTCCTGCTACATTCCAGCACCTGGTCGATCGCCTACTAAGACTCCATGGGAGATATGCAGCAACCTACCTCAATGACATCTTAATCTACAGTCATGACTAGAGAACACACTAGTCCCATCTACAGGACGTGCTGATAAGTCTCAGGAAGGCCAGGCTGACGGCCAACTCACACAAATGCTTCCTGGGAGGCAAAGAGGCCCAATATCTATGATATATAGTGGGGAATGGTCAGGTACGACTGCAAATCAAGAAGGTGGAGGCCATTTCCCAGATACCGGTGACTGTGAATAAGAAGCAAATATGGGCCTTTCTAGGTATGGTCAGATATTATCGCCAGTTCATTCCTCAGATGGCGGCAACTGCCTAACCGTTGACTCGGCTCCTCCAAAAGAAGGCTCTGGACAAGGTCCCCTGGACTACTGAGTTGAAGGTGACCATTCTGAAGTTAAAGGCAGCTTTGTGCTTTAGACCAGTCCTGGTAAGCCCAGATTTCACAAGACCCTTCATGTCCAGACAGACGCTTCTAGCCCAGGATGTGGAGGGTAAATAACATCTGGTGGCATTTATTAGGTTGATGTTGCTGCCCCAGGCACAAAGGTATGCTACAATTGAGAAGGAGGCCCTGGCGATCAAAAGGGCTCTAGAGACATTCCAATATTATCTACTGGATTGCCCCTTCATGTTGTTTATGGACCATCAAGTGGCTGGCGCAACATAAGAACACCAATGGTTGGATTCTGTGCTGGTTCCTCTCCCTCCAACCCTTTCTTTATGAGGTCTGATGTCAGGCTGGCAAAGCACATCTGAACGTGAAGTTTCTGTCGCACTTGAGTGCCCCGGCACCACTGGATGCTCATCCTCATAGGATTGTGCTAAGGGGGAGGGTATATGATCAGGTGTATGAGAAGCTCCCCGTCCCCCATACTGATATACCTCCAGCTAGACTAAGGACATGCTCCTTTAAGCACCAGAAGCTGGGCCCTTTAAGGAACCTGGCTTGAATATACCTGGGAAGGGTGTGGTCGGAAACGGACCTTTTAACTGGGAGAGAAGAGACAAAGAAGGGAAGAGAAGAGCCCGGGGTGTTCCAGAGTACAGAGTGACCACCTACCTCTAAGGAGATCCTATGGGAAGTTAGGAGCCGGGGTATTTCCATATTGGTCAGCAGGCTTGTGGTACTACTGCTGTGAAGCCCAGAGTGAAAGAACTTTGGGGAAGGGGAGAACTGTTTCTCTGCTACTGCTGTGAAGCACAGAGTGAAAGAACTTTGGGGGAGGGGATAGAGGGGATAACTGTTTCTCTGCTACTGCTGTGAAGCCCAGAGTAAAGGAACTCTGGGGGGAGGGGAAAACTGTGTCTCTACTATCATTGCTGTGAACTCCCTGTAAATAAAGCATTTTCCTTTAACCCTCCACCTGGCTCCATGGTGGTTTGTGTCCTGACCCACTCACAGTGTCCTAACTAGTTAGCTAAACCGCTTAAAGTTAGAACAGGTTAAACAGACTGACCTAACTTTAGGCAGTTTTACAATCTGTTTAGCAGCTGAATATCATAACTAGCCAGATTGCAAAACAGCAATTCAGCGAAACCCAATATTCAGTGCCAGTAGCCAGATATACCCTGGTACTGAATATCCAGGTTTAAGTTAAAGCAGTGATGGCCAACAACTTTAGCAGCACTGGTCACTGCCACTGAAAATGCCCCCCATTAATTGTATTTAGTAAGGAAGTCACCTACCTAGAAAAGTTTTGACTGCCATTAGAGCGCCTCTGAATCACTGTCCAGCCTCCTCCTTCTTGCATGTCACAGTAGGCAAGGAACTCTTTGGGACTCTCGAGAGCTTTAATTTTGTAAAATCCATTCTGCTTATGTCCACTGTTATAGATCTCTGCACAGTCTGTAGTCAGAAAATAATCAACACATAAAAAAGGGTTATGTCAGAACTACAATTAAATACCAGATAAAGAAACAGTTGGATCTTGCTGTTAAATAGAAACAAATGGGTCACTATTTAACTGCAGATGTCAGCATTTTTTTAATGCAAGCCATCACGGTTAAATAAAACTGGATATTCAGTGTTGGTATCTAGATAGTGGCTGGCACTGAATATCTAAGGCCCAATATTTAGTGCAGCGGCTAGCACTGCTAACATGGATAGCCATCAGCACTTAACATTAAACCCAGATATTCAATGCCAGGGTCATATCTGGCCCCAGCACTGAATATCCAGGTTCACCACATAAGCCAATCACTAACCAGACAGTCTATTTCACAAAGGCCAATCAAAAACATCTATATATACAGAAAACAATTTGATTCTTTTCATTCCAAGTGAACCTGTCATTAAAATTTATAATTAAAAAAGATCATCAAAATGGGAATATGCTTATTCAAATTTCAAGCCTAGTACTACACCAAAATGCCATCATCGGTTTCAATAAATTCATTTTTCAAAATAATTTTTCAAAGCCACTTTTTCATTTTTTAGACCTTTTAGGACTTTCCCCCCTTTTTTCCCCAAAAATAGATATCATAGATATACTACAATTTCTATCATATCCATTGCTTTATATAATATGGATAGAGATCAAAAAGACTTAGCTGTTACTCCTCCAACTCACACTGTATAAATGATGGGATTGCACTGAGGTCTTTTCCCCTTTTTTAAAATACATTATACATTATTGTCATCATCAGATTTCCAAAGACCAAAAAAAGTAAAAAAGTAAATAAAAGAAAAAAAAGGAATAGGAGATAAATCAAATATTTATATTTTGGTGGCTTGTTTGATTGCATGGTTGAATTGTCACCTGGCATAGACATTTTAGTGGTGGTTGTTTAGATGGGTAAGGACAATAAACGTTTTTGTTAGGAAAGTAAATAAAAGTTAGAGGAAAAGGATGTCACTATGATTTTCAAAAGAAGTAACTGAAAAGGTAAGGAAAAAGAGATTAGCCTTCATAAATTATAAGAGATCGCAGAAAGAGAAAGATAAACAGCAATATCTGGAGAAGCTAAGGGAAGCAGGTAAAGTAGTCAGGAAAGCAAAGATGCAAATGGAATTTAAAATAGTCAATATAGTAAAACATGGTGACAAAACTATATTTTTTTAGGTATGTTAGTGACATGAGGAAGTACAATGGTAGCATGATGAGAGTCAAAGGTGAAGGGGAGGAATACAGCTGAAGAGGATAAAGTGGAATTGCTTAACAAATATTTCTGTTCTATGTTCACAGATGAATGGTCAGGAATGGGGGATCAGATACAAACACAAATAGGAATGGAAGTGAGGTAAACAAAGGATTTTCAGAAGACAGTGTTCATGAGGATCTAGCAAACTAAAAGTGGACAAAGTAATGGGCTGGAATTCATCCAAGGGTATTGAAAGAAATTAGGGAAGCAGTGGTGGCTCCACTGACTGATCTTTTCATGTTTCTTTAGAGTCGGGAATGATCCTAGAGGACTGAAGATGGGTGTGTGTGGTTCAGGTCTGTAAAAGCGTAAAGTAAAAAAGAGGTTGGTAACTACCAGCCAGATAGTCTAACTTCTGTGATGAGTAAATTAATGGAAACAGTATTAAAACAGAGGCTGGTGTGGTTTCTGGAATCCAACGAATTACAGGATCCGAGACAGCATGGCTTTACTAGAGGTAGGTGTTGTCAGATAAATCTGATTGATTTCATTGATTGGGTGACCAGAGAAGTGTATCAGGGGAGTACGCTAGATCTGGTATACTTAGATTTTATTTATTTATTTATTTAACTTTTTTTTTTTTATATACCGCCTTTTAGATTCTCAAGGCGGTTTACAAGGAACAGAACTTGTTGACATAAAACGTTTCATTAGAACTATGTACAAAACTGTTAACAGTGATTACATTTAACAATTAACTATTTACAGCTCTGTGGTTATAGACAATGTTTTAGACGACTGGAGGGTTATGGAAATGCTCGGTGAATAAGTGAGTCTTTAATAGCTTCCTGAAGTCTGTGGTGTCATCTGTAATACCTGAAGATTGGAGGATCGCCAATGTAATGCCAATTTTTAAAAAGGGTTCCAGGGGTGATCCGGGAAACTACAGACCGGTGAGCCTGACATCAGTACTGGGGAAAATGGTAGAAACCATCATAAAGAACAAAATTACACAGCATGTAGATAGTCATGGCCTAATGGGAGACAGCCAACATGGCTTTAGACAAGGAAGATCTTGTCTTACTAATCTGATATGTTTTTTTGAAGGTGTGAATAAACAGGTAGACAAAGGTGAGTCGGTTGATATAGTGTATCTGGACTTTCAGAAAGCCTTTGACAAGGTCCCTCATCAGAGACTTTTGGCAAAACTAAAAGTCATGGGATAGGAGGCAGTGTACTATTGTGGATCGGGAACTGGTTAAAAGATAGAAAGCAGAGGGTAGGGCTAAATGACCAATTTTCCCAATGGAAAAAGCTGAATAGTGGAGTACCCCAGGGATCTATACTGGGTCCACTACTTTTTGACATATTCATAAATGACCTGGAAAAGGGAATAACTAGTGAGGTTATCAAATTAGCAGACGACACAAAACTGTTTAAAGTTGTTAAAACCCAAGAGGATTGTGGAAAACTGCAGGAGGATCTGGATAAATTGGAAGACTGGGCATCCAAATGGCAGATGAAATTTAATGTGGACAAGTGCAAAGTTATGCACCTAGGAAAGAACAACCCACACTATGGTTACACAATGTAAGGTTCCACATTGGGAACCACCACCCAGGAAAAAGATTTAGGAGTCATCGTGGATAACGTGTTAAAACCCTCCGCCCAGTGTGCAGCTGCGGCCAAGAAAGCAAATAGAATGCTAGGTATCATAAGGAAAGGAATGGAAAATAAAACAAAGGATATTATAATGCCTCTGTATCGTTCCATGGTACGACCGCACCTTGAATATTGTCTGCAATTCTGGTCGCCATATCTTAAAAAGGATATAGCGTTATTAGAAAAGGTACAGAAAAGAGCCACGAAAACGGTAAAGGGGATGGAAGGCTACTCCTATGAAGAGAGACTACAAAGGTTAGGGCTCTTCAACCTGGAAAAGAGATGGCTGAGGGGAGATATGATAGAGGTCTATAAATTAATGAATGGAGTGGAACGGGTAAACGTAGATCGATTATTTACGCTATCAGAATATAGAAAGACTAGGGGACATGTAATGAAGCTACAGGGTAAACTATTTAAGACAAATAAGAGAAAATATTTTTTCACTCAACGTGTAATCAAATTCTGGAATTTGTTACCGGAGGATATAGTAAGGGCTGTTAGTGTAGATGGGTTTAAAAAAGGTTTGGACAAATTCCTGGAGGAAAGGTCCATAAACCATTATTAAAAAGGGACTCAGGATATCAATGCTTGACCTAATACAAGCATTGTGGAACCTGTGTCTCTTGGGGATACTGCTAGGTACGTATGACCTAGATTGGCCACTGTTGGAAACTGGATACTGAGCTTGATGGACCTTGGTCTGACCCAGTATGGCATATCTTATGTTCTTATGGTGGCTCTCAGGAGGGGTGGGAGAGAGTTCCATAGCGAAGGGATGTAGAATTTGAATACTCTGTGTAGGGTATTCTGGGAGATGCCTGTGTGTGATGTGGCACTTGCAAGGGAGTTTTGGTGTTGGGTTCTCCTTGATCTGTTGTCAGGGGTTCTTCTGATTATGTTTTTTAAGCAGTTGGCAGATTGGTCTTGCTGAATCTTGAATGCCATCATTATTTATTGATTTGTTTGTTTGTTTTTATATACCGCGCTATTACAGATCAGTGCGGTTTACATGAAACATATGAACGTGTTTTACAAATAACATTTGAGCATGGTTTACATATAACATATGAATAATAACTAGATTACATCGAACAGGTTACATATGACAAGTTTGCAACAAGTTGGTATAACTAGGAACATATTTACATTACTGGAGCATATTTACATTAACACAGGATTAAGATGGCATCATTAAGAATTTATTTGTATGAGGTTGGCATTAACATGAACAGTTGAAAGTGAGCATTAAAATGTAATTAAAACAGCTTGGTATTATCAAGGGTTAAAGCTAAGTGTTTGTCATGAGCCGTCAGCTGTTTGTGCGACTGATCTTGGGTGGATGGTTATAAGTTAGTTGGAAGAGGTAAGTCTTCAATGCCTTCCTAAAAGATGTAAGATCCGGGATGGCCCATATCATTGGGGGTAGGGCATTCCTTTGGGTTGGCGCAAATAGAGAAAAAGCGCGGTTCTTAGTTGTTTGGGTACAGGTTCTTACTGTTGAAGGGGTCATGAGAGAGTTTACCATGCATGTTCTCCTGGTCCTGGTCTTTGGCGTTCATTGTATAAGTTCTGAGAGCTTTATATTTTATTTGAGAGCTGATGGGGAGCCAGTGTAGAGATTCAAGTATGGGAGTGATATGGTCGTGCTTGCTGGATCTTGTGATTAGTCGGGCTGTTGCGTTTTGGGCTAGTTGTAAGGTTTGGATTGTGTGCTTGGGTAGGCCGTGTAGAATTAGGTTGCAATAATCAAAGTGCGGTGTAATTAGCGCCTGGCAGACGGACCAGATTTTAGCAAGGTCTTTGACACTGTTCTGCATTGGCAACTTATAAATAAGATGAATGCCCTTGGGATGGACCCTAAAGTGACTAGGTTAAAAATTGGTTGAGTGGGAGATGACAAAGGATAGTAGTAAATGGAGTTCACTCTGAAGATAGAGGTGCTATCAGTGGCGTGCCTCAGGGATTTGTTAGCGTAGGTGGGTTTAAAAGAAGTTTGAACGAGGTCACATGATGTGCTGAGAGAGCAAGACGTGTACTGTGCTTTCTCCGGGATCCCCAGCTACTACGAAGACCCCTGCAGCAAAATAAACCTCAAATTTCTCCATAAAAATTACAGCAAAGGAGAGGAAAACTGCCCAGACAGTGGGGGAGCAATAAAATCATTGCACGGAGAAATGAAAACTGCCAGACACGAACGGGAGAAAACCCCAGTGCAGCCAGCCAAGATGGCCAACCCCCCTGGCATCACCAAGCTCCCTAGATCAAGCTGCACTAGTGGAAAATGTAACATCTGCAGTGGTTGAGGCGATTCAATGAAATTACAGGCTGGAAGAAATTAGAGATGGCAGATGGACTATAGACCATAGAAAGAGAAACAAGAAAAGGCACGAAAGCAGAAACTCAGATTGGGACCAGCATGATCAAAGAATAAAATGGTCAGACAACAAAGGTAGAAAAAATAATTTTATTTTCATTTTAGTGATTGGACTTTGTCCTATCTTTATATTTTACACAGTATGGGGAACTGCATCTCTATCTGATGCTGCACTGCATGTGGAGTCTGGCTTCTTGGGCTTTCAGTTTAATTTTTGTCTACATATTTTTATCTTAGGTTGTAGTCACTTATTCTGTACTTGGTGAGGGTCTGTGTTCTGAGTGTGTGACTGAGGCCAGGTATTCTGTTAAAATGGAGTTTGTACAACTGGTCACCCACATCACCCTCACCAATCAACACGACTCACAAACACCAACTGTCTTCACCAGCCTGACCCTTACAGTGACTGTATAGCATTCACACACCCACACACCTGACTCTCTTCACCAGCCTGACTCTTACAGTTGACTGTATAGCATTCACACACTCACACACCTGACTCTCTTCATCAACCTGACTCTTACAGTTGTCTGTATAGCATTCACACACTCACACACCTGACTCTCTTCATCAACCTGACTCTTACAGTTGTCTGTATAGCATTCACACACTCACACACCTGACTCTCTTCATCAGACTGACTCTTACAGTTGTCTGTATAGCATTCACACACTCACACACCTGACCCCTGTTATATTTACTGTAGTCATTGCTAGCTTTGTAACTTACACCTTAATCGGTGATATCTTTGTTACTACTTCATAGCCTGTATACTGTACTGTGAAATTACCTGTATACTGTATTGTGTATTCTCACCACCCAAAACTCAATTACCCTCTCACACTACATCCCAGAAACCAAAATGTCTCTCCACCTCATTACCTTCCTCAGTTTTTACCTTCTCACAGATTGGCTCGGAACCACCATTGCTTACTCCCCCACCTCCAGTCATATCCCCATCCTCAAAAACCACGGAAAACATTGGGCAGGCAACCCTTATCTTTATCCAACTAGGGAAGCTCGTATCCGACACTCCCACTTGATCCACATTGCAATACAGCAATACAGTAATTTGAAGCAACACAAACCCTCGCCCTCACAAAACTTAAAATGTGCCCTTATAAATGCTTGATCAATTCGAAAAAAATGGCCTGTAATCCTAGATATAGTTACCCTTTATGATCTTGATGCTCTCATGATCACCAAAACTTGGTTATCTAAAGAGGACAATGTCCTTATCAACCAACTCATTCCACCAAACTTCACTATACACACAACCCACAGAGAAAACAAGAAGGGAAGAGGAGCACTCATACTCACCAAGTCTGAACTCCTCTTCATCATGACTAACTCCTATAGCACAAACAATCTAGACATAATTACCATAGCCAATAAACAATGCTCCATGAACCTGGTCTACAGAGCCCCCTCGAGCTCCCCAGACGACCTGCCCACCATATTGGATCTGGCCGCCAATACCTGCAACCCCAATACTCCCAACTGGATAATGGGAGACCTGAACCTCCCATCTCTACAACAAAACCAGTCCTCTTCACTCCTCAATGCCATTGAAAATCTTGGTTACAAACAAATGATCACTGAGCCCACTCATTCCAAAGGAAACATTCTTGACATGGTATTCGCCCCCCACCATGTCTCTGAGCAAAACAGCAACATTGTAAAATCGATCACCGATGTCCCATGGTCTGACCATAAACTTATAAACCTACAAATTCCCCTGAACAACAACAGTCTGAACACCAGTAAACTCGCCAATCCATCTAGAGTAACACGGGGCTTTCGACCTTTCAACAGAGAACTTATTCTGTCGAGTACCCAACCAGTCCTCAACAACACAACTCTCAACCTTGACGAGTCAATCGCTGCCTGGAACAATAGCCTCAACGCTGTTGCTCAACTACCACACAAAAAGTCCATATCGGGGAAAAGAACCTCTGCTCCATGGTTTTCCCCCGAGCTACGGTCCTCTCTAACGCACCTACGAAGGCTCGAAAAACGCTGGCGCCGCTCACTGGCTATCGATGACCACGAAGCCTACATTCTCCACCTCTCAACTCACCGAGAGGCAATCACAACCAGAAAGAAGCAATACCACTCAGATATGCTCAAGAGATCTTTGAACAAACCTCGTGACCTTTTCAACCTGGTTAAGTCACTATCAAAGGAACCATCCTCTGAACAAAATAATGATATCCACCCGCAAGAATTCGCTGATTACTTGCAATCAAAACTCCTACAGACAGATGAACTCTCAAAAAACAATATACAAGAAACAACCTGCCCAACATCCCTATCCGCACTTACCACGCCTTCTTCTAAACACATTGAAGACACAATCACCTCACTCAACACGACCACCGCGCAGACCGATCCCTGCCCAGCCTTTTGGATTAAGGATCTTCGGTGTGCATTTAGCCCCTTCATTGCAAGAATCATAAACCTCTCCTTCACTACTGGCTCCTTCCCATCTGCATTAAAGCTCACTTCCATCAGGCCACTTCTAAAAAACGCTAAACTAGACCCAAAGAGGCCAGACTCCTACAGGCCTATAGCCAGTATCTCCCTCTTAGCAAAGATCTTTGAGAAAGAGGCACAGCGCCAAATCCAAGACCACATTGACTCCGCAGCCCCTCTAGACCATTCTCAACACGGCTTCAGAGAATTCCATGGCGTTGAGACACTGCTTACCACTCTCTTCAATGATGTTCTCAATACCATAGACAACATCCAACAAGGCGTTGTGCTAATCTTCTTGGATATAGCAGCAGCGTTTGACTCGGTAAATCACGAGATTCTCCTCGGTTGACTGAAAGAAAAAGGCATCTGCAACTCAGCACTTGAATGGTGTAAATCATACCTCGATACCAGAATGCAATACGTTAAATCTGCAACAGGAGAATCAAAACTCTTCCATCAAAGACAAGGCGTTCCGCAAGGGTCCTCACTCTCATCCCTCATGTTCAACATCTATATGCAGCCTATCTGCGATATCATCAGGTCTTTCAATGTGAAATGTATGATATACGCCGATGATATCCTACTCTACATGCCATTCTCCACAATGCAAATGGATTTATTGCCTGTAACAAACTGCTTCGACGCAGTCTCACAATGGCTCCTGTCACAGAACCTCCGCATTCAGCATAAGAAAACTGAGGTTCTCTTTATCACAAGAGACCCCAACTTCACTCCACCACCACATATAAGTGTCAAGGGAGCTGACCTAGGCACCAAGGAAACAATAAAATACCTCGGAGTCACACTAGACCATAAGCTCGATATGAAATCACACATAAACAATATCGTGAAATCTGTGTACTTCAAAATACGCACGCTCAGACACCTACGTCCCCTACTAGACCACGAAGACTTCAGAACCATCTACCAAGCTCTGATACTACCGCATTTCGACTTCGCCAACTCCATTCTACAAGGACTCCCACAATCCACCGTAAGCTCCTTACAGCTTGCCATGAACACCGCTGCCAGGGTTCTTCTAGGAGCGCCCAAAAATGAACACATCACACCTATCCTCAAACAGCTCCATTGGCTCCCTATACACGGAAGACTTACATTCAAAACCCTTATTCTCACTTTTAAGGCCATAAATGGTTTATCGTCCACATCACTTTCTAAACTCATCCAAACTGTCCCATCAAACAGAAATAGGAGACAGGCAGCATTAAACTCACTAACAACCCCAAAGGCTATAACAACACGCAGCCTATCAACGTCAAACAGAGCTTTCATGTTTAGCGCACCAAAATGCTGGAATTCTCTCACACCTGATCTCCGCGCCATAACCGACCTAACCCAGTTCAGAAAGGCCCTTAAACTGCACCTTTTCATCAAATACTACCCCACATGAAGCGTAACATAATAGCCCCACCCTAATACAATCCACAGTCTCTCTCCTTGTTCCAAGCATTCCTGCTAATTTTATGTAAATAGTTCGAGCATGTTATCTAGTTAATAGATTATACTCCATGTAAATAGTTCTCCCATGTTATCCAAGTTGATACTCCTGTTATATGTAATACCAAACAGCCTGTTGTTCTGGTTTCTTTATGTTATCTGTAAAACGCGCTGATGTCAAAGAGTGCAGTATATAAGAAGTTGAAATAAATAAATAAATAAATAGGGATCTATACTGTACTGTAGTAATTTGGCTTGTTTAGCTTTTCAAACAGGTGTATGGATGTTCTAGGGCCCATTGCAATATTTATGGTGTTGCCCTTTTCTGGGTACACTCCATGTTGTGTGAGTTTTGGAAGTTAGTGCTGTTATTGAATAGTAGATTTGCTCTATAGATCCTGTACTCCTGTTCTTGGTGAGGTCAACTGTAGGGTGTTGGTTGGGGGGAGGTACTGGAATATGTAGTGCTTTTGAGATTTGCAGTTTTGCATTCTTTATGCTGCCAGACTGAAATTTAAAACATTTTGTCAGTTCAGATTCAAATTTTTAGGGAAAGTCTCAGTTTAATTTTGTTTAGTAGCCTGATAGCTTTACCGCTGCTGAGTTCCAGACTTTTCCAGCTCTAACACAATCCAATCCAGCATTTGAATTCATGGCTACCAGGATTAGTTTTTCATTTTATATCTTCTCATCAATAATCTGGTCACAGCAAAATAAATCTGATGTGCAGATACTTATAATGGTTTGATTGGGGGGGGGTTGTGTAAGTGACTTTTCATTAATCAAATTTCATGTTTTATTATTATGTTTGTTTTATTGTAGCATTGTTTTACTAAATTGTATGTTTATGTTTAGAAGCCGCCTAGGATTTTAGATGGGTGGCATATACATATTGTGGTAAGGAGGGTGCAGCACAGCCCTGGGAAACAAAGAAAAAAGAAACTTTTTCTTCCATAAGGGGGGATGGGCTCATCTAAGCACTTGTTCCAAAATGAAAGCAGTGGAAAAACCCACACTTGCAAAGCTAGGCTGAGGCCACACCCAGACTCCAGGGCAACTATAGGAAGTGATAGGGGACACCTGTGGGTGGGGCCAGGAGAGAGAGCATGCTTGCAAACATTTAAGCTCAGGCAAACAGATAGAGCAGGAAGCATCAGCCAGACCGGCAGGAGAGAAGCAAGACACGGGAACAGCTTGAAAGACGGCAGTCGGGAAAGAGCCAGAATCCAGGCTAATTGCACTCCTTCCAGGAGAGAGGAAGCGAGAAGGCTAGCTGTGAGGAAGCTGGAGCAGGAGGTCTCAGCTCCATCTGAAGAGGAACAAGTCTTCAGGCTTGGAGAGCCTAGAAGGGCTAGAGACAAACACTGCAGTGATCCCCCAGGCAGTTCTGATTCAGAGGACGCTACTCCTAGGAGATGCCCTTGCTGTAAAAGGTCTACAGTCAAGCTCAGAGGTAGGAGGGGAAAGTTTGAGGGAGTTAATGTGTGTGACTCTGACTCAGAAATAAGTATACCCGATTCTGAGGAAGAAGCTGTACCTTATGGGACGCATGCCAGGAAGAATGCTTTTACAGATAAGGTAAAGCAAACAAAGCCTTTAAATGTTTTACTAAAGGGAAAGAAGTCTGAGAACACTAATATAATCCCAGGGAGAAGAAGGGAAGTTCAGTGGGAAAGACTGTTCAAGCTTCTAAAGCAGGGGTCTCAAACTCCAGTCCTGGAGGGCCGCAAACCAGTCAGGTTTTCAGGATGCCCCTAATGAATATTTATTAGATATATTTGCATACAATGGGGGCAGTGCATGCAAATATATCTCATGCATATTTATTAGGGATACCATGAAAACCTGACTGGTTTGCGGCCCTCCAGGACTGGAGTTTGAGACCCCTGTAAAAGTAAAACCTGAAATCCCTGAACCTGTCCAAGCCCCACAGTCATGTAATGCAGAGGAAGACATGGAGGTGGAATTCTGTGGAGAGGAACCTGACTCCACAGACTCCCAAATGGAATGTTCTTTGTGCATAATCTCTGACTGAGAAAAACTAAGGGTTTAATAGGAAGGAAACCCAGGAAACAGTTATCCTGATTATTGTAGCTAAGAAGCTTTAGAGAGAGAAGGAAATCTCATGGTTAAAGCTACAAGAACACTTGTGCTAAGTGAAAGTTTAAACACAGCAGTTTTAGTTTCTGTGCTGACAAGCAGAGAAGTGTTTTAAAATTAAAACCTGAAGCAGCTAAGGGTAAGCTAAAAGGTTTGCTGGACTCTGCTGTTAAATACTAGTTCAATTATGTTTGTTTCTGGAAGAAGAAATTCTTTTGTTAAAGAGCTGGAAGAAACTGCTCATTAATAACACTGCTGAAATACACTTTTTGTAAAGAAAGTTTATTTGGAGAAAACATCCTTTTTTCGGTTGTTGTGGTTGGAGCCTTCTACAAAGGTCTGTTTGCAAAGCTGAAATTTAAAACGAAAAAATTAATAAATTTTCCAGTGTTGGCCAAAAATACCACTTGGACTGCTTTTTGCACGCAACTACACATTCAGAGGTCTTAGCCCTGAAGCTTAAAGCAACATACAAGATACAAGATGGCCCGCCGCTTTCACTAGGCAACCGCCTAGTGGGGGCGCCGTTGCCACAATATAAACAAAGTATACTAAATGTATGCAAATGATGCTGCAGTGAGTCTCTGCACATGGCCCTGCATCACCCTTGTGCTGTCTCTGGGGGAAAGTAGACAGGAAGGTGCACTGGGAGAGAAAGAAAGGCAGAAACCTCAGATTGGGACCTACATGATCAGAGAATAAAATGGTCAGACAACAAAGTTAGAATTTTATTTTAAATTTAATGACCAGACTTGATGCTTTCTTTATATTTTATACAGTACATGGAAATTCATCTCTTCTATTTCTCTGGTATTGTACTGTATGCAGAATCTGGCTTCTTGAGGTTCCAGTTTAATTTTTATCTACAAATGTTTGTTTTTAGGTTATGGTCACTTATTCTATACTTGGTGAGGGTCCGTGTTTTGAGTGTGTGACCAAGACCGGGTGTTCTGTTAACATGGAGTTTGTATGTAGGGATCTGTACTGTAGTAATCTGAATTGTTCAGCTGTCCAAATAGGTGTTTGGACGTTCCAGGGCCCACTGTAGTATTTACAGTGATGCTTTTTTTGGATGGCCTCCTTATATGAGCTTTGGAAGTTGGTGATGGTATGATATGGTATGGTATGGTAGATTTGCTCTATAGATAGTGACTTTGTTGTAGGATTTTGTATTAGTTCACAATACTGGATAATGTTTGTTTGTTTATTTGTTTTTTTAAGATATTGAGTTCTGTGGGTGAATGTCCCGGTTCTGCTCTGCACCCGCTGTTGAGGAAGGGAGTTCTGTGGATGCAAAATATATGTTCAAAAAGAAAAAGTAAGAACCATAGCGCAGTTTATAACAACAAAATAAAAATGAGTTATAATTTAGTTTTATAAACTGTGCTATGGTTCTCACTCTTTCTTTTAGTTCCTTGGTGTGCAAACTCTTGCATTTCCTTCATATAATCTAATCGGCTTTTTGGTTTGGTTCAGTACCTGAATGGAGTTTTGAGAAAGCCTCCCCTCCCCCACTATGGGGGGGGCCATCTCATCCCTCGTCTCAGCCAGCAGATTGCCTTGAGCCGCCCCTGGCTACTGCGCCACACTAAACAGGCATTTGTGGTTCAGAAACATAGAAACATGTCAGCAGAAAAAGATCACGTAACCTATCTAGTCTGCCTCCATATCAACTACCGCAATAGTCCCCTTTTTTTCCTTTAGAGATCCTCTGTGTTGGTCCCATGCTTTTTTGAATTTAGATACTGTCCACATCTCTACCACCTCCACTGGGAGACTATTCCATGCATCTACCACTCTTTCCGTAAAGAAATATTTCTGCATATTACTTCTGAGTCTATCCCCTTTCACCCTCATCCTATGTCCCCTTGTAGCAGAGCTTGTTTTCAATCGAAAGAGGCTCTCCTGCTGCCATGGAGGTATTTAAACATCTCTATCATATCTCCTCTATCGCATCTTTCCTCTAAAGTATACATATTGTTAAGTCTGTCCTTATATGCTTTATATAATGAAGACCACTAACCATTTTAGTAGCCACACTCTGCACCGACTCCAATCTGTTTATATCTTTTTTGAAGGTGTGGTCTCCAGAATTGCACACAATACTCCAAATGAGGTTGCACTAAAGACTTATACAGAGGCACTATCACCTCCTTTTTTCTGCTGACCATTCTCTTCCCTATGCACCCAAGCATCCTTCTAGCTTTCACCATTATCTTTTCTACCTGTTTAGCGACTTTAAGATCGTCAGACACAATCACGCCCAAGTCCCGCTCTTCTTTTGAAGACAGAAGTTCTTCACTCCCTACACTGTACAGCTCCCTTGGATTTTTGCAGCCCAATGCATGACCCTGCATTTCTTAGCCTTAAATCACATAGCACCGCCCAAATGAAAATCAGGCCCAAGGAGCATAAAGACATGCTTCAATCAAGTTGCGGCAGTCACGTCTAGAGCATTTGTAAATGCCCACACCTAGATTCTTCAGAAACAAGCATAATATTTTATCATTTGTGTGTGTAAATTTAGGCTTTGCTTCTGTGCACACCCAAACTGAAAGCATGCACGACAGGAGTTGCGCAGATGCTTACAGAATAGAGACCACTTGAAGTGTGCACATCAGAGCCCATTCACATGCATAAAGGCTAGCTTGGCAGTTCAGATGTCATGCAGAAGGTGCCTGCTTCGATCCCCATATTGAGCCTACTGCTCCATAGTTTGAATGTTTCTACTATAGAACCAGTGGGCCCAATATTGCATGGTTTACTGTGAACTGCCTCTAAGCGGGGTATTCAGCAACACTAAATAACATGTTTAATGCTGCTGAATATTACTAGATATCCCTGCTACATGCTCTGATGCTACACAGTTAGCATCGGGGCGATAACTGGTCAGCGTCAACATTCAGCCACTGTCCAGTTATCCCTCAGCGATGAAAGTTAGGCGCAGCAAAGCTATCCTAAGTTTTGCCGCCGAAGCTAACCCGGCAGTGGTTGATTATCGCTGCTGCCCAATTAGCTTCTGCGCCATGCAGCTCTGTGTGTCAGACCTGGATATTCAATGCTGGTGGGCAGATATAGTCCCGGCATTGAATATCCAGGTTTACTCTCAGCGGTGTTGGCTAGGAGCTGTACTCGCGCTTGCTGCTGCCGCTGAATATCGGACCAGTGTTCAGAAGGAGGGAGTTATGGTCACTGTTCTCTGAAAGGAGTCCTGGTACTTGGCTCTCAGCTGTTGGTCATGACTAATGACCAGACTACATCCTTTAAAACAAGGACTTACATGGATAACTTTCCGTGTGTCCCTTGTAAAATCAACCCTTAAATGTGTATGCACATAAACTTGGAGAATTATTCCAGCAAAACTAAGCTTGCATGCACCTTCACTTTGAAAATCCAGCTAAGACTCCTTGGAGAAAACTATATGCAGACTTTTTACCACCTGCATGTTTGGAGCACTCTAAAAAAAAGTTTAAAACAAGGAAAAAATGTTTTCAATCTAAATTCTGTGCAACCGTTTGTGGTTTCTGAAAAAGAACTAGTTTCATAAATGAAAATAAAAGGTAAACTCTGACCTGCATACTGCCTTTTGTCGCCTAGATCGATGATACTGTTTTCATCTCCCCTGTCTATTAACTGAATTTCCTTCTCCTGTAGAAGCTGTTGAATTTTGAGTTGCTGCTGTTTCAACTTATCCTCCAGTAGCCTCACCTGGGCCTGCAGCCTTAGTTGCTCTTGCAGACAGTTCTGTAAGGACTTGACAGGAACAGTGGATTTTGTTTGCACTTCACACATGAAAGAAACGTAGATTAGCACAATACATGTTCCATTAATTAATCCAAAAAGCTAGCTGGGTCACCTCTTTGAATCGCAGTGGAAAATATGTTGAATTTTTCATCCCCAAAAAACTGCTAAAAAGTAAATAAAATGTTAGGGATTACCTAAAAAGGAATAGAGAACAAAACAGAGAATCTCATTATACTTCTGTATAGATCCCTGGTGCATCTGTACCTTCGGTGCTGTGTGCAGTTCTGGACACCCCATCTCAAACTACGAAAGGTTCAGAGAATGCAGGTAAAATGATAAAGGGGATGGAACACCTCCCTTATGAAGACAAGTTAAACATTTTAGGGCTCTTCAGCTTGGAGGAAAGACAACTGAGAGAGAATATGACAGAAGTATATAAATTTATCAGTAGCGTGGAACAGTTAAATAGGGATAGTTGTTTAACCTGTCAGAAAACACAAAAACAGGAGGACACTCCATGAACCTAATAATTGATAGACTAAAAAGTTATTTTTTAAGCAGTGCATAATTAAGCTATGGAATCTGGTGTAAGTCAATCAAAATAGCAGGATTCAAAAGGAGGACTGGATAAGTTTCTGGAGGAAAAGTCCATTAAAAACCATTAGTGAAACAGACCTGGGAGAGCCATTGCTCATCCGTGGAAATGAACTATGGGAACTAAATCCAATTTTTGGGATCTGCTGGGTTCTTATGACCTGGACTGACCACTTTTGGAGACAGGATGCTGGGCTTGATCAACCTTGCACTGACTTTGCTTATGGCTTTTCTTATGTTCATATGTTCTTATGTGCCCTAGGTGAATAAGAAATAATAGGAAATGATGATAAATTTCAGCATGGACTATCCTCATGGTTAGGCTGTAGAACTGTACGATATGGCCCCTATGTCTACAATTGCAGATCCCTTTTCGTTAAGGTTATCAGGGGATCAGTGAGTCATAGCAAGCCCAGATTTAGGCATAAGCAACAAAGACAACTGACTAGGGCACCAAATTTTGAAGGAGCTAAATAGGAGGCTGGTTTTGATTACTTTAGAACTATGCCCTGATCTCTAGGGAAGAATCTTGCCTTCCCACCATTCTCCATTCCTGCCTAAGGGCACCAGCAGCTTAGATCCAGTCCTGAATCATAGTGGTAACAGACTTGGGTTCTAAGGATAAACGGCATAGTTTGAAACTGGGGGTGTTAAGACAAGGCAGACATTTGCGCACGCTAAGCCTGTGTAGGCACAAGAGTGAGTACTAACGGAGCACGTACAAGAACATGAGTTATGGCCACTTGGGCAGGAACACGCATTGGAGCCGCTCAGGCAAAACACATGCTGGGACCGCTTGGGAGCAAGGCGCATAAAGACAGAAAATGCTAACAGCGCACATTGGAAAATGGTGGGAAGCCTCGATGCCAAGCCAGCGTTTGTTCACGGTCCACCCCAACCTAGGCCCCAAAATAGATGGGTTCAGGGGCCCCCACAAGGGCAATGATGAGGTCAAGCCTTAGTACTCACCCCCAGGAAGCCCCAGGCATAGCCAGCTGTACCAGGCTCAGTGCTACTCCCCAGTCGCTGTTTTTCTTTTTGTTTTGATTTTCAAACCAGACTTGCAGTCACATACCTCTGAGGCATCTTCAGGAGAGAGTAGGGGGAGACAGAGGAGGATGGAGAGGGCATTGAGGTTGTGTGAGCTAGCTGAATTCCTTCCAGATCCTTCCAATATTCTGGCTGCTCAGGATAAAAGCACAGAGCTGAACCAAATTTCCTTCCTCCTGTGGCTACTAAAAAAAACTTAGTCTAGTAGAGCCTCCCACGTCACGCTTAAGTGAGAAAGACACCTGCAGGTGATTGTTCATGAGCAAAATCAATCTTTTTCCTCTCAATCAAATTTTCATTTGATCAGATTTTATCAGAGCTGAGAAAATCTAACCACCATCTGCTGGAGAAAGAAAAATACTGAGGTACCTTCTAGTGACTCAGGTTGATAGAGGCATGGGAGTGATGTCATTGAAACCCAGGCAATTTCATTCGTTCTCTATCTCCACACATCTTTTGGTGGGGGAACATAACCCACTTGTCTGGACTGGTCTAGCAGGACAATATAGAAAGTGGCATTTGCACTAAAATGCACAAGTGTAAGTATGTATAGTTCCAAAGGGTTAAGATGTATCTGATACGTAGACTGCTTCTCATGAGGGACATCAAGAGATTCACAAAATTTACAAATCAAACTGCAAGGGAAATCACTAATAACATGCATACATGAGAAATGAAGTAAATATACAAAAGGAAAGGAGCTGTTGATAATAGATATCCAACATATACACTAGTGGGTCTATTCTGAGCCACGAATAGAAGGGATGTACACTCTGCCTGGACATACATCTCTGCTATTCACCCCCTTGCCGTGCCTGGGCAAAGCTCCCTGTGTGAACAACGGAGCTGTATGTGGCACCTTAGACGGGGGCAGAAGGGGGTGAGGGCGATGTATGGGTGGGCCGACACCCTGGTCATACAAGGCCGATTCTGAGGTTGGCCCTGTACATCTGGGGTATGCCGGTTAGATGGGGGACCTAGTCCACCTCAGAGGTGGAATAAGTCCCCCTGGATGCAGGGTAGCAGCGGCAGCCAGTGAGGACAAAACATGGAGGCATGCAGGGGGAGCCCCACAGCCAGACCCTGGCCATGGGAAACTAGATCGGGGGAAAGGACAATCTCGGTGGTGGGAGGCATTCACAGCTCCGTAATGGAGCGTTGGCACTGCGGCTCCATTACGTAGCCAGGCTGAGTTAGCCGGGTAAGCGGCTGAGCATGTGGCTGATCAGAATCAGGGCTGGCCTGCACGTCCAGGCTGGTAGACTCAATTCTGATCCCACAGGGGTGAATAGAATCAGGTCTACTGCTGTACGCCCCGATTCTGCCCAGCCGCACAAGGAGCTGGACATCCAGATGTGAATAGGACTCTAGCAGCCTAACAAACTGCTTTCATTATCATTGAAAGCTCAAAGCAGAGGAATGTGGGTAAATAAAACAGCTGATCAGTCATTGCCCCAAAAAGTCATATTCTCCTTAGGACCAGCAATTAACAATTCAGTCCAGGAAAAGCCTAAGGAAAGAACCAACTTTTCAATACTTTTTTAAGCTTCAGATTCACATTTTAGGTCCAGAGGCAGTCTATTCCACCATAGAGGAGCAAGAAAGATGAAAGCAGCAGGATGAGAAGACAGAACAATGAACATTTAAAAAGAAAAAAAGGAATAAAGGCCCATCAGCACTTTAAGAGTGAACGTGCTGGACTATAAACAAAAGATGGCAGCCTCAGGTTCTGCATTCTGGATTTTTCCCAGTCATGGAGCACATTATACACTGATGTCTCTCCTAGGACAAGTCTTTCAGGAATTGGAACTTGAGAGGATTACTACACAACATTACCATCTCTGACCTCACATTCCTGCTTCTATTGGCAGTGAATTTTTTTGGTTTTTATTTATTTGAATAAGTTGAGAAATCACAGCCAGAATTTTACCAGTAGCAGCTGGCCAACAATATGCTGTTTTTGGAGACTGACAGCAGACTTACTCATAGAAATTCTAATTTTACAAGTGGAATTATCATTTTTTCCCTATCCGGGCCTCCCACTTATTCTGTAATTTGCAATTAGCGATTCATGTAGCCAGATGTGTATAGTTTTTTCATATTTGAATGAAAATGTCTCTATTTATAGAGAATCTTCTTTTTCTGAGATCTTTATTTATCAGCTAATTTTGATAAAAATTGAACAGCAATCAGTTTTTCTTCTTTGAGTGTTCCCTCATATTGTGAGGTCTTAAGCTGTAACAGCCTATGCTTAAATCCGGCATTGAATGTACAGCAATTATGATTGCGATAGAAACCAAATGGAAAACGATCCTTTCATTCTGACTTAATGAATATTGCTGCTCAGTTCTCAAAACTCTAAAGAAAATATTAAACATCTGTGCTTGGACCCATATGTACAAGTTTAAACCAACAAGTGCCATTATACATGTAACTCTAGACTAGTTTTTCACATAGGATTCAGGAAGAGAAAGGATCATGTTTCATCGTTTTCTGCAGTCATAGCCTTGTTTTACCCTTGAATAACTCATTCTCTCCTGGACACATTCTCATATCTATTCTACATCTCACTCCAAATATTATCCCCCCTAATCCTAGAATTCCTCTCAGTGGCACAAAGCTTGTCATCAGTCTTTAGTACCGGAGTCCTCCTCTTGCATGGAAATGTCTATAAAAAGGTGCTTTCTAGTCCTGACAGACTTGTCCTGTCAAACATGGCAGCAGAGGGGAGGGACTCTGTACTCCAAGAACTTATTCCAAAGGAAGATATCCAGGCTCCTACAGTGGTTCCTGGTCTGCCTTTGTAACACCATTGATCAAGTCTATTCTGGCACTGAACGGGTTTCAGTTTAAACAGTGTGGCCAGTGTTTCTAAACCACAGACAGTGTTTCTAATGTCCGGGTGGGTGCCCACTTGAGAAGCACTGATCGCCCATAGTGTGGTTTGCGGTAAAAGCCAAGGCAGAGTCCAATCGCAGCAGACTCAGTCCTAGATTTCAAAAATGCTGACTTCAGTAAAATGGGAAAGTACCTGAAGGAGGAGCTGTCAGGATGGGTGGAGATAAGGGATTTGAAAGGCAGTGAGCTACACTGAAAGAGGCCATAACAAGGGCAACAGATCTATATGTAAGGAACGTATATCAGAACAAGAGGACAAGGAAACTGATATGGTTCTCCAAAGAAGAGGCTGCAGAAATAAAGGCAAAAATGGCAGTGTTCATATTTTTCAGAGGATCACAAAAAAGAAACACAGAAGAGAATACCAGATAAAGCTGAAAGAGGCAAAGAGAGAAATCAGGATGGCAAAAGCACACAGGGAAGAAAAAATGGTTACAGATGTGAAGAGAGGTGTCAAAACTTTTTTCAAGTTTATTGGGGAAAGGACAAAGGCAAGAGGTGGAATTGCAAGGACAGATTTGTGGAAAGTGATGGGGAAAAACACAATTGCTAAACAAATAGTTTAGTGGAGTGGAGGAGTAGCCTAATGGTTAGCACACTGGCTTAGGAACCCAGAGACCAGGGTTCAATTCCCACTAGCACTCCTTGTGGCCTTGGGCAAGTCACTTAACCCTCCATTGCCTCAGAAAAATCCAAGTTATTAATATCCCTGTTTAATGTACATTACCAAAGTTTAAGTTACAACATAAACCACTTTGATTGAAATGATAAAGCAGCATATAAAACCCTATTAAATAAATACATCTGTTCCAGGGAGAAGAGTCATGAATGACCTACAAGGGGAACAGAAAACAATGTTTTTGAATAGCTTGCAAAACTAAAAGTGGGCAAAGCCATGGGACTATATCAGATAAATCCCAAGTTATTGAAAGAGCTCAGGGAGTTTTTGGCAGAACCTCTAAAAGATGCATTTAATGGATCCCTGGAGAATGGGGAGGTACCACAAGATTGGAGAAGGGATGATGTGTCCCTTTTCACAAATGTGGTGATAGAGAAGAGTTGGCAAACTACAGGCTGGTAAGTGGAAAGGTAATGGAGACGCTGCTGAAAGAAAAGATAGTGTTTTTTCTGGAAGCTAACAGATCATGAGATCCAAGGCAATATAGATTTACCAAGGGAAGATTGTGCCAAACAAATCTGATTGACTAGGTGACCAGAGAACTAGATCAAGGGCATGCGATGGTTGTGGTCTACTTAGATTTCAGCAAAGCTTTTGATACTGTTCCTCATAGTAGGCTTATGAATAAACTGAGCAGCATGGGGATGGACCCCAAGGTGGTGAATTGGATCGAGAAATGGTTGACTGACATACTAGAGGGTAGTGGTGAATGGAACTCACTCTGAAGAAAGGAGGGTGAGTAGTGGGGTGCCTCAGGGATCGGTCCTGGGTCTGCTACTGTTCAATATCTTTGTGGGTAATATTGCTGAAAGGTTAAAAGGAAGAATTTGTCTTTTTGCAGATGATACAAAGATTTGCAATAGAATGGACACTTTGGAGCAAGTAGTGAACATGAGAAGAGATCTATAAAAATTAGAACAGTCAAATGCTTGGCAATTGAGAATTAATGCAAAGAAGTGCAGAGTGATGCACTTGGGATGCAGAAACCCAAAGAAGTTGTACATGATAGGGATGAGAGTCTAGTATGCATGGACCAAGAAAGAGAGCTTGGGGTAATAGTGTCTGAGGGTCTCAAGGTGACAAAGCAGTGTGAAAGGCAGTGACTAAAGCCAGAATGATATTAAGCTGCATACAGAGAGGAATAACCAGCAGGAAGAAGGAGGTATTAGTGCCCCTGTACAGATCATTGGTAAGCCTCACTTGGAGTATTGTGTTCAGTTTTGGAGATCGTACCTTACAAAGGATTTCAAAAGACTTGAAATGGTTCAGAGGAAGGCAACCAAGATGATATGGGGACTGCACCAGAAGGCATTTCAAAGAGACTTGAAGACCTAATAATGTATACCCTAGAGGAGAGGAGAGACAGAGGAGATATGATACTGATGTTTAAACACTTTAAGGATATTAATTGACAACTAAATTTTTTCAAAGACAGGGAAGCTGATGAATTGAAGGACACAAAATGAAGCTGCAAGGAGGTAAACTTAAAAATAGCATCAGGAAATACTTTTTCATAGAAAGTGTGGTGGATGCCTGGAATGCCCTCCAGAAGGAGATGGTGGAAACTAAAACAGTGACAGAATTCAAAAAGATATGGGACAGACACAGAGGATCACGTCATAGCAAGAGGATGGAATCAAAGCAAATGTCAATAACTTCTAAATTACTGGACAAACTAGCAGGCCAATGCAGAAAACTAGTGCGGCCTTTAAGCACAGATAACGCCACTTTTAGGCACAATTACCGCCACAACCAAATGCAGAAAAGAGACAGACACACGCATAAATAGCAAAGGAAAAACTAGCACACAATTAATGCCAGGAGTATTTAAATTATAGGCAAATGAGCTAGCCGTAATCAAAAGGCATGCTAATATTGTCTGCGCACAGTGCAGAGAAATGCATAGAGGATTTCATAACCAGCCTCAGCGCCAGTATCTCTACGCCTGGTCTTGAGGTGGCTTAAATGTTTTACATATGCTCCAACAGTATTTTAATGGCATCGGGGACTTTCCCCGATTCCTGGATTATCTGAGATGACGTGTCAAACTTCCCCCCAGATGATCCAAGCATTGGGGAAAGCTCCCGATGCCATCATAATACTGTTGGGGGCCAATGCTCCTGACAGAAAACAAATCCCTGGTGGCCCAGTAGCCCCAATCTCCCCACCCACCCAACTAAAAAAAATACCCTGGTGGCCTAGCAGCCCCAATCCTCCCACCTGCCCAACTAAAAATAAGCCTGGTAGTCTAGTGGCCCTGAATCCCCCTCCTGATACCTTCACACAGGAGCAGGAGCACTGCCGATGCGGCACAGCAGCGGGAGCACGTGGGCAGCATCCCCGCTCCTTTGTGAAGGTACCGGGAAAGAGATGGGAGGTTCGGGACCGCTAGGCCACCAGGATTATTTTTAGTTGGGCAGGTGGGGGGATCAGGACTGCTAGCATATATTCCTTTAAGCTCTACAACCATCTGACATCTCTACTTCAGTTCACTTTCCATATATGTATATCAAGAAGCTGCAACTTTTATACAACGCAAAGACTTTTCAGAACACATACAATTTCCAGCAACCTTATTCCCACTTTCTCTCTGTTCTCTTTTCCTTTCTTATGATAGGCATGCACACAGGGCATAGCTTGTCTGAGGAAGTTTACATCACCTTGCAACCTGAAAAACCTTTGCTATCTCCAGGGTCATTACAAAATATTTGATTTCCCTATCTACCTTACTATAAGAACTGAACCCACACCCCATGTAGATTATTTTTTTGTCGGATCGCTCACCATGAAAAGAAACATTTCTTCTCTCGAAGTGAGCCCTCCTTTTAATCAATTTAAAAAGACCGGATACCTCGGTCAAAAATAGACCAAACAACACTTGTTGCTGTCCACAACTTCTAGTTAAGAAAGGCTTCTCCAGGCTATAGTATGACGGAATACTCTACATCGTCATTAGTCGCCCCACCTTGCTCAGCAACAACACGGAAAAGAGTCACTTAGCTGATTCCTCATGGTAAGAAATCTTCACATTCTTCCTGTGCTCCAAGGGACCAGCTCCAAAATGCACTCCCAGCAGGATTCTCGCGACACTGACAGTGTTTCAAACCGCTTCCCAGCTCTTACAGCTCTTCCTCAGGCGAATGAACCCCACATTCATTGGTGGAGCCTGCGCTTGTGATTTTTGTGGGCAGAGTTTAGGGTTTCGAATTATAAGTGTTGACTTTGACGTCATCCTCTGGTCATTATTTAATTGGAACTGATTTGCTGTGGGGTTCATTCGCCTGAGGAAGAGCTGTAAGATCTGGGAAGCGGCTTGAAACACTGTCAGTGTCGCGAGTATCCTGCTGGGAGTGCATTTTGGAGCTGTTCCCTTGGAGCACAGGAAGAATGTGAAGATTTCTTACCATGAGGAATCAGCTAAGTGACTCTTTTCCGTGTTGTTGCTGAGCAAGGTGGGGCGACTAATGACGATGTAGGGTATTCCGTCATACTATAGCCTGGAGAAGCCTTTCTTAACTAGAAGTTGTGGACAGCAACAAGTGTTGTTTGGTCTATTTTTGACCGAGGTATCCGGTCTTTTTAAATTGATTAAAAGGAGGGCCCACTTCGAGAGAAGAAATGTTTCTTTTCATGGTGAGCGATCCGACAAAAAAATAATCTTTACATGGGGTGTGGGTTCAGTTCCTATAGTAAGGTAGATAGGGAAATCAAATATTTTGTAATGTTTCTGGGGTTGGTTTCCAGGGGTGTTTATTTATAATTGGATCTCCAGGGTCATAGCAAAAGTGCCTGTGGTAAAGCTGTTCAGCTCCTCCACAATCGCAACAACTAACAGCATTGCAGAAAACAGCATCTGATGGTAATATCATGCTTATTTTATGTATTTATTTAGCAAAAACTTACATTCTTCCAGAGGTCTCCCACCCATGGCTGGGTAACATAAAAAAATATGAGGTAGATCAACTGTACAAAATAACACATCAATAAAATGCAAACACATCATAATATATAAATATAGACATTATTCCCCAAAATATGAATACACTTAATAGATTCCCAATGAATTCCCAGAAACTCCCATATGCAGAATAAAAATCTATAAAACCACAGCCAGCATACCGAATTAGTTTCAGCATATGCCTCTGTAAATATCAAAAGTCTAACTTGCTTCAGCATGCCTACATTTCAGTTTATTCCCTCAAAACTGGGGGCCAAACAGTCCACCAAAATGGGCCATCATCAAAACATTTTGACCCATGAATACACCAGTTTCACTTCAGTAAATATTGTAGCCCCTGTAGAAGCCACTCTTGACAGATAAAATAGGTTTTACACTTCAGTGAACTAGTCTTTTTCCTCCTCTCTCAAGGTCAAATTTTCTAAACCTCGTATGATCTTTGTCTCTGGCTAGTTGGAAGTACAGCATGGCAAGGGGGAAGTTTCTGGCATTAATCCCTCAGGCTTCTTGCCTTACCTTGCAAAATAGATATTGAGTTAATGTAGAGTATGTGGGCTGAAGAAAGTGCTTACATTTAAAATAACACAAATCACTTAGAGCTTATCAAGTCTCTTTTGATTTATGTGCCTGTACCTTAAAGAGAAAAGTCTCTGTTTTTGATGAAGTAAAGGCAGTCATTTTAACTTCATTACCATACATCATGGTGACAACATTTGGGGCATATTTATCGAAGGGGCCACTGTCCTTATACTAAGTCCATGCTTCTCCTAGCAGAGAGCATAAGTATATAGGACAGTACAGATGAAACTGAACCATTAGCTATGTTACTTCAGGAGTGACCAGAGTGGTACAGTCCAGAGATTGGTATTTGTGTGTATGAGAATTAGTGACTTTCCTTGGGTGGAGTCTTGAGGGGTTGTCCTGAGGTTGGAAGGGAGACAGGAACATATCCTTTTCTTATTCTCTGAAGAGTTCTGGGTTGGAGAGAAGTGGAGTTTTCTGTCCCCTATACAGGGAGCAGTAAAGGAGAAACTTAGGGCCCCTTTTACTAACAGCTCGAGATATCTGCTGCATGGCCCGTTTTATTCCTATGGGCTGTGTGGCAGATCGCTTGAGCTAAGTGTTAGTAAAAGGGATCCTAAATCTCCTATTTTGGAGGCAGAGAAAGAGGAAGTGAGAGAGGCCTACTCAAAGGAGTCTTTGTGGCAGTGCTTCTGATATTTCAGTTGTGGAAGTTGTTTTTTATGTAGCCAGCCACAGAGATTGGAAAGGATAAATAGAGAGAACTGCCTATTCAGTGCTTAATCTAGGAGTCTGTAGGAGTACATGAGGAAGAGGATAGAAGAAGAGGATAGAATTAATGCGCAGAAATTGTGGAGTATCAGGTACCCAAAAGAAGTTGCCAGGCAATCCACAAAAGGTTTTTGTGGGGACCCTATGTCCAAAGGAACAATGTATCCTTGAAGGATACTAGCAAAAGATTGAAGTTAGGGCATATCAACAGAGAGGTTCCAATAAAGACAAAAGTAACCCAAATGCCCTTAAATATAGAGCAGACAGAGCTTAACGATTCCAAATTACCTCTGCCTACTGATAACCACACTGATATGAATAAAACAGAGCCTCTAAAATGCTTGTATACAAATGCTAGAAGTCTAAAAAATAAGATGAGAGTTAGAATATATAGCACTAAATGAGAGGTTAAATATGATTGATATCTCAGAGACACAGTGGAAGAAGGACAACCAGTGGGACACTGTGATACCTGGGTACAAATTGTGTCAAAATAATAGAGCAGATCAAATTGGTGGAGTGGTTGCACTCTATGTTAGAGAGGGCATTGAATCATACAGGATTAAAGTCTTGCAGGAAACAAAATACACTGTAGAATCTCTATGGATTGAAATTCCATGTAAAAAGGGGAAGGGGAAAGTGATGGCAGTGGGGGTGTACTATCGACCGCCTGGCCAGAATGAACAAATGGATGATGAAATGCTCAGGGAAGCTAACAAAAGTTACAGCACAGTATTAATAAGGGTTGATTTCAATTATAAATAATTATGCCCCATCCTACCTTGCCACACTCATTAAGCCACCACCAACAGGAAAAGACGTACACACAACCTAAATACACTACAAACCCCCCTCTCCATTTGCAAAGCAAAGGCACTCACCAGTAATAGAGCATTCACATACACCGCTCCAACACAATGGAACAAACTCCCTGACACCTTAAGAGCTAACAAAGATCTCATATCATTCCGTAAAAACCTTAAAACACATCTATTTCAAGAATACTTCAATCAGACAGAAATAACTTAGAGTAATTCTGTGATGAAAACAATTAGACGGAGGTCTTCCCACTGTTACCATTTTGAACCCTCAAATCCTCGAAGAATTAAATAGTAATTCTACTTATATTTTCGTTCACAAATATTGTATATATGTTAATTATATAGCATGTATGTTAACATGTTCTCTTCCCTCATGTAAACAGTTTTGAATTATTTATTGAGTTATCTTAAAACAATGACGCCTTTCAATGTTCTAATGTTATTTTCTTACTGTTTTATGTAACTGCTAATCCATGCAGAGTTAATTGTTAAATGTAAACCACTGCTGATCACTGGAAGGAGCGGTATAAAAATGTAATCAAATAAATAAATAAATAAAAATAAAATTACCCTGGTATTGACTGGGTCAGTGTCACGGCACGACATGCTAGGGAGATAAAGTTTCTAGATGAAATAAATGACTGCTTCTTGAAGCAGCTGGTTCATGAATCGACAAGAGGGGAAGCCATTTTGGACCTAGTCCTTAGTAGAACACAAGATATGGTGCAAGAGATAAGGTGTTGAGGCCACTTGGCAATAGTGATCATAGCATGATCGCGTTTGATTTAATAAATGGAACAAGGATGGCAAGGAAAGCGTAGTTTTTCATCTATAACAGGTGTTCTCCAGGGACAGCAAGAATCAGTCCTCACATATGGATGACGTCGATGCCAACGGAGCCCCTCGTGGAAGCATCTCCCTAGCTTTCAAAAAAAGTCTTTGGGAGATGCCACCACGCATGCATTGTCCCTTTCCCGCCCAAGCATGCCATCTTGCTCAGACAGGTGCCATAACTAGAGCCAACCAAGAAGTTGATCAAAATGAATAGCAGCTCCAAGGGGAGGAGGGAGGGTTGTGAGGACTGATTCCTGCTGTCCCTGGAGAACACCTGTTGCAGGTGAGTAACTATGCTTTCTCCAGGAACAAGTAGGAAGTCAGTCCTCACATATGGGACTCCCTAGCTACAGGCTACGGAGGACCTGTAGGAAAAACACGGCCGAGCCATGAGCAGCCGCAAGAGAATCTGAGGACAGACCCGAGGACCCTGAGTCCAGGGAGAGCCATTTCTCCTGTAGCTTGAACAAGAAGGTTTGGAGGGCAGGAGTTGCCTAAATCCCAAACAGATTACGGAGTACAGCCTGGCCAAAGGCACTGTCCCAACAGGACTCCCTCTTCAGGCAGTAGTGGGCTGCGAAGGTGTGAGCAGAGGACAGGTGGCAGCCCAGCAGATGTCTGCCAAGGGTACCGAGCGGAGGTTTGCAACTGACATCGTCATTGCTCGGGCATTGTGCGCCATGACCCAGCACTCAAATGGCAGCCCAGCCCAGACAGGGCGAAGACAATGCAGTCCGCTACCTAGATTGACAAGGTCTGATTGGTGACAGCCTGCCCCAGATGGCAGTGGTCGTAGGATACAAAAAGCTGCACAGCTTTGCAGTGGCCCTGGGTCCGTTGCAGGTAGAAGGAAAGGGCCCTTTTGTAGTCTAGAGTGTGGAGAACGGCCGACGCCTGATCAGCGTGAGGCCAGGGAAAGAAGGTGGGCAGCACCACCTTCTGGTTGAGGTGGAAGTCCAAGATGACCTTTGGAAGGAACTTCAGGTGGGTACGGAGCACCATCCTGTTCTTGTAAAACTGGGTCTCAGCCACAGTGCTTGGAGCTTGCTGACTCTGCGGAAAGAGGTGACAGCGACCAAGAAGGCGACCTTCCAGAATAAGTAGCACAAGGAGAAGGTAGCCAGGAGCTCGAAGGGCGGCTTGGTTAGCTGCGTGATAACCACATTGAGGTCCCACTCTGCTGGGGATGGACGGATAGGGGGCCTAGAAAGAAGCAGGTCCTGCATGAAATGGGAGATGATGGGTGGCCACAAGAGGGGTTTGCCCTTGATGGGATGATGGTTCGCCGAGATTGCGCTCAGGTGCACCCTGATGGAATTGGATTTAGGCCAGACTGTGAGAGATGGAGCAAGTATTGCAACACCGAGTTTACTGGGCAGGAGAATGGGTTTACGTGTTGCTCCGTGCACCACATAGAAAACCTACTCCACTTGAAGGCGTAAGCTCATCTCGTAGAGTCCTTACAAGAGGCCAAGAGGATTTCTTCAACCTCCCTGGGAAGATGAAGGGGTGCTAAGGTGACCTGTTCAGCAACCAGGCTGTGAGCGACAAGGCTCCCAGATTGAGATGTAGGAGAGAGCCCTCCTCCTGTGTCGGGAGTCCTGGGGAACTCCCGAGAGGAACTGGGGATTGCGTTGAGAGACGGAGCAGCAAGAGGAACCATGGCTGCCTGGGCCACCTCAGGGTCATGTGGATCACTGAAGCCTTGTCCTGTTGGACCTTGAAGAGGGTCCGTGCTATCAGCAGTGTGGGAGGGAAGGCATATAGCAGTCCCTTTGCCCACGAGAGGAGGAAGGCATCCAGAGCCACCCGAGCCGGATGCGGGTGAGATCCACAAAAGAAGGGGAGCTGAGCATTGGACGGGCTGCTGAAGAGGTCCAGGTCTGGGGTGCCCCAGAGCTGGAATAGCTGCTGCGCCATCTTGGGGTCCAGGCACCACTCGCGCAGCTGGAGGACTCTGCTCAGCTGGTCCGCCAAGGCATTGTCCTGGCCCAGGAGGTAAACTGCTTTGAGGAGGCTGCCCCAGCTTATCACATAAGAGCAAAGGGCTTCTGCCTCCTGGCAGAGGTTGTAGGAGTCTGTGCTGCTCTGTTTGTTCAGATAGAATATGGTGACTTTGTTGTCTGTCTACACAAGCACCGCCTGGTGTTGCAGTCAGTGCTGGAAGGCTTTCAGAGCCAGGAAGACAGCTCAGACTTCTAGCAGATTGATCTGCTACTGGCTCTCCTCGAGAGACTAGGCTCCCTAGGTGCGCAGCTCCTCACAATGGACCCCCCCAGCCTCAGAGGGAGGCATCCATTGTTAGGATCCTCTGAGGGTTTGGGGCCTGGAAGGGCATGCCCCGGAGCAGATGCTGGGCGTCCTGCATCGGACTCGGTCAGGTGAGGAGACACCGAGATGATGTCCTGGTGCCAGCCTGTAGCCTGGGCCCACTGGGAGCAAAAACACCACTGCGCTGCCCACATGTGGAGGTCGGTGTTGGGCACAATGTGGACCGTGGAGACCATGTGGCCCAGGAGGCAAAGCATCGACCAAGCAAATACTGTGCGTAGACTCTGCACCTCAGCTGCTAAGGTCATGAGGCAATCTGCCCTGTCCTGAGGGAGGAAGGCCTTGGCCTGGAGTGTGTCCAGGTGAGCCTCTATGAACTTCAGGGATTGCACTGAGGTGAGGTGGGATTTTGGGTGGTTACCACGAATCCCAGATGGTGCAACCTGTGACCTGCCGGGCTTCTGAGGTCATGTCCCCTTTCATGAGACAGTCGTTGAGGTAAGAATAGATGAAGACTCCTTGGAGACAAAGGTAGGCCGCTACCACTGCAAGGCATTTGGTGAAAACCCGTGGCATGGAGGCGAGACCAAAGGGAAGTACCCTGTACTGGTAGTGATCGCCCCCGACCACGGACCCTAGGTACTTCCTGTGACTGGGGTGGATAAGGATGCATGTGTAAGCATCCTTTAGATCCAAGGAGCATAGCCAATCACCCTGCTGGAGGTAGGGCAGCAGTGTTCCAAGGGAAAGCATCTTGAACCTCTCCCGAACCAGGAATCTGTTCAGGTTCCTTGGGTCTAGGATGGGTCTGAGCCCTCTCGTTCTTTTCAGAATTAGAAAGCACTTGGAGTAGAACCCTTTTCCTTTTAGGTGGAGCGGTACAGGCTCCACCTCCCCATCCCAGAGGAGGCCTGGGGAAGTATGGGGGAGGCAGTTGGTCTAGGAGAAGGAGGTAACCCTCCTTGACCACCTGGAGAACCCATGAGTCAGTGGTGATGGAATTCCACCTGTGGGCAAAATGGACCAGCGGTCACCCTGTCAGTAGCTGGTCATCCAGCGGTCAAGAGGCTATGCGGGCAGCATCAAAATCCCGACCCAGGCTGGGCCAGGGTCAGCATCTGGGACTTTGGCCCCTTGGGCTTACGTGGCCTCTGGACAGTGCCCTTACCCTGACTGCTCTGCTGTGGAGTCTGGGTAGCTGGGTACATGGGGTACCCACGATAGGGGTGGCCCTTCCTGTAAAAGAAGGGCTTCTTCCCCTGTGGCTTCTTTCTAGGAAGGGTAGAAGTCTTCCTCGAGAGCCAAGTGTGGGTGACGTACTCGGTCTCAATTTCAGCCACTTTGTCCTCCATGGGCTTGCCAAACAGCTGCTCCCCAAGGCAAGGAACATTGAGGAGCTTCTCCTGGATCCACTGCTCCAGGTCCAGGGATTGGAGTCATGCCTGCCAGCGGGCACCGATACCAGAAGATACCACCCTTGGGCAGGACTCAAAACCGTCCTAGGCGGCTCGGGACAGATATTTTGAGCATTCACTGACGGACTTTGCCAGTGTCTGGAAGCGTAATCTCCGTAAAGGCCAGCCACAAATCCTCCGAATTCCTTGGTAAGGTTTTGGAGGAACATGCCAATGTATAGTTAGTATACTTGTATGCAGCAGGCTAACATGCAGCCCTGGTAGCACTTACGCCTGAGGGCATTGAGGGCACGGGAATCCCTGCCCAGGGGACTGAGGAGTGAGTCTTTTGACGCTTCTGCTTGCGCATGGCTGACTCGACTACCATGGAGGTGTGAGGGAGCTGCTCCTTCCAAAACCCTGGATCCTGCTGGATCCTGTACATGGAATCCAGGTGTTGGTTGACAATTGGGACTTATGCCGGTGTCTCCCACATGCGGAGGAGGAACTGACTAAGAATGGAGGGAACACGAACCGTGAGGGTTTCCTTCGGTGGTGCCTCATATTGGAGGATATTGAGTTCCTCCATTTGAGGGTCTTCCTACTACTCAGTGGTGAGGGCAAGGGCCCGCACCATATCCTGGACAAACTCGAGGAAGGAGGTGTCCTCGGGAGGGGGCCACTACCTCTGGATTGGCGAAGATGGGTCTGAAGGGAGGTCTTAGTGAGCCCAAGACTCCAGGGACGTCTCGCCGGAGGATTCCCATTCTGAGTAATCTGTGGAGAACTTGAAACTAGGCAGCTTGAGGTGGGTCAATGACCCCCCATGGGGGCCCGAGGTCAGCGCGTGGCCAGAGCCAGAGGCGCCTGCTTGGAATGATCTCGCACCCAAGGAAAGGGATGGAGATCGAGACTCTCACCAAGCATCCTCACGAGGCATCTGGCTCTCAGGGATCACTGAGGCGGCCCAGAAAGTTCTCAAGGTCAAGGTCACTGCGGTCTTGGGGCACGCACTGGTGGGGTTGAGCATCTGTACCTGCTGGGCAATGATAAAAGCAGAAATGCTGCGTTCTAGAGCCAGCATTTGGGTCTCCCACTCAGGAGAGGGGGTCCTTGCCGGGATGACCCTCAGGAGGCCGGGCACCATCGCCGGAGGCCTCAATATCAGTCCTAGGAACTTTTCTTGGCCGCTCCCACTCTGATTCCTTGGATGGCCGCCGGGGGCTGAGGGACTGCATGTGAGATTTCTCACACTTGTCTGTCTCCCCAGACAACGTCCATGAGGCCTTCTTCTTCTTCTTAGGCTCATGCTCCAGGGACCCTTGGTTGGAATGCCTGCGGGTTCATCCCACAGGAACTTTAGGAACTCCAAGAGTTGCGGGGCCTTTAACCGTGAGGCTACTGGGGATACCGGGGACAAGTCTGCCTTGTGAAGATGTCGTCCTGCTTCTGCCGGCGACTCTGGATGGACTTAGTGGACATCTTTTTGCATAAGGAGTACTGCTCCGGGTTATGATCGGCGCCCAGACACCAGAGACAATAATCATGAGTGTCGGTGACAGACATGTTTTTAGAGCACCGATCACATTTTTTTAAACCAGTGGCCATTGGGGCAAAAGGAAACCCCTGTGAGTTTGAAGACCCTCGCTGCAGCCAGTGGATGAAAAAGGCAAAAAAACGCCAAAGTGAGAAAAGGGAAAAAAATAGACTCACGAGGTCTGCTGCCGGAGCCGTGATATTCAAGGAGTTGGAAGAAGAACCTGCCTGCCGGAAAATTCAATAATGCACTAGAAAAAAAATAACTTTTTTCAGGGGGACAAAACAAACATCTAAAGGGCTCCGCGGAAAAAGAGAGACTGAGCAAGATGGCACCTTGGGTGGGAAGGGGACCATGCATCCATGGTGGAATCTCCTAAAGACTTTCTTTGAAAGCTGGGGAGATGCTTCCGTGAGGGCTCTGTCGGCGTCAACATCACCCATATGTGAGGACTGACTTCCTGCTTCTTCCTGGAGAAATCAACAGTACTACCTTTTAATTTTTAAAAAGGAGACTATGATAAAATGAGAAAAATAGTAAAGAAAAAACTAAACTGAGCACTTGCAAAAGTTAAAGATTTACATCAAGCATGGTTTAAAGGTGAGGTCAGAAAAGCTGTTATTACCAAAAAAGCATCTTTCAGGAAATGGAAAAAGGAGCCAAATGACAAAAACTGGAAACAACATAAGCACTGGCAAATTAGATGCAAGGCATTGATAAGTCAGGCAAAGAGAGAATTTGAGAAGAAGCTTGGAAGCATAAATGCATAATAAAATACTTTTTCAAGTACATTCATAGCAAAAAAACCTGTGAGAGAGTCAGCTGGACCATTAGATGATAGAGGAGTAAAAGGGGCACTAAGAGGGAACAAGGCCACAGCAGAGAGAATGAATGAATTCTTTATTTTGGTCTTTACTAAGGAAGATGTAGGCATGTTACCTATGAGTGAGGAGTGGCCTAGTGGTTGGGGCAAGCTACTTCAGGCCAGAAAGTTGGGGGTTCAAATCCCACTAGAGAACAACAACCTTGGGCTGGAAGGACTGGGGTTTCTAGTCCCACAGGTGCTCCTTGTAGTCTTGGACAAGCCACTTAACCCTCCATAAAATAGTTATCTCCAACTTATAATGTCCTGTTCAATGTAAACCATTTTGATATCATGAAAGGCAGTATATAAGAAATGATAAATAAATAAATAAATGACAGAAATGGTATTTAAAGGTGATGCCACAGAAGAATTGAAAGAAATATCAATACATGGGAAAGATGTATTACAACTGTTTGATAAACTGAAGATTAGCAAATCACATGGACCGGATGGTATACATCCAAGGGTGTTGAAAGAACTGAAATATGAGATTAAAGACCTACAATTAGTAATCTGTGAACTATCATTAAAATCATCTGTAATACCTGAAGATTGGAGGATAGCCAATGTAACATCAACTTTTAAAAAGGATTCCAGGGGTGATCTGGGAAGCTACAGACCGGTGAGCCTGATCTCAGTACTGGGTAAAATGGTAGAAACCATTATAAAGAACAAAATTACTGAACATGTAAATAATCATGGCTTAATGGGAGACAGCCAAGGAAGGTCTTGTTTTACTAATCTGATATGTTTTTTTGAAGGTGTGAATAAACAGGTAGACAAAGGTGAATCATTTGATATAGTTTATCTGGATTTTCAGAAAGCCTTTGACAAGTTCCCTCATGAAAGACTTTTGACAAAATTAAAAAGTCATAGGATAGGAGACAGTGTACTATTGTGGATCAGGAACTGGTTAAAAGATAGAAAGCAAAGGGTAGGGCTAAATGGTCAATTTTCCCAATAGAGAAAGATGAATAGTAGACTACCCTAGGGATCTCTGCTGTGTCCGCTGCCTTTTAACATATTCGTAAATGACCTGGAAATGGGAATAACGAGTGAGATAATCAAATTTGCAGATGACACAAAATTATTCAAAGTTGTCAAAACCCAAGAGGATTGTGAAAAATTGCAAGAGGACCTTGATAAATTCGAAAACTGGATGTTCAAATGGCAGATGAAATTTAATGTGGATAAGTGCAAAGTTATGCACCTAGGATAGAACAACCCAAACTATGGTTACATGACGCAAGGCTCCATATTTTGAAACACTACCCAAGAAAAAGATTTAGGCGTCATCATGAATAACATGTTAAAACCCTCTACCCAGTGTGCAAACAGCGGCCAAGAAAACAAACAAAATGCTAAGAATCATAAGAAAAGGAATGGATAATAAAACAAAGGATATTATAATGCCTCTGTATCGTTCCATGGTGTAACTGCACCTTGAAAATTGTGTGTGCAATTCTGGTCGCCGTAACTTAAAAAGGATATAACATTATTAGAAAAGGTACAGAGAACAGCCACCAAAATGGTAAAGGGGATGGCAAGATACCTGGAAAAGAGACGGCTGAGGGGAGATATGATAAAGGTCTATAAATTAATGAATGGAGTGGAACAGGCAAACATAGATCAATTGTTTACATCATCAAAATATAGAAGACTAAGGGACATGCAATGAAGCTACAGTGTAACCTATTTAAGACTAATAAGAGAAAATATTTTTCCACTCAACGCATAATCATACTCTGCAGTTCATTACCAGAGGATGTAGTAAAAGCTGTTAGTGTAGCTGGGTTTAAAAAGGTTTGGACAATTTCCTGGAGGAAAGGTCCATAAACCATTATTAAAGGGGACCTGGGAAAGCCGTTGTTTGCCATAATAGAAGCAAGTTCCCATAGGCGGTGGGGGATGATGTGCCTGAGGCTCAGAAAGGGCAGGAGGGAGCAGAGGATATTCCCTGCAGCCAACCCTGGCCTTGGGAGGCCAGATCAGGGGTCGGGCTGCGTGGAATGAACCATTTTGTCTGGAGTCTGGGGATTGCGGCTTTTGAATGGAGCTGCGGTGCCTCGGCAACCAGACGCCATGGTGCCATGGCTCCATTCAAAAGCCCTGACTGAGCTATCTGGGCAACACCTGTACAGTGCCTTGTGCAAATAGTCATCTCCTTGGTTTTTGTCCTGTTTTGTCACATTACATATAAACTGGAATGAAAATGGAGGTTCATTGGATGTTAGGTAAATGGACCTAAGAATATAGTCCAAATTAATGAAGTGAAATGACAATACAATACCTTGTATATATATAAAAAAACAAGTAAAAACTGAAAAGTTGTGAGTGCATATTGTGATGCAGCGGACCCTCTTGAAGAGAGAGAAAAAGTTTTAAAACCAGAAAAAGGCAAGCACAACCTGCAATATTGGGAGGATCCATCTAGAGGGAGCAGGAGAGTCGAGAGAGAGACAGAGAAACCACGCCCCTCTGGGCAGGACTCAAGCCCAGACAGCTTCTTTTTGAACAGAGGCAGGTCTGACTTAGAGAGGAAGGAGGAGAAGGACCAAAGCAGAAGCAGCAGCCAGAGCCAGAGTACAGAAGGCAAAGGGGAAGGCCAAAGCACTGGCAAGAGCAGAAAGAAGCAGAGTCCTGAGCAGGAAGCAAAGCAGGAGCTTCAACCAGAGTTGGAGTGGAATAAGGAACAGAGAAAAAGCCAAGAGAAGTACTGGGACCGCAAGGGAGTACCTGGCAGAAGGTCCTCACAGCAACCGTGGAATAAAGAGGTTCGTCCATTTTCAGAGGTGGAAAATGTTTGTTTGGAGGAAAGAAAACATCCTTACCACTATGGTCTGAAGTCTAAGGAAAGACCACAGGAGAGCCTGAGCACTGCTGCGCTGAAGCCAAACCAAGGTAGGCCTCAAGCCTTACTAGAAAGAAGGAAGAGAAGCCTCAAAGGTAAAACTCTTATTACTGATAATTACCTTCAGAAGCCTAAAGTATGGGGAAGACAGTGGGAAGAGGATTACTGTTACCCTAAACATTCTTGTAAGCAAGATTATGAAAGAAGTTTGTCTAAGAAGAGAAGTTTGAGTGGGAAATCTTTTTATGAATCTGCTTTTGAACCTCTAATCAGAGAGGGACCGTTGTACTGCAAAACTCCTGGAGACCGACGCCCAAAGCTAAATGCTAGGCATTGGGACATAGTGCAACAAGTATACAAGAAACCCGATTACGTTTACCCTGATGCTACAGATTCAGAGGCTTCTGAGGTTGAATCCATGCAAGTAGGATCGGAGGGGGAAGAATCAGATAATGCAATGGATTGTACATATTGTGCCTCGGGGAGTGTTGAATATATCCCCAAAGTATCAGATAACTAAGTGAAGGAAGTTTATTGTTTTTGTACAAATGTTCTGTGAAGATAACAGCCTTTACTTTATTGCTTGCTTTTACTTTTTTTCTATATCCTGAAGTAAGGACATTTCAGTTGTTACCATAGCCAATCCTTTTGAACCGTTTTGTGCAAGAAAGGGAAATAAAGCCTTTAACTTTCCCTCCACTCTGTGCATTCGTTCTTTGAGCGTTGGTTACAAGGAAGCCACAAGGAATAACCACCCTTGACCCCTGCAGCATAGGCCAACCTCAACCTTAACCTTTCTTGTGTCCGGGCCCCTCCCGGGTCTACTACCCCTCTACAGAGGGTGCCCTGCGACAATATGTATTCATCCCTTTTGCTATGAAACCTCTAAGTAAGATCTGGTCCAACCAAATAACCTCAAAAGTCACGTAATTAGCTGATTAGTCAAGTAGTCAAGTAGGCAAAGATTCAAAAGGAGGAGGAAATAGCCAATGCAATAAAATGGGGGGATAAGACATTTTTCAGATATATTAGTGAGAAGAAGAAGGGCAAGTGTGGTATTGTCAGACTCAAGGGTGCAGCGGAGGAATATGTAGAAGCTGATAAGGATAAAGCGGAATTGCTTAACAAATATTTTTGTTCTGTGTTCACAGATGAAGAACCAGGAGCAGGACCTCAGAAAACACCCACAAATAGGAACAGAAGCGAGGGACATCTTGAACAATTTTCAGAAGACTGTGTTCGTGAGAAACTAGCTCAACTTAAAGTAGACAAAGCGATGGGACCGGATGGGATACACCCTAGAATACTGAGGGAACTTGGGGACGTTCTAGCAACTCCACTGACTGACCTTTTCAATGCCTCGTTGGAATCGGGAGTGGTGCCAAAGGACTGGAGAGAGGCTCATGTGGTGCCTTTACACAAAAGCGGAAGTAAGGATGTGGTTGAAAACTACAGGCCGGTTAGTTTAACTTCGGTGGTGAGTAAATTATTGGAAACGCTGCTGAAAGAGAAAATAGTGAGGTTTCTGGAGTCCAGCGGATTACAGGATCCGAGGCAGCATGGATTCACCAGAGGCAGGTCTTGTCAGACAAATCTGATTGATTTCTTTGACTGGGTGACCAGGGAGTTGGACCGAGGGAGAGCTCTAGATGTGGTGTATTTAGATTTCAGTAAAGCCTTTGACACTGTTCCTCACAGGCGACTTATAAACAAACTGAGCACCCTAGGGATGGACCCTAAAGTTACTGATTGGGTTAGAAATTGGTTGGGTGGGAGGCGACAAAGAGTACAAGTAAATGGAGCTCACTCTGAGGAGAAGGATGTTACCAGTGGTGTGCTCCAGGGATCTGTCCTTGGTCCGATTCTTTTTAACATCTTTGTTAGTGATATAGCGGAAGGGCTGTCGGGTAAGGTTTGCCTCTTTGCAGATGATACCAAAATCTGCAATAGAGTAGACACCCAGGAAGGTGTAGATAACATGAGGAGGGATCTAGCTAAGCTTGAAGAATGGTCTAGAATTTGGCAGCTGGGATTTAATGTTAAAAAATGTAAGGTCATGCATTTGGGCTGCAGCAATCCAAGGGAGCAATACAGTATAGGGGGTGAAGTACTTTTGTCCACTAAAGAAGAGCGGGACCTAGGCGTGGTTGTGTCTGATGATCTTTAGCTAAACAGGTAGAAAAGGCGACGGCAAAAGCTAGAAGGATGCTTAGGTGCATATGGAGAGGAATGGCTAGCAGAAAAAAGGAGGTGATAATGCCTCTCTATAAGTCTTTGGTGCGACCTCATTTGGAGTATAGTGTGCAATTCTGGAGACCGCACCTTCAAAAGGATGTGAACAGGATGGAGTCGGTGCAGAGGGTGGCTACTAAAATGATTAGTGGGCTTCATTATAAAGCATATGAGGACAGACTTAAGGATCTTAATATGTACACCTTAGAGGAAAGGCGGGATAGAGGAGATATGATTGAGATGTTTAAATACCTCCGTGGCATAAATGTTCAGGGAGAGAGCCTCTTTCAATTGAAAGCAAGTTCTGCTACGAAGGGACATGGGATGAGGGTGAAGGGAGATAGATTCAGGAGTGATATGTGGAAATATTTCTTTACGGAAAGAGTAGTGGATCCATGGAATAGTCTCCCAGTGGAGGTGGTAGAGATGAGGACAGTAACTCAATTCAAAAAAGCATGGGACCAACACAGAGGATCTCTAAAGATAAAAGGGGACTGTTGTAGTTGTTGATATGGAAGGACAGACTAGATAGGCCATGTGGTCTTTTTCTGTCATCATATTTCTATGTTTCTATGTTTCTATGATTAGGGTCCAACTGTGTGCAATCAGTGTCACATGATCTGTCACATGATGCCTCTATAAATATACCTGTTCTGAAAAGCCCCTGACTCTGCAACACCACTAAGCAAGCAACATGAAGACCAAGAAGCACTTCAAACAGGTCAGAGACAAAGTTGTGGAGAAGTATAGATCAGGGTTACATTATAAAAAAATATCCCAAATTCTGAATATTCCAAGGAGCACCATTAAATCCATTATAACAAAATAGAAAGAATATGGCACCACTACAAACCTGACAAGAGAAGGCCGCCCACCAAAACTCATAGACCGGGCAAGAAAAGCTTTAATTAGAGATGCTACAAAGACACCAAGGACAACACTGAAGGAGCTGCAAAGATCCAAGGGCGGAGATGGGAATATCTGTCCATAGGACCACTTTAAGCCGTACACTCCACAGAGCAGGGCTTTATGGAAGAGTGGCCAGAAAAAAGCCATTGCTTAAAGAAATAAATAAGAAAACACGTTTGGAGTTTGCACAACAGCATGTGGGTGGACCCCCCCCCCCCCCCAAACAATGGAAGAAGGTTCTCTGGTCACATGAGACGAAAATTGAACTTTTTGGCCATCATGGGAAATGCCATGTATGGTGCAAATCCAACACGTTCCATAACCCCGAGAACATCATTCCCACAGTGAAACATAGTAGTGGCAGCATCATGCTATGGGGATATTTTTCATTGTCAGGGACAGGAAAACTGGTCAGGATTGAAGGAACAATGGAAGGCACTAAATACAGGGCAATTCTTGAGGAAAACCTGTTTCAGTCTGTCAGAGATTTGAGATTGTCAAAAATTCTAAACACACTCCACAAATAGCAAAATTGTTATGATGAATTCATTAAGGCAAACAATTTTTTAACACAAAGAGGAGGTCTCAGAACTAACGGGCAACACATAGGCATACAGAAAACCATATGTCTTAGCCCTATTGCATCAATGACCAACTCTTCTTATAAAGCAGCAAAAAACAGCACAAAACAGCAAACAATGGCAAATACCAGATCATAGCAGCTCAACTTAACTTTTACAAGAAAACCTTTAAGAGCGATAAGATCTGTTTGCCTCGCCAACACCTCACAAAGGCGCCCTTCATGCGTTTCGCTAGAATGCTTCATTAGGGGAATATTGAAAAGCTATTAACAGAAAAAACACACAACACACTTAAAAACTATAATTCACCTTTATAGCATTCCCATAACTATAAGTATATATATAGCTTAATCACCCTGTCTAACTACACTTACCCCAAACCAGCGCTATACAACAAAGAGTTCATAACCCAGCCTCCCTTCAACATGGCCGGTCATGCTCAAAAACGCTGCGCATGCAGACTCCAAAAAGGGACCGCCTCTAATACCCTACATCAGGCATGTCCAACTTTGAACAGGTCGTGATCTACTTTTTCCAGCCAAAAGTGCCGGTGATGTACCACCATGAAAATTCAGTTTCAAATTAGTTTCAAATTAAATTTTAACCCAATAAAGTTGGAGGATTACCCCCCACTCCCCATTTTTAATGAACCTTCTGTCATTTACTTGGATGTGATCAGCTGTTAAGCAAATTAAGCAAAAACAAAACAGAGAGACACAGATCCAGTAAGAACTGCGAGGGGAAATGGAAAGTACATTTTTTCTTAAAGTTTTATTGAGTAATAACTTTCTTTAACTGTCTTAATAACTTTCTTTAACTTTTATTTATTGAGTAATTTGTGTTACATTTAGGTTGAGTATTGATCCAGGCTGATCTTGCATAATCTTTAATATTTTGCTCTTGCTCATTAGTGAGACGCCTGAGCCTGCATTTCATCCACCAGCTTTTTGAAGTTGGGTGAATATTGCGTGAGGGCCAGTCTCAGGGAATCCTGGAGATGTTCATCTGTCATGTTGGAACGTTGTGTACTCTTTGTCATTTTCAGATGGGAAAACGCAGCTTCACACAAATAAGTTGAACCAAAACAGGAGTGTACAGCTTCACTGCATCTTCTCAAGTTGGGAAATTTGTCTCTAGGCACTAGCTTCCAAAACGATTCTTGCTCAACCCGGGTCTTGAGAAAAATGTCATTTTTAAGGGTTAATATTTCGTTTTCAAGAGATGGCTTGTTCAATGAGCAATTTTTACTGATAGCAGCTGCAGTTTCTTTAATGTGCACATCTACTTTGAATGGGTATGACAAGTACTCTACAACTGTTAAATTGTTAAGTTGAATTCCTGGATAACAGAACAGATTTCTGTCACATACTCCTCATTTTGAAAAACAAAATTTGGATATTGTCCCAGATGGTCCTGCGTATTAGGAAAATTATCAAAAGTGTTGTTTGCAAGGTCAGTCATCATTAGCTCAAATTTGCTCTTGTAGGATGAAACTGTACTCATCATCTCGCCAATGCATTTGTTTTTATCTTGTAGTTTAAGGTTCATATCACTTAGTTCGCCTGTAAAGTCAGCGAGAAATGCCAGATCACATAACCACTCCTCATCTTCCAACTTTGCTTGGTCATCTCCCCTCTCCTTCAAAAAACTTATTTCATTCAGCAAATCACAAAATCTTTGCAGAAATTTGTGCCTACTTAGCCACCTTACATCTGTGTGCAAAATGATTTCCGCTGCCCCTTCATCAAGAGTAAGATTGAAAAGCCATCTTTGAAGTGATCTTCCACGAACTGAATTTACAGTTTTGAAAGTGATGTCCATGACAGTCTTTGTACTGAGTCTCTTGCTTGCCCAAACTTGTTGGTGAATGATACAGTGGTAAGAAAGGAAATCTGGGAAGTCGTCATGCTGTCTACAGAGGGCTATGGAACCGTTAACCTCATCTGTCATTGCTCTTGCTCCATCAGTAGTGATGGAAACAAGTCTATGCAATGGAAGATTACATTTTGTCACAAAAAAATGGAAAGAACTGAATATTTCCTGACCAGTAGTTCTCCCTTGGAAATCATTCCAAGTAGTTCTTCTTTAACACTGAAGTCTTCAAAAACCATCCGGATAAAGACTAGTAACTGGGCTATGTCTCTTATGTCTGTAGATTCATCCAGTTGGAGTGAGAAAGCAACACAATTTGAAACATCCTCCAACAATTGTTCAGTTGTGTCTCCACACATCTTTTCTATTTGCCGCACGGCGGTGTTTCTTGACAATTGTACATCTTGAATAGCAGCTATGATCTCTTTCTTATTTTTAAATCCTTCAAAAAAGATTGTCAGCTGCTTCAAGAAAACAATCTTTTACAAATTCCCCTTCAGTGAAAGGTTTGCATTTCTTTGCGATCAGGTTGCTGACCTTGAAGGATGCTATGGTTGCATTGACCGAATGTGACCTTGGCTTCGCCATCAACTGTTGATGAGTAGCCAATTTCAATTTAAGTTCTTTGAGCTTCACTTTTGGGTGGAAAATCAGCATCATTGCTATGCAGAGCCTTATAATGACGTTCCAGATTACCCTTTTTGGGCAAGGATACTGGGGCGTTACAAATTAGACAACAACACTTGTCTTTCACCATGATGAAGAAGTAGTCCATTTCCCATTCATCGTGAAAATGGTAGGTTTTGCTCTTCTTTGGAACACTCATCTTCGTTACACTGGGGTGGCTGGATGTAAGAAGGCCAAATCTGCTAAGTTAGTATAAACACTGGCTGAATCTGGTCCAAAACTGTCACTGTCCCAAAGTAAGATCAACAAGAACTGAAGACCTCTGGATGATGTGCAATACAAGGACTGGAGATTCCAAAACCATGCATGCAGTTCTAAAAGTAAAAATAAGAATTCATCATACTGGCACCAATAATCAAATACCACCAAACAATCATCAAAAAAACTCAAACACCTGTCCAGCAACCCGGCTAAAATCAAATACCGCCAAACAAGTTCAAATACCACCACACGCGATTTAATAAATTCTGCACACAGTGTAGAATCAACGCAAAGGCAAGGCAAAATAAAATTGCAGTGTAGAATCAATGCAAAGGCTAGGCAAAATAAAATTGCAGAGGCAAGCAAAAGTCACAGTGGTTTGAACCAATTCGAAGGCAAGGCATAGGCAAGTTAGAACAAAATTGGAAAAGCCAGCCAAAATCACCAAATTCTTGACACTTTGTTATGTCTGCCTGAAAACGTTTAATGAAAGCGAACTATAAAGCAACCACCACACGACACAACTAATACTGTAAATGTATTCAGTTAAAGCCCGGGCGAATGGATATCGCCCAGTATATAGCACACTTCTAAGGGGTGTTGGGGCGGGGGCAGGAATGGGTGATTCTAAGAGGCAGGTGACCAGGCAGACCATTTTGAAAACGGATGGGAGAGCATAAAAGTAGGCTGAACTGTAAGGTGCATGAAGCTCCGTTGGTGCAACATTGTTTAGATCATGGACATGTTTTTAACGATTTGAGATGGTTTTGTATCGATGCGGTGATGGCAGGGAGGGTGGGAAAATCGAGAGAACAAACTTTGATACTGTGCAAGCAACGATGGATTTTTTGTTTGCAGAAGGTGGTTCCGGGTGGTTTAAATTCGCAGATTGATTGGGGAGTTTGTGCCCAATAGGAATTGAATGTTTTTTTCCTTGGTAGGGAACTCCGATGATGTCATTATGTAGGGTATTAGAGGCGGTCCCTTTTTGGAGTCCGCATGTGCGACATTTTTGAGCATGGCCGGCCATGTTGAAGGGAGACTGGGTTATGAACCCTCTGTTGTATAGCACTGGTTTGGGGTAAGTGTAGCTCGACAGGGTGATTAAGCTATATATATACAAAAGGTGAATTATAGTTTTTAAGTATGTTGTGTATTTTTTCTGTTAACAGCTTTTCAATATTCCCCTGATGAAGCATTCTAACGAAACGCATGAAGGGCGCCGATATGAGGCGTTAGGGAGGCAAACAGATCTTATCACTCTTAAAAGTTTTCTTGTAAAAGTTAAGTTGAGCTGCTATGATCTATTTGCCATTGCTGTTTTGTGCTGTTTTTTGCAGCTTTGGCGTATGGTTTTCTGTATGCCTATGTGTTGCCCGTTAGTTCTGAGACCTCCTCTTTGTGTTAAAAATTGTTTGTCTTAATGAATTCATCATAACAATTTTGTTATATGTGGAGTGTGTTTAGAATTTTTGACAGAGTTTTCCCACTTCAAAAAGTGACCTTAGTTCTATTGAATCACAAGAGATTTGAGACTGGCACAAAGATTCTCCTTCCAGCAGGACAATGACCGTAATCATACTGCTAAAGCTGGTTTAAAGGAAAACATCTAAATGTCTTGGAATGGCCCTAGTGATATAAAGGACTTCAGTTTTCTCGTAGTTCATGGACAGGTTTTGTTCTGACAGCCAGTGGGTGACTGAATTAAACCATTTTATTAGTGCAGTATAGATAGGTTTTACAGTGCAGAAGAGCACGTAAAGCATTATATTATCTGCGTAAATGTGATAGAACACTCTATGTGCTTGTATAACTCCTAATCTTTGAACTGATTGAAAGAGTAAACAATCATTCACATTTGCCCATTCCACTCCACTCAGGATTTTATAGGCCTCTGTCTTATCTCCATTCAACTGTTTCTTCTCCAAGTTGTTCTGATGGTGCCGGACTAGCTAAGGAGAACATGGTTCGGAGACCGGATGCGACCCCTGCAGGTGCCTCCTCTTCAGTTGCCCCCATCTCGGGGCCTATTGCAGCAGGAACCGATCATCCTGGAGGACCCAGTTCCTTCTCGTTTATGGCTTGGCTCTTGAAAGGAGATGGCTAATGTATAAGGGCTATTCTCCAGTGGTGGTCTTCACTCTGCTTGGAGCCCAGAGGAGGTCTACCAAATTAGCATGGGTGCGGATCTGGTGCCTCTTTCAGCGATGGTATGATGCTGAGCAGTTGGCTCCTCAAGCGGCCAAGGTGTCCACTCTGTTGGTCTATCTAAAGGAAGGCCTGGAGAAGGGACTTTCCCTTAGCTCTCTGAAAGTTCAGGTGGCAGCTTTGGCTTGTTTCTGCGGTCATGTGGCTGGTAAGTCTCTAGCCTTACCAGCCCAAATGTCTTGTGCTTTCTTCAGGGAATTCGGCATCTGCTTCCTTCCCTCTGGTCTGTGATCCCTTCCTGGGATCTCTGTCTGGTGCTCAGGGCCCTGATGGTGGCACCCTTTGAGCTGTGGAAGCGTGCTACCTTAAAGGATTTGACACTCAATAAAGTCTTCTTGTTTGCAATTTGTTCCGCAAAGTGGATTTCTGAGCTGCAGGGTCTGTCTTGCCGAGATTCTTCTCTGTGTTTTTCAAAGGAGGCCATATCCATTCAGCCTGTGCCTTCCTTCTTGCTTAAGGTGATTTCTCCCTCCTTTCACATAAATAAGATGGTCTCCCTGCCCGCCTTTTCTAAGGAGCAGTGTCGGGTGAAGGATAAGGATCTTCACCTTGTCGATGTATGGAAGGTGCTTCTCCGGTACTTGGAGGTTACGAATTCTTAAGAACATAAGATATGCCATACTGGGTCAGACCAAGGTCCATCAAGCCCAGTATCCTGTTTCCAACAGTGGCCAATCTAGGTCATAAGTACCTAGCAGTCTCCCCAAAAGACACAGGTTCCTCAATGCTTGTATTGGGTCAAGCACTGATATCCTGGGTCCCTTTTAATAATGGTTTATGGACCTTTCCTCCAGGAACTTGTCCAAACCTTTTTTAAACCCAGCTACACTAAGAGCTTTTACTACATCCTCCAGTAACAAATTCCAGAGATTGATTACACGTTGAGTGAAAAAATATTTTCTCTTATTAGTCTTCAATAGGTTACCCTGTAGCTTCATTGCATGTCCCCTAGTCTTTTTATATTCTGATGACGTAAACAATCGATCTACATTTACCCGTTCCACTCCATTCATTAATTTATAGACCTCTATCATATCCCCCTCAGCCGTCTCTTTTCCATGTTGAAGAGCCCCAACCTTCTTAGCCTCTCTTCATAGGAGTATCCTTCCATCCCCTTTACCATTTTGGTGACTCTTCTCTGCACCTTTTCTAATAATGCTATATCCTTTTTAAGATACGGCGACCAGAATTGCACACAATATTCAAGGTGCGTTCGTACCATGGAACGATACAGAGGCATTATAATATCCTTTGTTTTATTTTCCATTCCTTTCCTTATGATAACTAGCATTTTATTTGCTCTCTTTGCCACCGCTGCACACTGGACGGAGGGTTTCAACATGTTATGCACGATGACGCCTAAATCTTTTTCCTGGGTAGTGGTCCCTATTGGTACATCAAACCATATTTTTGTGTTGTTTGCTGGTCCACACAAGGGTGATGTGGCAGCCAAGTCGACCTTGGGGTGCTAGATTAAGTAAGCCAGTGCCTCGGAATATCTGTTGCAGAACCAGCCTGTTCTGGAGGATTTGCGTGCCCATTCTACCTGAGCACATGCATCCTCATGGGTGGAGCGGAGCTCAGTAGCTCCTGCAGACATTTGTCGGGTAGCATCATGGGCATCACTTACCCCTTTTGTCAAGCATTACCACTTGGATGTCCACACATGGGCAGACACTGCCTTTGGCTCAAGGGTTTTGCGAGCTGCTATGTCTTCTTCCCGCCCAATGCAGTTGTAGCTTTGGTACATCCCACTTGTCCGGACTAGTCTATCAGAACAATATGGACATTTTCCTTACCAGTTAATGTCCTTTCCTTGAGCCCTGCTAGACCAGTCCAGGGACCGCCCCTGAAACTGTATTGTTCTGTTCTTCTGCTGTGATACCTTTGGGTCCGCTATGATTCTTATGCTTGGCTCTGCAAGTTCATCTTCTACTGACAGCCTTATGTTTAGGCTTTCCTGGACATAGTTCTCTACTGTTGTTTATTCCTTGTTGCCCATGATTGATGTTGTGTGAGGCTTGCCATTTTTCTTCCATATGCTTGGAATGAATATTGAAGGAACCTCTGGTGGCTGAGGCGAATAGAGGCATGGAAGTGATGTCATTGAAATCTGGACTTTTCATTGTTTTTTGTCTCCACCAATATGCTGGTAGGGGAACACATCCCACTTGTCTGGACTAGTCTAGCAGGACTCAAGGAAAGTAAGTGAAATGCCACCATTATGGTCCTTTCTGCTGCTATAGACCTGCAGGAGACTAGGGGCTCTGATAAAAAATTCCGTGAGGCATAGTTTGGAATCCACATCAACCTCAGTTATATAAAATTGCTATATCTGTGCCACATCACTGCACTATATTTAAATAGTTTTACCCACAATCATACTAAATATCTTTGTGCATTTAGCTTCATAGATATGGAAGGACAGACTAGAAAGGCCATGTGGTCTTTTTCTGTCGTCATTTTTCTCTGTTTCTATGTAAAAGGCAATTCAACACCTTTATGGATGGGGGTTGGAAATAACCTTCACCCTTGCCTACCCAAGGTCCCTAGTTGGTTACATGTGGGCAGGGCTGACCTAACCACTAGGCAAACTAGGCAGTCGCCTTGGGAGGCAACTTCTGGGAGGTGACGAAAAGCAGGGCATTCAGTTAAATAGATTTTGAAAGCCAGAGGGGTATAAAGCGTGAGGTTTGCCTAGGGCACCAACATCTTGAACCAATTCTGGGAATGGCCCTGTATGTGGGGCAAAAGGTTGGTTAGACTAAGGCCCCAGTGAGCCATCCATTCAGCAGCCTACAATACAATCAACCCTTAATACTTGACTTGTGACGACAATGAGATGTAATACTCTGCACGCTAATAACACTAGAGCACACATCCTGGGAAGAAGAAATCGCTTCCAAATTCTGATTGTAAATAAATGCCATTATAATTCACTTACTGAGCTGCCATGGCCCACAAGGAAACCTGCTGCAAGTATAAAGTTCATCAGATGAAAAATCTTCATGTTTCAGGACCTGCAATAGGAATGGAATAAAAAAGGCATTTGTACTACCAATATCTAAACAGATTATACCATGGTACTTGGTATGTAGTCTGTTGCATCCATTTTTTTCATTGATTTTGCACATTATAAATTTTTAGATTGATATTCTGTATTTAAAAAATAAGTCCAAAATTGTTAGATTACAAACTTTTAGCAGCAGTTTAAAGAAAAGGATTGTGACTACAAAGCAAGAAAATAAAACTCATTCTCATTGTTTACAGTAGGTGAAATTCCCATGGTCTCTGCACCCCAATCAGTGCTCCTACCCTGAAGGAAGACCAGGGAAATACACTCATGCTTCAGTGGCTGCAGCTTACCCCATAGTCAAGCAGACAGTCACTGGTATCAGGGTTCTTGAACAGGACAAGCTATTGTTGGAAGGCTTTTTGCCCTAGAAATCACTCCTCTCACTCTCCAACGATAGTCCAGTCCAGTCCAGTCCAGAAGGATAGTCTGAACCATAAAGGTTTACTATAGGTTAACTAAATAATGGGACAAGTTGAAAAATAGTAAAATAGTGAAAGTATAAAATACTAAAAGTCACATTCAGTTCACCATAGTCTCCATCACTAAGGCAGTAAATGTTTACATCTAAAGGCCTCTTTCCTCATCAGATTCCAAGGGCTTGATCTCTAAACACTCTGGACATCCCAGGGGAAACCCCTGGGACTCTGCTTAGAAATATTTGTATGTTTTATTCTTTTAGGACCCCCATAATTACCTTCAGGCTGGACACAGATCTCTAACATCATACACAGGTCCCTCTAGATCTAGAACTCAGCCCCTGGAAGCCCCTTTTCTCTTTTTCCTCCTGAGGTCTTACTCAAAGACACAGTGGTGCAATGGCTTAATCAGCCAAAGACAAGATTCTGTCCTGGGCTGCCTATTTATGAAATCATATTTCCCTCCATTTTTGGCAGGGATTCTTCTTACTATTACTTCACTCTTAAAAAACAAGTTCCACTGACAAATGTCTTCTTTATTTAGCCACAGAAAGTATTTTATTTATTTATTTTATTTTATTCTCTGCATCAGTGTGGTTTACATTGAACAAACTGAAATTACATTGAACAGGGCATTATAACTTGGAGATAACTATTTTACAGGGAACATGGGCTATGGAGGGTTAAGTGGCTTGCCCAAGACCACAAGGAGCACCTGTGGGACTAGAAACCCCAGTCCTTCCAGCCCAAGGTTGCTGTTCTCTAGTGGGATTTGAACCCCCAACCTTCTGGCCTGAAGTACCTTGCCCCAACCACTAGGCCACTCCTCCACTCCAAAGTAATACCTTCTTCACCCTAGCAACTGCATTATGTTGCTCAGGTGGGACTATAATGTGCTACCATCATTGCTGCTGTGTGTGCGAGAAGGCTGCAGCTAAAGAGAAACAAAAAACCCCACACCATCAACACACTATCAATATGCATCAACATGCAACAAGTTGCTGGATCTTATTGCCTTTGCACGCTTCTCCCATGTTTTAAATGAACCAATGAGGTATGAGTTCAGTACACTAGAGAGAGAGCATATGTGCAGGAGGGAAAAGCAATTAGAGGAAAAATAAAGAAGTGAGAGTTTCTCTCACCTCAAGAAGAGAAAGCCTATGTAAAAAGAATCCTATTTGATCTTTGCAGTTTTCCAGGTCATGCTGTGTCTTAGTAAGTGGAACCATCGGTTCAGCCATCATGTTGTGGCTTTCTTCAAGGTGAAGTGGTTATGCAGTGGATATCTGTTCTTATATATAGTGGTTCTCAAACAGGATTGGTGGGTTTGAAGCAGGAAATTAGAATTTTGGCAAGAAAGTTCATTGAAGAAAAGGCAGAAAATTTAAATTTGATTTTGGAGGGAAAGTTTGTTGGGAAAAGGCGGGAAATTTGAAATTAGAATTTTGGCAGGGAAGAGTGTAAATAGGAATCCTAGAGGCAGGATTCCACCTTCCAGGAGGTGACATTCTACTTACCAGATAATGTCCTTTCCTTGAGTCCTGCTAGACCAGTCCAGACAAGTGGGCTGTGTCCTCCTAACAGCAGATTGGTGGAGACAAAGAACCAATGAAAAGTCCAGGTTTCAATGACATCACTCTCATGTCTCTATCCTCCTCAGCCACCAGAGATCTTTCAGTATCCTCCTAACAGCAGATTGGTGGAGACAAAGAACCAATGAAAAGTCCAGGTTTCAATGACATCACTCTCATGTCTCTATCCTCCTCAGCCACCAGAGATCTTTCAGTATCCATCACAAGGCATATGGTAGAACATAGCAAGCCTCACATGACCTCAACGTGGGCAACAGTGAGTAATCAACAGTAGAGAACTATGCTCTGGAAAGCAAAAACAGAAGGCTGTCAGTAGAAGATGAACCTGCAGCGCCAAGTATAGAAATCATAGTGGACCCAAGGGCATCACAGCAGAAGAAAAGAACAAATACAATTTCAGGGGTGGGCCTAGACTAGTTCAGCAGGACTCAAGGAAAGGACATTATCTGATAAGTAAAATGTCACCATCCATATCATCCTGCTACACCAGTCCAGACAAGTGGGACATACCAAAGCTACGACTCCCCTGAGTGAGAAGAAGACACAATAATTTTAAAAACCTTAGAGCTAAAGACAGTGTCCACCCATGCATGGACATCCAAGAGGTAGAGCTAGACAAAAGTGGAAAGTGATGCCCACGGTGCTGTCCAACAAATGTCTGCAGGAGCTACTAAGCTCTGCTCTGCCCATGAGGATGCTTGCGCTGGGGGTAGAATGGGCACACAAACCTTCCGGAACCAGCCAGTTCCGCTGCAGATATGCTAATGCTAAGGCAATGGCCTCCTTAATCCAGCACCCCAATCTAGACTTAGCCATCGCAACACCTTTACACAGGCCAGCAACCAGCACAAAAAGATGGTCTGACTTACGAAAAGATTTTGTAACCTCCCAGTACCAGAGAAGCACCCTCTGGACATCCACAAGGTGAAGATCCTTATCCTTCCCCTGACACTGCTCCTTAGAGAAGGAGGGCAGTCAAACCTCCTGGTTCACCTGAAAAGGAGAATTCACCTTAGGGAAGAAGGAAGGCAAAGGCCGAATGGAAATGGCCTCCTCTGAAAAAGATAGATAAGGATTTCAGCAAGACAGAACTTTCAGCTCAGAAATCCACCTTGTGGAACAAATTGCAACCAAGAAGACCGTCTTGAGCATCAAATCCTTCATCAAATCTCTCTTCAATGGCTCATAGGGTTCCAACATCAAGGCCCAGAGCACCAGACAGAGATCCCAGGAAGGAACCACAGACTGGAGGGGAGGATGCAGATGTCAGACCCCCTGAAGAAAGGGTGAAACATCCGGGTATAAGGCTAGAGACCTACCAGCCACCGGACCTCTCAAACAGGCCAAACCTGCCATCTGAATCTTCAAAGAGCTAAGAGAAAAGCCCTACTCCAGACCTTCCTGCAGAAAGGCCAACAGGGACAGAACCCTGGCTGCCTCAGGAGCCAATTGCTGAGCACCACACCACTGCTCAGAGGCACCAGATTTGAACATATGCTAGCTTGGTAGACCTCTGTCAAACTCCAAGCAGAGTGGAAACCACCGCTGGAGAGTAGTCCTTATGCACTAGCTGTCTTCTCTCAAGAGCCAAGCCGTAAGCTAGAAGGGAACCAGGTCCTCCAGGACAATTGGTCCCTAACAAAATAAGCCCCGAGACAGAGGCAAATGAAGGAGTGGCGCTTGCAGGAGCCATATCAGCTCTCTGAACCACACTCTCCTCAGACAATCCACCACCACCAGAATAATCCTTCCCAGGTGGCGCTCTATGATCTGAATCACACACCCCACCAAGGGCCACAGAGGAAATACATACAGCAGGAGTTGACTTGGCCAGAGCATCAATGCCCTTGGACTCCATCTCCGTGTGGTGACTGAAGAAGTGCCACACTTTGGCAATGGAATGGGTCACCATCAGATCCATCTTGGGGCGAACTCAACATCACAGAATAGACTGAAATGCCTCCTGACAACTCCTACTCTCCTGGATCCAGAGAATGCCGGCTGAGAAAATCTGCTGCCACATTGTCCATCCCAGTGATGTGCTGAGCCGACAAAGCTAGGAGGTTCTTATCTGCCCAGGCAAGCAGGAGAACCATCTCCAGGGCTACCCCAGCACTCCTCATGCTGTCTTGCTGATTGACAAAAGTCACCGCCGTGGCATTGTCTGAAAACATCCGACGCGCCCAGCCCTCGACCAGGGGCCAGAAACGCAGAAGAGCCAACGTGATGGCCCTCACCTCAAGGTGGTTGATGGACCACACTGCTTCTCTGTGGTTCCAATGACTCTGAGCCTTCCAGTTGTGGCAACGGACTCCTCAGGCCGAGAGACTGGCATACATCATTAGAAGGATCCATGAAAAATCATCCAGCGACACACCCTTCCTCAAATGACAGGGCTGCTGCCACCATCACAGGCTGGCCTTCAAGATCATTGGAGTGGGAGCATGAGCTTGAACTCCTGAGAACTCAGGGACCACCAAGTCAGCAAGGATCATTGGAGCGGCCATATATGAGCACACATCCATGGCACCTCTTGACTGTCGCTGTCATCAATCTGAGGAGTTGAAGATAATCCCAGACTCTGGGAGCCTGCTGTGAACAGAAAAGTGCCAGGCAATCCAACAGCTTTTTGATTTTCTCCTCTAGCAGGCTCTGCACCCCTCCCTCCTCTTAGGTATCAAAATGTATTCCCAGAAACTCCAGTGACTGGGAAGGCAACTGGCTCTTTCCCCAATTGATCACACAGCCAAGGTTTTCCAAAAAGGATCACCCAGCTGAGGCTTTCCAAAAAGGACACCAAACAGAACAGGCTCGGATGAGCCAGTCATCCAGATATGGGTGCACACAAATCCCTTGGCTACCACTACCATGACCTTGGAGAACATCTGTGGGAAGTGGAAAGTCCAAATTGGAGGGCAGCAAACTGAAAGTGAGAGCCAAGCATGGCAAAATGCAGATACCTTATTGATCCTCCCTGTTCAGGATATGAAAATATATCTCAGCCAAAACAAGAGATGCCAGGAGATCCCCTCAGTGCATAGCTTGAATCACAGATTGCAAGGTTTCCTTATGGAAGAGCAGGATGCATAACCACTCGTTTGCACCCTTGAGGTCCATAATGGGCTAGAAGGATCTGTCCCTTTTCGGCACCACAAAATAGATGGAAGACCTGCTCTTGCCACGATTGACTGGGGAAATGGGTACCACTGCCTTCAGAAGCAGCAACTTGTCCAAGGTGGTCCACACAGCAGCCCTTTTGATCACAGACCCACAAGGGAAGATGACAAAGGCACCCAGGATCGGCTCTCTGCATTCCAGAACATAGCCTTACTGAATGGTGTCTAACACACAGTGATCCTTGGTGACTCTGAAGTCTGCCCCCCAACCAGAAGAACCAGAGAATGGGCCCCCAAAACTTCATTGCGCAGCCCAGGAGGGTCCTCTTATGGAGTAGACCCTGGGCCCATGTGCTCCAGGAAAGGACTAAGAACGAGCCTGAATTCTGGAGGCAGAGGGGAAGAAAGGCTTTTCATGCTGGCAGCAATGGCAGTCCCTAGACCCCCAGGAGTCTGACCAGCATGCCTGTGAGAAGCAGGTGAAGGCTCACAGGAAAGGGACTCCTGTCCACTTCACAGGCCCATTGGACATTTCCTTCAGAAGGCGGTAAGATTTTGTCTCGCCCAGGTCCTTCACCAGCTTCTCCAAATGGGCCCTAAAAAGAAGCTTCCCTTTAAAGACCAATTGGGTCAACTGGGTTTTGGAAATGTGTCTGCCACCTAGTATAGGAGCCAAATCCAATGCCATGTCACCGTCAACAGGGCACTATCCCTGGCTGCTAAACATAACAGGTCATGCATGGTATCAGCAAGGAAGATGATAGCCGACTCCAAAAGAAGGGCAGTATCACCCGGCGGAAGAGACTGAATCCACTGGAGCAGGGCTCGAGACATCACGCCTGCACATACTGCAAATTGAAGAATATCAGCAGTGGGGGTGAACTGATTCTTCAACAATGAATTAATCTTTCAGTCCAGAATATCCTTTAAGGCTGATCCACCTTTCACAGGAATGGTGGTCCGCCTGGTAACTGTCGTGACCTGCACATCTACCTTGGGAATATCAAACCACACAATGCACTCCTTCTCCAGGAGAGCATACATCTTCTTATATACCCTTAGCCCCTTAGACAGGGAGTCAGGGGAATCCCACTCTGACCGGATCATGCCCTTGAACTCCTCTGGGAATGGGAAGACAGTATTGGATTTCCACATCCCTTGCAGAAGTGGATGTATCTTTGGCTCCTGCTGCATACCTGGAGCATCCACCAAGCTCAAGATGGATGAGATCCTGGCAACCAACGACCAGTTCCTCCTTCTGGAACAGGCAGATAACACTGGCCTCTTGACAATACTATGACAGCGAGAATACTTCTTTATCCACATCAGAGCACAGAACCAAGACATCTGAATCCAAATTGCAGTTGATCCCCATCTCCAAGGGACACCTGTCACCGGGAGCGCTTAGCCATAGGCAATCATACAGTGCTTCCACTATCAGCCTGCCCCTCACGAGACTGCGCTTGGAGGAAACCAAAGGCTGCAGAGTCTGAATTTCCACACCAGATGACCAGGCCTGTTGTAAAAAGGAAAAGAATTCCAGGGAGGACAATCTGGAAGCTCGCCTCTTGAAAATGACCCCCAACAACAGGGGACATAGCTGCTGCCCAACCCCTAGAAGACGGGGAGTGGCCTACAGCGCGGTTGCCGGAGCCTCCAGCCTGTTGGTCATTCTTTCCACAGCGTCATCTGCCACCTCTTGCCCTGGGATAGGCAAGGCCAGACCAACAGCATCCCCCTTCTGAAAGGGGGAAAATGGGCTCTCCAGGGACAATTCAGAAGCTGCCATACAAGAAGAGCAGAGTCCAGAAGGCATACCTTGCTTGCCACAGGTCAAACAACATTTCCTGGAATAAGACACAAAGAGTTAAGGCAAATGCAATGGCAGCATGCACTAAGGCCATGACAGCCATAAGGCGCACATTCACAGCACTTGTACAGCAACGTAAGAAACGGGCACTTGGGTAGGAATGCACATTTGAGCCGCTCAGGCAGAACACGCACTAGGACCATGCAGTCTCCAGGCACACAATAATAAAAAGTGCTACTAACGCATGCAGAAAATGACAGGAAACCCCCATACCATGCCAAAGGTCTCCAGCAGTCCACCCCAAATTGTGCTCCAGATGGATAGAAACGGGTGCCCCAACAAGGACAATGAAAAGGTCAAGCCTTGGTACTCACCTCCTGAGACCCCCAGGCAGAAATCCATGTCAGGCTCAGCTGTACTCCCCTGAAATCATTTCTTTGCTTTGCAGGCACTGTGTTTGACAGGCAGATTCCTCTTAGAGCCTTCTGCAATCTTCAGGAGAGAGCAGTGGGAAGAGGGGAGGAGGGAGGGGATGTTAAGCAGGGGCGGCTCTATAATGAGGCCTAGTGAGGTGGTAGCCACAGATGGCAACTTTTTGGGGGTGGTAAAATTGCCCCCAAAAAGACCGCTTCACTCGGCCTTCAAAATAAAAATTTTAAAAAACCCTCGGGCTAAAGAAGCAACTGCTGCTGCTGCAGCGGTGGCAGTGGCAGAATGAAGAGCCCCGCAGTGGCGCCACCGCCTCCCCGGAGAGCCGTGTCGTTTCCCCTCCGTGCCGGCTCAGCTTTTGCAGAGCCGTGTGAAGGGAGAGTGTTTACCTTTCACGCGGCTCTGTTAAAGCTGAGCCCGTGGTGCTGATGTTAAAGCTGAGCTGGCGCGGAGGGGAAAAGCTGGGCTCTCCAGGGAGGTGGGGGGCCGTGGCCGTGGGGCTCTTCATTATGCCACTGCCGCCGCTGCAGCAACAGCTGCTTCTTTAGCCCGAGGGTTGTTTTTTTTTTTTTTCAATTTCCCTGGGCTGGGAGGGGGGCTAGGACTGGAAATGGGCTGATGGGGGGTTTAGAACTGGAAATGGGCTGATGGGGGGATTAGGACTGGTAATGGGCTATGGGAGGGCTAGGACTGGAAATGGGCTGATGGGGGGTAGAACTGCAAATGGAATGATGGGGGTTTAGAACTAGAAATGGGCTGATCAGGAGGGGGGCTAGGACTGGAAATGGGCTATTGGGGGGCTAGGACTGGAAATAGGCTGATGGGGGTTAGAACTGGAAATGGGCTAATGGGGGGTTAGGATTGGAAATGGGCTGATCAGGAGAGAGCTAGGACTGGTAATGGGCTATCGGGGGGGCTAGGACTGGAAATGGGCTGATGGGGGTTGGAACTGGAAATGGGCTAATGGGGGGTTAGGATTGGAAATGGGCTGATCAGGAGAGAGCTAGGACTGGTAATGGGCTATCGGGGGGGCTAGGACTGGAAATGGGCTGATGGGGGGGTTAGAACTGGAAATAGGCTAATGGGGGGGGTTAGGACTGGTAATGGGCTATGAGGGGGGGCTAGGACCGGAAATGGGCTGATAGGGGGTTAGATCTGGAAGTGGGTTGATCGGGAGGGGGGCTAGGACTGGTAATGGACTGATTGGTGGGGTTAGACCTGGAAATGAGCTGATTAGGGGAGCTAAGACTGAAAATGGACTTATTGGGGGGGTTATGACTGGTAATGGGCAGATGGGAGCTAGGACTGGAGTGGACTGATAAGGGGGATAGGACTGGATAGGACTGGAAATGGGCTGGGACAGGAAATGGGCTAATGAGGGAGGGGGAAGAGAGTGCTGCTAGGCCTGGAAAAAAACTAGGGGCTAGGGCTACAAATGGGCTGATGCGTGGGGATGGTAGAATAGGACTGGAAGGGAGCGGATGCTGAGAGGGTCTGCCAGGGGAAGGAGGGAGCAGGAAGGGAGCTGACATGGGGGATGGAGGGGGCTGGAAAGGAGCTGACACCTGGGATCTTTCTTTATCTTTATCTTTATTTAACACTTTATATACCGCCCTTGTCGAAACATGAGGGCGGTTTACAATAAAATATGAATGCTAGCGTCAGAAAAGAAAGGAACTCCATTAAAATAAAGAAAAAGAAGGGCCAAAGGGGCCACCGGAGACAAAACAGTAATGTACTGAAGGGGGACTGGAAGGGAGCTGACACTTGAGGATGGGAGTGGTAGGTGGCTGGGTAATGGGGAGGAGGCTGGAAGGGAGCTGACTGGGGGGTGGCATTGAGAGTGGATCTGAGCTGATACCTGGGACGGTATTTGGACTAGAAGGGGCTGGACAGTGGGGAAGGAGGGGGACTGGAAGGGAATGCACACCAGAGGCAGTCGTGGGAATGCAAGGCGGTTGACATTGGAAGCTACTGTGAGGGGAGGACTGGAAAGGGGGCTGATACTGGGGAGGGTTACTGGAACTGGAAATGGGCTGATGGAAGGAAGTGAAGAAAACAAAAGAAGAGATAAGAAATGGCAGATGGACCATAGACCACAGAAAGAGAGCTAAGAGAAGACAGAAAAGCAGAAACCTCAGATCAGGATCAGCAAGATCAGAGGAGAAAATGGTCGGACAACAAAGGTAGAAAAAATAATTTTATTTAATTTTAGTGAATAGACTTTGTGCTATTTTTATATTTTACACAGTATTGGGAAACTGCATCTCTTATTTATCTGATGTTGCACTGCATGTGGACTCTGGCTTCTTGGGGTTTCAGTTTAAATTTTGTCTACATATTTTTATTTTTACTTTAGATTGTGGTTACTTCTTCTGTACTTGGTGAGGGTCGATGTTGTGAGTGTGTGACTGAGGTCAGGTATTCTGTTAACATGGCGTTTGTACATAAAGATCTATACTGTACTGTAGTAATTTGACTTGTTCAGCTTTTCAAATAGGTGTATGGATGTTCCAGGGCCCACTATAGTATTTACAGTGACGCTTTTTTTGGATGGGCTCCTTATGTGAGTTTTGGAAGTTTGTGCTGATATCGTATGGTAGGTTTGCTCTTTGTTGTAGGGTTTTGTATTAGTTCACAATATGCCTGGTACTGGAGAATAGTGGTTGTTAGTGAGATGATCAGAATCAGACTTTTTTTTTAAATATTGAGTTCTGTGGGTGAATGTCCTGGTTCTGCTCTACACCTACTGTGGATGCAAAATATATGTTGAAAAAGAAAAAGCAAGACCATTAACACAGTTTATAACAACAAAATAAAAATGAGTTATAATTTAGTTTTATAAACTGTGCTGTTGATTCTTGCTGTCTTTTAGTTCCTTGGTGTGCAAACAGAACCATACCTAGCCCTGTGCAAGCAGTGCAGCTTCACAGGGTGCAAAGGCTTGGGGGGTGAATTTTGGCTGTCTACTGTTGCCCTGCCGCCACTGGCAGGACAATAGCAGGCAGCCAAAATGCGCCCCCAAGCCTTTTCGCAGCACTTTAAGCAGGTCTGGTCCCTCCCTGCTCCAACGCGATGCCAGAGCAGGGAGGGGCAGATCTGCTTAAAGTGCCCACGCTGCAATCGTGCCCTTTGCGACTTGCAGCTCGGGCACACGCCCCCCCTCTCCTCCCCATACCTCCATCCAGCACTGCCTGGTCTTTCCCTGCTGTCAGCACCACCGTGAAAAAAAACAGAGGGTGGCGGCAGCAGCAGGGAAAGAGCAGGCAGCGCTGGATGGAGGTATGGGGGAAAGGGGGGGGCGTGCGCCCGAGCTGCAAGTCGCACAGAGCGTGACTGCAGCTCGATACGGCCCTGTGTGCAAACATCTTGCATTTCCTCCATATAATCTAATCGGCTTTTTGGTTTGGTTCAGTCTCTGATTGGATTTCTGAAAAAGCCCCAACCCCTTCTAAGGGGGGGCGCCATCTCATTCTTCGCCTCAGGCAGCAGATTGCCTTGAGCCGCCCCTGGTGTTAAGGCTTTGTGAGACTGATGAACTCTTCCAAATCCTTCTAATCCTTCCATTTTCTGGCTGCTCAACAGGCCCTTATCAGGGTAAAAGCGTAGAGCTTAACCAATTTTCCCTCCTCCTATGGCTACCAAAAAGACCGCAGTCTAGTGGAGCCTCACATATAGTACTGAAGTGAGAAAGTCACCCTCAAGGTGGTGATTCACAAGCATTTAAATCAATCTTTTCCTCTCAGTTCTTCAGGTTTTCTTCAGAGGGGGAAAATCCATCCACCATCTGCTGAAGAGACCTCTGGTGGCTGAATCTTGTAAGGACTACAAAAAGGGACTGCTACCTCTGGAAAGAGATCTGCAATTGTAAGTATTACTTCTGGGAATTTTGTCTAAATCTTGGGGAAAAGGGAATTCTTTAGATTAAAGTTGATTAATCTGTATAAATTAGAATCCAGTGTATTTGCTAAATCAGTCAGGGCCTAGTATCAGCAAAGAGCTTTTAGTTAAATTGAAAACTCAACAGGTAGCTTTCAGTTTAAGTTTAAAACCCAGCAGCGGGCTGTCAGTTTAAATTTAAAACCCAGCAGAGGGCTTTCAGTTTAAAATCAGAACACAGCAGAGCACTTTCTGGTTAAATTTAAAACCCAGCAGAGAGCTTCTAGTTTAAATGTAATAGTCAGGGCCTAGTATCAACAAAGAGCTTTAATTTAAATCAACTCAAAGTATAACTTAGCATAAAAGGAAAAACAGGGTCAGTATTCTTTGAGCAATAAATTGTTTCTAGAGACCTTTCAAAGAGGGCTTCTAGATATGGGGCAAGAGACCTGTGAAATTATTTTAATAGGTGTTAATGCCAAAGGACAGATCAAAAGGGCATTTTGAAAGACTCCCTCTATCCAAGCAAGGGCTGTGTGAATCACCCAGGAAATTAGTCACTGATAACCTTAGAAGCACAGGACAGGGTACTGTGAGGCAGCCAGCTTTTAATAAGTCTTCTTTCCCTCCCTCCCTCCCCGACTCCCACCCATCCCTGGGATAATTGTAGTTTTATAGGTGCTTAAACCTCTTAAAGGAAAGGAGGTGCCATATTCACTCTCAGATGCAGCTGTTTTTAAGGACCTGAGATTAGTTAAGCTTGCGGTGAACAAAGTCCATTAAACATATTAGATATAGTTTTATTAGTATAAGTATCCCCAGCAAACCTTAGTAAGTAAACAACTTAAATACCTAAACACAACCCTAAAACTAAGATGCAGACAGCAGTCCAGCAGCAGGATGGGGACATTCCAGTCTTTTGCATTGAGTGTCACATGTATAATTTTCTCCCAGTTGGTCAGGGGTCGTACATGTGCACTAGGTGCAAGGAGTTCTTTGCTCTAAGGGAACGAGTCCGATCTCTGGAGGCTAGAGTAGCAGATTTGGAGGACATACGGAAGAAAGAGAGGTACATTGACGAGACCTACAGGGATATAGAACTGAAGTCCCACCTCCAGTCTGGTGGCATCACTGTAGCCATGGAGGAGAGAGGTCACGTGACAGGAAAGCATCACCCTGGTGTGGCAGGAAATTATCCTGTAGCTAGGACCTGTCCTCCAAGTGATGTACAATCCTTTCACATCAAGGAGGTTTCTCCAGGGCCATGTGCCCACGAGGGAAGGGTTAGAACAGCTGATATAGTTGGTGATTCAATCATTAGGCATGTACACAGCTGGGTGGCTGGTGGACGTGAGGATCGCCTGGTAACATGCCTGCCTGGTGCGAAGGTACAGGACCTCACGTGCCACCTAGACAAGGTCTTAGATAGTGCTGGGGAGGAGTCTGCTGTCTTGATACATGTCAGTACCAATGACATAGGAAAGTGTGGTAGGGAGATTCTGGAGGCTAAATTTAGGCTTTTAGGTAGGAAGCTGAAATCCAGAAATTCCAGGGTAGCATTCTCAGAAATGCTTCCAGTTCCACACGCAGGACTCAAAAGGCAGGCAGAGCTCCGGAGTCTCAATGCGTGGATGAGACAATGGTGCAAGGAAGAGGGTTTTGGATTTGTTAGGAACTGGGGAACATTCTAAGGAAAGGATGGACTTTTCCGAAGGGATAGGCTCCACCTTAACCAGGATGGAACCAGGCTGCTGGCATTAACCTTTAAAAAAGGAGATAGAGCAGCTTTAAAACTAGATAATAGGGGAAAGCCAACAGTCGCCCAGGAGCACATGGTTCGGAACAATGTATCCTTGAAAGAAACTAGCAAAAGACTGAAGTTAGGGAATATCAGCAGAGAGGTTCCAATAAAGACAAAAGTAGCACAAATGCCCTTGAGTACAGAGCAGACAGAGCTTAAAGATTCCCAATTACCCCTGCCTACCAATAGCCAGATTAATATGAATAAAATTACAGCCTCTAAAATACTTGTATGCAAATGACAGAAGTCTAAAAATTAAGATGGGAGAGTTAGAATATATAGCACTAAATGAGAGGTTAGATATGATTGGTATCTCAGAGACATGGTGGAAGGAGGACAACCAGTGGGATACTGTGATACCTGGGTACAAACTATATCGTAATGATAGAGCAGATCAAATTGGTGGTGGGGTTGCACTCTATGTTAGTGAGAGCATTGAGTCACAAAGGATTAAAGTTTTTTAGAAAACAAAATTCACTGTAGAATCTCTATGGATTGAAATTCCATATAAAAAGGAGAAGGGAAAGGCGATGGCAGTGGGGGTGTACTATCGACTGCCTGGCCAGAGTGAACAAATGGATGATGAAATGCTCAAAGAAATCAGGGAAGCTAACAAAAGTTACAGTACGGTAATAATGGGTGATTTCAATTACCCTGGTATCGACTGGGTCAGTGTCACGGCAGGACATGCTAGGGAGATAAAGTTCCTAGATGAAATAAATGACTGCTTCTTGGAGCAGCTGTTTCATGAACCGACCAGAGGAGAAGCCATTTTGGACCTAGTCCTTAGTGGAACACAAGATCTGGTGCAAGAAATAAGGGTGTTGGGGGCCACTTGGCAATAATGATCATACCATGATCGCATTTGATATAATAAATGGAGGAAGGACGGTAAGGAAATCCACAGTACTACCTTTTAAGTTTCAAAAAGGAGACTATGATAAAATGAGGAAAATAGTTAAGAAAAACTAAAAGGAGAAGTTGTGAAGGTTAAAGATTTACATCAAGCATGGGTGTTGTTTAAAAATACTATCTTGGAAGCCTAGACTAGCTGAATTCCACACTTTAAGAAAAGTGGAAAGAAGTCCAAAAAACTGCTAGCATGGTTTAAAGGTGAGGTCTGAGAGGCTTTGAACACCAGCAGCGACAGTTTTCCAAAACTGCTGCAAATCCCTCGGGAGTAAGCATATCTGAATTCAATGCCTTCAATCTTTGAGATGCCGGAATGTGCTGAATTAGAGAGTGACAGGGAGAATTACCCTTCCCCTCTAAGGCTTCTCTGCCTAAACTGACTGGGTCCTTGCTGTTTGCTCTTTTTTTTCTTTTTTACAAAAGCTTTAACAAACAAGTCACATCACCAATACCAAGATAATCAGCTCAATTGAACCCAAGTATACTAACCAATTCAACTTCTAAAACTCCTTAGTTTTCCCTTCAGTGAATCCACTTATGGGGATCTCGTCTCATCAGCTGCTTGGAGACTGAGTGAGATACTGCAGCTGATGGGAGGTGCCAGTCAGCTATCTGTGATGAGGTCAAAAGTGTGACATGCTTGGTCTCCAAGCTGCTGGTGAGAGGTGACAACCCACAAGTGAGGACTGGACTGGAGGAACAATAAGGATAGTACAGCTAAGGTCAAGCAGTTGGATCGTCTGAACTTACTGTACATTTGACAAAACAATGCAAAGACACTAAGGGACCAGTGCAATAAAATGTGCTAGACTTTACATACAGGTTAGCTCAGCTTTAACATACAATTATGTGTGCTATTGTAGTATCCAATATAAAAATTAGTTTTGTGCATGAGCGAACTTTGCACAAAGCCTCAAGTAGACATCAGTACACAGCACATTTAAATGCACGGTAATGAAGCAATTAGCTATTCAGCGCAGATGCAGAGAAAAGCACAGAAGAGCAGAAGGATGAGTACAACACTGGGGTTTTATCTCACGATTTGAGGAAGAGTAAAGGGTTAATGTATTGTCTGTGCTCAGCACCAGTGAGCAATTTATGCCTGTTTGTGCTCTTTACCTCAAGCATACAGGACCCATAATGTTTTGTATGTCTTTGCTGAAAGGGAATGGTAAAACAAAAAATGGCAGGAAATGAGGAACTGAAGAAGAAGTGTTCTGGAACACATAAATATCAATATTATTCTGCACAGGATTCTGCTGACATAAGACAATATAATGATTTTCTGTGCAGAATAATATTGATGTTTGTTTATGCATGAAATAGCATTCCTGCATGCAGGGCCGTACCTAGGGTGCTGTGGATGCACAGGGTGCAAGTACAGAAGGAGCACAAATATCATCATAGGAAGCTCAAAAAGAGTGAGTTATTGGACGTCAATGGGTGGAGTGGGGGCACCAGATTCATTAGTCGCACAGGACGCCTTTCTAGCTTGGTACGGTCCTATCTGCATACACAGAAATACTGATAATAAAAATTTTTTGCACAAAATATTGCTGCTATTAGTGCAAACCCATGTACACATGCATCTGGTATGCTCTTTGTTTAGCACACAACCTATTTCTGTATTATCTAGTTATAGCATTGGGGAGGAAAATTTGTGCATTAGGAAACCTTGAATCAAGCTTTAACATGCGGCTTTAATGCAAGGTTTCTGCATCGGCCACTAAATATTTAGTGTGATTGCTAAAAGGAAGTTGCAAAGTGGTAGTAAATTTCAGTGTATTGAGTTGGGAATTAGACAAACCCAGACTTTGGTAAAGAGTCAGCCAGCAGAGCCCTGTGCAGCTCTCACCTACACAAGTGTTCAGCAGGAAGTGAAGTAACATTCAATAAGCTGAGGCCCCTGCCTCACAGAGATTTTGTGCCAGCATTTTTCTATTTAATCGAAGATCTCTCTGGGGAAAAAGAGCATAAAGACTGCTTCAGTACCACGCTGCATTAAGCTGGGAAAGCCCAAGAGACTCGGTACTCTTTTTGCTAAATGGGTTTACCTTCATTAACCTGTTTCCTTGGGGGCAATTTTTCCAAATGAGTCAATTTTGTGCATACTATGACAGTAATAAACCTTGCTGCTATGTCAGGATATGTGGAGTATGATATATCTCTAGAATTTACTGCTAGCTTGTTATGACTTCTCAAAAGCTGTACTGATCTTGTAGATAGTTATAGGTGACTCCTCCAATAAAGTCTGCAAAATGTATCATTTGCAATTTTCATTCAAATTCAGTGACTGCTATCCAGGGTCTATTTGCACACATAGGACAATGCAGAAAGCTTGGCTTGGGGCATGGGTTGGAGAATCTGACCCCTTACAGGCAATAACCCCTTTCTTATACCAGGTCTCTACCTGGGCTAGTGAATCGGGGGGTGATGAAGGTAATTCTTCTGCCAGCTACCTCTCTCCGTTGGCAATAAATATCTCTTCTTTTCTTAAGAGGGGTGCTACACAAATAACACAGAATAATACCACTGAAGGACCCAAGGGGTCTCTGTATTGGTGTTTCAGATATTTTGCTAATTTTATGTTTTTTAACACTAAAATATTACAGTAGAAATACAGTAATGGAACAGAGAGGGCATGGCAGCTTCTTCCCAAGAGTCTCAGTAAGGTCTGAAAAGAGATAGCTGAAAAATGCTGACAAAAAGGCTTGCATTGTGAAGATATAAAGTGAAGTTCCTTTCCCAGCCATGAGGTATGGAGAGGATTCCCAGAGAACCTAAATTCTTGTGCAGAAAAGGGAGCAAGCAGATACTGCAGTTTGTCTCTTCCGCTTCTGGAAGAAGATGAAAGAAAAAAAATGAAGGTTTATTGCTTAACTATCTTTCATCAAGAACAACAAAGCAGTATACAATACAATTAGAAAAGTGAAAATATAAAGTGGAAACTCAAACAAAACAGTCCATTTGAATGTAAAATATAAAATAATTTGTCAACTTTGTATGTACTTGTCTAAAATTCATAATGTGAGACACATCAAATAAAATATTACAAAATTGCATTGTAGGCATAACATCCTCTCCTCCAACTCCTGAGACACCTCTAGCCAGGAGGGCACCACTCAATATCAAGCTCATTTCTGTTAACCCTGGTGTGAATCCAGCCTGGGGTTACAGTTACCTTCAGAACCCAAGGTATGAGACACTAGAAAGTAGTCACTAACAGGTATATCAACTAAAGTGTGCTAAAATATTGCACCTTTATCATGGACCAAATTATCATGGAATTTACTAACCTACTCTACTTTAGTCAAAGCATGGACTCTCCTTCTGGGGTGCCCAGAAATCCCTGGCAGGCTAGTGGCCCAGACATAAAAAACATCCCCGCCAGCCAGAGCCCAAGTCTACAGTAGAGAAGTTAAGGTTCATTCCCATGCATCTAGCCCTGCTCCCTTCCAAAAAGTCAAATAGTGTCCCCAGAGCTCAACACACCTCTTGATGGGCAGGTGTAATCCCCAGCTGCCCTTGCTTTGGTGCTGCCATGTTTCAAAATGGTGATGCTCACACCTAGTGGTAAGTCAAAACAAACCACTGGGGTTCTCTCTGCCAAATAAGGGAGAAACTGCAAGCATACTGGGAAAATAATTTTAATTCAAAACTACCTTGACATTTTAGAAAAATGACCATAAATACAATTCTGGTCAACATTATTGGCACCCTTGCAGTTCAACCCCTTAATGTCCAATATCTCCTAATAAAAGTGGTCAGTGAAATGGTTTTGGACTATATATGTACACATATTTGGCACATACAAGAATCAAATAAAACAAGACCAATTTTAAAAAAAAGAAATAGCAGGAAATAGTATAAAAACTGGGACATTGCCAGGACATGATTAATGTTTTATGAAAATTTCTCCAATAAAACTCTCTGATGCAGATTATATAAGAGGGTAATGTTTTCAAAGATATAATCAAAAGGAATTGATAGCAACTTCCCAGGAACTGTCTCAGATCAAGCGACTGCCTATACGCTGGGGTGTGAGAATTCAAATCCGCCAGCGGCGCCTATGACATCAATGACTAGTTCCAATGAATAAATTTTCAATTAATAACCCCCTCTTTCCCAAGTGTTCATAAGACAAATTAACAATCTCTAATGATGTGCTGATAGACACTTAGCTTGTCGGTTTTTGTGCTTCTCAAAAAAAACCTTTGACTTTCTCTTTTCAAAAGCCTTGACTTCAGTTGTAAACAGCGTGTTGGATTTTCCCAACGCTTCACATTAAACGTTATCACCGCGTTTCACTCTATATTTAGAGGTTCTTCAGGGGATGAGACATAACGCCAGGCTTTAACCAAAACAATGGCTGGAACTGCACATAACTCGGACTATAACTCTTTCAATCTTTTCCTCTGTCTGGTATTCTTCTTTCAATCCAGAGTTTCAAAGAACATTGCGCATTTGAAACTCTGGATTGAAAGAAGAATACCAGACAGAGGAAAAGATTGAAAGAGTTATAGTCCAAGTTATGCGCAGTTCCAGCCATTGTTTTGGTTAAAGCCTGGCGTTATGTCTCATCCCCTGAAGAACCTCTAAATATAGAGTGAAACGCGGTGATAACGTTTAATGTGAAGCGTTGGGAAAATCCAACACGCTGTTTACAACTGAAGTCAAGGCTTTTGAAAAGAGAAAGTCAAAGGTTTTTTTTGAGAAGCACAAAAACCGACAAGCTAAGTGTCTATCAGCACATCATTAGAGATTGTTAATTTGTCTTATGAACACTTGGGAAAGAGGGGGTTATTAATTGAAAATTTATTCATTGGAACTAGTCATTGATGTCATAGGCGCCGCTGGCGGATTTGAATTCTCACACCCCAGCGTATAGGCAGCCACTTGATCTGAGACAGTTCCTGGGAAGTTGCTATCAATTCCTTTTGATTATATCTTTGAAAACATTACCCTCTTATATAATCTGCATCAGAGAGTTTTACTGGAGAAATTTTCATAAAACAGAGTCATTATATTTCTCCGTAAGAGAGACCAAAAGTACTCCTTGTAGGACATGATTAATGGCATCCTTATAAACAATTCAAATCAGTTTGAACAGAAGAACCACATTCCCATTGCATTAAAATTAAATGCACCTTGAATAAACCAATGAATTATGGCTCTAATGTTTAAAATGGCCACATTTATCACCTGTTCCATTTTCACAATGATGAGGACAAGAGAGCTGCCCGAGACCAGCACAAAAGCCATTATCATTTATTTATTTTTATTTAACACTCATTTATATACCGCATCTTCCAGCGATCAGTTGCGGTGTACAATTAACAACAATTAACAAAGCGAAGTTTGTTTTACATAGAACATAGAACATTTTAACTTTTTACATAGAACATCTTAACTTAACAAAGCAGAGCGTAAGAACTAAGCAGAGTATTTCAACTAGAACAGTGTGAGTAATAATTTATCTATACAGAATGTAATGTCTGTACAACTAAGGGCAGTACATAACAGTTGCAACTATATACATGTGGAGGTATTAGGGCATATTAGAATGGTATCATCAAATATCAAACTTCAAAGGAGTACAAGGCCATCTCCAAAGACCCTGGGATTCCTGTGTCTACAGTATGCAATGTTATTAAGAAGTTTTCTGCTCATGGAACTGTCAAGAACCTCCTAGGATGTGGTGGGAAGAGGAAAATTAATACAAGACGTTTTTGAAGATTAGTGCAAACTGTTGGAAAAACACCATATACCACATCCAAAGAGCTTAAGGCTAACCTGGAGCAATCTGGAGTGGTGATTTGAACCCACACCATATGCTGCGCAGTAAACAAAGAAGGCCTTCATGGGTGAAAACCAAGGAGGACCCCACTGCTCAAAGACAGACTAAAACGGCACGTCTGATCTTTGCCCAAACCCACCTTGAAGATCTACTATCCTTCTGAGCAAATGTTCTTTATTTTATTTATTTATTTATTCGATATTTATCCTGTCCTTTCAAATTTCTCAGGGCAGGTTACAAATTACATACACAATAGAAACACAGAAACATAGAAATATGATGACAGAAAAAGACCATGGCCTATCTAGTCTGTCCTTCCATATCAACAACTACAACAGACATCTTTTTACCTTTAGAGATCCTCTGTGTTTGTCCCATGCTTTTTTGAATTTAGTTACTGCCCTCATCTCTACCACCTCCACTGGGAGACTATTCCACGGATCCACTACTCTTTCCGTAAAGAAATATTTCCGCATATCACTCCTGTATCTATCTCCCTTCACCCTCATCCCATGTCCTCTCATAGCAGAACTTGCTTTCAATTGAAAGAGGCTCTCTCCCTGAACATTTATACCATGGAGGTATTAAGATCCTTCAGTCTGTCCTCATATGTTTTATAATGAAGACCACTAATCATTTTAGTAGCCACCCTCTGCACCGACTCCATCCTGTTCACATCCTTTTGAAGGTGCGGTCTCCAGAATTGCACACTATACTCCAAATGAGGTCACACCAAAGACTTATACAGAGGCATTATCACCTCCTTTTTTCTGCTAGCCATTCCTCTCTGTATGCACCCAAGCATCCTTTTAGCTTTTGCCGTCACCTTTTCTACCTGTTTAGCTACTTTAAGATCATCAGACACAACCACGCCTAGATCCCGCTCTTCTTTAGTGGACAAAAGTACTTCACCCCCTATACTATATTGTTCCCTTGGATTGCTGCAGCCCAAATGCATGACCTTACATTTTTTAACATTAAATCCCAGCTGCCAAATTCTAGACCATTCTTCAAGCTTAGCTAGATCCCTTCTCATGTTATCTACACCTTCCTGGGTGTCTACTCTATTGCAGATTTTGGTATCATCCGTAAAGAGGCAAACCTTACCCGACAGCCCTTCCGCTATATCACTAACAAAGATGTTAAAAAGAATCGGACCAAGGACAGATCCCTGGGGCACACCACTGGTAACATCCTTCTCCTCAGGGTGAGCTCCATTTACTTGTACTCTTTGTCGCCTCCCACCCAACCAATTTCTAACCCAAGCAGTAACTTTAGGGTCCATCCCTAGGGTGCTCAGTTTGTTTATAAGTCGCCTGTGAGGAACAGTGTCAAAGGCTTTACTGAAATCTAAATACACCACATCTAGGGCTCTCCCTCAGTCCAACTCCCTGGTCACCCAGCCAAAGAAATCAATCAGATTTGTCTGACAAGACCTTCCTCTGGTGAATCCATGCTGCCTCGGATCCTGTAATCCGCTGGACTCCAGAAATCTCACTATTTTCTCTTTCAGCAGCGTTTCCAATAATTTACTCACCACCGAAGTTAAACTAACCGGCCTGTAGCTTTCAATCACATCCTTACTTCCGCTTTTGTGTAAAGGCACCACATGAGCCTCTGTCTATATCGTTCCATGGTGAGACCACACCTTGAATATTGTGTGCAATTCTGGTCGCCGTATCTTAAAAAGGATATAGCGTTATTAGAAAAGGTTCAGAGAAGAGCCACCAAAATGGTAAAGGGGATGGAAGGATACTCCTATGAAGAAAGGCTAAAAAGGATAGGGCTCTTTAACCTAGAAAAGAGACGGCTGAGGGGAGATATGATAGAAGTCTATAAATTAATGAACGGAGTGGAACGGGTAAACGTAGATCGATTGTTTACGTTATCAGAATATAGAAAGACTAGGGGACATGCAATGAAGCTACAGGGTAAACTATTTAAAACTAATAAAAGAAAATATTTCTTCACTCAACGTGTAATCAAACTCTGGAATTTGTTACCGGAGGATATAGTAAAGGCTGTTAGTGTAGCTGGGTTTAAAAAATGTTTGGACAAGTTCCTGGAGGAAAGGTCCATAAACCATTATTAAGAAGGGACCCAGGATATCAATGCTTGACCCAGTACAAGCATTGCGGAACCTGTGTCTTTTGGGGAAACTGCTAGGTATGTATGACCTAGATTGGCCACTGTTGGAAACAGGATACTGGGCTTGATGGACCTTGGTCTGACCCAGTCTGTTCTTATGTTCTCTCCAGTCTTTTGGCACCACTCCCGACTCCAACGAGGCATTGAAAAGGTCAGTCAGTGGAGCTGCTAGAACGTCCCCAAGTTCCCTCAGTATTCTAGGGTGTATCCCATCCGGTCCCATCGCTTTGTCTACTTTAAGTTGAGCTAGTTTCTCACGAACACAGTCTCCTGAAAATTGTTCAAGATGTCCCTTGCTTCTGTTCCTATTTGTGGGTGTTTTCTGAGGTTCTGCTCCTGGTTCTTCATCTGTGAACACAGAACAAAAATATTTATTTTATTTATTTATTTAGCACATATTTGTATACCGCTACTTCCAGCGATCAGCAGCGGTTTGATTAAGGATACAGAGAAATTCAAATCATTGACAGAATTTAAACACTACATTGTGATTAACAAGGTTATGTGATAGGTTTTAAAAACAAATCATGCGGGTTTCATTAAAGTTGTTTGTTATTTGTTAAGCAATTCCGCTTTATCCTTATCAGCTTCTACATATTCCTCCCTTGCACCCTTGAGTCTGACAGTACCACTCTTGCCCTTCCTCTTCTCACTAATATATCTGAAAAATGTCTTATCCCCCCATTTTATTGCATTGGCTATTTCCTCCTCCTTTTGAATCTTTGCCTTCTTGACTACTTTGCTAGCTTCTCTAAGTTTTTCCAAATATAGATGCCTGTCTTCCTCTCTCTGTGATCTCTTGTATTTCATGAAGGCCTCCCTCTTTTTCTTCACTTTTTCAGCTACTTCTTTCGAAAACCATAGCGGTCTCCTTTTCCTTTTACTTTTATTTACCATTTTAACAAAAAGGTTGGTTGCCCTTAAAATATCCCCTTTCAGTTTTGCCCACTGTTTTTCTACATCCCCCAGCTGTTCCCATCCCACTAACAACTCCCTGAGGTATTGGCCCATCTTCGGAAAGTTAGTCTTCCTAAAGTCTAAGGGGTATGTTTACTAAACTCCGTTGCTGTGCGGGTCCCCGTTAGTGTGCGTGTGCCATATAAGGAGTGGACGGTTCAGGCAGAAAAAAGAAAAAAACCCGACCGTACGTGTGTGCGTCGCGCTAATGTGCGGGGCCCACATTAGCGCGTGGGAAGGCTAAGTGGGGCGATGCTGCATAACCGTACAACGGTGAAGACACTGACCTATGGTGCAGAGGCCATGGGTTCAAACCCCCATTGCGCTCAACAAAAAAGACCAGCTGAGGCATCAACTTTTATGGGCAAAAGTGGTGTAGAAGGCATATTGATTATGGGCGGCAGAAGGCGGCGCACTCTTTTTTTATACGGCATGAGGCGGCGCACTATTCATTGTGGGCGGCAGATGGTGGCGCGCTGTTAAGGTTGGGCGGCAGAGGGCGGCGCGCTGATAAAATTGGGCAACAGAAGGCGGCGAGCCGGTGGGCAGAAGGCGGCGCGCTGATGTGTGAGGGGGCAGCCCAATAGTGGGTGGGATAAGTGGCGCGCTGATGTGCAAATAACAGGAATGGAGCCATAGCACAATGGTTAAGACACTGACCACTCGTGCAGGCATCATGGGTTCCATTCCCCACAGTGCCCATTGAAGACAGCTGGCTGAGGCATTATTTTAAGGGGCATGCCCATGTTGGGCGGCATAAGGCGGCGTGCTGTTAATTTTGTGCGCCACAAGACGGCACGCTGCTGCTCAAACACAGGCCCAGAGCCACAGCACAATGGTGAAGACACTGACCAATGGTGCAGGGACCAGGGGTTCAATCCCTCACAATGGCCAGTGAAAAAGGCTAGCTGAGGCAGTATGTTATATGTTGTGGAGTGCTGTAGGAGGCTTTTTAATTTTATTTTGTGATAACTACAAGCAAACGCACTCTCACAGCATATTAATATAAGGCGGCCCATAAGGCACATGTTACAGTGCACCGTCCGCCAAGGCACCCTAGAATGTCCCCTATAGGGCAGCATGTATGTTGCAACACAGGAGAATGTATAGTGCACCCTATATGGCTGGCAACCGTAACGTGCCCTATAGGGCGCCCCATAAAGCACCCTCAGAGGCACCTTATGGGTACAGTACGCTGAGGGTGTCATTGCTGGCAGCAACATATGTACAGTAAATTAAAATAACTCTTTGGACACCCCTATCACAGAACCCCACTTTGGGTTTGAACCCATGACATCTGGCTGCACAGGCAGTGACATAACCATTGGGCTACAGCTCTATAGCTGTAAGCAGCCCCTGGCTGACTGCAGATAGCCTGTACGTCACCTCACTGACAGTCTGCTGTTGTGAACCACCCGTACCCATGATGCACTGCACATGCAAATCAGCTGTCCACGATTGAACACAGGATGGGAAATGCACCCCTAAAGCTCCCCGGCCTGGTAGGGGGAAGTGTCCGTGTGCACCCACACAGCACCTCGGCCTAGTAGGGTGTCCTGAGTGGGTGGACAAATGGCAAAGAGTAGCTAAACACCATCACATTGTGCAGTTACTGTGCTCACCCTGGGTGTGAGTGTGAGATGTTGCGCCCAGGACCAGGTCCACAACACCAGCCATGGCTGAATGAGGCCATGTCAGAGCTCCAAAGCAGCAATAACCTGTGGAATAGGTAGGTGCTGCATAAACATTTTGGAGATCTCTGTCTGGCTCAGTTAGTGGGCCCCCCCCCCCCCAGGTGGATAAAACAGGGCTTCCCCACCCCACCCTTCCCTGCACCAATGGCAGTACAGTGGACCATCAACCCCAGTCCTGCTAGGGAACAGACACCCTACAGGGCAGTCCAAGCAGCTCCACACACATCCATAACACAATATCAGACAGACATTAGGCCTGGATATTCACAGATGCACCCCACCACTATCTGATATTCACCTGCAGCAAGCCATCAGCCACTGCACCCTGCAAGGCACTCCATCACAACACATACCAGCTGTGAACAGTCTGCTGGCTGGTCCTGATGGACATGCATGCATCCACAACTGGGGTGGCAGCACACACAGGCAGATAAGTCCATGAAGAGGCTCCTACAGGACACCCATACATATCACATGGGAGAATCACAATATAGCACTATGGGGGTGCCTAGTCATGCTGCCGTCACTGCACACTCAGGGTGAGAGTGATCTCCCAGCAGCACATACAGAGGTCACCCTGTCTGTGTAGGTGTTGGCCGGGCACTACCATGCCCCTGCCAGTGCCCTATGCCCTGTGCAGCTGCATCCTGGTCAGTCCACTCTGTCTGAGATATACCCATGGTCCCTTGCTACTCATTATGCACATTGGCAGGCCAATACTGGCAACAGTGTTGGCAGTGTGGGCTGTGGAAGGGGCTTGCAGCCAACACCCACTGTATAGACAGACACACATGTCCACACCTATGCCATCATGGTGCTACTATTGAGGAGGTAATTAGCCTTGCCCACCAAACCGGTGCTGGGCACGGCAAGGCATGGATATGCTACGCAGTACTGCTGGGGGTCACTCCCCAGGGTGGTAAACACCGTCAGAGGCAAGGGCTGGAGCACGCACCGCAAACACCGAACAGATTGTTCGGATGGGGTCAACTAGCAGTATGTGCGTAACGTATGGATATCTATCTGCCAGTACTCCTAGCAAGCGTCTCAGAGCTGTGTACCGTATACCTCAGGTGTACGGTGACATTGCTAAGGTATGCAGGTGCTAGTATTGGGAGATGCACGCAGGGTCTAATGTTCTGCCTCTCCAGGAGACATTGGCCAATGGGGCCTGTGGGTGTGTGTGTGGGTGTGTCTGGCCCTGTTGGCTGCTGCTTTACGGCAGAGATTCCCAACTCCAGTCCAGGTTTCCATCACACTGTTCGGGTTTTCCTGCTGTTCCTCATGAATATGCATGAGCTACATCTATATGCCATGGGGGTGGTGCATAGATATACAGCACAGGCATTTGTATGAGTGGCAGCATGGAACCTGACTGGTGTGTGGCCCACCAGGACTGCATTTGGGGGATTCTGCTCTAGGTACTGCCCCTGTACATGGTGTCTGTGCTCAGTGGGGTAAATGATAGACGTAGTACCATTGCATATGTCCTCGCCACGAAAGGTTTGTCCTTACTATCACTGTGTAGTTGTGGGAAAAATATGTGGGCAGGATTGGCAGTAGCCCCAGCTGGGCTTTGAAACTGTGACCCTCTGTTCTTGCATGCACTGTCTGTGTGTACTGCACCACCTTGTAGCCACAGACTGGCTGGATTCCCTGGAATGTCCATGCCTGTGGATCCGGCAGGGCCTGTCTGTTGCAGTGGACTGTGCCAGCCTGCACATGGCTAGGCCTCTGTCTTCTGTGGCTAGCAGCCACTGCCCCCTGCACCACATGTACTGGTCCGCCAACATGCTGGCATGAGCTTCTCTCAGAAAAAGCAGATGACCTGATTGCAATGTGGCAATACGGGACTGCATTTGGGGGACTTAGCTGTAGGTAATGCCCATTGTTGTGGTGTGTGTGCGGTGTTGGGTAAAATATGGGTGTTTCCCCCATGCTTATGTTCCCTGCAATACAGGGGTGTCTGCGCTATCTTTGTTTAGTGGTGGGTAAAATATGGGGACTGGGCTGGCAAGTGCCCCAGCTGGGATTTGAACCTCTGGCCCTCTAGTCCTAGAGGTAATGGCTCTGTCTGCTGCACCACAATATGGCCACAGAGACAGTGCAGCCCCTGGAGGTAGTAAACCTGCCAGGATGGAGTCACAAACCCTGCTCTACGCATTTTTACTGTGGGCACATGCACCCTGTCTGGTGACAAACGTGCACATAAACTCCGGAAATGACCACGGCAAATGGGGGACACAATATCACCACGCTGGGCAACAGTGATATTAAAGGGCAACCATAGAAGACACTCCCAGGAAAGCTCCAACAAAAAGGAAATGTTTTTGGAAGAGTCTCCGCTCCGTACACCTTTCCAAAAAACATTTCTCTTTTGCTGGAGGTTTCCTGGGTGTGTTTGTTGGTTTTGCCCATTACTATAACTGTTCCCCAGCTGAATTACTATTTTTACAAGTTTTGTTGTGGCCCTTTTCTATTTTTATTTCCACTTTTCGGCTGTGCACATGTATCACACTGCTCACGTTTTGCAGGTTTCCCCGGTTTTGCTGTACATTGCTGACGGAAATGGTTTCTCTTCCCTTTAAATGCATTCTACCGCGAGTGATTCACTCGCGCTATTTTTTTTTGAGATTCAGCACTGATAATGTGCGGGGCGCCTCTCCCCTCCCCTTCCCCGCCCATTAACCCCTTCTCTCCGCCCCTCCGTGGCCTTCCTCCGCCCTCCGTTAGCCTTTCCACGCCTCTATCGGACATTTGCGGGCCCGTACTTGTGCGGCACCCGTTACTGTGACGCGCAAGTGTGCGGGGCTTCATCGCACGTTTGCGGGGCGTTTAAGCGCTCTTAAGTACCGCTTTTAGTGCGCTATTTTGCGGCGCGCAAATTAGCGGTTTTTAGTAAACATGCCCCTAAGATCCTCACCTTTGAATGGATTCTAACAGCCCTAGTCCTAATACTGAACCACACCATCTGGTGATCACTGGATGCAAAATGATCTCCCACTACAACATCAGAAACACTTTCACCATAATAAAAAGTAACATAACATAGACTGACAATACCTCATCATAACACATAATATCTACTCTGTGAACAGATGAAACCAAACTTGAGCTCTTTCACAGTGTAGATCAGCGATATATTTACAGGTGAAGAAATGAAACTTATAAGGAAAAAAACCACCCTTCCTACAGTTAAATATGATGGAGGATCCATAATGTTGTGGGGCTGTTTTGCTGTCTCGGGAACTGGAGGCCTGGAATGTATTAAAGGAATCATGAAGTCAGAGGACTACCAAGGTATTTTGAAATGAAATGTGCTACCTTGTGTCAGAAAGCTAGGCTTGGGTCGAAGGTCATGGGTCCTCTAGCAGGACAATGACCCAAAACATACATCCAAAAGTACAAAAGAATGGTTAAAAAGGAACAAATGGACAGTTTTAAATTGGCCAGCAATGAGTGCTGATCTCAATCCAATCAAGAACCTTTCAAAAGAGCTGAAATCTGCCATTGGTAAAAGGAATCCTGGAAACATTCATTAGCTGGAACAAATCGCAGCTGAAGAATAGGAGAAACTACCAGCAGACAGATGTACGAAATTTCTAGATACCTACAAGAAACATTTGGAGGCTGCATCACTGCCAAGGGTTGTGCAACCAAATATGAGTGAAAGGTGCCATTAATCCTGTCCAAGTCATATTTTGTTTTGTTTTTTTTCCTCAGAAATTACTATGTCTCAGCACCCCAAGCAACTACACAAAAGCATGCAAATCCACCGCACAAAGAGCACTAGCACTGGCGGCTCCAACAATATGGAACGCACTCCCACACGACCTACGATCAACTGAAGATCTGAAGGACTTCCGAAAGCTCCTAAAGACTACTCTTCACTGAGCACTATGGCCCAAGCGCATAGCCAGAATCTACAGACTTAGACCAACCTTGGATTCAATTAAAGCTCAATCACAACCAGCAACGGACCCAGCAAACCCATGTATATAACTGTAAAAAGCGCACACTGTAAATAGCTCACTCTAATCAGCACACCCGCACCCATGCACCCTCACTGTACATAACCTCACCTGACACACACAACATTGCTAATGATCGTTTGATGTGTTCACCGCCTTGATTGAAGGATAAGGCGGGTTAGAAATATCCTTAAATAAATAAATAAAAATAAATGTCTAAGTTGCACAGACATCTTTTTTGTGTTGTATATCTTTGAACATACTATTAAAATATTATAATGACATACAGTTGGAATATTTCCAATTATTTCTCAAGATATTATACACAACATACCTAAAATGCAAGGGTGCCAATAATGTTGATTACAACTGTATATATATAGCCCCTGGCACACATTTTAATCACACGAAGGGAGGAGTGCAGAGGCCACCAAACAAGTCAGGCTGTCAGGATCCTTTCATGGCAGGGGAAAGATGGTCTTTCAAGACACTTAGGGGCATGTTTACTAAACACCGTTGCTGTGCGGGTTCCCGTTAGTGTGCTGGTGCCATATATGGAGTGGGCGGGTCAGGCAGAAAAAAGTAAAAAAACGCACCGTACTTGTGCGCATCGCGCAAATGTGCGGGGCCCAGATTAGCGCGTGGGAAGGCTAAGCGGGGCGCTGCTGGGTACACAGAAGGACACAGCCGTAGCACAACAGTGAAGAAAAAAAACCAATGGTGCAGGGGTCATGGGTTCAATCCCCCAGTGTGCGTAACCAAAAAAGGCAGGGTGAGGCATGAATAGTAATGGTTAAAACATCTTTTTAGGAGGCATACCACATATGGCCGGCTGTAGGTGTTGCGCTGTTACGTTTGTGCGGCATCAATTAATATTTTGTGGCATGAGGCCCAGCACTGTAAAATCTGTGCTGCATTATGCGGCGCGCTGTATGTCGCCTGCGGTTCGTGCAGTATTGGGCTGTGCGCTGTACATCTCTTTCGTGTTGGGCATCATTAGGTGGTGCCCTGTTAGTTGTGGACGGCATAAGGCGGTGTGCAAATGTCAATACACAGGAACTGAGCCGTAGCACAATGGTGAAAACATTAACTAATGGTGCAGGGGCTACGGGTTCAATCCCCCAGTGTGTGCAATCCAAAAAGGCTGGCTGAGTCATGAATAGTAATGGTCTAGAAATATATTTAGGAGGCAATACCACATTCAGGCGACTATAGGTGTTGCGCTGTTACGTGTGTGCGGCAGAAATTAATATTTTGCGTTATTATGCAGTGCGTAGTAAAATCTGTGGTGCATTAGGCGGCGCGCTGTACGTCGCCTGCGTTTTGCACGGCATTAGGCTGTGCGCGGTACATCTTTTGCGTTTTGGCCGGCATTAGGTGGTGCTGTGTTAGTTGTGGACGGCATAAGGCGTTTCGCAAATGTCCATACACAGGAACCGAGACGTAGCACAATGGTGAAGACACTAACCAATGGTGCAAGGGCCACAGTGTCAATCCCCCAGTTTGCGCAAGGATAAAGGCTGGATCAGGCATGAACCGTAATGGAGAAATGTGCAATAGGAGCTAGATTAATTTACTGCGGCGCACTGTTCTTTTGGGCGGCGCACAGTTATTTTGCACTGCATAAGGCGGCACACTGATGTCCACGCACAGGAACAGAGCCACAGCACAATGGTGAAGACACTGACCAATGGTGCATCGACCAGGGGCTGAATACACGGCTGTGCAGAGATAGAAAAGGCTGGGCGATGCATCATCTGTCTGAGGTAATATTGGCAGAGGAGGCACATGAAGTTATTGGCCACATAATATTTTAGAGGCAAAAGGCGCCGCGCTGATATCTAAGGAAACGAACAGAGCCACAGCAGAAGGGTTAACACACTCCCCAATGGTGCTGGCATCATGGGTTCAATCCCCCGCTGTGTCCAATGAATAAGGCTGGTTGAGCCATCACCTGTCATGATGAATAGTGAGCTAGGAGCCATGTTATATGTTATTGTTTATAGTACTGGTAGCAAATGAACTATAGAAGCACTGTAATAGCAGTTAATGCATAAGGCGCCCATCAAGGTACCTCAGAGGTCAAATAGTAACGTGCACTGTCCACCAACGAAACCCACAATGTTGTGTATAGGGTGCGTATTGTTTGCCGTATGAGGCAGGGCATGGGACAAACACAGTCAGTGCTGGCACCATTCTGTATTGTAACGCATGGAAATCCAAAGTAGGTGAGCAGACATGCAAGATGGAACAGCAGTGTAGCAGAATGGTCATGGCACTGACTGACCGTGAAGGGGTCATGTTTCGAAATGAGCAGTGACTAAGCTTGGCTTACCTACATCTGTGTACAGCATGCAATCAGACAGAAATCTGTGATGCCAGCTAAACACAAGTCCAACCCAGTGCTCAGGAGTATGTCACCTTGCAGGGTGTCACAGACTGCACATCATAAAAACCATGTCAGTGAAGGCGAGTGCACATGTAAACCAAACACTGCACAGAGCTGAAAGGAAACGTAAAGCAGAACGAAAAGAACCACACTCATCACATGTGCTGTATCACAAAAATGACATCCAGGCCATGTGGCATCTACAGAAATGCACACACAAATTGGGGCTAGCTGTAGCTATGTACAGAGTGATGGTAATGTACCATGCTATCATAATAGTGTGCGACAGAGGATGCGAAGATGTGTCCAGCAGATGAGACTGAAATAGCAGGACAGGTGAAAGCTCATGATGATAGTGGACTAGTGGTGCTATGCAGAGCACACACACAAGAGGCAACCATGGAGAGATGACATGCAGGAAGGTGTCGGAGTGCAGGATGGGTTGTAGCAGCATGCACATCAGGGTAGGATCACACAAGAGCTGGCAGGCAGAAGATGGACAGAACCATGGGTCACAACTCAGATGAGGGTACAATGTGCTCACAGCACAAACCTGCCAACATATGACCGTCAAAGACATGGAAACGACATCTGCAGGACAAGCATACACATCCAAGAAAACAGAGACGAATCACACCAATGACCACTCCCACAAATCAAAAAGTAACCAACGCTAGCACAGAACAACTACGTCCACGTCATAGCAAAGGCTGCATTCACAAATAGTCCAGGCCCCCACACAACACGCATGCTGGATGTAAGGACAGGGAAACCCACAGGAGAAAGCATGAACAAATGCACCTGGTGATCTGCTGTGTACACATCACATCACAGTCTGTATCTGGTACCAGGGACACATGCACACACACACAATGATATGTTATGTAGTGGATACAGCATGCAAAAGGAACAGACCACATCACCCCAATTGTGAAAGACCCACACATACTCCTACTCGAACCACGGACTAAATGCCAGGCCATCCTATCCACCCACACAGCCATACATCAAGCACAGAACCACCAAATCCAAACCCTACAGTTATGAAAAGCACACGGAAGAACTACCAGACCAGACGCCTCCAACCCCCTCACTGTACCTCTGAAATTAAACTAATGCCTGCAATGGACGTGACATTGAGCGTCTGAACTGTATGCCTCCTCTTTACGGAACACCCTACCAAACTGCCCTTGAAACAAGACAGATCAAATATCTTCTAGAAAACAGCTGAAAACCATCCAGTACCAGGAATTCCGCAAACCTTACACATAACCAACCCTATACAAATCAGACACTGTCCACAATTTGCCAATGTCCATGGTATGTAGTATGTGCCTTGTGGAAATCCTCAATGTAGCCTCCCTGGGGATGGCCCTGCTCAACATGTAAAACAACCCCCCTCCCAACCTTGTAATGTAATGCTGTTATGACCTGTGGAAATGTTGCATCAACATACACCTACATAAATGAATACATAAAAAAAATACATAACAAGAGGAAAACAACCAACCAACAAGGGAAGTGCTTGATGTGTGCTGGAGCTGCACAGCAATCTTGGCCAGGACAGGAGCAAATGCAACATGAAACACGGCGCAGCACACACCTGCTCAACCTCAAGACTACCACACACCCAGGTGCATTGCTGTGCAAACACCATTAAGACAGAGACCTATGGAACAGCTAATATGTGCTGGCTAGGCAGCACAGAGTGAACACCTTGCTGTACACTGACGACAGACAAGGGTGTGTGTAGAGGTGATGAAGCAGCTGTTAAATAATGTTCCACGTAGCATATATAGTAACCCAAAAAAAAATACATGTTGTGAGACAAACTGCTAAGCATTGTGTTAACAAACATGCCCCCAAACATACACACAAACAACACACAGAGGCAAAGCAAGACATTTTATTCAAAAGGGAGGGTCTGTATGGGGATGTGTACTACTCCGTGATGTGCCAAATTACAGACACATACATAGCTGTCATCGTACACCAATGTGAGCACAGGGGGCCATGGACATTACCAGCAAATCCATAGACACATGTGTAAATGTGGTCCACGAGTGGAGGAGCAGTGTAGTGTTCTAAAAAATGTCTTGCACACAAGGCAACCACGCATCATATTACAACAGCACAACATGCGCCCCTGGGCAAGTCACTGGAGGGACATGTGCAAGGAAACCCTGGATTCTCATGGTCACAAGGAGTCATGTGGGACTGAAAGTTTAACATTGTACTGCATGTATGTCACAAAGATAAAGCAGACAATGAGACAAATGTCTGTAAAAATCACATAATTATTTATGACACGGCTCATACATACGATACACAGTGAAACCTGAATTGCAAGGTGGGTTCCACCCTGGCAAATGATGGGAACGCACTCAACAAGGTCAAAATGCACATGCCACGTAAAGGTCACTTCCAGAGCAAAACAGAATAGCACAACAGAAAATGTGCATCAGCTGCATGATATGCACTGGGTAGCAGGGCCACACACCACAGTAGCTGATGCATGCCCCCAATGTGTGACCCACATATGAGTGCATGTAGACTACAGGTGTTTCAGGATGAGAAACCCAAACACATCACATGTCACCCCAGACATAGCCCTCATGCAACAGAGAAGGTTACCAAATGGAAAAACCATCTACTGGCAAGATGTTGTAATGTGACAAACACATCTGTAAATTAATGTCCCAACTCCCACATAATGGCTGATCACCACATCAGCAATGTGTCAATGTACACCCCAAATATCATCTCAAGCTTACTGACTATATGCTAACAGGTAGCAGGGACACATGAACAAAGAGTGAATACAAACCACACAACCGGCTGAAATGTGCAGACAGAACACCATGCAGGAGGTCCCCTTGCATTGTTTGATGGTTAGACAGTCTTTGGCCACATATAGCATGGTGCATAGAATGCAGATGAGTAGTACGAACATGGAGACCCACACCAACACACCTCAAATATAATGTCCTAATGCGACTGTTGTAAATGCAGGGGGTAACACAGGACTGTGCAGACATGCAATGCAAGGTGGGACCATACATGCAGAGTGTCATGTCTGTACAGCAAACAAACACAATAAGCAGCATGTTAACATGCAAAGGATGGAAAATGAACTCACAGTGACCCACACCTAGGCCATTGTTCCACATGTTGTGGCTCACAAACATAGTCAGTTAAAAGCATAAGCACCAGCCAGACACTAACATGGTACAGTGATGCCACACATGAATGTACACCCCATTGGCCCCTCAACACATCAATCAAGGATGGTGGTGGGCATGAATATGTGTTATTGGTAAAACATGTATCATGTCCAGGTGTGTGGCAAGTGGACATTGACAATTGGAACGCTGTAACTGTTCCCCCCTGCCACAATCACGGCTGTATGATACAGTTTAAACAAACAGAATAGCGTATCCTGGGTGCAATGTCACACACATGGCCCAAAGCTGTACACTAAAGAAATGGTGAGAAATGTCCAAAATACACAGATAATGTCAGTCCCTGATGCGTACAATGTCCCAAAAACCAAGGGTCCCTGACATCCAAAAGATCACTTACAAACACCCCATGCAAACATGGGCATGCATAGTAAAGTGTACGATTCCAATATGACACAGTCCCTGGAGGTTCATCTGTGTCCCTGCAATCAGCAGGACTCTCAGCCACAGCATGGCCCAAAATGTGTGTTCTACAGGTCTGTCATGGGAAAACCAGCAGTCCAAGACCAATCATGTCCTGCACAGGCCTGTGTTCCACTCCCATACGTGAAACATCAAATGGCAAATATCTCCTGAAACAATAACATGGTGGACTGTCACACAACAGGTGTTGGATGGGGAGCCGAGATGCACTGTAGCAAATGGGTTCATCATGTCCATTGCCCTGTGTAAGAAAAGAATACATATGGCCAATGTTAGAAAGCTTGCAACAACAGCACAAATTGCCATATTTCACAAAGAAAAAAATACAGACTAAAGGGATGCAAATGCAAACATCAGAGGATATGCACATTAAATAAAAACAACTTTTGAAACAACATGACATGTTGCTGCAGACACGGGTGTCACATGGATATGGTTATGTTACATACCATGTCACATGGGCATCTCACAGCTACACACTATATGCATCTGTTTGTGTCGACAGAGATGCAACATTACATGTCCATTACATGAACTGATACTACACAACAGGTTCAGCCAGATCTAATCACAAAATAACAAAGGTGGAAGCTAACCTATGTGTGCATCATGTGTCCCTCATCAATTTCCTCAGCTGCTGCATAGCCACACCAGGTCACAGCGAACGGAGACGATGTCAGGCCAACCAGTCAAATCACCATGTAAATTCACACATGAGGGATCTCCACATCATGCCTATGTAAGCGAGAAAGAAATGTTGCTCAACAATAGTCCCACAAAACACAAGATGCAGCTCTGCTCACCACAAATGTGGGCCATGATGAAAAGGTAAACAGCACTACCGTAGAGGTATCAAACCCCACAATGACCCCCAGGTGGCCACACCCATCAAAGCACATGATAATGTATCATGATTGTACAATGCAGCACCACATAGTCCACCCATAAACACCCACCCACACAATATGCGTAGTACAGTGGGACAGCTTTAGTACATGGCCTGTCTGTGACCAAGTGCTAATTTGTGCACATAATGGCCGAGTCACATGCAGTGATACCCTGTTGATGGCATATCAAAATAAGATGGTGGAGGCAGCAAGTGTAGGTTCCTCCAAAGAAGCCAATCCACACTCACATGTGGATCTGGTGTAAATATCCCAGAAAAACCTTTCCAACAAACATACTGCACACAAACACATGGGGAGATGTATGACAACAGCAAAATATGGGTGAGGGAGGGTTACAGAAGATACGTTAACAACACCAGCTGCCTAATACGAAACATAACAGGCAATATGTTGTTGCCAATACATCACACACATACAATGCATCTGTAGATCTACCTACCCTGGACTCCAGCATCTCAGATGATGTTCTGTCATGTGCCAATGACATATACACACAGCAATGTCATCATGTATGTCCTGTGTAGTGGAGAAAACAAAAAGAGAAAGCCCTGTCAGGTTCCAGCGGGGAGGGCCACACTGCAACGTACTGTCCCCAGCTGTCATACAGCACATGACCCAGCAATGGGGTGTTCACCCTCACACTGCACAGATCTCGCACATGGGTGAGGAACCATGTAGATGTGTGATGTTAATACCAAGGCCCCCCACATCAATCATATGCCACCCCCCCTTGTTGTCCCACACACGTGTCGAAAGAGGTGGATGGACATACTATGTTGGTGATGCATCCCAAGGTCACACCATCACTCTGTGTCTCCCATGTTGACACCAACACCCCCTCTCTGTGTGTACTACTCTCCTAATTTTGTCCTGTATCGCAGTGTAAATACCTGTGACACCTGAAAATATGTCGAAATACCACCTGTATCCACTGTGTAGATGCATATTATGCAGTGTACATCTCCTATAGCACAGAATACTGACAGGTGTGTGCTGCTCATGTGACAAAATACATGGCAATGTCAGCACCATGTCTGTCCAAAATATCCCCTATGTCTGTATGTCACCTTAACATGATGGTTGCATGTCAACCCATTGTGTAACTGTGAGAATGTCCACCCATGGATAGCATAGATGTTTCACTGCCCCAAATAACCTCCATATAGGTCTGTGTGTGTATGTGGATATAACATCCCTTGCTAGTGTACCCAAGCTATTTGTGGCTCTGCACTGTGCTATCCTGCCATACACACAGCATGTCCCTGAGCCATGAGGCAGATGTAGAGACACTCTTAACTACCTATGCCACTCTTAAAATGGAAAACACCTAAACCCCACATGGTCCAACACATCCTGCGTCACAGATGGCTAATTAAATCCACCCATTAATGATCTGACCCACTGCACATCTGTATGTGTGTACATGTTAAATAATGCCATGAATGAATACACCTCAAATGAACTGTATCAATCATCTGGCCCCCTGGCTGCACATTGCATATGTCCACATGAGTCACCACATCCATGTCTGTGACACCGAATGAGGCATATCTTAACACACACTGTGCTGTTGCAGCAACACATGTCACATGTCATCAATAACACCATGGAAACGTTGTCAGGCGCATGTGTACTGTGTTATGTCTGCCATGTTGCAGTGAAAATAACAAACATACAGACATAGCCAGCTCAGAGGAGCAGAACACACACACACAAACACCCACAGATTTTAGTACACAAACAAAGAGACTGCATGAGAGCTCACCACCTACATGGGCCCCCCTAACACACTAAACCCCTTACCATATGCCTGACACCGGGCTCCTCACACACAGGAACACCAAATAACTGTGTCTGTCCAGCATTTGCTATCACAAACAACCACTAACTGGAACTGTGCCCCCCAAAAGCTCTGAAAGGTGTAGCAACACACACCCACACAACACACCAACAGCTGCTGCTGTGCCCTGTCCACATTGTCCATAACACACCCATGACTACATGTTATGATGTATGTTTCAAAAAAGGACAATACAGTGTTGGATCTGAATGCTAAATGGTCAAATACATCAGCCTTTATAAACATCACACGCACACAACAGCACATATATGTGGGTAGATGTGCAATACATACCAGTGAATCTGTCTGCAATCAACCGCCGCCTAACCGCTGTGCCCGCCTGTGTGTCACCACAGGCACGTACAGGGGGGCACGGTGGATCCTCCTCCACATCCTCATTAATATCTGCAGGAATATGATGCCTGAGAGCAATGTTGTGCAGGATGCAACAGGCTACGATAATCTCTGCAACAGTCATTGGCGTATATTGTAAGGCCCCACCTGATCTATCCAGACACCTGAAGCGACTTTTCAAAACGCCAAAGGTGCGTTCTATGACAGAGCGGCTGGAGGCGTGGGCCTCATTGTACCTCCGCTCTGCACGTGTCCGTGGTTGACGCACAGGTGTCAGGAGCCAGGGCTGACACCCATACCCTGCATCACCTGCAGAAGAAAATGTGCCATGTGAATGAATGAGCGCATGACACCATCAATTGACACACGTATAGACGTGAGAAGCAACCCACAACACATCAGGACAGACATATGTGACATCAGAAATATCCACCCGAACAAACAGCTCCTATGGTGATAGAAATACAACAAATGCCCTGTCTAGTCTGTAGAGACATGTCAAAGAATAACACAATCCCACCCTGTCTTCCAAAAATCCCCTATGTGTAGCTATGGGGCTCATGATCTCATCTCCGACACCATCACCACCAATGGTAGACTATGCGACCAACACACATGAAACATACAAACAATATATGTTTGCTAATTAAACAGCACAATAATGTGTGCTGAGCCAATGTAAGCGCACACAGAGAACATGTTTGACCGTGATGTCAGCCTGGATGAACACAATATCACCCTGACACCCCGTGTCCTCAAAGGTCTACATATCTACATATAGCAGTCTGACGCCAGATGCTGTTGACTGCTGTCCACTAACCATCTCAGTAGACACCATGGCCACTGTACCATCATCGTTCCATCCTTGTTAAGCTGCGCTCCACTGAATTTAACATTGTAGACCACAGGAGTTGTAAAACCTCACAACTACTGAGTATGACAACGTTCCTGTGTATGTCCCACCAATACCTCCATGTCTGGGCACAACATGGGCCCATGCCCTTGCTGTCACCTCTCCCAAATGATGGGTCACATCAGGAGAATCACGGACAATGACGCCTAGGCACTGCACATGTGCAGTGGACAAAGGAAATGCTAACCCCAGACTTGTTCCCACCCCTGTAATGGCAGAGGCCGAAAGCATTACCACAGCTATGCAAAACTTTACACCCAATTGCAAAGGCAAGGAACATGCTTCATATGTTGTCAAACCCCCCCCCCCCCTCCTGTCGAGCATGCAAAGCCTGACAAACACCGGACTGAGTGAGTGTGTGGCCCCACACGCACATGACAAGCAGTAGGAGCATGGATTGTAAATCACACACATCTGACATGACCTATCACAGGTACAATCTAAACCCATGCATGCACAGGTGGGTGAGAATGCCCCCCCCCCAATCCCTGAGACCAGATGGGATACAGACACAAGTACCAATACACAGCCAGGACACACATCAGAACAAGTGCATACGTCCTCTAACACCACCAGCATCTGTACGTCACATATGGCCCTGAAACGGATTTGACATGGCTAATCATGTCCCCTGTTAAACAACATCTACATGACTGTAATAATGTAAACTCACAACATGTGTCGATCTGCTGAATGTGAGTTCATGTTGCTAATGCGCAGTGGGAAAACGCTGCACCACATGGGAGATGTTATGGAAACACATACATATATGACTAATCATACAATTCATTTGGAGATACTCACCCAGCAATATACAGTCACCGTACTGTCCATCCTCAAATTCCCTAAATAGTGCTGAGCGATGCAGGATATAGGAGTCATGGGTGGACCCTGGAAACCTTGGGACCACATTCAGAATATGCAGATTAGCATCACATACAACCTGAACATTCAGGGAATGGTAGTGTTTGCGGTTGCGGAACACCACCTCCCTGTCTCTGGGTGGGACCAGGGCAACATGTGTGCAATCAATAGCTCCCATCACGTGTGGTATCCCGGCTAAAGCCTCAAAGGCCTGGTTCAGGGTCCCCCATTGTTGCCTACTGTGGGGAAGGGCGATGTAATTCCCCACCCGGCTGACCATAGCACGCAGTACTTGGTGGAGACAACGTGAGAAGGAGGGGCGGCTCATGCCACCCACTGCGGCCACAGATGACTGGAAACAGCCAGAGGCAAAGAAATGTAAGGCAGCAAGGAGCTTGACTAAACCTGGTATGGCATGGGACCGGTCAGTCAGGGGCTCAAGGTCAGGGCTCAGATCCTCATACAGCCCCCTAATAGCCCTTGTGCTCAGTCGGTACAGGGAGACTACCTGGTCCTCACGCATGCCCTGGAGCTGGGCCCTGGGCCTGTAGAGCCGCAGCTGCCGAGCCTGCACCTCAGCACGCCGTCTGTGCCGTCCCCGCACAGCACCTCTCTGCGCAGCCTCCACAGCAGCAGGTCTGAGTTGCTGCGGCTCGACACCCATGCCCTGTGCCGCAGCCCCATGGACATCATCTCCCCTGTCCAGCAACCGCTGCATCTGCCCACGTCTTCGGGCACATGCAACAAATATTATCTCCTCCATGTAAACTCCTCTATGGCTACACACAGACACACACACAGAGACACACACAGACACACACACACACACACACACACAGAGACACACACACAGAGACACACACACACACACACACACAGACACACACACACACACACACACAGAGACACACACACACACACACTTCCCTAAACACTGGACAACTTGCAAACCACAACAAACCACAAAGACAACACAACACTCGCACAATATGGGTCACAACAGCTGCTCTCACGTCCTCCAAACAAACTCACACCGCGCCTACAAAAACACCCGCAATGTTGACCAATCAGCAGCCTCATTTTATACAGGTTAATGGTATTTCCGTTCTGCGTTAAAGCGCTGCTTGTGCGCCGTGCACATGCGCAGGACGTGACGCAGTGGCGTCTGTGTGTGTGTGCCGCGCATGTGCAACTGTTGGCACGTGTGCGTGTGTATGAGTGCGACGCGCATGTGCCAATTGAGGCGCATGTGCGTTTGTGTGTGCGCGGAGCCCGTGTGCACCCCGTTACGCATGGGCTTATGCGTTGCCGCGACATCATGATGCACAGACAAACGCGCATGCGCTAAGAGTTGCGCATGCGCATCGCGCAAACAACCTTACAGCAAAACGCATGCCCAGGCGCAAATCGCCACAGGCGCGGCGCACAAGCAGTGCCGTCGCACAGTGGCGCATGCGCAACGTATGCTCCGGCAAAAAACTACAAATGCACCCAAACCCCAGCAAAACGTTGAGGGTTGGTTGAGGAGTAGGAGAGAGGTTAGAGAGAGGTGGTGTTTCTGAGAGGTGGTGTATTTAGAGGTGTGTCTGTGTTATTTGTGTAGCCATATTTCCCTTGTTGTCCTATAGGTACTCATATCTGCAGTCCGTCGTTTCGTGTGGTAAATGATATGTGTATTGTGTTGTTTACTGTTACGTGCCTGTGTTGTGTGCCCTGTGCTGGGGTCGTGGTTGCTGTGTCTGTCCTGTGCTTGTTGTGGGAGGGGCAGAGGGGGTGAGTGTGGTGGTGAGGCGAGTGGGGAGCAGAGAGGTGGGAGGAGGGCGATGGAGAGACAGAGACGGAGCCAGAGGGAGAGGGGGAGAGAGAGGGACACACAGAGGGATAGAGAGAGGGATAGGGAGAGGGAGGGAGGGACAGAGACAGAGAGGGATAGGGAGAGGGAGGGAGGGACAGAGACAGAGAGGGACAGTGATAGGGAGGGAGGGACACAGACAGAGAGGGATAGAGAGAGGGAGAGAGGGAGGCTGAGGGTGGGGGAATGTGAGTCTGGGTTGTGCGAGGGTGAGGTGGTGCCTACAGTGCCACTGGTGGCAGGGCCTGTGTGGACTGAGGGACATGTGGAGGTGGGGGCAGTGCCAGGGCCATCAGCACCTGCCCAGCCTGCTCCCAGCAGCCACACTGGGAAGAGGAAGCGTGTCCCTGTGCCTGAGGCCCTGAGGAGGAGGGCAACCAGATTCACCGACGCAGAGAACCACAACCTCCTCTCCATGGTTCTTGAGAACTATGAGGTTTTGTTTGGCCGGGAAAGCACACGGACAGGCACAGCAGGACGTCAGGCGGTGTGGGAGGAGGTCCAGCGAGGGGTTGCTGAGGCAGGGGGCCCCCTACGGGACATAGATAGTCTGAAGAAAAGATATTCAGATATCAAAAGAGGTGTACGGCAGCACCTGTGTGCACAGGAACACCATGCCAGGGGTACAGGGGGCGGGGGCCCCCTACCAGCCATGCTGACGCCCCTGGAGCAGCAGCTGGCCGAACGCCTGGGACCGGTGTACACCTATGGGCTGCCTGTGCTGCTGGATACTGCACATCCACATGCAGGTATGTATGTCACGCATATCCATCACATCCCATTACCTCCCTGATAGGACCAATGTGTATACAGCTTACATGTGCAAATGCACACACATAACTATCTCCCCAGTCCCAGAATGTCCCTAGGCTGGTGTCTGAGGGTGTGTGCACAACCCCATCATACCCTATGGTGTCCAACACATACACACAGTGCCACCACTATCTCCGTAACGGTGAGGGTCTGAGATGTGTTGTGCACTGTGTGTGCGCTTGTATCCCTGAAGGTTGAATGATAAGGCAGTCCAGGTAATAATATGTACATGCTGAGTCATGTCTCCCACCGCATGATGGCATGGAACAGGTGTAAAGGAATATATATTTGTCAGAGTAGGGACAAAGGGAAACGGTCACCCCAAATGCAGTATACGGAAATGTCCCTCCACAGTGTATTTCACATTACGTCATGTGTTTGTTTTGTATACAGCATTGTAAACATGGGGAAAAGACTATAATGTACCTGTACTGTAACCCAGTTACCCAGCAGCTTTATGTGTCCTATGTTATAGGCCCTGCAGGCAGGTAACTACACAGCATACGTATCAGGATATAGGATGAACAGTCAGGCCGTGCCTTACCAATCTCTGTCAGTCAGACAGGTTCCGCAAACCTTTGGTCCTGCAACACAATCATTGGCCAATGGGAAGCCAAGGGTATATCAACCCCGGGAGTCTCCCATGATTGCACCAAACTCTGGTCATGTATTGCTCCCGCATCTATGGGATCTGTGAGCTCATGAAGGGGTAAATATGTCTTCAGTACAGCTGGACTGTTTGCAGGTCCCATTTCCTGTTGGGAAGGTTATTGCTTGCAGATGTCAGATCAGAAAGATACATGATGTCATCTCTGTGTGAACATCTATGACATGCACTGTTGGTACCCCTCCCCCACCTGTGTGGGTATGCAAGTGGTGTATGACACAGGTCATTTGTATGAGGGGTGTCCCTAAACCGTGGCTCACACGTACGACACTCAGATTCCTCCTGGATGATATCGCCCCCATATAGATATGTTGTGTCAGCCACACTAGACTGCATGGTACATCTCCCAGCTGTCCTTTCAGAATAGCTGGGGATGTCCCAACCCACGTCAGCCTGCAGCCACGTGCCCTCATAATGCCTGATCGTGTGTGTTTTGAGAGGCAGTGGCCAGCCAACCTGGCTGCTACTAAATACTGTCACTGAAATTAGGGACACCATGTACCTTGCCGTGTGGATTCTACGCATATTTGTGGCCACCCTGCCCACCTTCCCACGGGTCAGCTGTTCCCCCCAGAGGCCTAGGCGTCATTCCTGTGTCTCTCAGTACACACACCTCACGTTGTCCCAGATGGTCATGTCAGTCAATGAATAACCCTAGAAAATGCAGGTGTCGTTGGGAATACCCTGCCCTACGAATGCTGCTGGGCAGTGTTTCCCCCACAAAGTCAAATGTCTCGGGAAAAAAGGCAAGCCCCTGGCCTTCACGTGGTTTCCCTCCCCCGTCCTCTGCTCCCCTGCCTCCCTGTCACTCTCCGTCTGTCGCTCTGTCTCTCTCTGTTTAGCAAGCTGCCTCTGCATTGGCCAGTCTGCCCCCTGATGTGCCGTGGTCCATCAGTGTCCCAGCCGTCCCCTTCTCCCGAGGTGAGGTGTGTTAGCTGATTGGCCATGTGTTACGTGTTGTAACTAGATACATGGCTGCATCCACCTGCATTAACAACACCTTACACCTGGACGCCATTTGTCCACATGGTATTTGTGTGTGCAAGCACGTTACAACCCCCCCCCCCAAGGCCCCAGCACAAAAACCCCATGAGATGCAATACACAGAGGGACAAATATGTAGCTGTGTGATACAAAGATGTCACAAAGCCTACATAGGCTAGGATTTGCTGTCAGCCGCATGGCCAATGAACGGACCCTGACGTTGCTCCCCCACCCCCAACGATTCAGAGACAAGACACCTTTCACACACATGCCGATCAGCGTGTGAGAGGGTAGTCTCCCCAGGACTCTGCATCATTTGGGCAATGTATCTTTGCCATGTGCAGAGGTCATGCACATACCCAAACACGTGCAATCTGTGCCTGTGCAATCAACCTCCCCAACCTCACAGTCACACATGGACACGGTCGGTCACATGTGGAAATATATGACTGTTGTGGGGGACGGGGACAGTACAGTGTATGGGTGGTGGTGCGTCATGGGTAGCCTTGTAGCTACACCTGCCAGCTCAGCAGGCAGCCACAACAGCAGTGCGTGAATAGATATTCCCTGACACATGTTTTAGAAAATGTTTTGGCCAGGTGTGTCAATACACGTATTCACACGGCCAAACGGCAGATGTGTCACCATTCCCCTGACCCTTTGGCTGCAGTAAACATGACCTGTGCTGTGACGATGACATATGTCATCACTGAGGTATGTTGTGGACACTCACAGCTGCAGATATCCCTGTAGTGGCGTGTTTCCCCATGGCCCCCTGTTAGGATACAGGGCCACCTACAACATGTGTCACACATCCGAGCAGTGCCTGAACCAGTTCCAGACATGTCATGGTGTAGCAGCCCCTGACCAACACCACCATCACTGGCCCATGTCACCTCATCTGTAATTGTGCATTTGTCTGTGAGGGTTTCCTTTGTATCTGACATACTCTACGCACACTGCTGCATGTGCCTGTCAATTGTCACCTGATCATCTCCAGTAGTAGCTCCCTACATTGTAGGTATGTGGCAAACACATGTAGCACTGTGATGACAGTATGTCCCATGGGAATATGCCCTGTGCAATGGCATGCACACTCAAACAGAGACTATCAAGGAAGGTGTACCTGTTGTTGCTGTGTAGCCCTGTCTGCACACACGTTAGCCAGATGGGGTGTGGAATGGACTGCTGGATAAATGCACATATGAGCATATAGTGAATCATGGAGGACACACAGGGCGTGCAGGGCTGAATCACAGAACAGTTTCCCTGACATAGGTACATGGTGTTGAGCGATAGGAATGTATGTAGGGGTCTCTGTATGCAGCACACATACAGAGTCCCCAAAATTTCACATATGTGTGGTCTGCATCACACACGTAGATGTTGATGTACAGCTTACACATATGTTCCTCATTTGTGTTTGCACACAATACAGGTGACTATAGCACATTGCCGCCACATGCGGAGGAGGAGGAGGAGCAGGAGCAGGAGGAGGAGGGGGAAGAGGAGGTGTGCCAGGCAGCTGATACTGTGGCTGATGTGGAGTTGCTGCCCCAGGGGGAGAGCCCTGGTCCCCGGGAGGGCCACATGGGGCCTCCACATCGACCCACCCCACCAATGTTGTCTGCAGGAGGAGCTGCAGCACCAGCACAAGGGCGGAATGAAGCAGGGGACGATGTGCTATTAGCAGAGCTGCGGGCCCATGGTGCCGCATCCCAACGCGACACTGAAGGTGGGTGATAAACAATCTTTCCATGACACATCACTATGCTGTGTGTACATAGGCTATCAGGTGTGCACAAAATGCCACACACAGACACTCGTGGTTACACAAGCTAGCAGTGTCAGACACGTCAGCGTGCAGTATGTGCAACACATTGCTAGCAGTGAAAACACAGTGTGAGCCACACATGCACGACAGCCTATATATCATGACACACAATTGTTGTGTTTGAACTGAATCACCAAGCTATTCCTCTGTCCCCGGTTATACATCCCCTATGTTTGCTGTGCACTGTGTTTGCCCACACACATGTGCACAGCTGAGAGGAATATGTGGAGGGACGTGACCGTCACAGCCACAACACACACACCACTAGTCCATCTCAGGGGTGTGTCTGTGGTGTATGTGACAACATACCCGCTACAGCTGTGATATGTGTGTCTCCATTACACAGTACACATTGCCTTTACATAATGTTTGTCCCTTTTTACCCTAATGACACTGGTACACACACCCTGACAGGCCAGAGGGTGTGCACACCTACAGATGCAGACGTAACAGTACAGATGTGTGAGGTGCCTCATTTTGTAATGGGAAAACAAATGATTAACATATCACAGGACAACGAAAGCCTAATGGCTGTAGCACAGCCATGTGCCATTTATTCATTGTGTCACCTGTCCCCTGGGGCAGGGGGAATCAGGGTGACATACACAGGCCTAACCTACGTTTGATATGCAACGTCCTAATGGCCACATCTCACACAGCCTTTATCACCAGGTGTCCACACAGCATCATATATGACATTACCGTTCACAGTGCCTATTACACACAGAGATCACTATTTGCAGACAGGACAGGTTCAGATGTGCGGTTCCCCTGGTTGGGGGGATACAGGACCCTGTGGTCACGTGTCTGCCCACACCAAGGGTTGGTTGTGTGACATACAGAGTGGTCACGCTGTTCTGCACATGTATATTCCTGCGGCACAGCCGTCTGAGGCGGGTGGCCATTAGGGGCGGAATGCCCTAGTACGTACTCATGAATCAGCGTGGTGGCTGAGGCCATCAGGTGATGTGGTTGTGGGGGACACAAGATGCAGTCAAAACGGTCAGCCATCACACAGGTAACATGTGCTGCACAAAAGGTGTGTTTTGGCGTTGGCAGGTCCACAGGCAGGCCTGCTATCGGTTACCCTAACCCCGAACAGACAGAGGACCTCTCATCCCAGAAACACATTTCCCAATGCAAACGGGAAACTGCTACAGCAAAGGCCTATTCCTGACCCTCTTGTCCTTGCAGTTCCAGTCCGTTCACTGGAACAAAGCAATTACCACTCACTGTAACATGCTCAATCAAGCACGTATGTACAGTTGCTCTCAGCCGCTCGGTAACAGCTTGTGATGCCATGCGGCATGATAGTCAGGTGGGTGACCAGCAGTCTCATACACGTCCAGCATGTGACTAATGGCTGCATGGACAGATGAGGTTGTGCTCCCTTTCCCCTGGCTTTCACAATGGAATATACAAGGCAGCGACACCTCTTATATTTTGACTCACAGCACCCACTACAGATTATATACATTGCTCATAGTCAAGGCATGTTCCATCATATCACCAGGGGGTACTGATGTATGTGTGCCAAATGCAACTGCTAGCTCCCCCTGTGTGCTGTGGGACACAGGGGGTGGGACACATCCAGGGATATTGTGCCTGACGGTTGATAGGACCAAACAGCTAATACGCCCACTGGGGATTACCACCGCCCTTTGGAACTGTGTCACGGACACCTGCCCTTCCTCCCCCTGAGGGATCATACAGAGGTGACGTGGTTTGTAACATGCTTGCTGACGGCATTCCATTCCTAGGCCGTGTGAAATGCTTTGCCCCTGCTTGTGTTTTGGACTGTTGGTCTCCAAGTGACAGCTGTAGTTGTTGAGATCCTCACAGGTTCCCTTCACCCCTCTGACCCTGCTACTGGCCTTGTAGGTTCCAGTTATCCCCCTTGGGATTCCAACATGTCTGAGCCCTGCAGTGCTGTCTCCACTACTGGACTACATGGAGTCCCTGTCTCACCGGGCTCACCTGGCTCTTGCCTCCACAATACCTTGTTTCCTAGTTGGTCTAACCCCTGGGCTACCCTCACCTGTAGATTGACGCTGTGTAAATGCCTGCCATGTCGCCGCCCTCACTGGGCACACCTTCTCTCTCCCTACAGTTGTCGTGGGGAATGGGGGTGACTGCAGGCTAGCCTTGGAAGTGTGTGTTTGTGATCCATGTTCCCTTTGGGATCTATGCTTAGGTGAGGCCATCCCCCATGTATGGGTACACCCTTTCTCCCCTTCCCTTCCCAGGGCTGTGTGCCACCCGCAGCACCACATTAAGCAACACTGAGGTGTACATTTGCATGTCTGCTACTATTGCACCGTGTAATAACACTTATCAATAGGGCCCGTGATGTGTTGTGACACAATGCACACCTCACTGCTGGCACGCCTGCTGCCAGGCACAATCAGGGATGCCCCACACCCCTATATCTGGGGCGCACCACTCATCTCTGAGGCCTGCCACTAGCATTTGCATGCTTAGCATACCCCTGTGTATGTACGTCTGTAGTCTGGGTCCCTGTGCTGCAGCATTCCATCATCACCATGGCCCTTGTGAGCACGCAACATGGGCCCGAAGGTGTACATGCACAGTTATCTGCCCACTAGGGTCACCCCGGGGGGTGGGGGGTGGGGGGGAGAACACCTTAGCTGTCAGACACATGTGAGAGTTGTGGTCCAGGCCAGGCGATGGTTTGGGATCTTCCGCTCACACCCCAACCCCCATTGCCATGAGCACTGCACTGGTCACATGGCCATGGTGTGTGTATCCCTCACCTCTACCCCAACATGGTCTGCCTGTATGCATCCCAACTCTCTTACTCATTGTGTATCCCCTGGTGTTGTTGCAGTCAGTCGCAGAACCTCCAGCCACCCACACAATGTACATTTCGTTGCTATCTGTCATCTCCGCGCCGTCAGATGACGTCACCTATTGTGGCTGACTCATCCTGCTTGTCCTAGGAGAGGTACACTTATTTGCTATCTGTCTCTGGGAGTACTGGTACATCTGCTGGACGTTGTTGTTTTTGCGCAGACGGGGTATCCCTGTGTCTGTGCCTCACATCATGTACATGGCGCATGTCCTGTGTGTGGCCCCAACGTAAACCCTTTTGCCCAGCTTCCTTACATCACAATATGTATTTGACCAATGCAGTTTGGAACATGCAAAGGGGATTAAGGTGTTAGATGTGTTGCCTTGTTTTGCTTGACAATTGTACCCAGCACAGGTATCTCACAGACCACCATCTCCTCCCCACACAGGCATTCGTCAGCAACTGGCAGCTCTACAGCAGACTGGTGAGCGCCTCATTCAGGAGGTGGTCCATCTGCGGCACAACATACAGGAGATGCCGTTTGGGAGGATGTGTGTGGCCATGGAGGGCATCCAAGCTGCGCTGGAGAGAATGGCACCACCGCTCCCGCACACACCACCACCACCGACACCACCACCTCCGTCACAGGCACCAGATGGCTGTGTGGGCCCAGCTGAAGGGGGACATATCTTGCGGCGTGGCAGACGTGTGAGGCCACACCATCGTCAGTAGAGCATTACATATCATGTTGACATTGGAGACATCATACGTCTCAGTCCAATGTGGTTCCCATTTATACCTTAGGTTTGTGTGCACATGCATGCTTTGACCATGCCCAGATGAGCTGAGACCAGGCCCGTTGTTGCCGGCGTGTTCAGACTGTCAGGTATTACTGCACACATGCCATTACCTGGCGTTCTGCACATGCCTACGATCTGTTCATTGCCCCTTGGCTTCAAAACAGCGATGTACACATAGGCCCAATAGCACATGTCGCCCATCTCCTAGGTACCGGCAACAGTATCGTGACCAGTCCCCGTTCCCATCCCCTTCTACTGTGCACATTGGGGGACTATGTGTGGCCATTGACCCTGTCTTTGGCAGGGGTGACATGCGTGTCCCGCACCCCCCATGGCACACATGTGTCAGAGGCACACATGGGTGTCATGCGTATGTACTATGCTGGTGTGCACCAGCGATTTGTGTTGCCACACACCCATCCCTGTGACATGCCTGATTAGGTGGGAAATATTACGACCAACATAATCTGTGGCTACCCATGTCCCATTCCCATGCACACATGTGTATCACACAGCTACGCATGTGGCGCTGGTACCATTATGATGGCCATGGCTAGGTTACATGTCCAACCAGGTGTATAGCCGTATTCCATGCCTGCGTACATGTTGTGTGTGTGAGGTAAACACGTCACCATTGAGGCAAGGTCATAACCAAAACATTTATTTAACAGTTAAACATACACTGGGCAATATGCCCAACATACACCACCGCATGTGGTAGGGGCGGGGGGAACACAGCGCAACAGGGGGCACATAGGGGCGTCACAGGTGCCAGCCGTGGTACCTGTCACGCTCCTCGGCAGGTGGCCATCGGGATGCCAGATACACCACATCAGTGGCCACCTGCCGAACAGCCCCAGTCAGGCACTGCAGTGCATGGTACACAACATGGATGTCGCGTCGTACGTCATCCAGGGCCACAAACACATTGTGCATACACCTGCCAGCACACAGACACACAGGGGCTGTGGTCTGTGTGCTGGCATCTGCATGATGTGTGCCAGTGGCCCTGGATGCCGCACGATCGTGCTCACGGCCGTGCCGTGACCACGCCTGCAGTGTCGGACTGGTGCCCCGGTGGCCCTCTGCTGGGCTGTGTTCCCCTCCACCCACCTCCCACCCCTCCCCCCTCCTTCCACACCCACCCTCCGCCCTCCGTGCCCAAACAATCACCCCAACTCCCCCCTCCCTGCCCACACCCCTGCCCCCGTTGCCCCTCTCCCCTGCACCCCCCATTGTCCCATCGTCATGATGCCCCTGGTTAGGGGTATGGGTGGTGATGACATCATCCTCCTCCTCCCCCGCATCACTGGAGGACCCCACCACCACCACCTCCGGCCTCTCTTGACCCCCATCATGCTGCTCCGGCTGGCACATCTCTGTGGAGTCCTCCTCCTCCTCCTCATCCGTTGTGCGCCGGGTGGTGGGCCTGCGTAGGCAGTATGATGAGGTGTGTGGCGAGTCGTCGCTGGCATCACTGTCTGTGAAGGATGACATACATCAGGGCACATCCATGTGTGACACATCCAGAATGTGAAGATACAGGCAATACACATGCTGGTGGTCCTATGGCCCACCTGAACCTGTGGCTTGGCCCTTTCACAACTCACCATCGTGGTGGTGCTCCCGCTCCCTGCAGGCACATGCCAGGAACTGGGGGTGGTACTTGCGGAGTTCACGCCCCTTCTTCCTCAGATCCTCCACCTGTGGATATGCAAATGTTGTCTGGTGTCACCACATACCACCTGTCACTGGGGCTATGGGAAAACAGACTATGCCCTGTGTGGCCCGCATCTTGTTTCTCCCCCACCCCTGCTGTTTGTGGCATATAGAGCATAGTAACACACCTCCAGCAGTCAGTCCCTTCCATATGTGCGAATAGGTTAGCAGATAGGTGTCACAGCGGTGTCACCTGAGCGTAGCGTACATCCACCTGCACTGTCATGTAGGGCAGCACTCAACAGCATCACAAGGAGTGTGCATGCTGCCCCCCACCCATATCCCCACAACACCACACCACAACGGTGGGATGGTGGGAGTGACAGTGACATACAGAGGTGAGCACGAATGCGGACAGGTGGGGCATCACAGAGACAGAGGGGATGGGGGGGTACAGATCACCTAGGGGACATGTTGTGCATTGCAGGACAGATCCCTGCTGTGCAATGACAGCAGCTGTCCACGGTGTGTGTGTCTGATGTTTCCTGGAACAGGTGGGACAGGTTAACCAATGGAGGTGACCCACTCGGACACATTGCCACTGTGTGATCCCCATGGTGGGTGTCCCCTGTGGGGCAGCTCACCTACAAGGTAGGCCTCGGGTTCACCCCCTATGGGTGTTGCCTCAGGGATGGCCATGTGTGTACCTGTTTTTTCACGGCATCATCATGACACATAGCATCCCTATGTGGGCCTCCAGCAGAGCGTTACTGGCTCTTGAGGTTACCGCAGGCCACCATATAGCTGCTCGTCAGATGCCATTCACACAGACAAAATATCATGGGGCACGGGAGGCATCCATGGTCCTCACCTGCTGGTGCATGTATTGGTCAGACAGGTGCGTTACTTGCATTGCCCATGTTCACATTTGCACAATGCAAGGATGGCAAGGCTGCACCTGATGTGTTGTTGCCAGTCTGCGATGTTGTCTTGCTCGTGTGACCAGGAGGTCAGGGGGGGGATCTCCCAGATTATCTCTGTGACAACATACATCGTGTCATGCAACTGGTTTGTGTGAGGGGGATAAGACAGGACCTCTGTGGATGGCCCTGTACAGATGGCCTCCACGTCCAGGAGTGGACATACTGACGTCCCCCTGCCACCCAGATAGGCAGCTCCCACAGCCATGCACCCTTTGCATACTGTGTGTGCTGTGTCTGGACCCAGGGTGTGAGATGTGGGTTGCGATGGCCTCCCCCTGATAGCAGATACACTGTGCACATACGGGCTGATTGGTGGTTGTGCAGATGGTTGTAGGCATCCATCTGGACTGTGGAGGGGGGTTGGTGAGGCCTGTGGGGGTATTGCGATGACATTGCCATGTGGTGACATATGTACATCTCTCAGGGGGATAGCCCTGCCCAGTCATGGACAGTCCCAGATGTGTCTGTGCCCTCATGTAGTCTCAGTTAGGCGCATATAGGGGCTGTGTGATACACAACCCACCTGATGAGGTGGCCCCACCTGTACCCCTCGTGAGCTAGTTTGCAGATGTCCCTGAAGGCCTGCTGGGGTCATATTCTGGGAATTGTCCCCACGTTGTGTTGTGAAGGGTGGGGATGTTTGGGTGGTTTGCATGGGCCACATCCCATGGTTGACAGTGTCCAGGCCCCCTATGGTTTGTCACAACACACATGCATGCGGGGACATGCTGTTAATGAGCTGTTCCATATATGTTTCCGTGGTTTGCAGGGGGTGGGGATGTACCTCACCAGGTGTTTTGATGTCCTCTGGGTGCTTTTGCTACTGTACAAGCTACGGCTGTGTGTTTCCCAGATGTGTTATTGTGTGGGACATGTACAGTTCTATCAGGTTGAGCTGGGTGTGGTCCATGATGGGCATATGACTGATGGCCTACGTTTGTGCTGCACAGTGTGTAGTCATTTGTGGCCGTCCAGTTGCTGGGTAGTACATATTGGACCCCCTGGCCAGGACAGACCTGTCAGCATCCACCTTATGGATCCTTGCTGGCACCTTGTCCGTGACATTTCGACACACATACAGTGGGTGTAACAATCAGGATCGTGTGACAAACATGTCCATGTAGGTGGCATGTGCCGCACACGTGTCCATGACACAATGGCAAGGGCAGGGGCTCAGCCTATGTGCCCACACCAGTCCAAGGATACCCTGTTGCCATCATTTCCTCTCGCAACAAGCATGCCTGACAGGCGGTACCTATACCTTTCCCATGTCATATGGGAGGGCCGCATCTAGGTGCTCTACATGTTCCTCTGACTCCATCCACTACATCCCGTGCGACATTGTTTGGAACAGTATCCTGGGTGACAGCAGGGATGCATGGCACACACGGCAGCTGAGGCAGCAAGGTTCATACGCCCCTAACAGAGTGTCTGACGACATGTCATATGTGACATTGTGTCCTGAGCATAACTGACTACACCACAATGGGGTGCTCAGGGGGCTTTCCATTTGGCAATGCAGGCAACGTCTAACCCTGCATAGTTATTATCTCGGTATGTGCCATGTGGGGAGGGTTTGGGAGGTATATCCCCTCCTGTTCAGGGGGTTATCCTGTATGTTTTGATGTCCTGGCAGGGTGGCACCCTCCCTTGGCATCTGTGGATATTGATGATTGTCTGCCTCATGTCTCCTGTGTTGTACCTCAGTTGTGACTGCAACTGACTGGAGCATGGACACAGGTCATGGCAGCCCCTAGTGGGTCTGATCCTCGGATGAGAAGATTTACCTTTTGGCACATACAGGCACCCCTTTGCAATTTACATTGCTATAACTCGGAGCTGTCCCATTCACTGGGCCCCTAGGTGGATTGGACGTATACTGTTCCTGTGGTTTTTTGGAGAGTGCGGTTCTGGAACACAGGTGCGTTGTACCAGAGGTGACATGGAACCAATGTGTCCCACACAATATACATCTGCAGTGATGGTCCATATGCCCATGCTGTGCCCCAAACCTTTGTGTGTGCCAATGACACGATAAGTGTGGCCTGGGGTGGTGTCAGGTACCCTGGTGTATCAGGGATGGCTGCAGGCCCGCATCTTTGGCACACCAATCTGTGTGCTAGTGACACCTGCTATGCCTTTGCAGTTGTAATGGACACATCCCATGCCACACTGCGTGGCACGTGGTGTTATGACGCATGTCCCGACTCCCCACTGGTTTTGTGGTTACTGACTCGCTTTTTTTGGCCTGGTGGTAACACCAGAGCTGCTTGGAATGAGTGCATTTGTCAGTGCCACTTCCGGGACATCCCGATGTTGTGGCGTTTGTGGCCCTTTGGGATCATGCCACATTATGTTGGTCTAGATGTGATCCACAGGACACATGGCGCTCCACGGGGGAAATGCCTACCACCACAGCCACATTGTGAGGTTGGGGGACGCAGGGCTGGGGTGCTCGGTCAGCCACCACCCCTGGCTGCCATCCCACTGGCCAATCATGGTGACAGGTCACATGTGGGCCCTTGCCATTCAGCACCACTAGGCATGGCTGACAGTGACCAGAGAGTGATTGGCACTCTTGGCTCATGTCCTCCCGCACATGGTGTGTTTTCCGTGCTGATGGAGTGGTTTGGGCCTATGCATACATAGTGGAGTGACGTGATATGGTCATTCTCAATGTTCCCCTGGTATTGTGTTTGGATCATGTCCACACAGCTACTAGTGATGGGGGTTCATATCCGCCAGTGTCGCCATTAGTGGGGATCTCGGCAGAGACACACACAGGGGTGTCTCTAACATGCAGGTGTATTGCACTTACACGGACACAGAGATGACAGTTTTGTGGGAAATGTTGAACTAGGGAGCAGCAGTTGGGGTTTGCATCAGGGCATAACACATGAGCTGTGGGGTACTCCCATATGCTTTTCTAGTAGATGGTGGGGGGCAGTCACATCCTGTCTTAAACACTGCATCTCAGACAGACATGGGTCACGTCATTCATGCTTGTTCCAGGTGATTATCTGTCCCCAGTGCCACATACATGCCTCAATGTGGGTGTGGACATGTGTGCAGTGACACCTATGTGCATTGTCCATGTCTCCCTGAGCACATGGGAACGTTTCCCTTTGCCACCCTTGTCAGACATGGCATTGCCATGCCACATTTGTTTGGGCAATGGGGATGTCCATGCTGAGCCCGTTAACCCAGTGGGTATTACTTTAGATAAATGTGTGGTCACATTATCTAAACATGTCATGGAATCCAAACGCAATGGCACCGGATATACCAGCGAACATGTTAGTTTTACCATACATGTGACATTGAGTGGTTTGCCCCATGCACCTTGGCAGGGGACAGGTCCATGACACGTGGATATCTACATGGCCATGGATGTCATGACTTTCACCACTACATGATTTGTGTGTCCTGTATGTCGTAGGGCTACTGATAGCTACGTCAGACCTACCTTGGCGACTGTTAGACACAGCATACTGGTGATGGTGGACATGCATCTGTCACCTTCCAGCCTATCGTGTGTTGTTACCTTCCTCTGACCTGTGTCCTTGATGGTTATATGAGATGTGACTGCACACAGTACGGGCAATGACACATCACACGGATATGTGCTTTTCCTGCCCCCTGTACATGTGTGAATTTTAGGCTGCTGTGTGCAACCTGAATGGGTGTATGCAACCCCTCAAGGGCATGTGTGAGGTACATGTACAGAAAGGGCCATTGTGCCTGGGGGCTGTGGGGATGTGCGACATGATTCTGCATAAATAGCTTTGGACATGTCCCTCTCGCAAGGGTTTGCACCTCCATCTCGCGGCTACTGTGTCATAGTTTTTGCTGACGCACATCCATATCTGCATCTACCATAACATCTCCATACATCTACAGTGTGTGTGCTGGACTATGTGCCACATAGAGCGAGTGTGCATTGCAAACAGACCACTATACCCTATGTGTCAGATCTAACTAACATACTTCCGTTACAATCAGCTCTCAGCCACCAGGGTCTTGGGTGTCCTAGGGCACGTCATCGGCAAGATACAGCATTGCAACATGGTGACACACTGGACGCCATATCCATGTATCAGGACTGCATGAGGTTCAGATGATTGTCTGAACGCCATCCTCACAGTGCACTATATCCACCAGGGTGACTGTGGCACACTCTGATGGGCTTGGCAGACAAATGGGGATTGGTGGATGTATTAGCCTACACTGGCACAACCGCACATATCTCCAGGGTGCCAGATGACCCACTTGGATGGGCTCTCTGACCTCCTGGAGGCAAGGGGAAGGCTTGAAACTGCAATAGGACACACAACCTTATCTCCAGGGTGATAGAGAACCCACTTGGATGTGCTCTCTGCACTCCTGGAGGTGAGGAGGATGTTTCAAACTACATTAGGGCACACAACCATATCTCCAGGGTGACAGAGAAAGCACTTGGATTGGCTCTCTGCACTCCTGGAGGTAAGGAGGATGTTTCAAACTACATTAGGGCACACAACCATATCTCCAGGGTGAGAGAGTAATCACTTGGATTGGCACTCAGACCTCCTGGAGGTACGGAGGATGTTACAAACTACATTCGGGCACACAACCCTATTTCCAGGGTGACAGAGAAACCACTTGGATGTGCTCTCTGCACTCCTGGAGGTAAGGAGGATGTTTCAAACTACATTAGGGCACACAACCATATCTCCAGGGTGACAGAGAAAGCACTTGGATTGGCTCTCTGCACTCCTGGAGGTAAGGAGGATGTTTCAAACTACATTAGGGCACACAACCATATCTCCAGGGTGACAGAGAAACCACTTGGATTGGCTCTCTGCACTCCTGGAGGTAAGGAGGATGTTTCAAACTACATTAGGGCACACAACCATATCTCCAGGGTGACAGAGAAAGCACTTGGATGGTCTCTGCACTCCTGGAGGTAAGGAGGATGTTTCAAACTACATTAGGGCACACAACCATATCTCCAGGGTGACACTAGCCACTTGGATTGGCTCTCTGCACTCCTGGAGGTAAGGAGGATGTTTCAAACTACATTAGGGCACACAACCATATCTCCAGGGTGACAGAGAAAGCACTTGGATGGCTCTCTGCACTCCTGGAGGTAAGGAGGAGTTTCACACTACATTAGGGCACACAACCATATCTCCAGGGTGACAGAGAAACCACTTGGATTGGCTCTCTGCACTCCTGGAGGTAAGGAGGATGTTTCAAACTACATTAGGGCACACAACCATATCTCCAGGGTGACAGAGAAAGCACTTGGATTGGCTCTCTGCACTCCTGGAGGTAAGGAGGATGTTTCAAACTACATTAGGGCACACAACCATATCTCCAGGGTGACAGAGAAAGCACTTGGATGGCTCTCTGCACTCCTGGAGGTAAGGAGGATGTTTCAAACTACATTAGGGCACACAACCATATCTCCAGGGTGACAGAGAAACCACTTGGATTGGCTCTCTGCACTCCTGGAGGTAAGGAGGATGTTTCAAACTACATTAGGGCACACAACCATATCTCCAGGGTGACACCTAGCCCACTTGGATGTGCTCTCTGCACTCCTGGGAGGTAAGGAGGATGTTTCAAACTACATTAGGGCACACAACCGCACATATCTCCAGGGTGACAGAGGAAGAACTTGGATTTGCTCTCTGCACTCATGGAGGTAAGGAGGATGTTTCAAACTACATTAGGGCACACAACCATATCTCCAGGGTGACACAGAACCCAATTGGATTGGCTCTCTGCACTCCTGGAGGTAAGGAGGATGTTTCAAACTACATTAGGGCACACAACCATATCTCCAGGGTGACACCTAGCCCACTTGGATGTGCTCTTGCACTCCTGGAGGTAAGGAGGATGTTTCTAACTACCTTAGGTCACACCACCATATCTCCAGGGTGACAGAGAAACCACTTGGATTGGCTCTCTGCACTCCTGGAGGTAAGGAGGATGTTTCAAACTACATTAGGCCCACAACCACCCATCTCCAGGGTGACAGAGAAAACCCACTTGGGATGGGCTCTCTGACCTCCTGGAGGTAGGGAGGAGGTTTCAAACTCCCCATTAGGACACAGATCCCATACCTCCAGGGTGATAGAGAGCCCCACTTGGATGGGCTCTCTGGACCCCTGAGGGGAAGGGGATGTATTATACAAACTTTGAAACTACCCCTGAGCAACTGAGCACCTGAGTGCTGAGTGCCCTTGGCTGAGTTCCAGGACCCCTGATTGGTTGCCCCTATGCGTTACCCTTCAGATGCAGATACCGCCATCAGCACATGATGGTTCTATAGACACTCCTTGAGCAGATGCTTGGCCTAGCTGTGTTACAGTGGTCTGTAGTACATCAATACCAGCAGGCTGTCATGACGCCAGGGGGTCATCATGCCCTCTGTGGGCCACATCCATCACCACCTGGCTACATGGGCAACCACTCAGGATGTGATACACAATGGCAGATGGCACATGTTGTTTTACCCTGCTACACTTAACTTATATAGACTACTTTACACACAACAGCATGGACAGCTGACATCAACCCTGTCTGTCTGGGTATATGTTTTTTGTGGTACCTGTTGGGCCATTCACTTACCTCACGTGGGTGGTCTGCCTCACTGTTGAAGCGCCTGGTCACCCTCTCCCAGGCCCTCAGGACCTTTCCCATGTTTCTCCTCCTGGAGGGCCCTGGGAAAAGCCTCTTTGCTTGGTCGCAATAAGGGAGGCTAGCAGGCACAACTCACAGTTGGTGAAGGCGGGCTTCCTGGTTCTGGACGCCATTTTTTTTGGTGGGCGTGTAGACGCGCGAACGCTAACGCACGCAACTTACGCATTTGCGTGTAATCGGATCACGCCACGTGCGCAAGCCGCATGGCTGCACCACTAAATCAATGCTTGCGTCCCTTGCGTTCCGCATTGCTACGCGGCAGAAAGGTTGCAATTATTTACCGGCACGCAAGGCATTCCATTTACACATTATTTTCCTTTAATATAGGAATATCTTCGTTGGGGTTCTGAGCATCCTCACATAGCTCGCTAAAAGGTGTCTTCTAAAAAAGGTGTCCCCTATCACAAAGTTTTAATATAGTGTGGATTTCACTTGTGCAAACACGTGTGGTCTTGAACCTCTGCGACACATATGCCCAACCTGATTCCTGGGCCATTGTCAGATGAATTGTGTCTATTGTTGTGTCACACTAGCAGGTAGTGCTTCTGAACACTGATAGCCATGCAATGTGTGCAGACAGGACCATCAGCGTCAGGGGTCAGGCAACCTGGTGGATATGGGGTTATGTGTGTTGGTGGGCTATGTTCTGTGGTGATTCACCATGTACAGACAGCAATGACCTGTGGTGGGTTGCCATCGTGTTTGGCGGAGGGGGTTCATTATATGAGCATTCCACACTTCAAATTAGCTTGTGTGTTGCCGACAGTAGAGGGCAAATGTGGGTCAAGTATGTCACCACACTGCACATTGAACCTATGGCTAGGTGTGCTGGCATACAGCCCTGGGGGCTGAGATATAGCGCAATGGTTGATCCCATTGACTGCTTAAACCAGGCATCATGGGTTACATCTTCCTTTGCGCTCTGGACGTGCCTGGTCTCAGGCAGCTCACATGAAATATCATACTTTGTTACACCAATGGCCATGGTGCTTTCCTCCATGGAAATACATCTATGCTGTGACCACGGGCATATATTTTCATACTTTGCAACATTATTACGTGCCCCAGAACCCTTTGTACATAACAGGAGGTGTGCTTGCTGGTGGAAAGACACAGCACACTGCTACACCACATACATCACATGTGTCATACACCATTGTCACTAATGGGGCACCAGCAAACCCTGGTAACAACAAACACACAATCTGCATGATTGCCTCTTTAGCCAGCCAGGGGACATCCTGTTTCTTAGCCAATCGAGCTGTGGCCGCACACCTAACCTTGCTGCATGGGCGAGCCAGAGGTGCCTTACTTCCATACACAGTGGGGTTATTGGTGACTCGCAGCCATTGACAGGTCCATGAGACTGTACACTAATGCGTGGTTTGTTCGGCAGATCATCACAGTGCTGGTCAGCAGCAGGTGCTCCACCATTGACCACCTTATAGGGTTGTACTTGGGTTAACGCCACCGGTGATGGTGTTTAAGTTGCCAGTACTTAAAGGACCATGTACACACGTTCCAGGCCTGGACAGCCCCCATGAACCTTGAAAAAAAACATTTGCCTAATGTGAACACCTGCCATGTTCCAATGTATGTTGATTTTCTGCAATTTGACCCGCACACTGCTGGCTGACTGGCGGAGTCTATGGGCCAATGTCAAGATAGAGAAAAATACTTTGCTTGGTACAACCACACTTTGGGTGGATTTGAAACCACCAACCTTTTGCTTTTGAGGCATTGCAGTCACCACTAAGCACTGACAGCTCTGTGGCGGTGATGTATACATCTGGCTGTCTGCAAATAGAACACTGTGCTGACTTTGTGCTGCAGTTCACAGGTTAGGGTAGGTCCACTCACACCCATGATGCACTGCACATGCCAAGCAGCAGTCTAATAATGGTCCAGCAGACGAGGATGTGTGCAACCCCCCACACCTAGGCTAGTTTTGGCCACGGACACTTCTGTGTGTTGACAGGTAAAGAGTGGGTACATGACAATCACAGTGTGTTTGTGATGGCTTGTACTCACCCTGAGTGTGAGGGGAGACCAACACAAAGCAACCTGGTCCTGGCTGAGAAGGCCTATACCTCATAAGGTGAGCTTGTCAGAATGATGGTCCCTGATAGGTTTGATACTTGGACACAACATACAGTCCTCCTTAAAGCATCTTATCTCCCTGACCCATTTGGGCCTTGTGGGCCTCAATCAATGACAATCACCCAAGGGTGTGAATATCCTTTTGTGGTGGGCCCTACCCTTCAGGATGTGTGGATGGTGGGGGGGGTGGGGTGTGTGGGTGTGTTGGTGTGGTGGGAGGTGGGAGGTGTGTGGGGGGGGGGGGTGGTTGGGGGGGTGTGGGGTGGGTGGGGGGGTGTGGGTGGGTGTGGGGGGGGGTGGGGGGTGTGGGGTGTGGTGGGGGCTGGGGGGGGGGTGTGGCGGGGGTGGGGGGGGGGGGGGGGGTGGGGGGGGGGGGGGGTTGGTGGGAGGGTGGGGTTGGGGGGGGGGGTGTGGGGGGGTGGTAGGGTGGGGGTGGTGTGGTGTGTGGGGTGTGGGGGGGGTTGGGGGTGGTGGGGGGGGGGGGTTTGTGGGGGGTTGTGGTGTGGGGGGGGGTGGTGGGGGGGGTGTGGGGGGTGGGGTGGGTTGGGTTGTGTGGGGGGTGGTGTGTGGGGGGTGTGGGGGGTGGATGGTGGGGGGTCGTGGGGGGGGGTGGGGGTGTGGGGGGGGTGGGGGGGGGGTTGGGGGGGGGGTTGGGGGGGTGGGTGGGTGGGTGGGGCGGTGGTGGGGGGGATGGGGGGGGGGGGGGGGGGGGGGGGGTGGGGGTGTGTGGGGTGGGGGGGGTGGTGGGGGTGGTGGGGGGGGGGGGTGGGGGGGGGGTGTGGGGGGTGGGGGGGTGTGGAATGGGGGTTCGGTTGGGTGGGGGTGTTTTGGGGTGGGGGGGTGGGTTGGGTGTTGGGGGGTGGGGGGGGGGGTGGGGGTGTGTGGTGGTGGTGTGGTGGGGTGGTGGTAGTTGGTGGGGGGTGGGGGGTGGGCGGTGGTGTGGTCGGGGGTGGGTGGGGGGGGGGGTGGGTGGGTGGGGGGCGGGGGGTGGGGGTGGGGAGTGGGGGGGGGGGGGTGTGCGGGGTGTGGGGGGGGGGTGGGGGTGGTGGGGACTAGGCGATGGGGTGGTGTGGTGGGGGGGGGGGGGGGGGGGTGGGGTGGGGGGGTGGGGCGCCGTGGGGGTGGGGGGGTGGGCGGGGGGCGGGTGGGGTGGGGGGTGGTGGGGGGGGGGGGGTGGGGTGGGCGGGGGGTGTGGGGGGGGGGGGGTGGGGGGGTGGTGGGGTGTGGGGGGGGGGGGGTGGGGGGGGGAGTGGGGGGGGGGGGGGGGGGGGGGGGGGGGGGGTGCGGGGGGGGGGGGGGGGTGGGGGGGGGTGGGTGGGGGGTGTGGGTGGGTGGGGGGGGGGTGGGGGAGGGGGGGGGGGGGTGGGGGGGTGGGGTGTGGGGGTGTGTGTGTGGTCTGTGTGTATGTTGGTGGGGTGGGGGGGGTTGGGGGCAGGGGTGGTGGGGGGATGGGGGGGGGGGGGGGGGTGGGGTGGCAGGGTATGGTGGGGGGTGGGGGGTGTGTGGGGGGGGTGGTGGGGGTGGTGTGTGAGGTGGGGTGGTGTTGGTGTTTTGGTGGGTGTGGGGTGGGTGTGGTTTTTGGTGGTGGTTTGGTGTGTGTTGGGGGGGGGGTGTGTGGGGTGGTGTGTTGGGGGGGTGTGGGTTGGTGTGGTGGGGGGGGTTTGGTTGGTGTGTGGGGGGGGTGTGGGGGTGTTTGGGTGGGTGGCGTTGTTTTTGGGGTGGGGGTGTCGGAGGCGGTGGGTGTGTGGGGTGAGGGGTGGGTGGGTTGGGTGGGGTGTGGGTTGGGTGGGGTGGTTGTGGAGGGGGTGGGGTGTCCCGGGGGGCTTTTGGTGTGGGGGGGGGGGGGTGGTGTTCTGGGGGGGGGGGGGGTGGGGTGGGGTGTGGGGCGTGGCGTTGGGGGGGGGTTGGTCGTGGGGGGTGGGGGGTGGGGGGTGGGGGAAGCTTTCCAGCCACCTGTGCAAATTGTGCCTGAAGCACTTCTAACCATTGCCTGTGGGAGCACAATTTGCAACAATCATTAGTGATATGCACATTCTTATCGGAACAACTTTGATGGTGCGAGCAGTTGCCAGCAACAGCAGACTCCATTTCCAGCTGTCATACAAGAAAACCTACCGGTCATCTCTCTGCTATTTCAGGAACCATATTCCATATTTCTAGATCAGACAGAACAGTTAGAGCCAGAGCCACCCAGCCTCAAACCAAACACCATCTGACATGTTGTTTGCAGCTGGAAGGCACGGTTTGGTTGCCCAGCTACTGGGCCCTGCAAGTTGTTCCAGCCAGAACACCATGGTAACTAGCAGACAGGCTGCTTGCCAGTCCATGGTGGCATGTGCCTACCAGGGAAGCTCCTCTCCAACACCATCCTAGGATGTGAGCACCAACCACATGCCATTGACTCAAGTGATTGGGGCGCCCCATATATCCAGGCCCCATAAACATCACATGAGAGAACACTACTGTTATTGGTCAATATGTTTTGTACCTAGCCATGGCGTGGTCACTGAAA